>JAYMZC010000261.1:1961475-3161475 GCA_036346975.1 Drosophila prolongata | reverse complement strand
CTGAACGATTGGAAATGCCATAACTTTGGTGTTTTTAGAGTTAAGAAGTTGGTATTTTTTATGAGTATTAAGAATGCATCAAATGAATAATTTTGGAGAATATAATTTACAGAATATTCTGCAAGGGTATATCAACTTCGGCTCCGCCTGAAGTTAGCTTTACTTTCTTGTTAACATTTTTTTTTTAAATTTTTGTAAAAAAAAATTTTATGCATAAATTAGTTTTTTGGATTTTGTATCCAGAGAAAATGATCCAAACACTGCATTTTCAGCCCAAAATTGTAAACAACTATTTTAGGAATTTAAAACATAAAAAAAGGTTAAACACAATATTTATTGATAACTAACATAAGTAAATTTTAAATTCTACAAAAAAATGCAATACACTTTGATTATAGGTTTAATTAGCACTTCAGGTAAAAATAACACTTTACAAAATTAATTAAATTTATTTATTCGGAACTTAATTTGAAGCTTAACACTCACTGAAATAAAACAAAATCAACAGACTGAACTAAACGGACATCTCTATACAAAAATAACAGGAAGATTAATGTTTATCATTTAAATTTGTATATGTATTATTATGTTATGTGTATTTCGATTTAATTGAGTTTCAAGATTACAACTTTATGAAAATTATAAATATGAACTTTTAAAAACATTTAATTTTTTGGGTACGTGCAATAAGTTCCAAAAGTGCAATAACACCCAAGCTACATGGTGCTTCAATTATAACACAATAACAAAATAAAACGCGAAAAAATAGAGATTGGTTAAAAGTTTGTAATAACGAGGACGGAAGCTAACTTCGGCAAGCCGAAGTTTTAATACCCTTGCAGACTTTGCCGAACTTGCTAAATGTAGCGAAAGGAATAAGGTATACATAAGTAAACTAGATTTGCATCGTTTCAAGACAATTGCTTTTATACTGCAAAAATGTCATATACAAATAGAAAAAAAGGGATACTTTCGCAGCCTTTAACAATTTTTCCTATCTCCTTTAAGATATAGACTTCCGAGCGGCAAGCGCTTTTACCCTATTCAAGATATGCGTAAATAAATAAGAATTGGAAAACTTTATGATAGAAGCTTACACACTGCGCGAAATATTCTGATAATCATCAAATTTGGACCGATTTCACACTATTGTTCCTATGGGAGCTATAGGATATAGACGTCCGATCGGCACGCGCTTTCACCTTGATCAATGTATGCATAAAAAAATACGATTTGGAAAGATTCATGTCAATAGCTTGTATACTGCGCGAAATATCCTAAAAATCATTACATTTTAACCGATTTTACTCTTTTGTTCCTATGGGAGCTATAGGATATAGACGTCCGATCGTGACGCGCTTTTACCCTGATCAAGGTACGTATAAAAAAATAGGATTTGGAAAGATTTATGTCAATATCTTTTACACTGCGCGAAATATCCTAAAAATCATTAAATTTTAACCGATTTTACCCTATTGTTCCTATGGGAGCTATAGGATATAGAAGTCCGATCGCCACGCGCTTTTACCCTGATCAAGGTATGCATAAAAAAATACGATTTGGAAAGATTAATGTCAATAGCTTTTACACTGGGCGAAATATCATCAATTCTTGCAAGATATATCCAATTGTTCCTAGGGAGCTATAGTATATAGACGTCCGATCGGGGCGATTTTCAAACTTGATCTGCGTACACATGTTTTAGGACGAGTGTGAAAGTTTCAGATCGCTAGCTTTTAAACTGAGCTCGCAAACGGTGTTGAAACAGACGGACAGACGGACATGGCTATATCGACTCCCCTATTGATCCTGATCAAGAATATATATACTTTATGGGGTCGGAAACGTCTCCTTCACTGCGTTACAAACTTCTGACCAAAATTATAATACCCTCTGCAAGGGTATAAAAATACAAATTGTATAATTTGTGGTATTGGTTTTATTTAACTAAATTTGTGTATATATTTATTTTTATACCCTTGCAGAGGGTATTATAATTTTGGTCAAAAGTGTGCAACGCAGTGAAGGAGACTTCTCCGACCCTATAAAGTATATATATATTCTTGATCAGGATCACCTCCTGAGTTGATATAGCCATGTCCGTCTGTCCGTCTGTCTGTCCGCCTGTCTGTCCGTCTGTCTGTTTCTACGCGAACTAGTCTCTCAGTTTTAAAGATATCGAATTGAAACTTTGCACACACCCTTCTTTCCTTTGCACGCAGTATATATGTCGGAACGGCCAGGATCGGCCGACTATATCCTATAGCTGTCATATAACTGATTGATCGGAAATGCCATAACTTTGGTGTTTGTAAAGTTAGGAAGCTGGGATTTCCTATGGGTTTTATATTTGGCCAATCAATCCGACCTACCAAATTTCATAAGGATCGGCCGACTATATCCTATAGCTGCCATATAACTGATGAATCGGAAATGCCATAACTTTTATGTTTGTAAAGTTAGGAAGCTGGGATTTCCTATGGGTTTTATATTTGGCCAATCAATTCGACTGAATTTCATAAGGATCGGCCAACTATATCCTGTAGCTGCCATATAACTGAACGTTGTGAAATGCCATAACTTTGGTGTTTTTAAAGTTAGGAAGTTGGGATTTTTTATGAGTATTAAGAATGCATCATATGAATAATTTTGGAGAATATAATTTACAGAGTATTCTGCAAGGGTATATCAACTTCGGCTCCGCCCGAAGTTAGCTTTCCGTTCTTGTTACTTTTAATTTTTAATAAAATATTCAAATTTCGATAAAACAAAAAAAATTGTAAATTGTATTTTTATGAAAAAAAGTATTCGGACGTTATTACACAAAACATTATTGCAATTTTTGTATTAAAGTTCTTAATGAAATATGAAATAAATTGTGAACACTCATTTTATATCAATGTTCTTATACATATAATTTGACCGCTCATACTTCAAAAATTTTTAAAAAGTAATAGATAAATTAAATCATTCCAATCACAAGTCACAATCTCGCCAGATTGACTGTAACGGAAATATTGGATATTTAAAATATACAAATTTGACATTTAAAAAATTTTATTTTGTTTTTCCTAGAAGATAAAAAAGGAATTGTTGATCGCAGTACCACAGTCATATCAAAAGAGCCAGAAGGTAAATGTTAACATGCATTGTTGGGTTTTTCGTAATACACAAACATTTTTATTGCCTATTTCTATAAGAATCATGAATCTATAATGAACATTCTCACCTTCATTTTTCGATTAGACAATTCATATATTTCAATCGCCGAATAGTTACTTAGTATAGGCTACATTGCATTTGTGTATTTATATGTAGTGTTGTGTATTTTTGCCTGAGTGGCATTAAAATCAAAATTGAAAATGTTTAATATATGCGTGCGCCTTTTGTTGTTCACAAACGATTATTTACTTTCAAAAGTTTGTTGTCGATTCCCAATAGTCTTATTTTGATCTTTTTTTCAGCTTTGAATCTTCTGCATTTGGATTGAAACTTTAAAGCAACAAAATACAGTTATAATATTTATTTAAGTTTGTTTAAATTTGAAAATTTAATAATTTATTTTTGTATATTATATTAAAATAATTAAATTTGCAGATAGTCAAATCGACAAAATGTCAAGAATTATTATGTTCGTTAATTATCTTAAGAGATAAGAGACATCTTTAAATATTTTAAATGTTTTCTTTATATCGACAAAGTTAAACAAAAAAAAAATTACCACTCTGTCGGCAAAATCTTAAAACATTACAATTTAATTTTTCAATGCAAAGAAATGCGTTTGCTTTCCTTATACAAACAGTGTTTATTTAAAGTTAAAACAAAATTACCACTCTCACTAAAAAATAATAAAATTATTGTGACCAATGCAAAATAGATTTAAATGTATCTAACAAGTAAATATATAAGTTACTTTTAAAGAATATATTCTTGATCAAGACCAATACATGTTTCAATTTAAACATGTCAGTCCGTCCGTTTGAATGTTGAAATCTCAGGAACTCCTAAAATTTGATGATTGGGATTGAACATTGAGAATCATACAGCGCTTTATAGCACTGAATACTAGTGTCTCTCAGTCGGAGATGAAAGAAAATTTTCCTTTTTTATTAAATTAATATGGAGAATTATATCCGCTAATTTACTATTCTTTAGATTCAATATCTGTTCGGTTTGGAAAAACTAAATTTTCTCATTTAAGATTCGGATCCAATTTTTTATAGTAAGTAGTCAGTATCAAAATAAAAAATTTGTACGGTTATAATTTTTTTAAATTTAAAAATAAGACCAACAAATTCTTAGATACAACTTGAAATGATCTGATTAACTTCATATCGTTTGTATTTTTGCTCCACAGCCGCAACTTTTTATACATTTTTTTTAAGTCTAGCTATTTTTTCCATAATAAGTATGTAATGAGTGTAAGCGAGATTCACGACTTCACGAAAAAAACAATATAAAATGTATTTGCCTTTAAGTACAAATGGTCCGAAGAAAATAATTTTTTTTTAACCAAATACGAGAAAAGTCCTTCCGTTTAGAAACACTTTATGTATTTTTATATGATACGTAAGCTAGGACTGTCTTTAGTTAATAATATCAGGGCTAAAGAACAGCCATATAAATAGTAAATGACGAGATCACTGCCTAATAATTTAAGTGACATTACTAAGGTATCTTCCCCCTTAAAGGTGAGTATGTTATTAGTAATTCTACCTTTTTCTGCCATATTTGGGATTTTTTGAAGACGTGTTTAATTGAAATCATAATCATAATCATAAGTCCTGCTATTCCGATAAGTATTTCCAAACTGTTTAATTAATATTTCATGGTCGTTCTTTGATGTGTAATTTATGTATTTATCAAATTACATTAGTGGTTTTTACGCCTATGGTTTTTTTCTAAGCAAGATTCTCCATTACATTTAAAAGTTAGATCTGAAAACAGCTAAATCATTTACAAATTTTACTACGTACAATTCTGATTAAATTAATGTATAAAACACCAAAACATTTTCATACGCATTGTAGAGTTAAAAAATGTATGCCATAACATAGGAATAATTTTCATTAGTCCCATTTCAAATAATTTATTCGCTTGCGATGATTTAAAAAAAAAACACTTTCTATTTGTGTGAAACTTTGATTTTTATGCAAATACAAAATATGCGTTTTAGATATAAGGATACTGTGTCCTGCAAAAACTTGCCAGCAAATTACAGGAAACTCGCAGTGCTCGTCAGGTATGTATGTATACCAAAAAAGCGACAAAATTCACATTTAAGGAAGGTCTGAATTTATGTTTGTTTTTATATAGACAGTTAAATAACTGAGAGAAAATTAATTTTAAATATGTTATGTGCTGTTTAATAGGAGAAAAATTAAATTTTTAGACCTAAGTTTAATTCAGCAATCACTTGCAAGATCCACGAGTACACACATTAAATATGTATTTGTAAATTTTCAATTGGTAATCTTATGCTTGTATAAACGCATGCCAAACATGTTTTAGCCATATGCAACGACCTTTACTTAAGATGACTTTTGCACTATGATATTAGGTATCATTGCCAAAAACACAAAAATTTCTTATAATTAAACTGTTAACTGTGAAATAACGTATTTTTATTGCAACTTTATGATTTCTTCCCTTTGCCTTTTCCGTTTAAATTGATTAATTGTAAACAAAGCCAAATTCCTATTAAATACTTTTAGAAAGTCAATAATTTTTGTGTACCAATAAAAATATAAACTTGGTGTGGTTCTCACGTCTTTCCTTTTTAGTCAATTTTAACTGAAAGCACATTGAAATATTGTTAATTAATAAACCGGTGATAAGGTTATTACAATTTTTCGCAACGATAATATGTTAGTTAGCTTTTGTATAGCAATTTATAAATATTATATTTATATAATATATTATTATAATATAATAATTAATAAATACCTTGACAAAATGTTTCAATAGCAAAACCTTGAATACTATAAACCTAAAATGGAACCTAGAATTCCTGTTTCAATATATGTTGCTTACTTAAACGAAGGTGTTGTAAATGTTTTGTTACAAACTTGCACTTCAACATTCTAGACCTTATAGTCTTTTAAATCTCGTGAAATATATGGTGAGAAGAATTTGTGTATTAGGTTGTTTGGTAATGACATACCGGTTTCTTTAGTGATTATTTTTTTGACGATTATTTTAATAGTTACCATTGTCACAAGACTTCTTTAAACTCCATTTCTGCCCATCGAAAAAATTTTGCATAGCCAAAAACAGGCGGTAATCGCTTAAGGGGATATCCGAACTAGAAGCTCCCGTAGCTTGTGACTATTCACCAAAGATGTAAGGGGCCTGGCGTTGTCCCGATGGAACACAACGCCCTTACGATTTACCATGGCTGGCCGCTTCTGTTCAAGTGCAATCTTCAATCGCTCCAGTTGTTGACAGAAGAGGTCAGAATTGATGGCCAAACCATAGAGCAGCACTTCGTAATAGATATTTCTTCTGATAAATGACCATACACTCAGCAAAACCCTCCTAGCCGTCACTCTTGGCTTTGCACCGTTTGAGACGACTCACCGCTCTTCGACCAGGATCTTTTACGCTTGGTTTTGTCATATGTGATCCATTTTGCATCGCCAGTTGCCAAATACGATTCCATTTAACATCGAAGCGCCACATTCGAATACGAAAACCAGTATGATATTACCAAACAACGTAATATATCGACTCGACTGTTCATTAGGATTATGCAGTCATTTAATTGAATTTAAGTTTGCAGTCTTTTTTAGTATATCTTTTTTTAATATTCATCAATAAAATGATCGTTTAAATAAATCAGAAAGCGAAAGGTTTCGAAACGTCATAGAAACTCTTTCGGATTAATAAAAACAAAAAAAAATGGCAGTTCTTGCTCCATTGTAAAGAAGCGGGACAACTGCTTCTCACTGATGTATGGTCCTATTTAATTAATTCGTCTAAATACTGAGAGTGGCTATCAAACTTTTTGGTACTTATAAGCCAATTTCATTCCACTTCACAATGATTCCTTTAAACGAGATCCTGTTAAAAACAGGAAATGAAGCAAACTTCGGCAAGTCGAAGTTTATATACCCTTGCAGTTAATACAAATACCTTTCGAGTTCTATGCCTAATCACTAAAAACAAGAGAGCTATTTTGTGCTGCAGTTTGCCATAGTTTCTATGGCATATTGTTGTCCAATTTTGACAAAACTAAAAGCGTTTTTCTGATTTAGTAAATAATTACTATATAACAAAGGAATATTTTGATACATAAAAATAAAAACAGAATAACATTTTTTTTCATTTTTATTTTTCGATTTTTCTATGAGAGCTATATGATATAGATGTCCGATTTTAACTTACTAAAATTTATTTAAATATTACCAAATCCCAAAGAACAAAAAATAAATTAAAAACAACAAAGTTTTTTAATTTTTTTTTCTGATTGTTCCTATTTGATATAGTCGTTCCGACTTATAAACTACCTGCAATAGAAAGACAACTTTTGGGAAAGCAGATAGTTTTAAAACTGAGGGTCTAGTTTGCGTAGAAACGGATGGACGGGCAGACGGACATGGCTAGATACTTTATAGGGTCGGAAATGTTTCCTTCATTGCGATGCAAACTTTTGACTGAAATTATAATACCCTCTGCAAGGGTATACAAATAATAATAAGTCACTGAAAGGTGAAATGAATTTACTAGCTTCTCCTCACTTCGCACAACAAAATTGCGAAAGTTTTATGTTATTTTATTATTTTGATTCTATCTTACTCTACTCCTTTTAGATACACCAAATATTTTTATCAGGACAGTTAATATGGGGAAATCGACTATAACCTCTTTACTAGATTTGGTTAAAACCAAGAGAATAGTCTGCTTGTCTTCAGGGACCATAAACCCAAAATATTTATAAAAACACAAAATCTTTAAGCTATACAAAATCAAAACAAATAAACGGGATCTCTATATTGTAAACTAAAAAATGTTTCCACATTACAATTCTATAAACTCCCACTGCTGTCTAGTTTAAAACCTTTCAAACTTGCCCCACTTTGTTCATCATTTAATAAATATAGGTCTGCAAGGGTATATCCAGCTTCAGTATCCCTGTTTTTTTCCTAAATTTATAAACTTCATTAAAATTACTAGGCATGTTTCAAGGCTTTTAAGTTTTTAATAGAACACATTCAATTGGGGAAAGACTATTATACTTGGAATGTTATGACATGGGGTTAATTACCCTATTGAGAATTAGCGTGTTATTGAGTTCATAGATTTATGAGGATGACTGACTTAATTTTACCATAGCACATTTAAAACATAAAATAAACTAATTAAAAAGTTTTTATATTTACAAAGCAGCTAGACGACAAGAAATAATAAAGATTACTGAACAGTTGATTGAAGCGATTAACAGTGGCGATTTTGATGGATACACGTAAGTTAAACATGTGCAATTTTTTTTTTAATTAAAGGTTACCCACTTTTTTTTATAAAAAATAAAACATAATCTAAACTTACTTAGCAAACTCATACTAGTTCTAAAAAATGCTAACCTTCCTAAAGATTTTTTTTATTCTTATAGTTTATAAAAACATTTTTAACACTTTAGCTTTTGACTATAAACATATTATGTAGGCCATTAATTATAAATATATTAATTCGATAAAAGAAAAATAAAATGTTTTAAATTTTTTGTAATTCAAATAATTTTATCCTAAAGCAAAATATGTGATCCGCATTTAACTGCCTTTGAGCCAGAAGCATTGGGCAACCTTGTCGAAGGAATTGATTTCCACAAATTTTACTTTGAAAATGGTAAGCTGTTAAGGATTTGCGAAAGATTTAAAGTTAATTAAGTCTGATTTCAGTTCTTGGTAAAAATTGCAAAGCCATTAACACAACCATTTTAAATCCTCATGTGCACTTATTGGGTGAAGAAGCTGCTTGCATTGCCTACGTCAGACTTACGCAGTACATTGATAAGTAAGTATAGAGTATATTTTAAAGTAATGCATATCACATTATTCCGTTAAAATAATTTTTTAATATCCAGACAAGGTCATGCACACACCCATCAGTCGGAGGAGACGCGCGTCTGGCACAAACGCGATAACAAATGGCAGAATGTTCACTTTCATCGTAGTGCATCTGCCAAAATAAGCGGAGCTACTACATTCGATTTTGTATCCCAAAAGTAGTGGGCATTAGACAATGGAAACTGAACTGTCATCATGCACATGGCAATGAAAGTGCTATAGTCATATTTAAAGGGCGCGCCTAGTATTTTGCGAATAAAGTTGTTAGTGCGAATTTTATATAGTTTTTATTTGTTTTTAATTGATTTGTACCCCCTGTTATTCTATGTTAAAATATATAATACAATTAAAAGCATATATAGCATTTCAGATATCCCACAGAAATTAAAAAGCAAAAAACACGAATATAAAAAAACAAATAATATTGGTACATTAAATATTTGATGTAAATGTCATCGTACCAATTATAAGATTGTAAATTAATGTTTTCAAGGAAAGAAACAAGTTTATAATTTAGGTTTTAATGATATCAATCTTGAAATAAAAATTCAAAACGTTGTATCTTATGGAATAACAAGAATATAATTCCAACAACTTTACCTTATCTTCTAAATAATTGCAAACAATTTAAAAGGCATGTATCATGTACTAGGATACAAATAATCATTTGTTTGAGCAGTAAGCTTATTCTTGTTCTTATAATACATCCACACATACATAGCCTACTAAAATGTGTGAATACAGCCGAATTCAAATTACTCAAGTTAGCATTAATAAATGTGAAACTGTAAAGAATTAGGTAACGACAATGTAGCATTTAAAATTTTGAAAAATTAAGTACATTAAAACCAAATGAATAAATTAGCTAATTGAAATATAAAATAAAGCCGAATTAATTGATATTATGCGATTACTCAATATGCGTTTAATGCCGTCTATATACAACTACTTCGCCTTTCTGTCCGTATCTGCTACTCATAAGTATAAATAGGTGTCCCAAGAATACATACATACAATTGGCATAATATAATAATTATTTTCTATCTTGTCGTAATTATTCTTTTCAAAGTTATATTTGCTGGGACTGTTGTATTGTTATTCTTATAATTGTGTTCATTTAAAGGGAGGGTCGAAGATATTTTTTATACGAGAAATATTATAGTGTCTATATAAAATTTATATTTATAAACGAAAACATAATTTTGTTTAACAAATTCATATTCAAAGGGGATAATAATATATGGTTTTGCGATGATTTTCAAATTCTTTGAAGTGGTGGCAAAAATATTCTTGGGATCAATCTAATATATACGTACACATGAAGAGCCTGCAAGATACCGACATAAGTGCAAAACAAAACGCAACATTAAAGTTAAATGCAAATCGTATTGTTGTATTTCCTATATAATTTATATTAATTTTATGAGAATGTTTCAAAATTAAAAAAAATGTTCTTCATCCTTCGGTGAAAGTCCCAAATAATATTATATGACTATTCTTCTAATTTTTCTATTTCCAAAATTTTATATAAATAAAATGTGTAATAGATTAAGCCCCTTTACTAAATGGATATTTTTGTGTATAAATATATTGTATGTATGAGACTGTATCATCGTAAAATAATTACACCTTTTTCTGATCATATTTGTATAAAGAATATGAATTTAAAACGATTTTTGAAATTTAGCACACATTTGTTTAAACTTAAAACCCAATAACTATTCTTTAATAAGCGATTGAGAAACTATTTTCCGATTCTATGAACTTGTACGTTAATTGGAACCCACTCCTCTAGCTTTAAATGATAATAGGATAATGCCTTTAGAACGGTATGGAATGTATTTATGTTTCCTTTTAATTGTCTAATACTATTAGTCAATTTAGGAAAGGGACTTATTCACATGGTCATCAAAATGTAAAATGTTGTTTCTAAATTTTCTTTTTTTTAGGACATAATGTCTTCTGAAATAATGTTTAATACTTATAATACGAAATCAAACTATTTAAACCATTTGGACATACTAAATCGATCGAAGAGCTGTTGCTCCTAAGGAAAAACTCTTAAGATTAATATCTAATTCAATAACAGAATGTTTCTCAAAAAACATAAAACCAAATAATAAAAGAAATGCAATTTGCCTATAAAAATTATTTTCGTTAGTATATGTCCTTTATATTTTAAGCATATTTAAAGCATAATGCAAAGTCCATAACACAATTTAATAATTCAAAATATTAAATAAATTATTCCATATATATGATTTATTAAATACAAATAAGTACTTAATAAAATGATTTATGATTTATTAAATACAAATAAATACTTAATAAAAATGATATAAACGTATGCATTATCCGACTGCGCCTTTAAATTCATCAGGAACATTTTTCTATATATATATATATTCAACTTATTCCCGTTTTCGACAATTAAAGTTTCCATCCAATAAATCAGATTCAACATTTACTTCATAGGAAATACGAGTATTTTTATATAATATTATATTTTAGCAAGTATATAAAAAGGGTATTGTGACAAGCTGATAAGGGAAGATAAATCGAACTTAGCTTTGTCATTTATATTAGGGTTAAGCCTCATTGAAAAGAAAGCGCCTTTAAGGGGGTATATACCTTTTTCATTCTCAAAAAATCGAAATTTTTTTGCTTTATCTCAAAGAACAACTTCTTGAGAACATTTTCCCAAATTTTCATAGAGATTTGAGCAGTAGAAAAAAAGTTACAGCGCTCCTAGCCGCGCGCCTCGTCCCCGCCCAAACCCAAACTTGAAACTTTAAACGCGAATATCTCGAAATGGTGTTTTTGAAAAATGACTGCGGTGATTTTATTAGTACTTGAACGATCGTATTTTCATGTAAAAATTTGTATTTCGCCGAAATAGATAGTTTTGTAAGAATTTTAGCGTCCAAAAACGTCATTTTTTGCATAAAATTATCACCGCAAGGCTCTTAAAAAAAAAGCGTTTAAGGGAAACAGCCACACTTAAAAACTATTAAATATTTTTTCAAAAATTTTTTGCATAAACATTGTCAACAATCTAAACTTTCAGAAAATATAATCATTCATTTAATAAAAACAATAGTTACATACATAAAAAAATCCAAACTTTCCTATTTTTTTCGACAAAAAAAGGTATATTCCCCCTTAAAGGATATTCTCATCTAATTTGGCAAGACATATCTGCCGCTGTACAAAGGAACTAAAATTTAACAGTTTTTTTTTTTTTAATTACTGACAATTATTTGGTAATTTAGAGATGATCTCTAAATTCTTTTAGGGATTTTTTTTGGAATTGTGTTGTAGTTTTTCCGTTCATTGTTGACCAAGGAAACACTTTGCTCTGACAAGAGAGACCCCAAAAGACTACTTTTTTAATATTTTCGTTTTTATACCCTTGCAGAGGGTATTATAATTTTGGTCAAAAGCTTGTAACGCAGTGAAGGAGACGTTTCCGACCCCATAAAGTACATATATTCTTAATCAGGATCAATAGGGGAGTCGATATAGCTATGTCCGTCTGTCTGTCCGTCTGTTTCAACACCGTTTGCGAGCTCAGTTTAAAAGCTAGCATTCTGAAACTTTCAGAGTCGTTCTAAAACATTTGTACGCCGATCAAGTTTGAAAACGTCTATATCCTGTATATACGTCTATATCCTATAGCTCCCATACAAACAATCGGATAAACCTTGCAAGAATTTAAGATATTTCGCGCAGTATAAAAGCTATTGACATGTATCTTTCCAAATCTTATTTTTTATGCATACCTTGATCAGGGTAAAACAGCGTGCCGATTGGACGTCTATATCTTATAGCTCCCATAGGATCATGAGGGTGAAATCGGTTAAAATTGGATGTTTTTCGTGATATTTTGCGCAGTATATAAGCTAGTGACATGAATCTTTCTAAATCTTATTTTTTTATGCATACCTTGATCAGGGGGAAAGGGCGTACCGATCCGTCATCTATATCCTATAGCTCCCATAGGAATAATAGGGTGAAATCGGTCCAAATTTGAGGAGTTTACATGAGAGGACAAAATAACATTAATACTAGCTGGGGTGACTCTCGTCAGAGCAAAGTTTTTCTTAGGTCAAAAATGTACGAAAAACACAATAAAAGTGCAGCTATGAACTTTAAATTAGCAAATAATTATCAGTAAATTAAAAAACAACTGTTAAATTAAATTTGTATTGTTTTTTAATTTCTTTATAAAGCAGTAGACTTTATTATTTTTTCTTCTGATCTGAGTACTAGGCTATAGGAATAATTGTTAAAATCTGTGAAAATATCCTTTTTTCTATTTTTATGTGTTAAAACTTCGGCTTGCCGAAGTTAGCCTCCGTCCTCGATAATCTTTAAAGCCTGGTACTCAGATCGACGAAATATGTTTGTCAGCTATCAGACAGAGCGTGAGGCAAACGGCGGGCGAACACTTTTGTCAGGTTTTTTCACCTACTCAGATCGACGAAAAAAATACCAGAAAATTACATAGCGTTGTCAACCACCTCAAATGAACATTTGGTGAACCCTAGCGAAAAGATTAAAACATTTAAAAAATGTAATCTTTTGGCATGCGCTTCTCACTGAACATTTTAAAAAATGTAGGGAAAAAATAAAAAAACCCGCAGATTTCGATTGCAGGAGCTTACTTGTGAGGCCAAAATAACATTAATCTCTGATCTGTGGAGTCCCGCCCAGAATTGTGGGATTTTCAAATAAAAACGAGGACGGAAGCTAACTTCGGCAAGCCGAAGTTTTAATACCCTTGCAGACTTTGCCGAAATTGCTAAAACTGAAAAAGTAGCGAAAGAAATAAGGTATACATAAATAAACTAGATTTGCATCGTTTAATGTCAATTGCTTTTATACTGCAAAAATGTCATATAAAAATAGAAAAAAAGGGATACTTTCGCAGCCTTTAACTATTTTTCCTACGGAAGCTATAAGAAATAGACGTCCGATCGGCAAGCGCTTTTACCCTAATCAAGATATGCGTAAATAAATAAGAAAAATTCAGAAAATCGTCAAATTTGGACCGATTTCACCCTGTTGTTCCTATGGGAGCTATAGGATATAGACGTCCGATCGCCAAGCGCTTTTACCCTGATCAAGGTATGCATAAAAAAATAAGATTTGGAAAGATTTATGTTAATAGCTTTTACACTGCGCGAAATATCTTCCATTCTTGAAAGTTATATCCGATTGTTCCTATGGAAGCTATAGGATATAGACGTCCGATCAGCACGCGCTTTTACCTTGATGAAGGAATGCATAAAAAAATACGATTTGAAAAAATTTATAGCAATAGCTTTTACGCAGCGCGAAATATTCTGAAAAACATAAAATTTGGACCGATTTTACCCTATTGTTCCTATGGGAGCTATAGGATATAGACGTCCGATCGCCACGCGCTTTTTCCCTGATCATAAAAAAATACGATTTGGAAAGATTCATGTCAATAGCTTTTACACTGCGCGAAATATCATCAATTCTTGCTAGATATATCCGATTGTTCCTATGGGAGCTATAGGATATAGACGTCCGATCGGGGCGATTTTCAAACTTGATCTGCGTACACATGTTTTAGGACGAGTGTGAAAGTTTCAGATCGCTAGCTTTTAAACTGAGCTCGCAAACGGTATTGAAACAGACGGACGGACGGACAGACGGACATGGCTATATCGACTCCCCTATTGATCCTGATCAAGAATATATATACTTTATGGGGTCGGAAACGTCTCCTTCACTGCGTTACAAACTTCTGACCAAATTTATAATACCCTCTGCAAGGGTATAAACATTTTAATGCAACCTTTATAAAAAGAGCGTAGGAGGAAATGGCCTGAGAAATGGATAAAGACAGTGAGTCATAATTTTACATTATTAAATATTTGTTAACGTGGACGTATACAATATTTATGTTTAGATAATAGTTGCAAATTAAACAATTTTATCTTTCTGGGTGTTTCTTAGGTCAAAAATGTACGAAAAAACAAATAAAAACTTACAAAAATCGCCTGCTAGAACTAAGTGCAGCTATGAACTTTAAACTAGCAGATAATTATCAGTAAATTAAAAAAAAAACAACTGTTAAATTTAAATTGTTTTGTTTTTGATTTCTTTGTACAGCGGCATACTTGTCTTGCCAAGGTTCTTTTAAAGGCCCCTTCCCGCAAATAAGATTTTGAAATTTTAACTGTCAACAAACCTAGCTGATCGACAGTATGACTGTAGCACGCTTAAATTTAATGAACTCTTAAAAATGCAGTCTTACTGGAAAGATTAAAGTTTTTCAGCTAGCGAACTCGTTTTTCGTTCTGAGTACTAGGCTTTACTGATAATTATTTGCTAATTTAAAGTTCATAGCTGCACTTTGTTCTAGCAGGCGATTTTTGTAATTTTTTTATTGTTATTTTTCGTACATTTTTGACCTAATATATAATAAAATAGTATACGCTTCCTAAAAATATAGCTTCCTATTTGTTTAGATGAATTTTCAATGTTTTGTTGCGAATAAATAAAAGCGTTATCTTAAGGTTTAAATAGATTTTATTGAGTTCTTCTCGTGTATTAAAATCAAACTTGATGTTACAAAGTTGATTACAATTCAATGCAAAATTAAATTGATTATTAGCTGATAATACGACTTTGAAGATTTTGCCGGTACCATTATTTAGGCAGCTTCCTTTGCTAGACGGTCAGCTTTCTCTACCACTTCTTCAATTGGGCCGACCATGTAGAAAGCAACTTCGGGAAGATGGTCATACTCTCCAGATAGAATTTGTGAGAAGCCCTTAATAGTTTGTTCGAGCGGAACGAGTTTACCAGCATGCCCAGTGAAGACTTCAGCAACTTGGAATGGCTGCGACAAGAAACGCTGAATCTTGCGAGCGCGTGCAACTGTAAGCTTATCTTCCTCGGACAACTCATCCATGCCCAGAATGGCAATAATATCCTGAAGAGATTTGTAGTCCTGCAGAATTTTTTGCACGCCACGAGCAACGTTGTAATGCTCTTGTCCAATGATGTTAGGGTCCATAATTCGAGAAGTGGAGTCCAGGGGATCCACAGCAGGGTAAATTCCCAATTCGGCAATCGCGCGCGACAGGACAGTGGTGGCGTCCAAGTGAGCGAAAGTAGTGGCTGGAGCGGGATCTGTCAAATCATCAGCGGGCACATAAATAGCCTGGACAGAAGTGATCGACCCCTTTTTGGTTGTGGTAATACGCTCCTGCATAGAGCCCATGTCAGTGGCCAAAGTTGGTTGGTAGCCGACGGCAGAGGGAATGCGACCCAACAACGCGGACACCTCGGAGCCAGCTTGAGTAAACCGGAAAATGTTGTCAATGAAAAGCAAGACATCCTGTCCTTCTTGATCACGGAAGTACTCGGCAACAGTCAGTCCAGTCAGGGCAACACGGGCACGGGCGCCAGGGGGTTCATTCATCTGGCCGTAAACCAGAGCCACCTTCGACGTTTTGTCCTTAAGGGAAATCACACCACCTTCAATCATCTCATTGTACAAATCGTTGCCCTCACGGGTGCGCTCGCCCACTCCAGCGAAAACAGAGTATCCACCATGAGCCTTAGCCACATTGTTAATAAGCTCCATGATCAACACAGTTTTACCGACGCCCGCACCGCCAAACAAGCCAATTTTACCGCCTTTGGCATAGGGAGCCAGGAGATCAACGACTTTGATTCCAGTAACAAGAATCTCTTGCTCCACGGACATCTCAACGAATTCAGGAGCCTCAGCATGAATAGCAGCCGTCTTGTCGGTATCAATTGGTCCACGCTCATCGATGGGTTCGCCTATTAGAAGAAGGGGTTAAACTCATATTAATGTCACAAACTCAATCACGTACCAATAACATTAATAATGCGCCCCAATGTTTCGGCACCGACTGGAATACGGATTGGGTACCCAGTGTCGAGAACCTTCTGTCCGCGAACCAAGCCCTCAGTGCCGTCCATAGCAATGGTACGCACGGTGTTTTCTCCCAAGTGCTGGGCCACTTCCAGCACAAGCCGAGGAGACCGGTTGTCGACTTCCAGAGCGTTCAGGATCGGGGGCAAGTTATCTTCGAACTGCACGTCAACGACAGCACCAATTACGGCCACAATTTTTCCGTTGGCAGCGGCCGCTGCCTTGGCAGCCTTGGCGGCATGGCCACGAGCTGAAACCGAATATTCATATATTATTAATAAATTCAATAATTTAATCAAATTTTCTAACAAGCGGAGAAAAGAAATAGTTCTTCATAGGACCACAATCACTGCCAAAACACCGAACACAAAATCTTATGGATACACAAATTTTAGTTTGCGAACTATTACGTGACATATTATAAAATATATAAACATTTTCCAAACCACAATAATGTCTATAAAAAATATAATTACAAATTTCTTTTATTTATTTAAGTGTCTTGTGCTTTTAAGGGCACAATGCTAAAATTTGTTCTAGGGTGTGAAAACTCATCTTATACGTAACAGAAAAAGTTACTTCTTTTTATTCTGAAAATCGCTTAAATTAATTACCATTTTGTTCAACTGTGAGTATCTAAAATAGTTATAGTTTTGGGGTAACCTTAAATCACTTATAATTGTAGTTATGTAATAATTTTTCTTCACTCGTAACATCTTTTCTTATATTTAGGTTATGTTCGACATCGGCTCAGTTAATTTAAGTCAATACGCGGATCGTCTTGAACTGTTCATTAAATCCAACTTTGCATTGTCTCGACCAAATTTTATTTATTTATTTATGCTACTTACACAATTGCCCCAAAAATGGCAGCAAATTCTTATCGGCTTTGGAGGCAGCACGTAAAGCGAACATTTTTCTCGGACTAACTTGGGTGTGAGAGTGTGTGTACTGAGTATAAGAAAACCAGTGGGACCACGGCTGAACGGTTGAAATATACCATTCCAGTTTAGAAAATACTAAATATACTTTTCAGCTTTTAAGCCTAGTACTCAGATCGACAAACGAGTACGCTAGTGTAAAAACTTTAATCTTTCCAGTGTGACCAAAATTTCGAGAGTTCATCAGAATTAAGCGTGCTACGGTCGTATTGTCAATGAGCTGGGTTTGTTGACAAGCAGTTAAAATTCAAATATCGTATTTGCGGGAAAGAACCTTTAAAAGATATTATCAATTACTTTGGCAAGACAAGTCTGCCGCTGTACAAAGAAATAAAAAAAACAATACAATTTAAATTTAACAGTTGTTTTTTTTAATTTACTGATAATTTATTGCTAATTTAAAGTTCATAGCTGCACTTTTATTGTTTTTTTTCTACATTTTTGACCTGAGAAACATTTTGTTTTGACAAGAGGCACCCCAGATAGTATTAATGATATTATGTCCTCATATGTAAACTCCTGCAATCGACTTTTGCGGGTTTTTTTTATTTTTTTCCTCCAATTTTTTAAAATGTTCAGTGAGAAGCGCACGCCAAAAGATTCAATTTTTTAATCCTTTCGCTAGGGTTCACCCAAAGATCATTTCCACAGACTGGCAACGCTATGCAATTTTCTGGTATTTTTTCATCGATCTGAGGACCGAGGTGAATAAAGCCTAGTATCCAGATCGACGAAAACCGTACGCCAGTCATGAGAGAGAGCGAGAGGCAAACAGCTGGCGTTCACTTTTCGTGGGGCCTTTTTTTCACGTCGGTCCCCTGATCGACGAAAAAAATACCAGAAAATTCCAAAGCGTTGCCAGTCTGCGGAAATGAACTTGGGTGAACCCTAGCGAAAAGATTAAAAAATTTAATCTTTTAGCGTGCGCTTCTCACTGAACATTATAACAAATGGAGGGAAAAACTCACAAAAGTCGATTGCAGGTGTTTACATGTGAGGACAAAATAACATTAATACTATCTGGGGTGCCTCTTGTCAGAGCAAAATGTTTTTTAGGTCCAGAATGTACGAAAAAAACACAATAAAAGTGCAGCTATGAAGTTTAAATTAGCAAATAATTATCAGTAAATTAAAAACAAAACTGTTAAATTTAAATTGTATTGTTTTTTAATTTCTTTGTACACCGGCAGACTTGTCTTGCCAATGTATTTGATAATATCTTTTAAAGGCTCTTTCCCGCAAATACGATATTTGAATTTTAACTGCTTGTCAACAAACCCAGCTGATTGACAGTACGACCGTAGCACGCTTAAATCTGATGAGCTCTTAAACTTTTGGTCACACTGGAAAGATTAAAATTTTTACGCTAGCGTAATCGTTTGTCGATCTGGATACTAGGCTTAAAAACGTTGACGAAAAGTGAACGCCAGCTGTTTGCCTTATTTAGGGTATTCCCCAAGCGATATTGGTAAATCGTTGAACTTCGGTCAGCTGTTCGCAAGCTGTTCCGTACTACCCTCTTCCCATAGAATTAATCTGTTCGAAACGGTTAAAAAATTTGAAACTCCGATGAGCACATAGCACATCCACCATCCACAATCCGATAACAGCTGATCTGAACAGCTGTGGCTAATCATTCTAGCCTGTTGCACTTTGCACAACATTTAAAATGAACACAACAGTGCTAAAAATGATACTTTGTAACAGACTGCAAGTGATCTACGCGAGTGACCAAATCGGCCTAATATGTCTGCCAGCCTGCAGAAAAAATAGGAACAGCTATTGCCCAATATTGTCTAAGCGGTAACAAATCAAGTTCATTAAATATAAATATGTTTGTTTTTGGTTTTATTATAATTTCATATTTCATTTTATTTTTAATGTCAAATTTGGATGGGGAACTAACCCAGAATTTTCGGAACGGCAAAACCTTATAGATCATCCGTTCAACGGATATTTACTAATTTATATATTAAAACCATAGTTGCTAGTATCGAACACGCATCGTATACTATTAAATCAAATAAGGAGATACCATTTTAATTATAGACTTTTTTAACAAAGAAACCGTGTTTTTCGTTTCTGCTGGATTTTATCTCAGGACACACTAATCGCAAAAGCAAATGTTGCCTAGGCTTTTATCATGCGCACACTTAACGAAATTTTTTATTTTTAACTATCGTTTTTGTTATATAGTGGGATATTACAGCGGTCAAGTTTAGGGCCAAGCCCCATTTTTTTTCCTAGGCGTAGCATAGGAAACTAGGGCATAAGTGCAGAAAGGCGAATTTAATACGTGTTTCAGCCGATTTTGCGGGAATTTTATTTGCGACATTTTTGCCTTTTCGGTCGCCACACTCTCATAAGGCAAACACCTTTTCTTCGGGCCCTTTTTCCATACTCATTTCGAAGATCTGGACCGGCAGAGCCGTCTTGCCAAAGTATGTATATCCAAAAGCTCTTTCTTGCTAATATATATTTTTTAATTTCAACTATTTGTCAACAAATCCAGCAGACTGATACTACAACTGTAGCACATTCTGATGAACTGTCAAATATGCACACAGGAAGATTAATATTTTTCTGCTGGCGAACACGTTTTCGATCTGAGTACTAATATTATATGACAACTTCTAGGTGCAATGTTAACAATCGATACACAATACTAGCCAGATTTCGGTATCTAAAATTATGAGCAACGAAGGTGTCAGACGGAGCAAACGAAAATGTTCGCGGTCTGGAACGGTGAATCCAACAGAAAGAGATCTATTGATCACTAGAGAAACTTAACGACGACTTTCGACGCAGGTGAATTGCGCCCAGCATGGACACCGGATGGAGTCACCCGCTCTTGTAAATTCATAAAGATTAAGATCCTCGCCGCGATGGACTGGATCTGAGTAAAGGGGAGCTTGCACCTAGTAAACAACAAGTCGGGGCAGTCAATATCACCATGTATAAGGTTATAAATAAAGATAGTACCAAGCATCGTTCTACGGTTGGCTAGGGATGGTAAATTAATCAAAAGAAGTCTACTAGAATAAGAAGGTAAGATAAGATTTGCATCCCAGTTTAGGCGCCGTAAAGCAAAAAGAAGGAAGTTTTTTTGTACAGATTCAATACGACCAATATGTATTCCGTATTGAGGACTCCAGACGGGAGAGCCATACTCCAGAATCGGACGGACTAGCGAAATAAATAAAGTTATAGTCAAATAAGGATCATCGAATTCTTTTGACCACATTTTAATAAATCCAAGCACTCCTCTGGCTTTATTAACCATGGACGAAATGTGATTAGAAAATTTTAGTTTATGGTCCAAGAGAACGCCAAGATCGTTTACAAGAGTTATTCTATCCAAAGAGCTGCCACTTAACGTGTAAGTCGCGTATATCGGATTGGCCCGATAAAAAGTCATTAGCTTGCACTTGGAGCGGTTTAAATTTAGTAAATTATCTCGGCACCAGTTTTGAAAATTATCTAGATCGGATTGCAAGTCTAAATGGCAGGAAATGTCCTTATACTGCAGGTACAACTTAACATCATCTGCGTACATAAGTACGCGAGAATGACTTATAATTGAGGGAAGATCGTTTATAAATAATGTAAAAAGTAACGGACCCAGATGGCTCCCTTGTGGGACACCGGAGGTAACACGGAGAATTTCAGAAATTGAATTTTTAAAAAGGACCCTTTGTGACCTGCCATTTAGATAACTTGAAATCCATTTAAGCAGATCAACTGGAAAACCTAAAAGGTCAAGTTTTTGAATAAGAAGTAAGTGATTTACAGAGTCAAATGCTTTACTAAAGTCAGTTTAAATGACGTCTGTTTGAAAACTACTATTAAAGCCTTTTATCACAAATGACGTGAGCTCTAGAAGGTTTGTAATTGTGGATCTACGTTTAATAAATCCGTGTTGACACGGAGAAATAATTGATCTGCAAAGGTGCTGCAAATGAGGAGAAATAATTTTTTCAAAAAGCTTAGGAATAGCTGACAACTTAGAAATACCTCTGTAGTTACTGGCTTCTAGCTTGTTACCTTTTTTGAAAAGAGGAATAACAAATGATTCCTTCCAAATATTTGGGAATTGGGACGTTTCTAGAGATAAGGTAAACAACTTGTGAAGAGGTTTGCACAGGGCCTTAGCGCAATACCTAAGCACACACCCAGGAATACCATCGGGCCCTGGCGAATAAACAGGCTTAATACGAAGAAGATCCAAAAGAAGAGAGCTTTCTGTTAAAGTGCGACAGAATATGAGGTTTGACTTGGGCATGGTGTAAGAATAGGGCTGTGATGAATAATCTAAAGTAGAGTAGGTCGTTTGAAAAAATTGGGCAAATAAATCAGCTATTGCCTGATCTGTGGTTGCCGTCATGTTTTCGAACGACAGCGAGGAAGGAAAAGAATTAGATTTACGTTTGGTGTTAATTAATTAATTATATATAATTAATTATAAAACTGAGAGAACTGGACCTTACAACGGTTTAAGTAACTATTATAACACTGAGCATTAACTACGGTAAATCTTGACCGAGCACTTAAATATCTAGTAAAAACAGACTGAGAACCGGTATTTTTATATTTCCTAAAAAGTCTGGACTTTACATTTCTTAAGTGTGTCAACTCTTTGCTAAACCAAGGTGATTTATTGGAAGTTGACGGATAGTACCACGGAACACAGGAATTAAAAAATGAGTTTATGCAGTGTAAAAAACATTAACTGCATCGGACATATTATTGCATAAGTAAAGATCAGACCAATTAAAGCCAGAAATAAAATTATTTAGCCTCAGAAAGTCTGCCTTGCGAAAACAATGTATTCGTTTGGATTTTTCTGATTTTTCTTCTATAACTCTACACGTATCAAATGAAAGTTCGATTGTTGGGTGATATGGATCTTCAGGTTGCGTGAGTGGTGCTACTCTGGACAGAAACACACATTCAGGATTTGATACAAAACAAAAATCAAGTAGGCGACCTAATGAATTTCGAACATGGTTTACTTGAGATAGAGATATGTCAAGCAGGCCATCAATAAAATCATGCTGTGCTATAGGTAGTAAGACATTCGATCCGTCCTCAGTGGACCAAGTAACTCCAGGTATATTAAAATCACCTAGAACTATCATCTGATCCCTATCGGAAAGCTTATTTGCAACGGACTTAATAACGGATAGGTGATTTAAATAATCAGGAAGTTCAGACAACGGCGGAATATATGAGCAAGTTATGTATATAAAGTTACCAGGAAGCGATAACTTTACACAAATAAATTCAATGGTATTGAATTCATCAAAAAATAACTCCTCAGACGGGAAGTTTGAATCAACTCCAATTAAGACTCCACCTCCCCGTCTAGAGGGACGGTCATATCTATATAATGTGTACTTACCTGGAAAAACTTCGGAGCTAAAGATCTCCGGCTTTAACCAGGTTTCTGTGAACACAATAATATGAGATACAAAGGAAAGGCTATCGGAATACAATTTAGTGAGTTTGCTACGCAAACCTCTTGCATTCTGATAGGAAAGAAGGAGGTTAGAAGTTAGTTTTTTGAAATTGGTACACTGGTTTGGCCTCCACTAGGAAGTTTTACTCCCACGGGCCCCTTCTTCTTTATCTTAGCCTCGAACTCTTTTACAACCATATTATCCGGACAAAAGTCGCCCGAGCATATGGCTTCAAAAAGCTCGTTAGGGACAGTTATCTTGAAAGATGAAATGTCTCTAGCATAAGAAAACTTAAACTTTTCCACCTTTACACTATTACAATCGGCTTCAGTTTTGTCTTGTATATAAGACAATACATCAGAAGATGTTTGATCAGGGGAAAGCCGAGAAACGAAAATTTGTTTCTTTAGTGGAACCACTGAAAGGGATTTTGGTGGAGCAGACATTGTTTCTGCAAAACCAACTTGAGCCGGTTGTCCGGACTCAGTTGTCCCTTGTGGTGGTGATGCTACATTCTGAGAGATAGGTGGATCCACTAATTGTGAAAACACTACGGACAAATCGGAATTCTTAGAAGTCCCTGGTTGCATGCATTCTGTAACGGATTGTTCGGATACCGAATCTTTTTTAGCTGCTGATATGTGTACATACAAGGAAGAAGAATAGGTCGTGCGAAACATATGCACTAATCAGTACAAATCGGTCGCAACAAGTCATTAGGCCTAAGGAGCGTGCACCTTAGCGGTTGTAAGTGAGATATTTAAGGATCTGCAATCGGGTGATACACTTTTCATTGCAATTTCATCGGTTTTTGTCTGGGTTATAACGCCACATCGAAGCAACGCTATTGCACTAAGTACAACAATGTATAAAGATGTTTTGGGAGCGGTCAAGGAATGGATAAACATTACAAAAAGCTCTCAAACACTGCGACGATTACAGCTTGCGTACACAGTACTTCATGCAGGAGCCTGAGCACAAGCGGACCTTATAAAAATGTTCGGCAATTATGGGTTAATGAAGGGCATCGAAACATCCAGAAAATCGTCTGGGGAAATGATCCTAACGATCCAATCAAGCATTTCCAACTATGCACCGTAACTTACGTAACCTCGTACCACTAAAAATACAACATATAGACTGGTCATTTCATACAACGAAAATGGTCACAAAAGTTTCAAAGCGGGAGGCCCCACAGCTGGTAGCGGCAGGCCCCGGACACTTCGTGTGCCTTCGGGTTTTTTTCGCTCTCATTCTTATTCTCATTTTGACGCTCGCGCGCTCAGTCGCGTTCAGTCGCAGAGACGCGCATTTTGAAGAAGGTTGCGCCTGCGCTTGAATTGGTCTTTATATGTAGGCGTGTTTATGCATTCTCATACAGGGGTGCTTGTGTGCGTTTATTTCAATTCGATGCGACAAGAACATTTTGTCTTTTGCTACTTTTCAGACTTGATACCCTAACAATACGGGCGTATTTATTATTGGGTTAATGATAAAAATAGCAATATTATATGTTATAGTATATTTTTTAATTTTTCCGCATATATTTCATTTTGGTTTACAAATTCAAATCAGTGGTAGCAGAAAAATGTTTTGCATATATGTATGTATTCCAATTAATATAAATCAATCTAATGATATAGGAACAGGGCACATCGCAGTCGGTGTCTGCGCATAGTGGTTGAGAAAACTTCAAACCAAATCAGCTTTGGTTGTTGTTCTGCGAGCGGATGGTGCCTGCATACCCTACCGACGATTGAATTTTAGGGGTGGGGACAGAAACAAGAACGGCTGTTTGTTTATTTAACTTTTACATTATTCGATCGAAATTTAAATATATTAAAAATCATTAAAAGTTTACTTCTTGATTTAAAATTGTGATAGAATAAGTTATACTCCGAATAGTTTGTAGTTTTAGATTATAATCTTTATTTTATAGGACCGGCTTCTTCCACAGCTAAACACAGAGTGAATCGCACAGACCACGTTCTCTCTTCTGCCCGCTCATTCGTGAGAGCGGGACGAATATGTGTATACATTTTATCTCTTAAGTAAAGTAAATGCTAGAGAGGGATGACTATATTATATTTACAGTTTACGGTTATATTTATAGTTAATTTTACCGTTTAATTTTAAGTACAGTAAGTCTAAGAGAGTGTGGATGTGTCGGTGTGTGTGTGTGGGTGTGTGTGTGTGGGTGTGTGTGTGTGGGTGTGTGTGTGTGATCCTGATCACCGTGAAAATTTGCAATAGTTTTATAATTGTACAATTATAGGTTATAAATAGAATACCGTTTTTTTTTTTTTATGATTTAAATTATTAGAAATTTCAGCTTAAATATACTTTACAATAGGTTTACTTTTTCTTATGCGAATACGCACTGTTATCATTTTTGTTTTTCCTATAAAATGCTTAATGTTGTTAATGCTCCAAACCCCTTGGTAAGGGTTGCGTGATACCTGAAATCCTTCTACATCCCTTAACAAGAATCTGTCATTTCTTAATACTTTCGAAATTACATAGGGTCCTTTGTTCTTTGGAATTATTTTTCTAGATACACCCGCTATATTCTGACGGTTTTCTGGCTGTCTTATCATGTTGCAGTTTGTTGTAGGCTTGTGCTTTTTCTTGACATTTTTCTGCTTCGATCCTAATGGTTGTCAAAATCTGTCTATCGGTTCACTGTACAAATCTTCTAATTTCTCTTTCAACTCGTCTACTATTTTTCCTCTTTGTTCTAAACCAAATAACATTTTGCTTGGACATTGTCTAATACTGCGGTGCTGTGTGTTATTCAATTCATGTTCTACTTTATCTATTACTAAGTCCCAGTATATACCTTTCTCTGGTTCTGTCAGTTTTGCTATCATTGGTCCTAGGCTTCTGTTGATTCTTTCGACCTGGCCGTTTGCTTGTGGCGATCCCGTCGCTATCTTTATATGCTTAACATCGACCTCTGCCATAAAATCGTCAAACTCATTAGACGTGAAACAGCTTCCTCTATCTGAAATTATGCATTTGGGCTTGCTATATGCTCTAAAATAATCCTTAAGGGCTAATATAACTTCCCGGGTATTTGTTGTCTTTGTTGTATATAAACGTACAAACTTTGTGAATCCGTCAACGACGACAAATATGTGTTTCTTTGACCTGCCCGAATCGACTGGACAATAATGATCAATGTGTATAAGTTCAAAGGGTTTGCTGCCCTTTGGAATTGAATGTAGGAATCCATCTTTTCCTATTTTGGGGAAAAATGCTATACATTTTAAGCAGTTATTGATATGACTTAGACATTTATCTTTGGCATTTGGAAACCAATAACTTTTCCCAATTATATCTAACATTTTGTCTCTTCCTATGTGACCGATCTCCAGTGTCTGTGGGTACGTAGAATAATAACCTGCCATCGTTGCTTTTTCTATAAATTATTCCGTTTCTCATCTCGAATAATTTGTATTCATTTTCCTCTAACTGACTTTTTATCACTTGTATTTTTGGATCTTTGGCTTGGCAAATAACCAGATTGTCTTTAAATGAATTTGTTTCTACTACTAAGATGTTTGTACACCTGCTAAGAGCGTCCACGTGTTGCATTTTGTTGCTTTCCCGATGTATCAAATGGTAGTCGTAATTTTGTAGCTCTAATGCCCACCTAGCTATACGCGGGTTAAGTTCGATCTTGTTAAGCGTTAATGTGAGAGAGTTACAATGATCTTGAAATGTCTACCAAATAGATATATTCTAAATCTACGCAATGCGTGAATAATGGCCATTGTCTCAAGTTTGAAGCTATGATATTTCGATTCGGCAACGGTTGTGCGCTTGGAAAAATAAAAAATTGGGTCAGTTTACCGGCCTCTTTCTTTTGAAGTAGTACGGCGCCAAAGCCAAGAGAGCTGGCGTCGCAGTGTAGTTCTACCTCGTCCTTGTAGTTGTATATGGCTAATACTGGTGCTTCTACTAACTTCTGTTTAAGCATTACAAAACAGCTCATTTCTTTTTCTCCAAAAAGGAATTTCTCGTCTTTTCTTAACAGATCATATAACGGTTTGGCCTAAAGTCGAAAAATCTTTAATGAATCTGCGAAAGTATGAGCATAGACCAAGAAAATTTTGAACAGATTGCGTTTTGTCTGGTATCGGAAAATTTTGGATTGCTTCTATTCCCTTGTCGTCTGCTCTAATGCCCTCGCCATTTATAATAAAACCCAAATATTTAATACTAGATTGGAGAAACTCGCATTTATCCATTCGTAGTTCCAATTTATTTTTAGCAAGTCTAAAGAATACTTCTTTAAAAATCTGAAAATGTTCATCAAAATCCTTGCTAGCTTTCATTATGTCGTCCATGTATGCAATCACTTGATTGTTTCTAATAAGATCGTCGAAAATTTTATTTATGAATCTTTGAAACACTGCCGATGCAGTTTTAAGACCCATTGGCATTCTAAGAAATTCAAATTGACCTAACGGTGTCACAAATGAAGTGTACTTAACTGACTCCTTATTAACGAAAACGTGAAAATATCCGTTTTTTAAATCAAGTTTAGAAAATACTTTCTTATTTACTAATTTGTCTAGTAAGTCATCGATTAGGGGTATTGGATAAACTCTATACAAAGTCTTATGTCACCAGTCTTTTTCTTTACTAATACTATAGGCGAAGCGTATTCCGATTGGCTTGGCTGTATAATTCAGTTTTCTAAATAATCGTCCAATAATTTTTGCAACTTTTCTTTTTCTGCATAGGCGAGTCGTCGTGGGGCACAGCTAAAGGGTTTTGAATTCTCTAAATTGAGTTTTATTTCACTTTTAATCGACGGTGCTTTCGGTTTATCTACCTTCACGTGATGGTGTTCAATTATCTCTTTCAATTGTCGTATCAAGGCTGGATTATTATTTGTACCGCATAAGTAATCGGCTCTCTCGTCGTCAATATAGTTTATGTTCATAATTTCCCATATTGCAATTGTCATATCATTTTTGCTCTTGTTGTTTGCTAAAGCGCCATTACTAACAAGGTTAGAAACCGTTGGACCAATTGATTCACTAACTATAGGGCTGCCTGTTTTATTGCCTGTATTACAAACTAATCTTACCAACTACCTTGTTAATTGATCCATTTCCTTTATAACTGACCGTCTTACTAACTGTATCACTAACTGCTTGGCTCGCTGCATTTGTGACTGTCTTACCGACTGTTTCAGCTGTATCTCTAATTGTTTCACTAAATGTGCTGCTAACTGTTGGACTAACTGTTTCACTAACTGTAGGACTAACTGTTTCACTAACTGTAGGACTAACTGTTTCAATAACTGTAGGACTAACTGTTTCACTAACTGTAGGACTAACTGTTTTACTAACTGTAGGATTAACCGTTTCACTAACTGTAGGACTAACTGTTTCACTAACCGTAGGACTAACTGTTTCACTAACTGTAGGACTAACTGTTTCACTAACTGTAGGACTAACTGTTTCAGTAACTGTAGGACTAACTGTTTCACTAACTGTAGGATTAACCGTTTCACTAACTGTTTCACTAACTGTTTCACTAACTGTTTCACTAACTGTAGGACTAACTGTTTCACTAACTGTAGGACTAACTGTTTCACTAACTGTAGGACTAACTGTTTCAGTAACTGTAGGACTAACTGTTTCACTAACTGTAGGATTAACCGTTTCACTAACTGTAGGATAAACTGTTTCACTAACTGCAATAGCATCCTTCGGAATTTCGATAGCACTTTTCGGTTTGTGATTGAGACTTAAATTTTGTGTTAAATTGCAGGTATTAGGATTGAGGGTATTATTCACATTCACAATATATTCAGTATTCTTAGACTCTATTGTGACCATTTTTAGAACACTTAAATCTAATTCTAATTTGCAAGCATCCATAAAATTCCTCCCAAGAACAACCTCATGACTCATAGACTCGGTAGGCACAATGTAAAGGTAAAAATAACATTTTGATTTTGCTTTTATTATGTAACATAAAATTCTTCCATAAATTTTCAGTTGGCTTTTGTTTAGCCCGAAGTAGTTTACAGAAACGATTTCCATTTTAATTTTAGAGGATATAATATTGGTTTTTGCGAATGATATAGGGCTACCCGTGTCTATGAGGCATGCTGAAATGAATGGGGTTTCAGAACTGTTGTGAAAAAATATTTTTATGCATCTTATGTAATTATTTGTATTTGCGCTCTTGCGCTCCGGGCATTGTCCCACAAAGTGTCCAAATTTCCCACAAGCGTAGCAGGATTGCTTCTATTCCCTTGTCGTCTGCTCTAATGCCCTCGCCATTTATAATAAAACCCAAATATTTAATACTAGATTGGAGAAACTCGCATTTATCCATTCGTAGTTCCAATTTATTTTTAGCAAGTCTAAAGAATACTTCTTTAAAAATCTGAAAATGTTCATCAAAATCCTTGCTAGCTTTCATTATGTCGTCCATGTATGCAATCACTTGATTGTTTCTAATAAGATCGTCGAAAATTTTATTTATGAATCTTTGAAACACTGCCGATGCAGTTTTAAGACCCATTGGCATTCTAAGAAATTCAAATTGACCTAACGGTGTCACAAATGAAGTGTACTTAACTGACTCCTTATTAACGAAAACGTGAAAATATCCGTTTTTTAAATCAAGTTTAGAAAATACTTTCTTATTTACTAATTTGTCTAGTAAGTCATCGATTAGGGGTATTGGATAAAATCTATACAAAGTCTTATGTCACCAGTCTTTTTCTTTACTAATACTATAGGCGAAGCGTATTCCGATTGGCTTGGCTGTATAATTCAGTTTTCTAAATAATCGTCCAATAATTTTTGCAACTTTTCTTTTTCTGCATAGGCGAGTCGTCGTGGGGCACAGCTAAAGGGTTTTGAATTCTCTAAATTGAGTTTTATTTCACTTTTAATCGACGGTGCTTTCGGTTTATCTACCTTCACGTGATGGTGTTCAATTATCTCTTTCAATTGTCGTATCAAGACTGGATTATTATTTGTACCGCATAAGTAATCGGCTCTCTCGTCGTCAATATAGTTTATGTTCATAATTTCCCATATTGCAATTGTCATATCATTTTTGCTCTTGTTGTTTGCTAAAGCGCCATTACTAACAAGGTTAGAAACCGTTGGACCAATTGATTCACTAACTATAGGGCTGCCTGTTTTATTGCCTGTATTACAAACTATCTTACCAACTACCTTGTTAATTGATCCATTTCCTTTATAACTGACCGTCTTACTAACTGTATCACTAACTGCTTGGCTCGCTGCATTTGTGACTGTCTTACCGACTGTTTCAGCTGTATCTCTAATTGTTTCACTAAATGTGCTGCTAACTGTTGGACTAACTGTTTCACTAACTGTAGGACTAACTGTTTCACTAACTGTAGGACTAACTGTTTCAATAACTGTAGGACTAACTGTTTCACTAACTGTAGGACTAACTGTTTTACTAACTGTAGGATTAACCGTTTCACTAACTGTAGGACTAACTGTTTCACTAACTGTAGGACTAACTGTTTCACTAACTGTAGGACTAACTGTTTCACTAACTGTAGGACTAACTGTTTCAGTAACTGTAGGACTAACTGTTTCACTAACTGTAGGATTAACCGTTTCACTAACTGTAGGACTAACTGTTTCACTAACTGTAGGACTAACTGTTTCACTAACTGTAGGACTAACTGTTTCACTAACTGTAGGACTAACTGTTTCAGTAACTGTAGGACTAACTGTTTCACTAACTGTAGGATTAACCGTTTCACTAACTGTAGGATAAACTGTTTCACTAACTGCAATAGCATCCTTCGGAATTTCGATAGCACTTTTCGGTTTGTGATTGAGACTTAAATTTTGTGTTAAATTGCAGGTATTAGGATTGAGGGTATTATTCACATTCACAATATATTCAGTATTCTTAGACTCTATTGTGACCATTTTTAGAACACTTAAATCTAATTCTAATTTGCAAGCATCCATAAAATTCCTCCCAAGAACAACCTCATGACTCATAGACTCGGTAGGCACAATGTAAAGGTAAAAATAACATTTTGATTTTGCTTTTATTATGTAACATAAAATTCTTCCATAAATTTTCAGTTGGCTTTTGTTTAGCCCGAAGTAGTTTACAGAAACGATTTCCATTTTAATTTTAGAGGATATAATATTGGTTTTTGCGAATGATATAGGGCTACCCGTGTCTATGAGGCATGCTGAAATGAATGGGGTTTCAGAACTGTTGTGAAAAAATATTTTTATGCATCTTATGTAATTATTTGTATTTGCGCTCTTGCGCTCCGGGCATTGTCCCACAAAGTGTCCAAATTTCCCACAAGCGTAGCAGGAACCGGACTTCCTTTTCGGTTTGCGGCAGTCTATGGCGTAGTGCCCCTTAGAATTACAATTTACGCACCGAAAATCCTTGGTGGCTGCAATCTTTTCCGATGAGCGCTGCGAAGAATTGGCTTCCAACCTCGGCTTCTGGCGGTTGCTCACCCTGAATTGCTGGTTTATTTGGTGGATCACCACGTGTCTCCGGTGAGAGGGTCTGCAGACGCGCCATCAATTCCGCTTTTGGGCCCGAGGTTTGTAGCCCGAGCGCACTCAACCAAGTCTTTAACTGAACGACCGTGAACTGATTTAAATCTGTGTCAGGCATTGTGAGTTAGAACCACTTCTGATATTGTGATAGAATAAGTTATACTCCGAATAGTTTGTAGTTTTAGATTATAATCTTTATTTTATAGGACCGGCTTCTTCCACAGCTAAACACAGAGTGAATCGCACAGACCACGTTCTCTCTTCTGCCCGCTCATTCGTGAGAGCGGGACGAATATGTGTATACATTTTATCTCTTAAGTTAAAGTAAATGCTAGAGAGGGATAACTATATTATATTTACAGTTTACAGTTATTACAGTTATTTACAGTTAGTTAGTAAGTCTAAGAGAGTGTAGATGTGTCGGTGTGTGTGTGTGTGTGTCCTACAACAAAATAGTAATATACATTTAAGAAAATCAATTTGAAAAATTTTTTGGCTACTACGGAATAACGGTTTTAATTAAATTTAAATCAGACATCTATATCATTTAGCTCCCTTAGGAAAATAAAACAAGAGAGAACGCCGACTATAGCGTTCTCTCTTGTTTTGTTCCTCGACTATTATTATTTAGATTTTTACTATTATTTAGATTTTGCATTAACATAATGTGAATTAGAGTTACCAGAGGAAAAAAGGACACAAAGTTCAAATTATCAATTTGAATTAGGCGATCTCTTAGTGCTGGCAGCTTTACAGCACGAGCATCAGCACCAGCGCTGCTTTAGCGTAGGCAGCTTTTGTCCTGCACCAGCATACACACATACGCCATTGTTTGACTCAGACCTCCAATTTGGCTAACTCGATTTGATTTGCATATTTCTTGGGATATAGTTCGGTATTAACAAATGAAAACCATCGCAATTTCCTTTAATACAAATCCTTATCGAGAATAAACGTTGACTCTGTTAAGCACCTTGGCCAGCTGTTCCAAAGTCGTCCGTTAGATGGCGCTATTGTATTGCGCGGAAATGTAGGCGCTAGCCAGGCTTAAGCGTTTAATGAGTTTTTGGGCGTTAGAGTGGGCGTGGCAAACTTTTATTAGGCCAATCGATAGGTATTGATGAAACAAATACATATCAATTAAAATTTTCATAATAGCATCAAAACTGTGGCCACAGCTTGTGGCTTGTGGGCGTCAGAGGGGGCGTGGCACCATTTTGAAACAAACTAGCGCTGCGTAGGAACTCCTAAAATCTACATGCAAAATTCCAATCTTCTAGCTTTTATAGTTTCCGAGATCTCAGCGTTCATACGGACAGACAGACGGACAGACGGAGAGACGGACAGACGGAGAGACGGACAGACGGAGAGACGGACAGACGGAGAGACGGACAGACGGAGAGACGGACAGACGGAAATGGCTAGATCGACTCGGCTAGTGATCCTGAACAAGAATATATATACTTTATAGGGTCGGAACGCTTCCTTCAACCTGTTACCCAATATACCCTTTTACTCTACGAGCAACTTGTATAAAAATTAAAAAATATAAATATAAATATAGAAATGAAAAAAAAAATGTTTTGCTGTTGTTCTATTTATCAAAATATTCCTTTGAGATATAATAATTACATACTATATCAATACCATTTAAGTTTTATCAAAATCGGACAACAAATTTCTATAGCTGCCGTAGAAACGATGGCAAAATGCAGCCCAAAACCGACATAGCTTTCGAATTTCGAAAGTTAAGTATTTTGTAACAGTCTACGAAATTTCCAAAATTTTTAAGCTACGGCCAGAAATGCAGCTCAAAAGCTCAAATAGACATGATCAAAACAAAGACCGTTTAAATGAACAAAAATGTAAACACATAACGTTTACTCTCAACAGGCAAACATGCCCTCCACCATCATTGAAGAGTACGGCGATTCCCCAAGTGAACGAAGTAACGTATCCACCTCGACAGACGACTAACCTGGAAAAGGCACATCGAATGCAATAAACTACATCTAAAACTAAAAGCCAGCAGCTTCCACTGGATATTAAACATTCGATCGCCCCTGCGTCTGGACTACAAGTTCCTGCCCTTCAACTCTACTCTCAAGCCTATCTGGACATATGGCTCCCAGCTATGGGGGAACGCGAGCAGCAGAAACATTGACATCATACAGCGCGCACAATCGACAAGCAAAACATCCACAGAGACCTTGCAGTAAAAGATGAAATAGACAAGCAAACAAAAACTCTCCGTGTTTTTCAAAATCATCTCGCAAGAGGCTTGTCTCGGGTTTCCAGCAGAACCCGCATACAACGCAACGACCTTCCAACCCAGCAGTAATTCTCAGGGCCGCCTTACTCAGTAACAGTCATATGACTGTTTGTTAGATTACTAAAAGATTTGATACCCTTATTGTTAGTATCCGAAAAGAGAAGATTGAATAAATAAATAGCAAAGCAATTAAAAAAAAATTTTATGACCGGTCACGAAATAATTAAATAATAATAATAATAAAAAAAAATATCATTATTAAATTAAATGTATTCCATAGCTGAATTCTTGTAAAAGCTTTCCGAGAGTCACTGGGGATAAATTTTGTTGTGGCGAATTCCTTCCTTATATTTTAGCCATTACTGTTTTCCAACATGAGTTTAAGAGGTATATTAATTCGGAAGCTTCTGTAGTTGGGACTTCTAAGCTACACTTTAGGTCGACATCGGGGAATTTTTTTTACGCTAAGTTTATTTTTCTTTGCGCTCTTTAATTGGCGACCAGCTTAATTGGTTCTGAAGCTATGCAAGATTTTGAGCTTTTGCTTACCAGGTGCCAAGCAACTCGATATAAAAACAAGAAAGGAAAGCTAACTTCGGGCGGAGCCGAAGTTGATATACCCTTGCAGAATATTATGTACATTATATTCTCCAAAATTATTCATATGATGCATTCTTAATACTCATAAAAAGTCCCATCTTCCTAACTTAAAAAATTTACACCAAAGTTAAGGCATTTCCGATCAATCAGTTATATGGCAGCTATAGGATATAGTCGGCCGATCCTTTTGAAATTTAATAGGTCTGATTGATTGGCCAAAAATAAAACCCATAGAAAATCCCAACTTCCTAACTTTACAAACACGAAAGTTATGGCATTTCCGATCAATCAGTTATATGGCAGCTATAGGATATAGTCGGCCGATCCCGGCCGTTCTGACTTATATACTGCGTGCAAAGGAAAGAAGGGTGTGTGCAAACTTTTAATTCGATAGCTTTAAAACTGAGAGACTAGTTTGCGTAGAAACAGACAGACGGACGGACGAACATGGCTATATCAGCTCAGGAGGTGATCCTGATCAAGAATATATATACTTTATAGGGTCGGAGATGCCTCCTTCACTGCGTTGCACACTTTTGACCAAAATTATAATACCCTCTGCAAGGGTATAAAAAATCACTTACGGTTTTTCAAAACTATGACAGCCATATTTACCCTGTATTTATACCCGTTACTCGTAGAGTAAAGGGGTATATTGTATTCGTGCAAAAGTATGTAACAGCTAGAAGGAAGCGTTTCCGACCCTACAAAGTATATATATTCTTGATCAGGGTCACTAGCCGAGTCGATATAGCCATGTCCGTCTGTCCGTCTGTCTGTCCGTCCGTATGAACGCTGAGATCTCGGAAACTATAAAAGCTAGAAGATTGGAATTTTGCATGTAGATTTTAGGAGTTCCTACGCAGCGCAAGTTTGTTTCAAAATGGTGCCACGCCCCCTCTGACGCCCACAAGCCACAAGCTGTGGCCACAGTTTTGATGCTATTATGAAAATTTTAATTGATATGTATTTGTTTCATCAATACCTATCGATTGGCCTAATAAAAGTTTGCCACGCCCACTCTAACGCCCAAAAACTCATTAAACGCTTAAGCCTGGCTAGCGCCTACATTTCCGCGCAATACAATAGCGCCATCTAACGGATGACTTTGGAACAGCTGGCCAAGGTGCTTAACAGAGTCAACGTTTATTCTCGATAAGGATTTGTATTAAAGGAAATTGCGATGGTTTTCATTTGTTAATACCGAACTATATCCCAAGAATTATGCAAATCAAATCAAGTTAGCCAAATTGGAGGTCTGAGTCAAACAATGGCGTATGTGTGTATGCTGGTGCAGGGCAAAAGCTGCCTACGCTAAAGCAGCGCTGGTGCTGATGCTCGTGCTGTAAAGCTGCCAGCACTAAGAGATCGCCTAATTCAAATTGATAATTTGAACTTTGTGTCCTTTTTTCTTTTGGTAACTCTAATTCACATTATGTTAATGCAAAATCTAAATAATAGTAAAAATCTAAATAATAATAGTCGAGGAACTTGACTATAGCGTTCTCTCTTGTTTTATTTTCCTAAGGGAGCTTTATGATATAGATGTCTGATTTAAATTTAATTAAAACCGTTATTCCGTAGTAGCCAAAAAATTTTCAAAGTGATTTTCTTAAATGTATATTACTATTTTGTGGTAGGACACACACACACACACACCGACACATCTACACTCTCTTAGACTTACTAACTAACTGTAAATAACTGTAATAACTGTAAACTGTAAATATAATATAGTTATCCCTCTCTAGCATTTACTTTAACTTAAGAGATAAAATGTATACACATATTCGTCCCGCTCTCACGAATGGTCGGGCAGAAGAGAGAACGTGGTCTGTGCGATTCACTCTGTGTTTAGCTGTGGAAGAAGCTGGTCCTATAAAATAAAGATTATAATCTAAAACTACAAACTATTCGGAGTATAACTTATTCTATCACAATATCAGAAGTGGTTCTAACTCACAATGCCTGACACAGATTTAAATCAGTTCACGGTCGTTCAGTTAAAGACTTGGTTGAGTGCGCTCGGGCTACAAACCTCGGGCCCAAAAGCGGAATTGATGGCGCGTCTGCAGACCCTCTCACCGGAGACACGTGGTGATCCACCAAATAAACCAGCAATTCAGGGTGAGCAACCGCCAGAAGCCGAGGTTGGAAGCCAATTCTTCGCAGCGCTCATCGGAAAAGATTGCAGCCACCAAGGATTTTCGGTGCGTAAATTGTAATTCTAAGGGGCACTACGCCATAGACTGCCGCAAACCGAAAAGGAAGTCCGGTTCCTGCTACGCTTGTGGGAAATTTGGACACTTTGTGGGACAATGCCCGGAGCGCAAGAGCGCAAATACAAATAATTACATAAGATGCATAAAAATATTTTTTCACAACAGTTCTGAAACCCCATTCATTTCAGCATGCCTCATAGACACGGGTAGCCCTATATCATTCGCAAAAACCAATATTATATCCTCTAAAATTAAAATGGAAATCGTTTCTGTAAACTACTTCGGGCTAAACAAAAGCCAACTGAAAATTTATGGAAGAATTTTATGTTACATAATAAAAGCAAAATCAAAATGTTATTTTTACCTTTACATTGTGCCTACCGAGTCTATGAGTCATGAGGTTGTTCTTGGGAGGAATTTTATGGATGCTTGCAAATTAGAATTAGATTTAAGTGTTCTAAAAATGGTCACAATAGAGTCTAAGAATACTGAATATATTGTGAATGTGAATAATACCCTCAATCCTAATACCTGCAATTTAACACAAAATTTAAGTCTCAATCACAAACCGAAAAGTGCTATCGAAATTCCGAAGGATGCTATTGCAGTTAGTGAAACAGTTTATCCTACAGTTAGTGAAACGGTTAATCCTACAGTTAGTGAAACAGTTAGTCCTACAGTTACTGAAACAGTTAGTCCTACAGTTAGTGAAACAGTTAGTCCTACAGTTAGTGAAACAGTTAGTCCTACAGTTAGTGAAACAGTTAGTGAAACAGTTAGTGAAACAGTTAGTCCTACAGTTAGTGAAACGGTTAATCCTACAGTTAGTGAAACAGTTAGTCCTACAGTTACTGAAACAGTTAGTCCTACAGTTAGTGAAACAGTTAGTCCTACAGTTAGTGAAACAGTTAGTCCTACAGTTAGTGAAACAGTTAGTCCTACAGTTAGTGAAACGGTTAATCCTACAGTTAGTAAAACAGTTAGTCCTACAGTTAGTGAAACAGTTAGTCCTACAGTTATTGAAACAGTTAGTCCTACAGTTAGTGAAACAGTTAGTCCTACAGTTAGTGAAACAGTTAGTCCAACAGTTAGCAGCACATTTAGTGAAACAATTAGAGATACAGCTGAAACAGTCGGTAAGACAGTCACAAATGCAGCGAGCCAAGCAGTTAGTGATACAGTTAGTAAGACGGTCAGTTATAAAGGAAATGGATCAATTAACAAGGTAGTTGGTAAGATTGTTTGTAATACAGGCAATAAAACAGGCAGCCCTATAGTTAGTGAATCAATTGGTCCAACGGTTTCTAACCTTGTTAGTAATGGCGCTTTAGCAAACAACAAGAGCAAAAATGATATGACAATTGCAATATGGGAAATTATGAACATAAACTATATTGACGACGAGAGAGCCGATTACTTATGCGGTACAAATAATAATCCAGCCTTGATACGACAATTGAAAGAGATAATTGAACACCATCACGTGAAGGTAGATAAACCGAAAGCACCGTCGATCAAAAGTGAAATAAAACTCAATTTAGAGAATTCAAAACCCTTTAGCTGTGCCCCACGACGACTCGCCTATGCAGAAAAAGAAAAGTTGCAAAAATTATTGGACGATTATTTAGAAAACTGAATTATACAGCCAAGCCAATCGGAATACGCTTCGCCTATAGTATTAGTAAAGAGAAAGACTAGTGACATAAGACTTTGTATAGATTTTATCCAATACCCCTAATCGATGACTTACTAGACAAATTAGTAAATAAGAAAGTATTTTCTAAACTTGATTTAAAAAACGGATATTTTCACGTTTTCGTTAATAAGGAGTCAGTTAAGTACACTTCATTTGTGACACCGTTAGGTCAATTTGAATTTCTTAGAATGCCAATGGGTCTTAAAACTGCATCGGCAGTGTTTCAAAGATTCATAAATAAAATTTTCGACGATCTTATTAGAAACAATCAAGTGATTGCATACATGGACGACATAATGAAAGCTAGCAAGGATTTTGATGAACATTTTCAGATTTTTAAAGAAGTATTCTTTAGACTTGCTAAAAATAAATTGGAACTACGAATGGATAAATGCGAGTTTCTCCAATCTAGTATTAAATATTTGGGTTTTATTATAAATGGCGAGGGCATTAGAGCAGACGACAAGGGAATAGAAGCAATCCAAAATTTTCCGATACCAGACAAAACGCAATCTGTTCAAAATTTTCTTGGTCTATGCTCATACTTTCGCAGATTCATTAAAGATTTTTCGACTTTAGCTAAACCGTTATATGATCTGTTAAGAAAAGACGAGAAATTCCTTTTTGGAGAAAAAGAAATGAGCTGTTTTGTAATGCTTAAACAGAAGTTAGTAGAAGCACCAGTATTAGCCATATACAACTACAAGGACGAGGTAGAACTACACTGCGACGCCAGCTCTCTTGGCTTTGGCGCCGTACTACTTCAAAAGAAAGAGGCCGGTAAACTGACCCAATTTTTTATTTTTCCAAGCGCACAACCGTTGCCGAATCGAAATATCATAGCTTCAAACTTGAGACAATGGCCATTATTCACGCATTGCGTAGATTTAGAATATATCTATTTGGTAGACATTTCAAGATCATTGTAACTCTCTCACATTAACGCTTAACAAGATCGAACTTAACCCGCGTATAGCTAGGTGGGCATTAGAGCTACAAAATTACGACTACCATTTGATACATCGGGAAAGCAACAAAATGCAACACGTGGACGCTCTTAGCAGGTGTACAAACATCTTAGTAGTAGAAACAAATTCATTTAAAGACAATCTGGTTATTTGCCAAGCCAAAGATCCAAAAATACAAGTGATAAAAAGTCAGTTAGAGGAAAATGAATACAAATTATTCGAGATGAGAAACGGAATAATTTATAGAAAAAGCAACGATGGCAGGTTATTATTCTACGTACCCACAGACATGGAGATCGGTCACATAGGAAGAGACAAAATGTTAGATATAATTGGGAAAAGTTATTGGTTTCCAAATGCCAAAGATAAATGTCTAAGTCATATCAATAACTGCTTAAAATGTATAGCATTTTTCCCCAAAATAGGAAAAGATGGATTCCTACATTCAATTCCAAAGGGCAGCAAACCCTTTGAACTTATACACATTGATCATTATTGTCCAGTCGATTCGGGCAGGTCAAAGAAACACATATTTGTCGTCGTTGACGGGTTCACAAAGTTTGTACGTTTATATACAACAAAGACAACAAATACCCGGGAAGTTATATTAGCCCTTAAGGATTATTTTAGAGCATATAGCAAGCCCAAATGCATAATTTCAGATAGAGGAAGCTGTTTCACGTCTAATGAGTTTGACGATTTTATGGCAGAGGTCGATGTTAAGCATATAAAGATAGCGACGGGATCGCCACAAGCAAACGGCCAGGTCGAAAGAATCAACAGAAGCCTAGGACCAATGATAGCAAAACTGACAGAACCAGAGAAAGGTATATACTGGGACTTAGTAATAGATAAAGTAGAACATGAATTGAATAACACACAGCACCGCAGTATTAGACAATGTCCAAGCAAAATGTTATTTGGTTTAGAACAAAGAGGAAAAATAGTAGACGAGTTGAAAGAGAAATTAGAAGATTTGTACAGTGAACCGATAGACAGATTTTGACAACCATTAGGATCGAAGCAGAAAAATGTCAAGAAAAAGCACAAGCCTACAACAAACTGCAACATGATAAGACAGCCAGAAAACCGTCAGAATATAGCTGGTGTATCTAGAAAACTAATTCCAAAGAACAAAGGACCCTATGTAATTTCGAAAGTATTAAGAAATGACAGATTCTTGTTAAGGGATGTAGAAGGATTTCAGGTATCACGCAACCCTTACCAAGGGGTTTGGAGCATTGCAGGACCCAGGAGGACTGCTCAAAATGTTGCTACAACTGCGGCGCAAAGGATCACCAAGCTAGAGGCTGCAAGGCAAAGGCCTGCTGCATGGTCTGCAAACGCAAGAAGGAGAAAGATTGCGACCACCCAACCATGAGCAAAATGTCATCGAGGAAAACGTAGACATTGCGCTCATAAGTGAGCAATACAGGAATAAAAATTCCGGAGAATGGCTATCAAATAATAGCAAAAAGTCGGCAATATGGAGCTGCGGAAATGTAAAGCTTCAGACTACCAAGAATAAAAGCGGAAATTGCTTCGCTAGGGCCCATGTGGATGGTATAGAGAGAGAGCCAGCTACTAGAGAGCTTCGCCGCACTTGACCTAGTGCTGCTGAACTCTGGAACGAAACCGACCTTCTCTAGAGCCGGAACCAGATCCATTATTGACCTCACATTCGCGAGCGCTGGATTGGCCTCAGGCTCCAGCTGGGAGGTTACTGACACCTACATGGGTAGTGACCATGCAGCAATAATCTGCACGATAAAACCAAGAAATGACCACGGGTTCCTAAGACCGTGCCAGGGTACAAAATAGAAACGCTAGACGTGGAGATGGTACAGATGCTGTTTGAGGACCTCTCCACTAGCGGTACAGCTGAAGAGCGGGCAAACCACATCGCAGACTACACAAAGCTAGCCTGTGATGCATCTATGCAGAGAAAGGGGAAAAACCCATCAGGAAGAAGGCCTGCATACTGGTGGAACCAATCCATTGCGGAAGCCAGGAAAGACTGCCACACGGCAAACGCGCAAGAGGAAGGCCCGAATTTGAGGCACTTCAAATACTTTTCAGGGAAAGAAGACGAGCCCTGGAAAAAAATATAAAAGAGAGCAAACGCAGATGCTTTAATAATATATGCGAAGAAATAGACTCCAACCCATGGGGCTTCGCATATAAACTCGTCACAAAACGAGTATTTAGTAGGCCATCGCCGACATGCCCAGCCGGCCTAAAGAGGATAGTGGAAACACTATTCCCAGAGCAAGAAAGTATGGCGCGAACCTCACAGATCGTGAATACTGCGACCATAAAGCTCACAAGTGCCGAAGAAGTCCACCGGGTATTGAAGACAATACTGGACGACAAGGCACCGGGACCAGATGGCATCCCGAATAAAGTCCTTAAAATTGCTATTAAGGCTAACACAAAAGAGTATGTTGACATGTATAACGCATGCCTAACAGAAGGTGTGTTTCCTAGTCGCTAGAAAATACAGCGGCTGGTACTCATACCAAAGGGGGACAAGCCAGCGGAGGAGCCTTCTTCATATAGGCCACTCTGCACGCTAGACACGGTGGGTAAAATTCTTGAAAGAATAATCCACTCCCGGCTAGAAGGTGCTCTTGACGAAACCAACGGCCTCTCAGAGATGCAGTATGGTTTTCGAAAGGGTCTATCCACCATCGACGCTGTCGGTAAACTGTGCAAAGTCGCAGACAAAGCGATCGAGGGGAAAAGGTGGTTGTACGGCACAAAGCAGTACTGCATAGCGGCAACGCTGGATGTTAAAAACGCATTCAACTCCGCTAGCTGGGACCACACACTAAATGCATTGAGAAATCTTAATGTTCCAATGTATGTACAGAGAGTAATAGCGAGCTACTTTGAAAGCCGCCTGCTCCTGTATGAAACTGATTCTGGGCAATCACAAGGATCAGTCCTAGGCCCTTGTTGTGGAATGCCATGTACGATGGGATCCTTAGGATCGCGATGCCCGAAGGTGCACGACTCATTGGCTTTGCCGATGATGTAGCCATAGTAGTCACTGCAAAGAAGCTACCAGATGCAGAGAAAATCTGCAACGAAGTTGGGGAACGAGCAAGCGCATGGCTCGACGCCAAGGGACTCACTTTGGCAGCGCACAAGACGGAAGCAGTCCTGATAAGCACCAGGCAGATAGTAGAGACGGCTACTATCAAAATTGGAGAAGCCACAATTAAATCTCGCCCAAGCCTAAAATACTTGGGTGTTATGATTGACCACTGGCTAACCTTCAAAGAACATCTAGCGTACTCTAGTGGCAGGGCAGGCAGGACTGCGGCCGCGATCTCGAGGATTATGGCAAACACTCGGGGACCGAGGCAACCAGGTCGGAGATTACTGGTAAGCGTTGTCACTTCGACGCTGATGTATGCTGCTCCCATATGGGCCCGAGCCACAAAAAATGGAAGTTATATGCAAGATGCTGACTCCGTGCAGAGACTGTCTGCCCTGCGGGTATGCTGTGCGTTCCGCACGGTATCCCATGACGCGGCGTTGGTAATATCGGGAGTTATACCGATTGACCTGCTGGCATTGGAATCAGTTGAGATCCGAGCAGGTAGCACGGAAATCGAAACAGCTGAATCCCTACGGAAAAGGTGCAGAGAACTTACCATTGCGAAGTGGCAGGAGAGATGGGCACAAAGTAGCAAAGGACGATGGACGTATAAGCTTATCCCAGAACTGCAGAGATGGCTGGAACGGAAGCATGTGGACATCTACTTAACGCAACTGTTGACAGGACATGGATGCTTTAAATACTATCTTAATAGATTTAAGCATGAACGTTATCCGCACTGTCCACTCTGCGAGTCGGATAACGAAGACGCAGAACACGTGCTTTTTGTCTGTCCGAGATTTGAAAATTAACGAAGAGATCTGAGCATTAGGGTTGGGAGGACGCCAGCCGCTTGTAACCTGGTGGACAATAGGCTCGTTTCAGAAGAAAATTGGTCGAAAGACTGCGAAATTCCAATAGGATAGAATCCTAGAGAGCCCTAAGGGCATTCCCCCCCCGGCGAAGTAATACCTAACGGCAGTTCCGCCGGGGAAGCGGGGAGGGGGTGGAGTATTTACTGGGTTAGAGTCCCAGACTTCGGCAAGCTATCTCAGCTCCGAGTTGGCTTTCGATGCTTTAGACCACCACTAAAAAAAAAAAAAAAAAAAACAGTATGACCTTGTATGCCCATATTCTTGGCAGTTCGCACATTGTACCGGGCATTGCGTTTGTGCGGTTCCTCAACAGGAATTCTTCGGTGCAGCAGGAACTGAAGATTGTAAATAGGGTGCACTTCGAATTTCTTTAGGGGCTTATTTTCTGGTTCGAGCTCAACCTTAAAGAGTGGGTGCGGCTTTCTATCCCTGTTAGGGATGTTGAAGACTGTCTTAGCACTAAATCCCTTCTCTTGTAGCGCCTTTGTTATCTCTGCAGGCGTTACGTCGGACTCTATGCCCTTAAGTACGACTTGCAGGCCCTTGCTACTTGTTAGCTGATACGTGTAAAAGTTCTTTTTATTCTCGGAAAGATATTTCGATAATACTCTGTAATTTTCTTCAGACTTCATTTGAATCATTGTTTCTTGGATGTTGCGCTTTACTAGAGGTATTATGTGGAAGTTATCCTTTCCAATAAGCTCGATAATTGCAACATTGGAACTTTTTTCTCGAATATAAATAGGCGGAGGCTTTGGCTTTCTTTTCTCGACTTCAGTAGATTCGGCCGTCTCAACGTCATAGGCGTCTTCCAGGATTTTAAATCGGTTTGAGTTCATGGGCGTTTCTGTTCCAGCTAGGCTAGCATTGTTACGGGTTATTTTGCGTTGAGAATTAGAGAGCTTAGCTTCCTTTTGATTTGGATGTAGCGATCCATACCAGTCTGCACAGCCAGCTTAGCACATTCATTGTTTTTGTTCTGTTTTTCGGGCAGCGCAGCGGCAGACGTATTAATATTTGCGCGCAGTCGATACAGTTGCAGTTGTTGTAGTTACAGTTGACGTTGTTAAAAAACTTTGCGGTGCTAGTTACTGCTGATGAGCTTAGGTTATTGCATACCTGCATTGGAGCACATTCAGCGCTCTTTGGCAGCAGAGACGTCGATGGTAGGGAGGGGGAGCAAGAACGAGCTCTCTCGCTCGCTACGTTTAAGAATTCGGTCAAGTTGGGGGTAATTGCCCTCGCTTGATCAGAGCTTGCATTATTTTCGGTTGCTTTAAAAGAGAAGAACGCGTTATTTCTTTGTACTGAGAGCCGTCTCTCGTCTTGCTCACGTTGACGTTGTGTGCGAAGGTCGTTCAGACTCATTGTATTCGTGGTAAAGTTAATTAGAGTATTAAGTGTTAAGTTTTATATTAATGGTCATTTAATCAATTAAAGTAGATTAACTAGAAATTATTTTCCCCTAATTTTAAATCATTGTAGATCTAACTATGCCTTGCATGATCCTTTCAGAGTATTATGTTCTGACTATAATAGACTTTTTCCTGTAATATTAAATCTTGACTCTCTACCGCTCATAAAACGATTGATACTTGCTTCATTGGCACAAGATTGATCTAACTATTACTTTTTTCCCCGGACCTTTACCTTTATTTTCCTATCTCGCGTCTTTCTTATCGCGAATCGTGCCGTACGATACACGGCTGCGCCCCTCGGTCGGTTGGGCGGGTAAGTGGGCCGTGGAACTCCGCACGAAAAAAAAAAAAATAAATAAATAAACATTCGCGATTTCATTGCAGAAAGCGTCTTTTCGCGTTACAGTAGATTTATTAAAACGGTCACTGGACTTTTGTGATTTTATTGAATACTTTTTCCGGGACCACAATTAATACTCGTCTGCATGCGACGACGGTTAATATATAGCTATCCGCAATTTTCAAATCGATAAAAATAATTGTTGATTCATTTATTATGTCAGGCACAAAAGTAAACAAAAATCACAATACTTGCTGTCAAGATAGTGAATGACTGCTATTCAGCAAAAACGTTTCGACACAGTGAAATAAGCTTCCACCAATATTTAGTTTATAGAGGAATAACTGGTATTATCCGATGTATTTACCCATTAAGAAAATTTTAGAGGTTTCTGTAAACGCGATAATTTGAAATGCAAAGGATGCAAGACGAAGTCCTATTTCAATATTTATGACCAAAAATGTTCAGCATTGTGGATCTTCAGGCTCGCATCTTTTTTTGGACGGCTGTCGGCTACCACCCTTGCCAGTAATTTCATGGATCTTATGTTCTGGCTCTATTTCCTTGCGGAAACTTGTTTAAAGCCGGAGATCCTAAGCTCTAAAGTTATTTCAGATAAGTACACAAAATATAGGTTTGACCGTCCCTCTACACGGGGAGGTGGAGTCTTAAGTGGACTCAAACCTCCGTCAGAGAAGTTAGTTCTTGAGTAATTCAACACTATTAAATTTATTTAAAGTTATCGTTTCAATTTATTAAAGGTTATCGTTTCATGGTATTGATATAACTTTTTTAAACTTTCTAATTATTTAAACCACCTTTCCGTTAGCAATTCTGTTTGACAGATTTATGAGTTTTTAATATAGATGAAGTTACGTGGTCCACGAAGAATGAATCGAATGATTTGCTATCTACTGCTCATGGCAGCACCACTTACGCATCCTGAAGATTTATATCATCCTACAATATAAGTGAATTCAACACAGGTACCGTGATAAAAAAAAATCGGAGAATTCAACCAAAACTAATACATTGTTTTTGCAAAGCATACTTTCTGACCTAAATTACTTGCTTATTTGGTCTGAAATTTACTCATGCAATGATATGTCCCTAATGATTTTTATGATTTTTGACGATTTTTTTTCGGTGCAACTCTGAGTTTTTTCTTCTTGACAGTAAAAAATTAATAATTCACTACGAAAACGTTAACAATGACGACGGGCCACTTTAGAAAATGGTATGAACAATTAATACTGTTTATATTATATATGTAATAATTCATTGTATTTTAATTTTACAGTGGATAATTCGCGAATAGCTGGTGGCAAGATGAGGTGGACAATACAAATCTTGCTGATCGACATTTGGCAGGAGAACATTGAGCAGTACGTGTACATGGTGATCGACTGCTTCTGCTGCTGCCGGTTTTATTTTAATATGTCAAACATCTAAAAAATATATATTGCTCAGAACTGTCGGACATGGACACAGACATGGGACACGTCCAAGTTCCTCATACGGTCAGCCCCAATGATTCTGAAAAAGCCAGTACTTCCACCGGCTTAAGACAGGTCAGCAGCTACATCAGCAATGGCAACAGCCCTACCAACAACCCTAGCAACAACAACGTTGTCCACACCGAAGTTGGCAACAATACCGGAAACAGCCAGGAACAAATTACCTACCACAAACCACACCCAATTGTGGTTGATCATTGTGAGAACCTGAACGGACTTATTAGATCCACAGACAAGATCGTTGACCCGTCCAAATACTCCCTCAAATGCCATCCCAACAACTCTGTTTCCATTATAGCTGCAGATTCAGATGCATACAGAGCTATAACAAAATCCCTTACCCTTAAAAAAGTGCCATACCATTCCTGGCAGTTGAAAGAAGATAGATCCTATCGTGTAGTCATCCGTGGTGTCCATCATTCCGTCCCGGATGAAAATATTAAGGAAAGTCGGCTGGACACGCTTTTCGATTTATCAATAGACCTAGAAGCCGCTTTGACAAAACCAAGTTCGTCAACCTGGTTTTTGTTGAACTAGAACCGGCGCAAATAACTAAGACATCCATGAGATTAAGACACTTTGTCGGCAAAGGGTTCAAATTGAACTCCCCTACAAATAGGATGATGTCGTTCAGTGTCACCGGTGCCAAGCATTTGGACACACAAAAAATCATTGCCAAAAACTCATCAACTGAGTCAGATGTGGCCTGCAACACGGTGTGGAGGCCTGCTTAAAAGATATTCACCCTGTCAAATGCGTTAACTGTGGCGGAAACCATACAGCTAGCTATAAAGGCTGTGTCGTATATCAGCAGATTGCTAATCGACGGAAAACTGTCACATCCCATCGCAGCACCGTTCCCAAACAGCTAACTCCTAAAAATGGTCGGTCAAACTCTGCTAATCCAATCTCCTATGCCAACGCTGTCCGTGGTCAAGTTAGCAGTCCCCAGCTCCAACAAGTTTCTATGACTCTTCCACAGAGTCCTCCACTGAGCAGCAACAACAGGATGCAAAGTCAGCATCAAAAAGCTGCACAGCAGCAGCAGCCATCACAGCAACAACTGGCTCCTCAACAACAACAACAGCCGGATCACCAGCAGCAGTCTCTCCGTCAACAACACCGACGCAACCCGCAGCAATTGATCAACGACCAGCAGTGCCAGCGTCAAAAGCAAATTTTCTTGCAATCCATCGAAAGAATGTCGGTACTTGTTGCTCAGATCGACAAGTTATTCCAAATGATGGTGTCGATGGTGGGACTTGTCACAAGACTGTTACCCCAAAATACTACAGGAACAGCTCATTCATAAGCTGGATCTCTCCCAGTTAATGTAGCACAACCATGATTCAAATCGGCCTTAACATTGGTGTGTGGAACGCCGACGTACTTGCCAACAAAGGCCTTGAGCTCTTTGTGTTAGTCAAAATATTAATATTATGCTGGTTAGTGAATCACACTTTTGCTCAAGTACATTCTACAAATTGCACGGATACGATATTTATTAAGCAACTCATCCTGCTGATAGGAAACGCGGTGGCTCTGCAATTATAATAAAATCCTGTTTACAATATTACCACTTCTATAGTCTACAAAGTCCAAATGTTCAACGTGTCTCAGTAAAAGTCAAAACCGACTTTGGAGAGACAGCTATTGCGTCTATATATTGTCCACCAAACTTTCAATGTTCTGCTGACGATATTGAAAAGCTCTTTGACGATCTGGGATCAAATTTCATAATCGCAGGGGACTGGAGTGCTCACCACCGTTTGTGGGGGTCTCGAAACTCAACCACCCGCGGAAGAGCTCTCGCAGACCTTGTTCAAAGATCCAATGTCCAGGTCCTTGCAACCGGAGGGCCTACGCATTATCCATATAGCCGAAGAACACCAACAGCCATTGGACTTTGCTGTATACGGCAGGATACGGTCTGAGTGTCTTTCCATTACAGAAAGTCTTGAGGTTAGCTCTGATCACATCCCATTGATCATCAAATTCAGAGTCGCTGCACAAAAAATTTGCTCCAGGCCTCGCATCCTTCCTCGAAATGCGCTCGCTTTCAAGCAGCAGTGTACCGGCTTGTTAACCTCAATAAGGTGTTAAGCTCGCCTGAGGACATCAACGACGCTGTGGAGATGTTTGTCCGGAATATTCATATCGCTACAAGTCCCAAACCCTTCCAACCCACCTCAAGCTCTTTCAAAACCAGAGGCAATGGAACTGGTAAGGTTAAAAAGATCCCTTCGTCGCAGATATATGAGATCTCAAGATCCAGTCGACAAAAGCTCATATCGTCGTGCCGAAGATGATCTTAAAAAACTTCTGAACCAAACCAAGCGCGAATATTTTGATGAAATGCTCCTCAACGCGGATCATACCAAATCGTACGGCTTCAACCTTTGGAAATGTACACGAAATATGAAACGACAGCCTCTTCGAAAGATCCCCTTAAAAAAAGCTGACGACACTTGGTGCAGATCTGACTCAGAGATTTCTCTAGCTTTTGCGGACGAACTAGAGAAACGCTTTCAGCCTTTTGACCTCGCGAGTCCCGAGGATGTTGAAGAAACACTGGCCTTTCTTAATGCTCCTTCCCCGGATGCACTACCGATCCAACATGTTAGCCCAGAAGAAGTCTACCTTCATATTCGAAAGTTACATCCCAGTAAGGCGCCTGGTTTCGATGGCATTGATAGCAGAATTGCCAAGGCTTTGGCTAAAAAGGGAATCCTGTTCCTTGTTCTCCTCTATAATTCAATGCTACGTATCCACCACTTTCCATCCCAATGGAAGTGTGCTGTGATAACGATGATACCAAAGCCAGGAAACCGGAGAACCTTGTCGAGACATACCGACCGATAAGCTTACTACCCACTTTCTCTAAAATATTCGAGAGTATATTTCTTAGTAGAATTATGGGCGTAAGAAGCGTGCAGGACGCCATTCCCGACCACCAGTTTGGTTTTAGGCATCATCATGGGACACCAGAACAAGCACATAGAGTCGTTCACCACATTTTAAATGCTTTTGAAAATAAGCAATACAGTTCTGCTATTTTCCTCGACGTCAAGGAAACCTTTGACCGCGTTTTGCACGCTGGAATACTCCATAAGTTGAAGTCCCTGCTCCAGACCGGCCAATTCCTCTTACTATAATCATACTTGCTTGATCGAAGTTTTACTCCAACGAGTATAACATTGAAGCCGGAGTCCCACAAGGTAGCGCCCTGGGCCCTACCCTGTTTGTCCTATACACAGCAGACCTCCCTACGAACGAGAGGCTGACTACGTCCACATTTGCTGACGACACCGCAATCCTGAGCCGCTCGAGATGCCCAACTAGAGCAACAGCTCAACTGGCTGATCATTTGGTAGTAGTTGAAAAGTGGCTATCAGACTGGCGAATCAAAATTAATAAACAAAAGTGTAACATATCTCGTCGTCCACCTCGACAGACGCCTAACCTGGCGGAGGCACATTGAATGCAAGAAAGTACATCTCAGACTTAAAGCTAGCAGCCTACACTGGATTATAAATTCTCGATCACCGCTGTGTCTGGACTTTAAAGTTCTTCTCCACAACTCCACCCTTAAGCCCATTTGGACCTACGGCTCCCAGCTCTGGGGGAACGCGAGCAACAGCAACGTTGACATCATACAGCGCTCACAATCAAAAATCCTGCGAACAATCACTAGGGCACCATGGTATGTTCGGAACGAAAACATCCACAGGGATCTGGGCATACCACCGGTCAAAGATGAAATAGCAAAGCAGAAAGCGGCCTACCATAACAAGCTTACACCCAAATAATCTCGCAAGAAACCTAAGACGGGTTTCGAACAGAACTCGTCTGCATCGTAACGACCTACCAGCCCAGCAATAAATATTGGGGCCCGTTAGTCTAAATTCAGTCTAAGTTAAGTTATATTCTTAAGATTTGATATACTTATTGTTAGTCTCCTTTAGAGAAGATTCAATAAATAAATCATATATTTAAAAAAAAAAAAAAATTTTTGTGTTCGTGGTAAGAGGGGAAAGGTCAAACATTATAACTGCTCGGGTCCCATTATGTACACTCTGTACACTTCGGATCTGCCATGTCCTACACAACCAGGCACACTTCTGGCCACCTACGCTGACGACACTGCCTTTCTTATGAACTCCTCCTGCCGAGTCGAGGCATCAAGGATCACCCAGGACTTCCTGGATCTGTACGGCAAGTGAAGAAACAGGTGGAATATTGCTATCAATGGAAGAAAGTCGAAACATTGCAATTTTACTCTTAGAGGAAAGGTGCTTCCTAGAGTTGAACTTCACCATATCACCATCCCACAATCACCCCAGGCGCAGTACTTGGGTCTGATCCTGGACAAGCGGCTCACCTGTAAAGGGCACATCCAAAAAATTGCAGCCACCTGTCGCACTAAACTCAGAAAGCTGAATTGGATGCTTAAGCCTACGAGCAAGCTCAGCCTTGGCAACAAAGTGTTGCTCTAAAAATCAATTGTGGTGCCCTCAATGACCTACTGCATCCAATTATGAGGCTTCAGACTCTAATGTGGTACATCAGGAACGCCGCCCTTGGAAATGACCTCCACATTCCTTCTGTTTGGGAACAGATAAACCGCCACTCGAGTCGGTACAACGATCGACTCGCTGTCGACACCAACCACCTAGCAGCTTCCCTGGCCAATCCGACGTGTAGACGAAGACTGAAGCGAAAACACCCCGCCGATCTCTGGACAAGAGGATGACTCAAGTCCTTAAGCATTAACCATTTACTGTTAATTTGTTATAAAATTTGTTAATCACTTCTGTTATGTTTTCACGTTATTTGTTCTTTATTATTCCCAACGTATTATACAACGTATACCATTTAGTTGGTTGATCGACGTTAATTAAATCTATTTGTTAAACCAAAAAAAAAAAAAAAAGGTAAATTGTTCATTTTATTCTCGCAGAATCCACTTCTACAATTTTTGCTTACGTTTTGATTAGCCACAGCCGTTCAGATCAGCTGTTATCGGATGGTAGATGCTGGATTTGCTCTGTGAGAAACGGAGTTTCTTATGTCAAAAATCCCAACCGTTTCGAACGGATGGGCTCCATTGACTTCCGCTGCGGGGTCAACATCTAAGACTTTAAAAAAGTATTCCCTAGTACCTGCAATAAATATATTTTATTATTATATTATATATTTTATTATTAAACAACTAATATAGGTCTGGGGACATACTCTCGAATGTCCAAGGAGTTCTGCTCCATGTTGTGAGAACGGTATGCGTCTAGTAAAGAGTGGAGCAACTCTTAATGCTGCCACACGGATGGAGCAGTAATTTATTAATTATTGCAGGTATAAACAGCATTTTTTGATTGGGAGCCTATCTTTTTAAAGAGTTACCCGCCATTACTTTTTAAATTTTCGTATTGAATGTTTCAATTTTCACTGTCAAGAATCGCCTAGCTATCTCATAAAAAAGTCCGTCAAATTTGGATGGGGAACTAAATGGAGATGTTGGGAACGTCAAAACCATATGGACCATCCGTTCAACGGATGGTGGATGGATCTTTGTGGGAAGACGGCATAACTAAAAAAATATTTTGAATTTGCTTCTGAAATTTTAGGAACCCATTTTAGGATAGTTCGGGGTAGACAGAAAAGAAAAAAAAAACATATTTTAAAAACTCTAAGGCAGACTCCCCCTAATGAACTTGATTTTTTACCATTTAGACAATATTGGGCAATGGCTGTTCGTGTTTTTTCTGAGGGCTGGCTTGGTTGTTCGCTTAGATCACTTGCAGTCTGTTACCATGTACCATTAATGGCGCTGTTGTGCTCATTTTAAATGTTTGTAAAATACAACAGGCTAGAATGATTAGCCACAGCTGTTCAGATCAGCTGTTATCGGATGGTGGATGTGTTCTATTGGTATTGGAGGATCACATTTGTCAAAAATCCCAAACGTATCGAACGGATGGACTATGTGGGAAGAGGGTATTAGGCGATGTTGATAGGAAACTAGCGTTAGTGTAATTCGGCTATAAGTTTACACGATTGTCTGCTTAAGCCAAGTTCTCATATCGACAAACGAGTATACTAGCGAACAAATTTTCTCTTTCCCGTGTGACCAAAATTTCGAGAATTCATCAGATTTAAGCGTGCTACGGTCGTACTGTCAATCAGCTGGGTTTGTTGACAAGCAATTAAAATTCATATATCGTATTTGTGGGAAAGAGCCTTTAAAAGATATTATTAACTACCTTGGCAAGACAAGTCTGCCGCTGTACAAAGAAATTAAAAAACAATGCAATTTAAATTTAACAGTTGTTTTTTTAAAGTTACTGATAATTATTTGCTAATTTAAAGTTCATAGCTGCACTTTTATTGTGTTTTTCGTACATTCTTGAGCTATAAAACATTCTGCTATGATAAGAGGCACCCCAGATAGTATAAAAGTTATTTTGTCCTCACATGAAAACTTCTTTCCCTCCATTTCTTATAATGTTCAGTGAGAGCGCACGCCAAAAAATTAAATTTTTTATTCTTTTCGCTAGGGTTCACCCAAAGTTAATTTCCGCAGACTGGCAACGCTTTGCAATTTTCTGGTATTTTTTCGTCGATCTGAGGACCGAGGTGAACAATAATTTTGACGAAAAGTGAATGCCAGCTGTTTGCCTCTCGCTCTCTCTCATGACTGGCGTACAGATTTCGTCGATCTGAGTACTAGGCTTAATACTCTTATAGATGTGAATCTCCTAATCTCACCAAGCCACCATCCCCAGGCAAAATAAACCGACAATAGTTGCAAAATTAGGAATTTATAGAGTTTTCTGAAGGTGTGTTTTTGTTCCATTTTACTTTCTTAAAATGCTTATTATTGCTTCTGTTTTATTAAATAATGGTTGAAAACATATCTAAACTTTAATATGTATATTAGCTTGCAAGTATTCTGTATACAAAATCAGTGTGAAATCTAGTTCACTGAAATAACTATGGCATTTAATTTTAATTGTTTGGTAACAACGGTTGCTCGGAAAAAACACCGACTAAATATTTCATAGAAACGTTCGGTTCAAGGCATATTAAGACTTTTTCCGCTTGTAGAATAACTTACACCATAAAACAACCCTTTCAGCAATTTAATACAAACATGTTCTAAGATTTTCTTTAAAAGCTCCGGTATATATATATTATAATCAGGTAGAAGTATTATGAAAGCCCATCCTTCAAAATGTTCTAACGAACTTGTTGGCTGGTAATCTATTTTTGTTCCCTGTTTCTGAATGGTGGTCTGATGGGTTTCGAATTGAAACTTTCGAGAGTCCCAACCAATCCCGTGGGAATGCTCTGTGGGTGTACCGTATTACCGCTGTTGCAGTTGCGTCCCCTGTCTGAACAGGCTTTATGAATGTTCGTAGTCATCGCACAAGAATTTGTAGTACCGATAGATGGATTGTCTTAAAAACGTTGCTCATCTCTGGTAGTTGCTTATCGCATCTTAATATCGATAACGTTTTCATACAATAATGTGTAATATAATGTGTAGTGTAATACAAAAATAAAAAAAAATCATGTGTAGTGCTTTGCGATTTCATGAATTGGTACTTCTTGAATGTTTTATTAAAAAGAAAATTGTAAGCAGTGTTTCCAAAAGTTGAATTAAGAAGTGTTCTCCGCCCAATGGCTCAGATATACATACAAAATTAAAACTGACCCCGCTATAAAAATTTTATAGACGGCTTCTATGATGAATAATATAATAAATATGTAATTAAATTATTATAATCCTTTATTAAACACAACTTTAACTTTCTTGTACATTTTTATAATTGCTGCATTAATTATCCTGAATTCAAACGTAATTTAACCCCCTGGTGTATAATGGGATATGTGTATATTACATATACATATGTAGTATGTATTGTATTATGATTCTTACGTACCTAGAATGTTTGTCTCTTAAATATGAATTCAAAAAACGAACTATTTGAACTAATAATAATTAACCTTGTTTGTTTCTAAAGCATTTGGTACAAATAAAAAATATTATTGTAAGGGGCGTGGTATACACTAAAGAAATATGTATGGACTGTGGTTGCTGCAAAACAGGAATATGTACATATTTATGTGGGTGCACCAACATGTACTGGCACACGCAAATGCAAAATGAACATATAGATACTATATTTGAAAAGTACCTATCCATAACTTACAAAAAGCTTTAAATTGTCCCTTAGAGGATTCATCGCGAGTGCATTTAAAGTTTGATTAGTATTGCGGTCTATTCCTGTTAATAAACCAGCAACAGTCTTCCACAAAAGTGAGGTTGGGCGCTGGCCGCCACCCTTCACGGCACTCTCAAAGTACGAGAGTAGCAAATAATTGTGCAAATGTACATACATACATACATATATATATAGAAGGGAAAATAAAGCGGCTCCGACAATGGAAAAACATCAAAACATACACATTTGGTTTAAATAACGGGAATAAATAGTTGCAAGAGCATACAACATTTACGATAGGTTTAGTATACAGTATTTCACAATTTTTATGACGCAGAACCATATCAAGGTTTAACATTTGTTATAGCTATTTATGACATTAAAATATAATAATTGTGCATGTAGCATAATATTTTGTTTTGTAGAAAAAAAAATTTTTTTTTAAAGATTTTTTGTTATTTTTTTTAATGTTATGTGGTTTGTTAGCTGTAAAATTTACTAATAATATCCGCTTCAGATTTAGTTAGTTGAGCGAAATAAGTTTAAAAATATGTCTAGTTATATATATTATAATAACAATCAAGTAGATAGTAACAGGGACCGCAACGGTTACAATTTAAAAAACATTCAAGATTTTACCTTTTTTGTATATTCTATTATAATTTAAGATTCTACAAAAAAACAAGAAAGGAAAGCTAACTTCGGGCGTAGAAACAGACAGACGGACAGAATATATACATATATATACTTTATAGGGTCGGAGATGTCTCCTTCACTGCGTTGCACACTTTTGACCAACATTATAATACCCGCTGCAAGGGTATAAATATATATTATGGATCAGCATCACCGCGAATTTATATGTCTATATTTCGGCTGTCCATCCGTTTCTACGCAAACTAGACTATAAATTTTAAATCTATGTATATGCATGAAACTTTCTCAAGACTTGTTCTTCGAACAATTTATAGTAAAAATTGACATAACTTCATCATTTTTAAATATATAAGCAAGAAAAGAGAAAATTTATAGATTTTTACATTTTTAAAATAGCCGAAAGGGAGATAACTTTAACTTCCGGAGTTTGTTTCCTTTCTTGTTTAGGGCTATATAATTTTAGGATATTATAAAAAAAATTACTTTTGATAAATATATAAAAAAATACTTACAAAAGCGTTGTTTTATGATTTTAAGACTATCAAGATGGAGTGGGGAAAAACATTTTTACGCGTCTTTTTTTGCTTTTGTGGGATACATTATTATTTTATATCAGATACTATCTTGAAACCAAGTAGTCAGCAAATAAGATGAAATATTTTTTTAATTTTTAGCGAATTTTAAAGGCCTACTCGAACAGCTTTCTTTGATTGCAGAAATATTTTCAATATTATAGTATTACAATATTACTAAGTAAATGAAACAATTTTTTCCCCAGGAATACTTATTTAACTCTTAACAAATGGTTTTAAGTGTTGCATAATGTAATAAGAAATGCGGAAGTGATAAATAAAAAACGAAAACAATTGGCAAGTACTCAATTTTGCACCTTTTATAAAAAAATAAAAAGAAATGCCGTATTAATATTTGGAACAAAGACCCTATTATCTATAACATTTTTATAGCCTTGCAGAGAGTATTATAATTTTGGTCAAAAGTGGGCAACGCAGTGAAGGAGACATCTCCGACCCTATAAAGTATATATATTCTTGATCAGGATCACCTCCTGAGTTGATATAAGCATGTCCGTCTGTCTGTTTCTACGCAAACTAGTCTCTCAGTTTTAAAGATATCGAATTAAAACCTTGCACCCACCCTTCTTTCCTTGCACGAAGTATATAAGTCGGAACGGCCAATTAATCCGACCTATCAAATTTCATAAGTATCGGCCGACTATATCCTATAGCGGCCATATAACTGAACGATCGGTTATGCCATAACTTTGGTGTTTGTAAAGTTAGGAAGTTGGGATGTTCTATGGGTTTATAAGGATCGGCAGACTATATCCTATAGCTGCCATATAACTGAACGATTGGAAATGCCATAACTTTGATGTTTTTAATGTTAGGAAGTTGGGATTTTTTATGAGTATTAAGAATGCATCATATGAATAGTTTTGGAGAATATAATTTACAGAATATTCTGCAAGGGTATATCAACTTCGGCTCCGCCCGAAGTTAGCTTTCCTTTCTTGTTATACCCTTGCAGAGGGTATTATAATTTCAGTCAAAAGTTTGCAACGCAGTGAAGGAGACATTTCCGACCCTATAAAGTATATATATTCTTGATCAGCATCACCAGGAGAGTCGATCTAGCCATGTCCACCTGTCCGTCAGTCCGTTTCTACACAAACTAGTCTCTCAGTTTTAAAGCTATTTGCTTGAAACTTTTCCAAAAGTTGTCTTTCTATTGCAGGTAGTATATAAGTCGGAACGAGTCGGACTATATCATATAGCTGCCATATAACTGAACGATCGGAAAAGCCATAACTTTGGTGTTTTTAAAGTTAGGAAGTTGGGATTTTCTATGGATTTTATTTTTGGCCAAACCTACCAAATTTCATAAGGATCGGCCGACTATATCTTATAGCTGCCATAAAATTGAACGATTGGAAATGCCATAACTTTGGTGTTTTTAAAGTTAGGACGTTGGGACTTTTTATGAGTATTAAGAATGCATCATATGAATAATTTTGGAGAATATAATTTACAGAATATTCTGCAAGGGTATATCAACTTCGGCTCCGCCCGAAGTTAGCTTTCCTTTCTTGTTTATATTATTTTTTCCGATTGTTCCTATGGGAGCTATATGATATAGTTGCCCGATCCGGCTCGTTTCGACTTATATACTTCCTGAAATAGAAAGACTACTTTTGGGAAAGTTTCAAGCAGATAGCTTTAATTGTTTTTAGTAATATAGTTATAGAAATCGAAACGTAGTTGCCGAAGTTTGCTTCCTTTCTTGTTTTTTTATATTTAGTCGAACCACATTCCCATTTCCCAGTTGTTTTCCGATCTTTAAAATGACAGTATGTTTTAGAGAATAAAAGTATTTTTTAAAAAACAAGTTATAATTTAATTTCCAAGTATTGTTGTTTCTATGAAAGCTTTAAAATATACTTGACCGAAATTGACTGATACGGCTAGATTGACTCTCCTGATGGTGCTAATCAAGAATATAAAGTCGGCTTGCCGAAGTTTGCTTCCTTTCTTGTTTTTTTATATTTAGTCGAACCACATTCCCATTTCCCAGTTGTTTTCCGATCTTTAAAATGACAGTATGTTTTAGAGAATAAAAATATTTTTATACCCTTGCAGAGGGTATTATAATTTTGGTCAAAGGTGTGCAACGCAGTGAAGGAGACATCTCCGGCCCTATAAAGTATATATATTCTTGATCAGGATCACCTCCTGAGTTGATATAGCCATGTTCGTCTGTCTGTCCGCCTGTCTGTCCGTCTGTCTGTCCGTCTGTCTGTTTCTACGCAAACTAGTCTCTCAGTTTTAAAGATATCGAACTGAAACTTTGCACACACCCTTCTTTCCTTTGCACGCAGTATATATGTCGAAACGGCCGGGATCGGCCGACTATATCCTATAGCTGTCATATAACTGATTGATCGGAAATGCCATAACTTTGGTGTTTGTAAAGTTAGGAAGCTGCGATTTTTTATGAGTATTAAGAATGCATCATATGAATAATTTTGGAGAATATAATTTACAGAGTATTCTGCAAGGGTATATCAACTTCGGCTCCGCCCGAAGTTAGCTTTCCTTTCTTGTTTAAAAAACAAGTTATAATTTAATTTCCAAGTTTTGTTGTTCCTATGAAAGCTTTAAAATATAGTTGACCGAAATTGACTGATACGGCTAGATTGACTCTCCTGATGGTGCTGATCAAGAATATAAAGACTTCATTGGCTCGGAGACGTCTCATTCTCTGCATTGCAAACATTTGACTTAATTTCAGTCAAATTTATATACCCTGAAGGGGTATATAAAATTAAATAAAAAGTGTTATGCCGTGAAAAAATATTATGAAAAACTATTTCCTTTTTGTAAAAATATTTCATTGATTGGCAAAAAAGAGATTAAAGTGATGGTGTTCCAGGGCATTTGAATTCCTCGATTAAGAATTGAAAGCTCGACATTTAGTTTTATAGAACCGTAATTGTAAATTGGAAAATTTAGTATTTTCGCTGATTTCGTGGTTCTTTAATTTTTGTTATCCCGAGCTTAATTTTAGTCTTTTAACTAGAAAAAAATTACCCGTTTTTTAAGCTTGAAAAATTGTTAAAAAATCATATGGGAACAAACTCCCATCTATATGTTTAACAGCATATGAGGCTTTATAAGGATTTTCACATATTTTCTTGCCGTCTTGACGTATTGTTCTACTGGTCAGACAATAAGCCGGACGTAGTAAGTACCTTACTTACTATTTATACCCGTTACTCGTAGAATAAAAGGGTATATTGTATTCGTGCAAAAGTATGTAACAGGTAGAAGAAAGCGTTTCCGACCCTATAAAGTATATATATTCTTGTTCAGGATCACTAGCCGAGTCGATCTAGCCATGTCCGTCTGTCTGTCCGTATGAACGCTGAGATCTCGGAAACTATAAAAGCTAGAAGATTGGCATTTTGCATGTAGATTTTAGGAGTTCCTACGCAGCGCAAGTTTGTTTCAAAATGGTGCCACGCCCCCTCTGACGCCCACAAGCAGTGGACACAGTTTTGATGCTATTATGAAAATTTTAATTGATATGTATTTTTTTTCGTAAATACCTATCGATTGGCCTAATAAAAGTTTGCCACGCCCACTCTAACGCCCAAAAACCCATTAAACGCTTAAACCTGGCTAGCGCCTACATATCCGCCTTTCATGGCCCGTGGTACCACGGTAGCGCCATTTAACGGATGACTTTGGAACAGCTGGCCAAGGTGCTCATTCGAGCGGCGAAAAACATACAAGAAGGCATATTTATCTTATTTAAACGCGAATATCTCGAAATGGTGTTTTTTAAAAATGACTTTGCGGTGATATGGATTGGCGAAAAACTACCGAACCGATTTTCTTCAAATTTGTTTTTAAATGTTCGTAATGAATTTTATTAGTACTTGAACGATCGTTTTTTCATGTAAAAATTTTTATTTCGCCGAAATAGATAGTTTTGTAAGAATTTTAGCGTCCAAAAACGTCATTTTTTGCATAAAACGTTCCCGTATGCACAAAAAAAAACCAAATTTTAAAAACGTTCGTTCAAGTACAGGATACTACTTTAAACTAATGAAATATTTTTATTTTTTGGTATCAGTTGACCCGTTTGTCCTGGGGAATTATCACCGCAAGGCTCTTAAAAAAAAGCGTTTAAGGGAAACAGCCACACCTTAAAAACTATTAAATATTTTTTCAAAATTTTTTGCATAAACATTGTCAACAATCTAAACTTTCAGAAAATATAATCATTCATTTAATAAAAACAATAGTTACATACTTAAAAAAATCCAAACTTTCTTATTTTTTTCGACAAAAAAAGGTATATACCCCCTTAAGTTGTTTAGCTGAGTAACGGGTATCTAATAGTCGAGGCACTCGACTATAGCGTTCTCTCTTGTTTTTCTTGTCATATTCTTGCTTGGGTATAAAAAATTCGTCTTACCCAAGTTTCTTTTTTTTTATTTTAAATAAATTGGCTTTGCAATAGTTCGAGAAAACGGATCTTAAAATCTTTAAAAGTTCGAATAAAGGTTTTGATAGGAGAACAAAAGATTGAGAAAAACTTACTTAAAGCTATTAATGTAATAAATTATAATTAATTTGCTTTTGAATTGTCTTTAATTTTCAGATTCAATGACGTTGGAGAACAAATCAGTAAATAAATTATCACAACTCTGTAAATATAGTGCTGTACTGGAAAATGTATAAAGGCCACATAAAAGTAGTCGGATATTAAAAATTGCATGAATGCTATCAATTTAAACCAAATATTGAGTTATTGGATTCATAGAAAAAGGACTTACAATAAACTGCGAATAAACTGTAAATTCATTAAGTGGATCCGATCGCCCTTTTGAAGGAGCGATAGTGGAGATGATTTTAATTCTTAGTTTGCTGCTAATAGCAACTCTGGGAGATAAACATGACTACTGGTTGCACTCGAGAACAGGCTCTCAGACACTGGCAGCCAATATTTGGTCAGACAAGCCGGCTAATCAAAATGAACCGATTAATTTGACTGACGCAAATGTGACAATAAAGGATGCAAAAAACCTTAGTACTACTATCACAAATGTAGCTAAGTTTGACACGAAATTAAATCACCTTTTAGTAGATACTATTACTGGACGAGTCTTTGTTGGTGGTGTTAACAGGTTGTATCAATTGTCGCCCGACTTGGAGCTCACCGAAACGGTGAAAACAGGACCTCAAAATGATTCGGTAGAGTGCAGCATACTCGACTGTCCCTTAAATGCTGTTCGCAGCCCGACGGATAATTATAACAAGGTCTTGCTCATAGATCGTGCGACTTCTCGATTAATTGCGTGTGGATCACTATTCCAGGGAACATGCACAGTACGTAATCTTCAGAATGTCAGCATAATTGAGCATGAAGTGCCTGATGCGGTTGTTGCAAACGATGCCAATTCTTCAACCGTGGCATTTATAGCGCCAGGGCCTCCACAGCATCCGGTGACAAATGTTATGTACGTTGGAGTTACTTATACGAATAATTCACCATACCGTAGTGAAATACCAGCAGTTGCATCACGCTCTCTTGAAAAGACAAAGATGTTTCAGATTGCTTCTTCGGCGGTTACGACTGGAACGAGAACCTTTATTAATTCTTACGCACGGGAAACATACTTTGTGAACTATGTTTACGGATTCAGTTCCGAGAGATTTTCATACTTTCTTACTACACAGTTGAAGCACAGTCACCATTCTTCACCAAAGGAGTATATAACTAAACTTGTCCGAATATGCCAGGAAGATTCAAACTATTATTCATACACTGAAATTCCAGTCGAATGTATTAGTGATGCTCAGGGCGGCACTAAATTCAATTTAGTTCAGGCCGGTTACTTGGGTAAACCCAGCTCAGATCTGGCTCAAAGCTTGGGTATATCAATTCAGGATGATGTCCTCTTTGCAGTTTTTTCAAAAGGCGACGGTAACTCACCAACCAATAATTCTGCACTCTGCATTTACTCTTTAAAATCCATTCGTCGAAAATTTATGCAAAACATAAAATCCTGTTTCAACGGCAATGGGATGAGGGGACTGGACTTTATATCACCCAGTATGCCATGTGTTTTAACGGTAAGTAAACAAAATATCCCTATATATCCCTATATCGTACAAAGCTCTTTAATTAATGGGTCCACCTTTATTTTAGATTTCGACAGGTCAATTAAGTCAAATTATGTTTGATATATTATTGTTAATAGTTTTGTATAATTTATTTGTTTATTTTATCCAACGAAACGTTTAAACTTATATTTAAAGCGCTGGTCACAAAATCTCGACTTATTAATTTTAGAAACTGCAAACTATTGGAGAAGATTTCTGTGGACTAGATGTAAATTCGCCTTTAGGAGGAGAAAATCCCATTACTTCAGTGCCAGTGGCCATGTTTAACAAAAAGTTAACGTCAGTTGCTGCTACGAGCACAAGCGGATATACCGTTGTCTTTGTGGGCACGACAGATGGACACCTTAAGAAAGTTGTCGTCGAATCTTCATCCGTTGCCAATGAATATGCCAGTTTTTCTGTGGACTTGGGTTCGGCAATAAATCAGGATATGCAGTTTGACAACCAAAATCTTTATATGTATGTCATGTCCGAAACTAAAGTGTCCAAAGTTAAGGTTTTTGATTGCTCCGATTACAAGACATGTGGAGAGTGCTTGGGAGCTAGAGATCCATATTGTGGCTGGTGCTCATTGGAGAACAAATGTAGCCCACGTTCAAACTGCCAGGATGACGCTAACGACCCTCTATACTGGGTCAGCTATAAAACTGGAAAATGCACTACAATAACAAGTGTTGTGCCACACCAGTTGCAACGCACAACCGCTCGAACCTTAGAACTTATCATAGATCACTTGCCACAACTAAAGGAGAATTTAATATGTGCTTTTACCACAGAGGATAAGGCGCTGTTCACTAATGCTACGAAAAAGAGAAATGGCGTGAACTGTACAACACCGCGAACAGATATGCTACCCCAAATTGAACAAGGAAAACATCATTTCACAGCAAAACTATCTGTGCGCACCAGAAATGGACCCGACCTAGTGTCCACGGATTTTACGTTCTTTGATTGCAGTACTCACTCATCTTGTACACGTTGTGTGTCCTCGGAGTTTCCATGTGATTGGTGTGTTGAGGCTCACCGTTGCACTCACGACACTGCTGAGAATTGCCGCAATGATATTTTGGTCACAGGCGTTAGCCGGATAGGTCCAAGTTATAGATCGGGTCCTGGATTTTGCCCAACTATCAACGCTACAGGGGATGGAAGTGAAGTACTTGTGGCTGGTGGCACAAGCAAATCTATAAAAGTTAAAGTTCATATAATAGGGCAGTTTATAGTTCAAACTCGATTCGTTTGCCAATTTAATATTGAGGGACGTGTAACGAGTTTAAACGCCCAGTTGCTGGGTGACACAATCTACTGCGATAGCATGGAATTTCAGTATACTTCAAGATCACCCAACTTGACGGCCACTTTCGCTGTTATATGGGGCGGATCCAAGCCTCTAGATAATCCTCATAACATACATGGTAAGTTTGATTATAAAGCACGCACCTTATAAATTTATATTTTTAATTTTATGTATTATAGTTGTTATTTATCGATGTCGAGAAATGGCCGACAGTTGTGGTATTTGCTTGGCCCTAGCCGAAAAGTACAATTGCGGATGGTGTTCTTCTACCAATACCTGCGAAGTTGAGGAACAATGTAACAAGAACAAAGAGGGAAAAACCGATTGGCTAAATCGAAGTGAAATTTGTCCCAACCCTGAGATTCATACTTTTGAACCCAAAACGGGTCCCTGGGAAGGAGGAACAAACATTACAATACGTGGTATTAACTTAGGCAAAAATTATAATGACATTTATTCAGGCGTTCGAATAGCTGGCATAAATTGTATGCCATTTCCGCAATTTTATATCGACACAAAGCAAATCGTATGTACAGTGGATAGCCCTGGGGAACAAATGTATAGAAATGGAAAAATAGTCGTACAAATAGGGGACTATCGCGGTGAGTCTAAGGAAGACTATGAATTTGTTGATCCTAAAATTCTGGATTTTAATCCAAAGTTCGGTCCAACTTCGGGTGGAACTGAAATACATATAACTGGAAAGCATTTAAATGCCGGTTCTCGCATACAAGCGTCCATAAATGACCATTTACCTTGTAAAATTCTAAGCACCGATCCCACACAAGCTATATGCCGTACGTCCCCTTCACCTGGTATCATTGAAGGAAGGCTAAAAATGTCATTTGATAATGGTCCCCGAGAATTCAATGATTACAATTTTAAATATGTTTTGGATCCTACAGTTGAACACGTCAGTTCAGGGCCAAGTGGTCAAATAAAAGTGCCGAAAGGAATACCAGCTGGCGGCATTCGAATTTCAGTTATTGGTACCCAATTTACCAGTATACAAACTCCAAACATTTACGTAGTATATAATGGTGAGATATATGCCAGTCAATGTCGAGTCCAGTCAGATACAGAAATGGAATGTGCATCTCCAGTTATTGAAGTAGACAGCGAAATTATTGAAGCGGAGAGGCCAATGCTCCTGGAGTACGGCTTCCTAATGGATAATGTTTTGCGTGTACAAAATTTATCAAAAATTCATAACAACCATTTTGAACTTTATCCAAACCCTGAGTATTTTATATTTGAAGAAAGAGTTAAGTATTTCAAGAGCGAGTATTTAACAATAAATGGTCGGAACTTAGATCGCGCTTGCAAGGAGAGTGACGTGGAAGTAAAAATTGGAAATGGATTTTGCAATATTACTTCTCTTTCAAGACAGCAACTTACATGTAGACCGCCTCCAGAAGCAACGGCAACTAAAAGCATAAATGGACCCGAGGTTATTGTTCGTATTGGTACTTCGCTGGAGTACCGTATTGGTATACTCAGCTACGAATCATCAAACATAATTTTGGATTGGGGAGAAAATGTAATTTTTGCTGTAATAGCCACAATTGTCATCTTACTCCTCATTTTTGTTGCTTTGCTTGTAGCATATAAAAAGAAAAGCTCTGAATCAAACAGGGTACTTCGAAATATGCAGGAACAGATGGACATTTTAGAGCTGCGTGTCGCAGCTGAATGTAAAGAAGCATTTGCCGAACTTCAAACAGAGATGACTGACCTCACAGGAGATCTTACGTCTGGAGGCATTCCGTTTTTGGATTACCGATCATATGCAATGAAAATTCTTTTTCCCAACAACGAAGATCACATTGTGCTGCAATGGGAACGACCTGAGCTTCTCCGAAAAGAAAAAGGGTTGCGTATTTTTGGTCAACTTATTATGAATAAAACTTTCCTGCTACTTTTTATTCGAACCTTAGAATCGAATCGATACTTTTCTATGCGAGAACGAGTTAACGTTGCATCATTAATTATGGTCACACTACAATCAAAATTAGAATATTGTACAGATATACTAAAAACTTTATTGGGAGACTTGATTGAAAAATGCATAGAAGGAAAAAGTCATCCGAAACTTTTGTTACGAAGAACAGAAAGTGTGGCAGAAAAAATGTTAAGTGCTTGGTTTACATTCCTTCTTTACAAGTTTTTAAAAGAGTGTGCTGGAGAGCCCTTATATATGCTTTTCCGCGCTGTGAAAGGACAAGTAGACAAGGGTCCTGTTGACGCTTGCACTCACGAGGCGAGATACTCACTTAGTGAAGAAAAACTTATACGCCAGTCCATTGATTTCCGACCAATGAATGTCTATGCAAGCATTATACAGCAGCCAATATTTTGCAACAACTTAGATATGTTGCCTTCTCACACCGAAAACGTACCTGTAAAAGTTTTGGACTGCGATACAATTGGACAAGTAAAAGAAAAGTGTTTAGAAACAATTTATAAAAACATTCCATCAAGCCAAAGACCTCGGAAAGATGACTTGGATTTAGGTAAGTTAATATAAAATCATAAAAATCTTTTATATCCGTCACTCGCAGATTAAAAGTTGTTGGAAAGGTTGTAGGTAGAAAAAAGCGTTTCCGACCCTATAAAGTAAATATATTCTTGATGAAGATCAATAGCCGAGTCGATTAACCTATGTCCGTCAGTCTGTTCGTCCGTATAAAAGTCAAATCTCGAAAATTACAAGAGCTAGAGATTTGAATATGGGATTTAGCATGAAGATTCTACGTTTCTTTACGCAGCGCGAGTTTATTTCAAAATATTACCACTCACACTCTAACGCTCACAAATCTACTACATTTCGATTTCTATGAATATATTACTAAAAACAAAGAGCTACGTCGATTTGGCGCTGCATTTAGCAATCGTTTCTATGGCAGCTATATGATATTGTTGTTCGATTTAAATTTAATTAAAACCGTAATTACATAATATTTAAATAAGAGCAAATCCCAAAGAACAAAAAAAAATAATCAACAAGAAAGGAAAGCTAACTTCGGGCGGAGCCGAAGTTGATATACCCTTGCAGAATACTCTGCAAATTATATTCTCTAAAATTATTCATATGATGCATTCTTAATACTCATAAAAAATCCCAACGTCCTAACTTTAAAAACACCAATGTTATTTCCAATCGTTCAGTTATATGGCAGCTATATGATATAGTCGGCCGATCCTTATGAAATTTGATATGTCGGATTGATTGGCCAAAAATAAAACCCATAGAAAATCCCAACTTCCTAACTTAACAAACACAAAAGTTATGGCATTTCCGATTAATCAGTTATACGGCGGCTATAGGGTATAGTCGGCCGATCCTTATGACATTTGGTAGGTCGGCTTGATTGGCCAAATATAAAACCCATAGAAAATCCCAACTTCCTAACTTAACAAACACAAAAGTTATGGCATTTCCGATTAATCAGTTATATGGCGGCTATAGGATATAGTCGGCCGATCCTTATGACATTTGGTAGGTCGGATTGATTGGCCAAATATAAAACCCATAGATAATCCCAACTTCCTAACTTTACAAACACGAAAGTTATGGCATTTCCGATCAATCAGTTATATGGCAGCTATAGGATATAGTCGGCCGATCCCGGCCGTTCCGACTTATATACTGCGTGCAAAGGAAAGAAGGGTGTGTGCAAAGTTTCAATTCGATAGCTTTAAAACTGAGAGACTATTTTGCGTAGAAACAGACAGACGGACAGACAGACATGGCTATATCAACTCAGGAGGTGATCCTGATCAAGAATATATATACTTTATAGGGTCGGAGATGTCTCCTTCACTGCGTTGCACACTTTTGACCAAAATTATAATACCCTCTGCAAGGGTATAAAAACAACAAATCTATCATTTGTTTTGAATTCTTTTTTCCGATTGTTCCTATGGGAGCTATATGATATAGGCGCCCGATCCGGCTCGTTCTGACTTATATACTATACATTATATACCCTCAGTTTTAAAGCTATCTGCTAGAAACTTTCACAAAAATTATGGTTTTAATAAAATTAAAATTGGACATTTCTATCATTCATATATGTCCCATAGAAAAATTGACATTCAAAAAATTGGTATTTTGCTGTTTTTGTATTTATCAAAATATTTCTTTGAGAAATAGTAATTGTTTACTGTATCACAATTACGCTTTGTCATCGGACAACAATATAGCTAACATAGAGCTGCCATAAAAACGATGGCAAAATGCTGCTTCATTGTTTTAAGTAAGTTAAGCATAGAAATCCTGATGTAGTCGTTTTGTAACAACTGCAAGGGTATATAAACTTTGGCAAAGTTTGCTTCTTTTCTTGTTCTTTATATGTTGAAAATCATGTACGAAAGGTATTTTAAAAATATATGTTCATTGATAAGTCTAAAACGTCAGTGTTTCCTAAAATATTTCCATGAATACAATATTCAATGAAAATTTTAGTTGTTTGATTAACAGCGATTTCTATTTCGATAATATGTAATACAACATTTTTAATTTAGAGTGGCGTACAGGTGCTACAGGTAGAGTAATTCTGTACGACGAGGATGTTACGTCTAAAACGGAGAGCGAATGGAAGAAACTGAACACTCTTCAGCACTATAATGTTCCAGACGGCGCTGGTCTAAGCTTAGTACCAAAGCAAAGTTCGATTTATAACTTCAGTATATTGTCGGATAAAAATGAAAAATCACACAAGTAAGATATTTTCGATAGGAAACAATACATTTTATAACGTAACATTTTAATATTTTATTGTCAATCTTAGGTATGAAACTCTTAATATATCGAAATACACCTCCTCCTCTCCGACATTTAGCCGCGCCGGCAGCCCTCTTAATAATGATATGCATGATAACGGTCTAAGATACTGGCATCTAGTGAAACACCATGATAGTGATATGCAGAAAGAAGGGGAACGGGTTAACAAATTAGTATCTGAGATATACTTAACCAGACTATTGTCTACTAAAGGCACACTTCAGAAATTCGTAGATGATCTCTTTGAAACGATATTTAGCACCGCTCATCGTGGATCGGCACTGCCATTAGCTATAAAATACATGTTTGACTTTCTAGACGATCAAGCTCAGTTGCATGGGATAACTGATCCAGAGGTTGTGCATACTTGGAAAAGTAATAGCTTACCATTGCGGTTAGTATGTTTAGTTTTTAGCTAAACAATAATAATAATAAGGGTTTTATTAAATTTTTAGATTTTGGGTAAACTTAATAAAAAATCCCAATTTTGTCTTTGACATACATAAGTCGAACATAGTGGATTCCTGCTTGTCAGTTGTGGCTCAAACATTTATGGACTCTTGTTCAACTTCTGATCACCGTTTGGGTAAGTAGGGTAATGCTCAATTAAAACTATTTGACTGTAAAATTATTATTTCAGGTAAAGACTCACCAAGCTCGAAACTGCTATATGCAAAAGATATACCAGAGTATCGCAAATGGGTAGATCGCTATTATAGAGACATTCGCGATATGTCCCCAATATCAGATCAGGACATGAATGCCATGCTTGCCGAAGAATCAAGGGTTAGTCCCAAATATGACTTAAATATATTTTATGAACTATATGATTTCACATTCTTTAATTTCAGCTTCACACAACTGAATTTAATACAAATTGTGCTCTCCATGAGCTATACACATATGCTGTAAAGTACAATGAGCAGCTTACAGTTACACTTGAAGAGGATGAATTTTCGCAAAAGCAGCGATTGGCTTTTAAATTGGAGCAAGTTCACAACATAATGTCGGCAGAATAAGAATTGTCTCTAACCTATCAAGCTGACAAATAAAATACAAAAAGTGAGCTTACATATAAGCTTCTAGTTGATAAAACCATGGTTCATTAAACAGGAATGTCTTCATATACCAGCCACTGAAATGTATTTATTTCGAATGTAAACATTCTTGCTTAAAGCTGTACGTAAATTCTATCATGTTTAAATTTAATTTAATTATAATATTTATGAAAAACGCAAAATTAATTTTAAACATATTTATTGACGACCAAATTCGAGTAAATGGAATTTACTACGTGAAACTGCTTGAAACATTTCTTAAACCTTATGGACGATCAAACTTGTTTTTATATTAAACTTGTATTATAATTTAAGTCAAAAGTTTGCAACGCAGTGACCCTATAAAGTATATATTTTCTTGATCAGCATCACCAGGAGAGTCGATCTAGTCATGTCCGTCTGTCCGTTTGTCCGTCCGTCCGTTTCTACGCAAACTAGTCTCTCCGTTTTAAAGCTATCTACTTGAAACTTTCCCAAACGTTGTCTTTCTATTCCGTATTACTACGGAACGAGCCGGATCGGGCGATTATATCAAATAACTCCCATAGGAACATTCGAAAAAAAAAATTTTAAAATGATAACTTTTGTTTTTTTTTTTTGTTCTGTGGGATTTGCTCTTATTTAAATATTATGGAATTACGGTTTCAATTAAATTAAAATCGAACAACAATATCATATAGCTGCCATAGAAGTGATGGCAAAATGCAGCGCAAAATCGACATAGCTCTATTGTTTTGGGTAATATAGGCATAGAAATCGAAATGTATTCGATTTGTAATAACTGCAATGGTATATAAACTTCGGCTTGCCGAAGTTTGCTTTCTTGTTTTCCATAATTTTTTATAGCCTTGCAGAGTATAAATAAAATTGGTCAAAAGTTTGTAATGCAGTTACGGAGAAATTTCCGACCCTATAAAGTATATATATTCTTTCTATTCTATTCTCTATGTATGTTTCTATACTGTTCGCAAGCTCAGTTTAATAGTGAGAGATTTGAAACTATGGCATGAGAGATTTGAAACATTATAATGTTGTTTTGTAGTGTTTAGAATCGGGTTTTATAGCTTCCATATATTTCTCATACTAACCATACTGTTATATGTCGATATTTCACGGATGATAAAAAGAAACTGTCCAACTCGTAATTTTCGGTCTCGTCGTGAGCAGAAAAAATTTTTTTTTTTTTTTGAGAAGACTGCAAGGGTATTAAAACTTCGACTGAAGTTATCTTTCGCACTTGTTTTTTCGTTTTTTGTATTCTTTTCAATTAAAAAAAATTCAGATTCATTTTCTCTCATCGCTAGCCACTGTAAAGTGTTTTTTTTTTGCAAATAACGAATCACATCGTGAAACAAATGAAAGCTCAAATTTATTTGTATTCCCCATATATGTACGTCAACATCGCTTTAAAGAAAAAAATGTCTGAGCTATAATAAAGCGCTATTTGCTTTGATTATAACGATCTTTCAAGTATTTATTGATATTTTCGCATTAACAACAATTAAGAACTCGCTGAGGGACAGATCGGGGAAATAAAGTTAATGATTCATAACCAAATTAATAAATTTCGGTGTCAAATTTATTAACTTTTTTATAGACTTGATTAAACAGAATTTTCTTTTTCCACAGAGATTGCTTTTAATCGTCTTAGTAATTTTATCTAAAAGTCGCTGTCTCACATTTTAATATAATCTACAAAAATTATTCCATGTTCATCGCAAAATATAGACGACATATTTTTGGTACTAGTATAAAAGCAATATGGCAATATACTCCAGAGATAAATGTTTAGTTTTCTGGTGCAGTTGGACTCCGTGATAGGAACATTTTTTTAATGATAGAAATTTTCTTAATTTAAAATTAAGTTTTATGAGTTTGTTTTTATGTTAAGTATATTTTTTATATGTTATCTCAAGCGCAGATTTGCAACATTTAACGGAAAACAGTCAAAAAAATTCAGACCAAACTTTTTGACGCCGGAGAACACTATTATTATAGACATGTTAGATAGTAACGTTAACCTTCATTATACCCTTGCAGAGGTTATTATAATTTTGGTCAAAAGTGTGCAACGCAGTGAGAGAGACATCTCCGACCCTATAAAGTATATATATTCTTGATCAGGATCACCTCCTGAGTTGATAGAGCCATGTCCGTCTGTCCGTCTGTCTGTTTCTACGCGAACTAGTCTCTCAGTTTTAAAGATATCGAATTTAAACTTTGCACACACCCTTATTTCCTTTGCACGCAGTATATATGTCGGAACGGCCGGGATCGGCCGACTATATCCTATAGCTGCCATATAACTGATTGATCGGAAATGCCATAACTTTGGTGTTTGTAAAGTTAGAAAGTTGGGATTTCCTATGGGTTTTATTTTTGGCCAATTAATCCGACCTACCAAATTTCATATGGATCGGCCGACTATATCCTGTAGCTGCCATATAACTGAACGATTGGAAATGCCATAACTTTGGTGTTTTTAAAGATAGGAAGTTGGGATTTTTTATGAGTATTAATAAATCATCATATGAATAATTTTGGAGAATATAATTTACAGAGTATTCTGCAAGGGTATATCAACTTCGGCTCCGCCGGAAGTTAGCTTTCCTTTCTTGTTTTTTCGCAGTTTTTGTCTAATGAAATGTTTTTATTATGCACACTGATCATGTTTAAAATCTATCCGAACTTCTATATCCAAAAGCTACCATACGAAGAATCGACTCAAATTTGTGTTTTTTAAGAATTATGAAAAGTCCTCGTTGTTTTTGCCTAAAATGATTGTTGTTGTTTTAAAAAAAAAGAGGTGTGGCGATTTTTATACCCTTGAAGAGGGTATTATAATTTTGGTCGAAAGTGTGCAACGCAGTGAAGGAGACATCTCCGACCCTATAAAGTATATATATTCTTGATTAGGATCGCGTCCTGAGTTGATATAAGCATGTCCGTCTGTCTGTCCGTCTGTCTGTTTCTACGCGAACTAGTCTCAGATTTAAAGGTATCGAATTGAAACTTTGCACACACCCTTCGTTCCTTTGCACGCAGTATATATCCAATAGCTGCTATATAACTGAAAGATTCTAAATGCCATAACTTTGGTGTTTTTAAAGTTAGTTGGGATTTTTATGAGTATTAGGAATGCATCATATAAATAATTTTGGAAAATAAAATTTACAGAATATTCTGCAAGGGTATAACAACTTCGGCTCCGCCCGCTCCTTTCTTGTTTTTATTAACTTTCTGAAAGTCTATATGGCTTTATGGTATTATTATAGATGTCAGATATAAGGCCCACTATCAGTACTATCGTTGATGACTAGTTTGTAGTCTAAAAACATTTTCCAAATTACTCTAGGAGGAAAGACAACACGGTATTAAAAATAAAATACCAGACAGCTGGGTTGTTTAAATTACCGAACATTTAAAAATATTACTAAATATTACTTTAAAAAAATATTCTTTTAAGAATGTCATCGAATAATAATTCAAATAAATTCTTTTTTTTTTCAGATTATAAAAATCATTTGTAAATGTCGTATTTGCTCATGTAATGCTTAATATAATGGTATTGTATGTATGTATGTATGTATTTGATATAAGTATACTAATGTAAGATTAAACATTCAAGATAAAGTAATCTAAATAAAAAATCGACTGACTTTAATTTTAACTTAATATAAAGTGAATGACTTATTTTTATACAGTTGCGAACCTATGTTGAAAATTAAGGATATTCATGTATTGCTTTTTTTATCTGCAGTTTATGGTACTAAGTCACATTCCTAATAGCACGACATTCTTTCAATTTCTGTGATTTAATCTTCACAAAAAATTAATGTCGAAGTTAAGAAGAAGGTTCAAAATTATATGTGCATTAACGAAAACGCAATGTCGGTCATCTCTTATATAAGTTCAAAAGATATTGTAAACCAACACGTAATACACACACAAACGTCTCGAACACTATTTTACTTGGTCCTCGGGCTTGTAAAATGTTTGCAAATTCTTTATGCTTTGAGATATTTTAACAGAAAATATAGATAGTACTGATTGATATGTGTTTTGTTTTAATTGATTTCTTTAAAACGCGATCAAAAGATATAAATTAAACAAATGTAATACTGAGAGTGTTTAAAGTGACTTATAAAAAAAAAGGAGAACAAACGCAATAAGTTCAGTGCTCAATTATAAGGTACCCGGGCTCTCTGTCCTCTATTACGAAAATATTTCAATTCTGAAAAAGACTAGTTGTTCCCTTCATCTATGGTAGCTTTTTTTTAAATTATCCGAATTGTGCTGTGAGCAATACAAACTGATTCCGACAAAATAATTACAGTTTACGTGATTTTTAATCACAAAAAAAGCATGTAAAACCCTATCGTGATCTATTAAAGCAAATTTCAACACTCTTAATTATTTAATCGAAGATATTCCAGCTCCAATATAAGAAATCTTTGATCACGTGATTTAAAACGTTTCTAATAGTAATAACAAAATGGCTACCGAGCCTATCCCTATAAAACGGAATGATACTAAAATGACATTAAACCCGAGTGCAGTTCAAATGTTTTGCAGTTTATTTTATTGACTTTTTTAAACGTAATTATTTTATTTGTATTTGTAATATTACAATTTTTGTTTCATATGCATTATTTTTTTATGCTATATCTAAGTATAATTTATAAAAAAAAGTCTTATTTCAATTTCTGTAAAAATGTTTATTCATTGTACTAATGTATATTACTATCAATAAAAATCAAATTGTTCTCTAACATTTGTTTAATATTAAAATGATTTCTTTATTTTTTAACATTAAAAAAGTCGATAGAGAAATGATAAATAGTTGATATTTCATCTGGTCAATTTATCGCTATTATGGAAGTTACTTATGATATTAAGATAATACAATTGTAGTACGTAAATGTTTTAGAATATATATTTCGTGTATTTGTGTATGTATGTATAAATGAAGATTTGATATTAATGAATGCATAATAATCATAGTTTAATAGTGTATGTACATATTTACTAAATCGCGCAAAAGCTATGGCGGTTTAAGATAACATCATAACCAGAATCAGAATTTGAACCAACTTAAGTTGGCAATTCCAAATTAAAATATTCAAATATGCACAAAAAAAAATTCCCACCAAATCGATATCCCAATAAAATTATGTGTAATCAATTGAAATATAAATTCGGAAAGCCGAGGATTACATACCCTTGCAAATATTTATTAATTTAAAAAGTATTATTAAATGGTTTTTTATATGCGAATACTATGTAAATGAATACAACCTCTAACTACCCATTGCAAAGTTAAAGGTCAAGGATTTATCAAATATTACAAAAAAGCTGACCTGGTAAAATAAAAATTTTGAAAATGGTAACGTTAAAAATTTTATTAAATATTATTTATTTGCCACCCATCGCGGAAATGTCATTTTTTCGATCCAAATATTTATTTAATTAAATTAAGGCATCGCGATGCTTCTTGACCATAATATTGTTGCCCGGATCTGTGCAAATCAATATATGCAACTTCAATTAATTAGTTTGAACAAATTACTCATTTCCATCGCCAGTGATATTTAACATTATCTTTATTACAAAACCTCTATGCTGAATTTAACCAAAATAACGAATTCTAAGCCAATAAAATTAATAAGGCGGAATTTTAAAGATTTTGTTTGACTTCGATAATGTTATTCTTTTATTAAATTAACGGCACTATAAAAAACGTTTTCATTTTCACATTAAATTCATATATATTACTAAACACTACAAAGTAAGTTTACTATTGTTGGTCAAAATCACAATTTAATCGACTTTCAATACATGAAAAAAAAACAAATATGTTAATCAATATGTTAAAAGAAGAAGTTCCACTATAATTTTTTGAATGTCGTTAAACATTTTATATCAAAGTTCATGCCAGTTTATACATCACTTAATGCTAGGTGATAGTTCATATAAAAAAATAGCTTAGTTTCTGATTTCTTATTTTTAAAATAGATTATCTTATCAGCCACAGAAAACAATATGTGTTACTTAGCACGAAATCGATGTTAGTTTAAAATTCAATTACACAATCTACACAAATATTTTTTACCAAAAAAGGCACAAATGCTCATTTAAATATGGGCATTTCCAAAAAAAAAGGTCAACCAGGAAAAAATCTCAAAAGTGAGTTAGGCGAATTTTCCTCTCAAACTTTTTCAAAAATCATAAACTAAAGTTAGCGATAAATATATATTTTTATAAATATATTTCTTGCAATTTTTTTTATGAGAATAGTTTTTTACATACTTCACCATAAGAATGATATTATGGAATGCATTTTAATATGTTTGTTTTACATATTGCACTTCCAAATTAGAATAAAAAAAATTATTTAAAGGCAAGGGAAAAACCGTACGCTCGTGACCAGAGTCATAGCCAACCAAAAAAACGAATTACGGAATTTGTAATAAAATCTCTTTGAACCGAAATAAAAATATAGATAGTTGGTTGTGTAGTGTAAATTCCTTTCTTTGATAAAAGCAGCTGAAATCTTTAAAATGAGATGTCTTCTTATCAAGCTGAAAAAGACTTAGCAGAGAGTCAGGCTTCATTTTAGTGGTTACTCTAACATGGAAGCTCGAGAAAATTAAATTTTTTTTAGAGACTATCTGTTTGAGAAATACTAGCCGTTTTATAACCATCTAAAGTCGATATACATTTGGCGTAAACTCCCGACCACATGCTTGTTGCTATGCTCAATGAAATCCTTCATTTCAAAAAAACAAGGAGGAAATTAATTTTTTCTATTTTTTGTTTTAAACTAAACAGAACGAACGAACGAACGTTTGAGGCCCATATGTATGTCTATATTTTTTCAACATTTTGCTTTGGCTTTTTTATTTGTATCTTATAATATCAGAGACCATACATAATGGATGCAGGATATAGACGAGGATTTTATACAATTAAAAACTGCTTTGTGAATTCATATAATAACTATAAAACAGTCGGCAACCCACCGAAAAAGATTTGACATTATCTTCTACAGGTGCGTAATAATAAGATAAACTCAGCGACTAGGTTGCATCTGACGTAAATCTACATCTCTGTTACAATCAATCATTAAACGGAAATGGTAAGGCAATATATAATTCTTGACCAAAGCTTTTTTTACGCTTGATCTAAGGCTAACAATTTACGTTTTTACTAAAAAGTTACTTTTTGTGTTCGGCCAGATTCCGGATGAAAGTAAAAATAAAATAAAAATGTATTAAAAAGACTTCAAATGTGACTGGTATTTGGAAGACTGAATCTGAGATTTTTGGATAACCTAGCCTGTTTTACAAAACATTGTTTTACAAAAAGACCTATATAGGCCCCCATGTAAAGATTATTCTTTAACACTTTTTTTATTCAAAACATGGCACATGCCACAACTACCAAAGAAAAAATAGAAATTGTTCTGCTATTTCCAAGCTAATAAACTCAATCTTTTAAAAAAATTTGAAATACACAAATTGAAAAATGACAATACGGATTCATCTTAAAACATCTTAAATATTTTGTAATTCCAGGCTGTAAATTTTCAGTAAGTAGTCAGAACCATCCATAATAGAATTATAAATTGGCATATCTTTGTGATTTTAACCAACTTCATCGGAGATAACTTACTTTCTCGTTTTATTTTATAAGGCAATAAAAGTAGGCCTCAAAGCATTTGCACAAATAAATGTATTGAGTTTTTTATAAATGTTCTAAATGTTTATAAACATGTTGCATAAACTTAAGACACTGGTGATTTAAAAGCAGAACTGTTTGTATAAACTTGTGGTAATATAAACCATGTAAGCCCTGGTCCACGATTAGTTATCGGTATTATGATCACGTTAATGGGGTAAATTATTACCAGTGTATCTAAGTTCAATCGATATATGTACAAAAAAAAATTTTTGTATGGACTTCAAATTTTTTTTTAATTTTGAAAATAAGTTAAAAGTAAATAAAATCTGGAAATTAAAAAATAAATTTCTGTAATTTGTGTACACTAAAAAGGGAATGGATTATTTTATTTTCAGAACAGGAAACCGGAAATGCTGTTTTTGAGCAGCCCATTAAGGCTTAACCATTCACATATCGCGCAAAATGCTCTAATAAAAACAACTAACTTCAAAACGAATTCGAAGTTAAAAAATAAATACTCTATATAAGAATTGATAATTTTTATTGTTCATATACAGAAAAGCAGAAAGTTCGGCCAGTCGAATTTTACAAAAAAAAATTATAATTATAATGGAATGTCTCATGGTAGGATACATATATTGCGTTGAATGCAACCGGAAATGTATTTACATAATAAACAGAGTGGAACAATAAAGTAAAATAAATACTTTTATACAAATAACTTTTTATTATTTTTGTTAAGGCTCTAAATATTTTGCAAGGGTATACAAACGTATCTGTATTAAGTAATCCGAGGCCACTATTGTGTATATGTATGTACCTACATATAAACATAAGAATGTCTGACTAACTCTGGTAACGAAACGTTGCACCAGTCTTACTACTTGTATTCTCTAAGTCACATTTATAATGATAATTATGGTATTTTAATCTATGTGTGTATACGTGCGTGTAATATATTTGAACAAATATACATCTGTAAACTGTGTAAAACTCTCTTTACTGTAAAGGATATTAAAACCTCGGGAACACGGCAAATCTCTACTTTGCCGAAACGTACCACGGTTGGTGTGTCGCTTTTCTGGCATTAATGTGGCGTAGAAAAACAAATTCCGTTCTTAAACATGGGCGGGGGTTCATAATAGAGCCCTGCACGATTTTACTTTATCAAACAAATTAGTTAAATAGAGTCAAAATAAGCATGTTAGTGAAAGTGAAAAAGGGTCAAAAAGATGGCCCAACAAATGGCATAGATCCGCTGTTCCTTGTAACACCAAATTAAAAAATCCGAAGATATTACTTTTTTGGTTAGTTTTTATACCCGTTACTCGTAGAGTAAAAGGGTATATTGTATTCGTGCAAAAGTATGTAACAGGTAGAAGGAAGCGTTTCCGACCCTATAAAGTATATATATTCTTGTTCAGGATCACTAGCCGAGTCGATCTAGCCATGTCCGTCTGTCCGTCTGTCCGTCCGTCCGTCTGTCTGTCCGTATGAACGCTGAGATCTCGGAAACTATAAAAGCTAGAAGATTGGCATTTTGCATGTGGATTTTAGGAGTTCCTACGCAGCGCAAGTTTGTTTCAAAAGGGTGCCACGCCCCCTCTGACGCCCACAAGCCACAAGCTGTGGCCACAGTTTTGATGCTATTATGAAAATTTTAATTGATATGTATTTGTTTCGTCAATACCTATCGATTGGCCCAATAAAAGTTTGTCACGCCCACTCTAACGCCCAAAAACCCATTAAACGCTTAAGCCTGGCTAGCGCCTACATTTCCGCCTTTCATTTCGCAATATAGTAGCGCCATCTAACGGATGACTTTGGAACAGCTGGCCAAGGTGATAATTCGAGCGGCGAAAAACATACAAGAAGGCATATTTATATTAAGTTGTTTAGCTGAGTAACGGGTTTCTAATAGTCGAGGCACTCGACTATAGCGTTCTCTCTTGTTATTGATTGGTTTTGCACTTCCAGGATAAGTTGTCAAATTAATATAATTTCATGCTTTCATCACCCAAAAGTAGTTAGCTTTTGGTGACTTAACAATCAAATCAAATAATGAGGAAAATAAATTAAACTTTTCGGGTAAAACCTAGTACTCAGATCGACAAAAACTGTCCGCCAGTCATGAGTGAGCGAGAGGTAAACAGCTGGCGTTCACTTTTTGTCAGGCTTTTTTTTAACCTCGGTACTCAGATCGACAGAAAAATACCAGAAAATTTCATAGCTAGGGTGAACCCCAGCGAAGAGAATAAAAAATTTAATCTTTTGGCGTGCGCTTCTCAATGAACATTTAAAAAAAAGGAGGGAAAAAAAAAGAACCGTAAAAGTCGATTGCAGCAGTTTTCTTGTCAGAGCAAAGTGTTTCTTAGGTCAAAACTGTACGAAAAAACACAAAAAAAAACTTAGAAAAATCGTCTGTTAGAGCTAAGTGCAGCGATGAAGGCGGCTTGGAACTGAATGTGCAACGGGCCGGTCCTGGCAGACTAAAGACTTTACGAACGGGACGTCATTATCGTCCAAAAAAACAGTACAACATACTTAAAAACTTTGTTTGCAAAAGATAAATAAATAACGTCAACCTAAAGCGAGGCGGTGAGCGATGCTCTTTCTCTCCAGTGGTGCAAAGCGATGTGTTGTGAATATGATGCTATGACTACGAATCAGTCCTGGGAAGTTTATTTACGTGTTAGCCAGAAGCCCTTCTGGTGTTAGTAGGTGTACAGTGTGAATCAGATTGCAACGCAAAAGGATGTTCTCAGCGTTGTGGTGCAATTAAAGAGCATGCCATTTGTTCTCTGGGATTTGATAATATTTAAATAATATGGAATAACGGTTTTAATTAAATTAAAGTCGGACATCTATATCATAAAGCTCCTATAGGAAAATTTAAAAATAAACATAAAAAAATATTTTTAATTTGCTGTTTTTCTGTTTATCAAAATATATTGCGTTCCAATTTTGGACCAAATTGCATCGGTCAGCATAATTTAATTTTAAAATGGGATGTTTCATCATAAGCTTTTATTCTAAACAAAAATTAGAATCAAGCGGTATTAAAACAAAAGAAAATTTGTTTTCCTATAAACTTACCTAATATAAATTTAGACTTCAATAAGCAAATTCAAATTTCCATTCACACAATTAACGAGTCAAATTATATAACCAAACTAAAAGCTCATTTATTCGAAGATGTGGATGAAATTTTTGCTCACATAATACTTTGAAAATTCAATAAAGATACTAAAGATTCTTGCAGGTCATGCAAAAGAGGCGAAAAAATGCAGGCACATTCTAATGTCATGGAGTTTTTAAAGCAGAGGCTCATTTCCATTTTCTCTTTTGTACAAAAAAATAATCCTCTGAAAAAAGTAAGAAATAGCTAAATTAACAAAGAAAACTGTCCATGTTGTAATTTACCAAACCTTAACAAACCAGTGATATAAAATTAAAGGAATGAGCCCAGAAGAATGAATTGACTGACCATGAAAATGCAAATTTGCCGCCATATAACTGATTGATCGGAAATGCCATAACTTTGGTGTTTGTAACGTTGGGATTTTTTATGAGTATTAAGAATGCATCATATGAATAATTTCGGAGAATATAATTTACAGAACATTCTGCAAGGGTATATCAACTTCGGCTCCGCCTGAAGTTAGCCTTCCTTTCTTGTTTTAAAAGGCAATTCGAATTTGTTAGAAGAGAATCTAGTAATGTACAAACTATAAATTACTTTCATAAACTGAAAATAAAAACAAGAGAGAACGCTATAGTCGAGTGCCTCGACTATTAGACACCCGTTACTCAGCTTAAACAACTTTAGATTTTACATTAACATAATGTGAATTAGAGTGACCACAGGACATTTCGATAGGTATTGATAAACACAATAAAACATGCAGTTTTACTTTTCCGAAATATTTAAATTTTTAAAATCGTATATAAGCGATTAGTGGGCGTTAAAGGGGGCGTGGCACCTTTTTGAAACAAACTTGCGCTGCGTAGGAACTCCTAGAATCTGCATGCAAAATGCCAATCTTCTAGCTTTTATAGTTTCCGAGATCTCAGCGTTCATACGGACAGACAGACAGACGGACAGACAGACGGAAAGACGGACAGACGGACATGGCTAGATCGACTCGGCTAGTGATCCTGAACAAGAATATATATACTTTATAGAGTCGGAAACGCTTCCTTCTACCTGTTACATACTTTTGCACGAATACAATATACCCTTTTACTCTACGAGTAACGGGTATAATGACAAAAAAATAAATAAATAATGAATTAGGCGATCTCTTAGACTGGCAGCTTTACAGCACGAGCATCAGCACCAGCGCTGCTTAAGCGCAGGCAGCTTTTGTCCTGCTCCAGCATACACACATACGCCATTGTTTGACTCAGACCTCCAATTTGGCTAACTTGATTTGATTTGCATAGTTCTTGGGATATAGTTCGGTATTGACAAATGAAAACCATCGCAATTTCCCTTAATAGAAATACTTATCGAGAATTAACGTTGACTCTGTTGAGCACCTTGGCCAGCTGTTCCAAAGTCATCCGGTAGATGGCGCTATTGTATTGCGCGGAAATGTAGGCGCTAGCCAGGCTTAAGCGTTTAATGAGTTTTTGGGCGTTAGAGTGGGCGTGGCAAACCTTTATTAGGCTTATCGATAGGTATTGACGAAACAAATACATAACAATTAAAATTTTCATAATAGCGTCAGAAACAAACTTGCGCTGCGTAGGAACTCCTAAAATCTACATGCAAAATGCCAATCTTCTAGCTTTTATAGTTTCCGAGATCTCAGCGTTCATACGGACAGACAGACGGACAGACAGACGGACAGACGGTATTATAATTTCAGTCAAAAGTTTGCAACGCATTGAAGGAGACATTTCCGACCCTATAAAGTATATATATTCTTGATCAGCATCACTAGGAGAGTCGATCTAGCCATGTCCATCCTGTCCGCTATATAACTGATTGATCGGAAATTCCATAACTTTGGTGTTTTTAAAGTAAGGAAGTTGGGATTTTTTATGAGTATTAAGAATGCATCATATGAATAATTTTGGAGAATATTATTTACAGAGTATTTTGAAAGGGTATATCTTGAAGAACAACTTTTTGAGAATATTTCCCCAAATTTTCATAGAGATTTAAGCAGTAGTAAGAAAGTTACAGCGCTCCTAGCCGCGCGCCTCGTCCCCGCTCCAAAACTAAATTTGAAACTTTAAGCGCGAATATCTCGAAATGGTGTTTGCGTGATATGGATAGGCGAAAAACTACTGAATCGATATTCTTAAAAATTTTTTTTAAATGTTCGTAATGAATTTTGTTTGTACTTGAACGATCGATTTTTCATGCACAAATTTTTATTTCGCCGAAATGGATTTTTTTTTGTAAAACCTCTACCGACCGAAAAATTAATTTTTTGCATAAAACGTTCCCGTATGCACAAAAAAAATGATAACAACGATCGTTCAGATACAAGGAATTACTCTAAACTAATGAAATTCTTTATTTTTACGTTTTCAGTTGACCTGTTCGACAAGGGGAATTATCAGTGCAAAGCTCTTCCAAACAGAGGAGTTCAAGGAAAACAGCCACCCCTTAAAAACTATTCAACATTTTTTCACAAACATTGTCAACAAACTGAACTTTCAGAAAATAGAATCATTCATGTAATAAAAATGATTGCTAAATACCTAAAAAAATTGAAACTTTCATTTTTTTTGTTGAAAAAAACGGTATATAACCCCTAAACGAGAAATGAAGTAAACTTCGGCAAGCCGAAATTAGCCAAAATTATTCATATGATGCATTCTTAATACTCATAAAAAATCCCAACGTCCTAACATTAAAAACTTCAAAGTTATTTCCAATCGTTCAGTTATATGGCAGCTATAGGATATAGTATGCCGATGAAATTTGGTAGATCGGATTGATTGGCCAAATATAAAACCCATAGAAAAAAGCAACATCCTAACTTTACAAACACCAAAGTTATGGCATTTCCAAACAATCAGTTATACATGGACGATCCCGGCCGTTCCCACTTATGTATATACTGCGTGCAAAGGAACGAAGGGTGTGTGCAAAGTTTCAATTGGATATCTTTAAAACTGAGACTATTTTGCGAAGAAACATACAGACGGACATGCTTATATCAACTCAGGACGCGACCCTGATCAAGAATATACATACTTTATAGGGTCGGAAATGTCTCCTTCACTGCGTTGCACACGTTTGACCAAAATTATAATACCCTCTGCAAGGGTATAAAAAGTGAAAAGATAAATAATTCTTTTTAATTTCCCTGAAGAAAACACGTCTGTCCATGCTTTTTCTGCGGGTACAAACTCGTTGTAAACCTTGGTTTAGTTATTAATTTATTTTCAGTCTTCTGGCAAAATTCGGAGAATAAGAAATAAATGGAGAACAGAAGTACATTGATTTACGATTTTATTAAACCTTTCTTAAGAACATCCGACTTAATGTTTATTCAGAAATGTTACATTTATTTGTTTTTAAATATAAATTTGAACCATACATTATATATTTACGACTTTTATTATATAAACCTGAAGGCTCTTTTTGGGGAGGTGTGTTTATCTGGATGAGATGTAGGTGTATTTCCTTAACTGGAATCAAGTTCGTTGCAATACTCTTCGATCTTACGTTGTTATAAGTAATAGTGCAGTAACTAAAGTTTTCTTATACAAATGGTATTTTACTATATATAGGAATAAATAATATTCTAAAATTACTCGAAGCAAACATTTTTCTGAAATCTATAATTATGTGAATTTGTTAATAAACGCGTTTGTAAGAAATTAAATATAATTTCAAAATATTAAAATATCCAGGAGACTTGAAGTTTTTTTAGGGTAATAAGAAATTAATATTACTTTAGTGCAATTTGTTAAAATTGGAAATAATGTTTAATTTTAATACCCATGTGTTTTACTTTTTTACAATATAGATAAATATTTTTATCTGCATTTATGCTCATATATTACGATCTCTCAATATAGGCTATTTTTATACACTTGCAGTTTTATAATTTATGTCTTATTTTTTTAAGGCAGCAAAGAATATGGGTTCCTTTTAAAGTATACATATTTTAAATTATTTTTCTTTGGCCAGTCTATTTTGACATCTTCATCGAAAGAAGCATTGGATTTAATTTTGTTTAATTTTTTAGGAGAGCAATATTTATAACTGCGTTGTTTTTAGTCCGTCGTTGAGTTTAAAATTTTGAAGGAATATATTTGATAGCTGCCTTATTGCCTGGTTCATTTTGCTATAGCTGCAAGAGTATAAAACATCAGCTTAACAAAGAAGATTTTTTTTTGATGAAACAACATCGTAAAGATTAATAAAATATATCATAATTAAATATTTATGTATCAGATTTATAAATTTTTTTAAAAATAAAATTGTTTAAAGGGTAAGCCAAAATAATAATATATTTAAGCATTGAACTGTCCGTATCCGCTTAGACGTTTATTTGTGCTATTTTTACCGTTAACTCAGTTTGGATAGTAATAACACTATTGCACAGTAAGCTAAATTATGATGAATATATTAAATATGTTTAATATATCCTTAACATAGTTTTAGAAATTATGAGCTGTCTCTGACTTATTTTTTGATCTTTTAAAATTATTCTGTTTTTTTTACTCTGTTCGTATAAAAGAATGTAGCTGCATATAAAATAATTGTATTCTTGATTATCTTTTTTATTACCATGTCGAAATCTCACATCCAATTTATAACGATTAAAAGAAATAGCACAATTTACTTGATTTAAAAGATTTTCTGTAAATGGCTTAGATTTGTTCTTTGTCTTAAGTTAATGTGGTCCAATTTATAATCAAACTGAGTACATTGTCCTATAGATGTATTTGTTTACTTAACAAAAACAAGAAAAATGTTTATAGTTTAGCTTCCTGACGTAAGATACGCGTGACTCCCTTCCTTATTTGTGGTATCTTTATATCAAACGGGTTGATTGTCTAAATTTTTGAAATGAGAAATAGCAAAACAACTGGAAAAGATACCAGTTGGCATCGAACCATACAGCCAGGCTGGTATATATACGTCCATTGCATGTCACATTTTTTTAATATAGGGAAAAATAGCGATACAAAATTGTAGCAGATACGGAGAAAAAAATTTGGTTTTGGCTTAGTTAAAGATGTAAAAGAGGTACAAAGACAACTTGAATTTTTATTTGCTCAGTAACAACAGTATCATTAAAAAATTAATATAATTTAAACGATTTTGCACTCAATGTAGTCTATAAAAACGCATTTTTTAAAAAATGTTCAGCTGAATAGCGCCTTCCTTAATTGTAATCAAAGCCGGTATGGTTCGACTTGTGAACTCTTTAAATAATATGAAAATCCCGATGATAGCTCGCTTTTGGGCTACCAAACAATTCAAATTTAGCTGAATTACGTGGTGATATGGGAACTATAGAACCGTGGACAGCATCTACATCCTTCCCCTCTCCCACGTTCATTTTTAAATATCTTGATGTGTTCATCAAACTAGGTGGGTTTTTGTTGCTATTTGTAGTTTGCATGCTATCAACTGAATGCCCTTTTTGGTGTTGATGCTTTTCTTCAGCTGCATGTGCGGCAGCAATTGCAGCGGCAGTCGCCTTTGACAGAATATCTGATGGCAAATTAAAAATTGACGATCACTGGAGACGTGGCCAGTAATTACTTCCCGTCAGGTCAGATACATTTTGCGTAGAAATCTGCACAGGCACCGAAACGCCTGCAGAAATGACACCTGCAAAAGGTTTACTATTATTATACTCGATTCAATAACCATTCACAACTATACCTGTATTTGATGATGGCATTGGAGAACTGTTCGCATAAACACCATGCTGAGGTGGCTGTTGGTGCGCAGCTGCTGGATTGCAAGCTGTGTTTCGGTGGTGGGGTGGTACATACGGAGATCCTAGTGATAACGGATCGTGAAACATGTAAGGATAGGCGTCTCGTTGTTGTAAGCACGACGGCGTCATCGATCCTAATGATGAGCTGTTGCATAGCCAATCACATTAGAAATATATTAGATAAACATATATGTCTTGATATTATTTTATGATAATTAAAACTAAGCACCAAGGTCAGGAACAAATGAGTACTCTAATTAAACATTCCTATAACACGACTTTTGCTTCCTTTCTTGTTTTTTTTCGATTGCTCCTATGGAAGCTATATGATATATTCCGATATAGTCCGATCCGGCTCGTTCCGACTTATATACTAACTGCAATAGGAAGACAACTTTTAGGAAAGTTTCTTGCAGAAAGCTTTAAAACTGAGGGTCTAGTTTGCGTAGAAACGGACGGACAGACGGATGGTCGGACTGACGGACATGGCTCTATAGGGTCGTTTGCAAACTTTTGACTAAAATTAAAATATATAACCTCTGCAAGGGTAGAAAAATAACGAAAAGGCACAAATAATAAATAATTTTCGGAAACCTACTTGTAATTTTCAGCCATAGTTGCTATAGGTTGCGGGATGGATGAGTACATGGTGTTGAATCCAGTGTTTAAGGGTAACCGCGGTGCGACTGCCTGGAGCGGTGGACTTTCAGAGCTCGTGTGCGCAGCATTAGCGTCTCCGCCTAGAACCTATTAAACATAATTTTTGCAAATAAAAATCATTTTAATCAACAATTAAATTTCTTACAGTTGATCCATTCGGTGTCTCGGGTAAGCTATTGCTAATTATAGCCGATGAAGCTCTTTCTGACACGTTGATTGCTGAGCTGGCAATGCCGGGAGTCGAGTTATTCGACGTTGCAACGGAAGAAGATGCAGCTGTTCCTGAAGGATTGTTAGATGTGCTGGCTCGACCACTTCCGCCTACGTTATCAGCCGACCGTCTTTGAGTGCGCATTTTTTCTTCCCGGCGCCATTTGGCCCGTCGGTTTGAGAACCAAACCTAATTAAAATAATCCATAAACAAATTAATAAAAACCTTTAACTGAGCTTTAATTTTGGGATGCAACAGAAAAACTTATTAAACTAAAAAAGGTGGTCATACAAATAGAAATAAATAAGAAAAATATTGATATATTGTTAAATACTAGGATAGGAGGACGCTGCAGAGATCTGTAGACCATGATGTCTCGATTAGTAAATTCCTAAATGTATTCATTTCTGCAATTAGTGACACTTTGTATTCAAAAGATAAATGTGTTTGTTTATTGTTTTTAAGCTTAGAATTTTTTCATATCTTTTTATTTTATTTTATACAATAAGAAAAGGAAACACTATTGATTTTAATTTTTTATGACAATATCCTATAGCTGCCATACAACTGAACGATCGAAAATGCCATAACTTTAATGTTTTTATACCCTTGCAGAGGGTATTATAGTTTTGGTCAAAAGTGTACAACGCAGTGAAGGAGACATCTCCGACCCTATAAAGTATATAAAGTGATCAGGATCGCGCCCTGAGTTGTTATAAGCATGTCCGTCTGTCTGTCTGTCTGTTTCTACGCAAGTTTAAAAGGTATCGAATTGAAACTTTGCACACACCCTTCGTTCATTTGCACGCAGTATATAAGTCTGAACGGCCGGGATCGGCCATAACTTTGGTGTTTTTAATGGGCCAATCAATCCGACCTACCAATTTTCATAACGATCTGCCGACTATATCGTATGGCTGTCATATAACTGAACGATTGGAAATGCCATAACTTTGGTGTTTTTAAAGTTAGGAAGTTGAGATTTATTTTTGGCCAACCGATATACTTTACAGAATATTCTGCTTTTATGTTCATTTTTTTTTGTTCTTTGGGATTTTGTAATATATAAATATTATGGAATTACGGTTTTAATTCAATTAAAATCGGACAACAATATCATATAGCTGCCATAGAAACGATGGCCAAATGCAGCGATTTTGCGCATTATTTCTAGGAATATCCCTAAAGATTATAAAATGAAAGACTGATTTTTAAGGGGATACGGCCACAGCACAAACCGTAAGAGCAAGAGCAGCCAAATTTTTTCACAGTATTCCATTGGGGGCGTGGGCGCCCACTAAGATCCGATATGTCCCCCCAGTGGCCCCAAACAGCTCCAACATCCATTATTCTGAGCAAAAATAAGTTTATTTAAGCTTAACTTCTAAAGTGGTTGGAATTTCGATATTTGGTTTTTTCCGAATTTTAGGTTTTGAAAATGCCTAATTAGAAATCAAAAAGAAATTTCGATATCCCCCATAATTTGGGGGCTACATTTAAAATTAACTTTTCGATATAAAATTATTTAGATTTTTTAAGTTATTGCGTTGCATTTTGCGGGAGCCTGTCGAGAGAACGAAACCCAGAGAGCGGATGCCAAGAGAGCGACGGCCGAGAGAGCAACAGCCAAGAAAACTGATGAGGGGGAGGGGTAGTGCTGCATGGAAAGGGGAGGGGAAAGAGGCAATTTAAGTTAAATTTGTTTTGGATTTTAAAAATTTAACCTGTGCTCCGATCAATATGATTTTCGATCAATAGTCAGTCCTGTGGATCAAATGCTTAGGTTTTATTTTTCATTTTGTAGCAGAAGTAAGAGCCTTATTTAATTTCCACCATGGAAGAAAATAGAAAATTACTACAACTTCTGTAAGCAAAGCCAAAATGTTTCCAAGTTAAATATTAATCTTAAGATTCGAGCTTTTGACCAAATACGTATGTACATATGTATATTTGGATATGTTTTGATTTGCTTATATGTACAATACATGTACATACATACAATGTGTGTGTATGTTTCTATTCGAAAGTAGATAATGTGCTTAAATACAAATAAAATGATTTATTATACCCGTTTATCGATCAAATGTGGAATCTGAAAATAATACGTTACTTTGCTGTTTTTGTATTGGATGCCAATCTTTTACTGTGTGTACAAAGGTTTTCGTTTCATTCAAAACAAGAAATTTGAAAACAACAAATTCCAATTTACAAACAAGTATACATATTTGTGCGCAAATTAAAATTGCTTTGATAACATTGTAACTGATAAAAAGTATACAAGCTCACGACTTTTACTTGGATCACTTTCATTTAGTATATAGCTCTGCCAGTATCCTTCTGATTCTCTCATTTGAAGGATCTTCTACAAAGGTTGTTTACACAAAGGTTTTCAAAAAACGCCCAAATAAGAAATAAGAAAGTCCTGACAACCCAATTTCCTAACTCCAAACTAATATTAAGCGAACGAGCAAAAAGTCGTATACAATACAATTTTACAAATATTTTTTTTGGATGCACCTGGAGGAACAGGTAAAACCTTCTTGACAAACTTATTGTTGGCAAAAGTTCGAAGTTCAAAAAAAATAGCCCTTGATGTAGCATCTTCCGGTATACCCTGCTCAATGGAGGTCGAACTGCTCATTCTACATTTAAACTTCCTTTGGATTTAGTTAATTTAGAAACACCTCATTACTCTAATTTCAAAGCAATGTAATATGGCTGCGGTGTTTAAAGATTGTAAGTTAATTTTTTGGGATGAGTGCACAATGTCACATAAAGGTGGGCTTGAAGCCATAAATAGAACCCTGCAAGATATTAATGAGAATACTATGTTGATGGGTGGTATTACAGTCCTGCTAGCTGGAGACTTTCGCCAAACCCTTCCTGTTGTGCCAAGAGGTACAAGAGCTGACGAAATAAAGGCCTGTTTAAAATCTTCATTTTTATGCCCACAAATAAAAAAAACTAGCGCTCACGAAAAATATGCGAGTGCACTTAATAGGAGACAGTTCTGCAGGAATTTTTGCCGAAACTCTTTTAAAAATTAGGAATGGCGTCCATCCAACAGTTGATGGAAAAATAGTTATAACATCACGCTTAGGAAATGTAGTCAAAAACGTTCAAGACCTTACATCCAAAATATTTCCTGACATTTCCAACAAAAGCTTAGATTGGCTATCTGAGCGCGCCATTTTGACAAAGAAAAATGAAAGAGCAACCACTATTAATAATTTATTGCTAAACTCATTTGATGGTTTAGAAGTCTCCTATAAATCGGTCGACTCTGTTCCTGATGCTGATAATGCTGTTCATTACTCTGTTGAATTTTTAAATTCTTTGAATCCTCCAGGAATTCCTCAGCATAATCTGTCTCTTACGATTGGAGCACCCGTAATGTTATTGCGAAATTTAAGTCCCCCAAAGTTATGCAATGGACACGATTGCAGATAAATGGTCTTCATAAGAATGTAATCGAAGCAACAGTATTTACGGGGTGCGCGAAGGGGGAAACAGTGTTTATACCCAGGATCCCATTAATACCATCCAGTCTGCCGTGTCAGTTTAAAAGGCTACAATTCCCTCTAAAAGTTTGCTTTGCAATAACTATAAATAAATCGCAGGGGCAGACTTTGAAGCTGGCTGGACTAGATCTTAGAGAAGATTGCTTCTCTCATGGACAATTTTATGTCGCATGCTCTAGAGTTAGCTCTGCCAGTAGCCTTATTATTCTCGCTCCTGAAGGATCTTCTAAAAATGTTATTTACACAGAGGTTTTAAAGTAATCATATTAATTAACATTATTAAACCTAGAAAGTTTCAGTGGAATAGGTCTAATTGGAGATACCACATTAAAAAAAACGCGCCAATTTCTCTACCTCAGGGGTGGTGTGGAAATGGGAAAGTCTTGACAACCGTACTCAAAACTAATTTTAAGCGAACGAAGTCGCGCCGGGTACAGCTAGTATGAATATAAATCGAAACGTCGTTTTGTCGTTTTGTAATAACTGCAAAGGTATATAAACTTCGGCTTTCCGGTTTTAATTAAATTAAAATCGGACAACAATATTATATAGAAACGATGGCAGAACAATATCGAGATTGCTTCATTGTTTTTAGTAATATAGGCGTAGAAATCGAAATGTAGTCGATTTGTAATAACTGCAAAGGTATATACATTTCGGATTGCCGAAGTTTGCTTCCTTTCTTGTTATTAATTAAAAAGTAATGTCCAATAAATAATAGTGGTTTTAATGAGATAATATATGAAATAATTGTAATCGCTAAAAGAATACAAAATATAAAAAAGCATGTAGCTTTTATGTTCAAATTATACTGTAAAACTCTAAATGGTTTCCAATAAACAAATAAAAGTACATTTTCTCAAATTGCTTGTTCCAAACGAGTTAGAGTGGCAACTTACACTTTTCTCAATAAGCTGTATAAGTAATTTACCTTCAAAGGAACTGGAACCGAAATAGTGATTTTTTCGCTGGTTCCTTAAAAAATTTCAAGTAATTTGAGCGTCTCATAACTATGTAATTAGTTGTATGTGAAATTTAAACAAATAAATAATCGTAATAAAATTGTTAATATTAACAAAAAACCAGAAGAAAGCAAACTTTGCCAAGCCGAAGTTTGTACACACTTGCATCTGTTACAAATATTAAATATTCTATATTTCGACTTTGATGCTTTAAAACGATGATGCTAGGCCGATTTCCCGGTAAATAATATATGATATAGTCGTCTTATTTTTATAAAACCTTTATTCTGAAATCTTTAAAAATTCCCAAATCAGATTATATGGGTATTAAGAAACATCAAAGTTATACTTTTTTATTATTTTTTTCCTGAGTGTTTCTATGGGAGCCATATGATATAGTCGACCGATCCGGGCCGCTTGGACTTATATATCACCTGCAGCAGAAAGAAGTTTCATTCAAATAGCATTAAACTAAGAGACTAGTTTGCGTAGAAACGGATAGTCGGGCCGACGGACAGATGGCTTTAAAGGGTCGGAAATGTGTCCTTCACAGCGTTGCAAACTTTTGACTGAAAACTATTCAAGTTATCCGGATTGTTCCTATGCTAAAAAAAATCCCAAATGTAATCTTAAAAAAAACTTCTAGAATACGGGCCAAATCAGTAAAGCAATTTACATTTTAATTATTTTTAACATATTTTATTTTTGATCCGCCCGTGTCTACTGGGCATGGTTGATTTTATCAATCAAGTGATTCGGGAAAGGTAAAGTTCATATTAAAAACAAAATTTGTTATTAACAATAAAACACTCACAGTCTAATGAACCTATTACTTTGGTCACGCAGTCGAGTTTGAAACGACAGACACCCTTTGTATGCGGTTTTTTGCAACATCACAGAGATGGAATAAAGCGAACAGAAACTTCGCCGTGAAGACAAAGGGGTGAAAACGGATTACAATACTTATATACTTTAATATTTTTTCACAATGACATTTATTGCTCAGCGTTATTGTTACGGCTCCCACTCCAGCTGACAAGTTTCCCCGTTGAGTCCTTGAGACTTCGTATGTTTGAATTCGCCCCCGTCATTACTACTCAATGAGAAAAATAGCAAGGAGTTTCAAGTATTTTTACAGTCAAATTGTTTTTATTCACTTAAACAAATAATCAAGAGCGTAACGATGAATATTTCAGCTCACTCTGACGACAAAACATTTGTTATATTCGGCACAGTAGCAATAGGGGTGAATAGAAAGTTCGAGGGATGAGTTCTAAATCGTCCGTTCCATAGCTAACGTTTGACTCCTGGAGTTAAAATGCTTCGCAATTACTTTACAAAATACAGTTATGAAAATCACGCACCGAAAAAAATCATTACACTAGGCAAAAATAATCGTGAAACAAGAAAGGAAAACTTCGGGTGGAGCCGAAGTTGATATACCCTTGCAGAATATCTGTAAATTATATTTTCCACAGTTAAAACCCATAAAAATTCCAACTTCCTAACTTTACAAACATCAAAGTTATGGCATTTCCGATCAATCAGTTTTATGGCGGCTATAGGATATAGTCGGCCAATCCTTATGAAATTTGGTAGGTCGGATTCATTGGCTAAATATAAAACTCATAGAAAATCACAACTTCCTAATTTTAAAAACACCAAAGTAATGGCATTTTCGATCGTTCAGTTATATGGCAGCTATAGGAAATAGTCGGCCGATTCCGGCCGTTCCTTATATACTTATATACTGCGTGCAAAGGAACGAAGGGTGTGTGCAAAGTTTCAATTCGATATCTTTAAAACTGAGAGACTAGTGTGCGTAGAAAGAGACAGACGGACATGCTTATATCAACTCAGGACGAGATCCTGATCAAGAATATATACTTTATAGGGTCGAAGATGTCTCCTTCACTGCGTTGCACACTTTTGACCAAAATAATAGATTTAATAATTTGAAAAGAAACATTTTTATGTGTTTTAAAATTAACACCAAAGATCACAATGATAAAATCTTCGGTATAGAAATGATTTTACAAAGTGTATGCCTTACATTATTTAGTATTGAATAAATACTGATACTTTAATACTGTCAATAGTTCATTTTTAACACACGCATATCAAATTTAAACATTCGTTTTTTTTTGGGCCTCGATTAAAAAGACGGCAATAAGATGTTGAACTCATGACAGTTTTGACCAAATGTGTAAGCAATCCAAGTGAGAAAATAGTTCCAATATAAAAGAATATATGTATTTAACATTTAAAAAAGGAATACAAATAAAGTAAAAATGTTTACTGCAGTTCTCAGAAAAAAGTATAAGTTTTATATAAAATTACAAGTTATGCATTATAAAATCTATTTTATCAAATATAATTTGATTTCAATTCTTTATGTTTTTAATCCTTTTCTAATCCCCTTTCTTTTTTTTACAGTACAAATACAGTACAGTGATGTGGAACATATGAAATTTTCAAAATTGCTCAATCTAATTTTAAGTGTTAGAAATGACTTTTGGACATTGTTTATGATTCCTTAAGTTAAGTCATGTGATTTTTGCACCTCAGTATTTTTATTTAATTTTTAATTCTTATCGAACTCGAGGAAAGTGTCGAACACGTTTTTTAAATTTCTAAGATTTAGTTTAAAATTTAAAACTAGTTAAAACTTATTAAACATTTTACAAAATTACCAAAAAATTATGAAAATAAAGTCCACAAAAAAGGGCTACAAACAGAATATAATTAAACAAAACTGAAAGACAAACCTGAATACGTGCCTCTGGCAAACCAATTTTATCTGCAAGTCTTTCTCGCGCAAAAACATCCGGATAATGTGTTCGTTCAAATTCTGTAATGTAGGCCAAATAAAGATACAGATACAAGTTTTATTTAAATCAAGTTATATTTAATACCAAAATGGGCTGTTAACGTGTTGACACATTTCGTTCCCTTGTCTATATGCTTAAGTTAAATGTTATTGGTTAGTTTTATATATTACTATTGGTTTTATGTTTAAAACATATATGATAAATCGAGATTTTAATAATTTTTTCAGTTTAAAATTGTTTTAAAAAATCGAATATGGAAGATGTTGGATACCACGCTTATGAAAAACCTTGTTTTAAATTTATGAGTTGAAAAAATAATTTTTTTTAGATAGAATTAGGCTTTGTTCGCTTGTCTACTGTCTATAGAAAATAATATGAACAGCAAAAGACACGGGTTATACCCATTAATAACAAGAAAGAATATTTTGCCTGCCCAAATAATGAAGAGGGTCATTTTCGACCCTATAAAGTAAATATATTCTTGATCAGCCATGTCTGTCCACCTGTAATTCCGTCAGTCTGTCTGTCAGTTTCTACGCAAACTATTCCCTCAATTTTAAAACTATTTGGATGAAACTTAGCAACAAGTTTTCTCTCTTTTGCAGGTAGTATAAAAGACGGAACGGGGCTTGATCGGTGTACTATATCATTTAAGTCCCATAGAAACCATCAAGTAAAAAGGAAAATAAAATTACAACTTAATTGATTCCCTGTACTCCGAGATATGGTAATTTTCAACGATTTCAGAATTACGGGTTTTCTTTAATAAAATTTGAACGATTATATCCTATAGCTTGCATGGAAACGATCTAAAAATTGATCGGAAAATCGAAATAATTTTTGTAAAAGCTACAGGGTATTTAAACTTCGGCTTGCCGAAGATTGCTTTCCTGTTGTTATTATTTTTTTTATCTGCACCTTTTTTTAATTCTGGTTCTGTTTAAGAAACTAGTGATATATAATTTTGATATTCACTAAGCTTAAGTTACTTTGCGAAAAAATTGAGGAATATAAAAGAACATTTTTGGAACTGGTTGGCTACAAATATTGTAAATGATTTTGAATTAATAAAAAGAGCACATGGATTTTTTGTATCAAAACAAATATGGGCGACAGGAAATAAGAAAACATTTTGAGACCATGAAGGAAAATAATATTCGTTTCAAAAAGAATCACTCAAATTTTCCAGATTCCCTAATTATAAACAAAATAAGGTATAACACACAAATTTAATCTAAAGGTATCTCAAAGTCGTGGCACTTGATATAAAAATATAGTTTAATTTAAAATGTTTTACTGATACTAGTATCGACAACAAGGGCCAAGCAAAATGCATTTTGGTATTAAAACCTGATTTAAATATAAATTACCTTTTTCGAGACTTTCAATTTGCTCATTAGAAAATGAAGTACGATTGCGCTGCAATTTCCTTTTTAGCCGCAAACGCATTTGTGAGTCTTCGTCTCCAGATGAATTATGTTCCGAGTTACCATCCGATGTACTATCGTGAGAGTTTGGATGCGAAACGTCGGCTGAATATTGTAAGTCTAAAACGAATATAAAAAATAACCACAGGAAAATATATTATAGAATGTGAATCACGATCTGGAAAAAAAACATACACTAAAGAGATACAATCAATCAATGAGAACTTAATATCTTATTATTCTTGATCAGCATCACCAGGAGGGTCGATCTGGCTTGACCGTCCGTCCGTTTCTACGCAAACTAGTCCCTCAGTTTTAAAGCTATCTGCATTCCCAAAAGTTGTCTTTCTATTGCAGCTAGTATATAAATCGGCACGAGCCGAATCGGGCCACTAAATCATATAGCTCCCATAGGAACAATCGGAAAAAAATTTTAAAAAGTATAACTTTGTTGTTATACCCTTGCAGAGGGTATTATAATTTTGTTCAAAAGCCTGCAACGCAGAAGACATCTCCGAACATATAAAGTATATATATATATATATATTCTTGATCAGGATCGCGTCCTGAGTTGATATAAGCATGTCCGTCTGATTGTCTGCCTGTTTCTACGTGAACTAGTCTCTCAGTTTTAAAGATATCGAATTGAAACCTTCCACACACCCTTATTTCCTTTGCACGCAGTATATAAGTCGGAACGGCCGGGATCGGCCGACTATATCCTATAGCTGCCATATAACTGATTGATCGGAAATGCCATAACTTTGGTGTTTGTAAAGTTAGGAAGCTGGAATTTTCTATATGTTTTATATTTGGACAATCAATCCGACCTACCAAATTTCATAAGGATCGGCCGACTATATCCTATAGCTTTTGCACGCAGTATATAAGTCGGAACGGCTATATCATATAGCTGTCATATAACTAAACGATCGAAGATGCCATAACTTTGGTGATTTTAAAGTTAGGAAGTTGGAGATTTTTTATGAGTATTAAAAATGCATCATATGAATAATTTTGAAGAATATAATTTACAGAATATTCTGCAATGGTATATCAACTTCGGCTCCGCCCGAAGTTAGCTTTCCTTTCTTGTTTGTTATAATTTCAGTCAAAATTGAAACAGCAAAGGAAATATTTAAAACCTTATAGTCTTGATGAGCATCACCAGGAGACTCGATCTAGCTAAAGTCGTCTAGCAATCCGTCCATCTCTACGCATACTGGAATGTCAGTTTTTAAGCAGTCTCAAAACTTTTAAATATAGTCCAAGATATTGGATTTTTGTATAATTTCAGAACTTAGATCGCTTTATTGTTTCCAAAACACATCAAAATATAGTTTTTTTGCAGAATATTTCATTCTTGTAATAGCTTCAAGGGTACATAAACAACAGGTTGCCGAAACATTTTTGAAACTTTTTTGGACTTATAGTTGCATTGCACTCAAATCAGCTTGAAGCGCTAGAAGATACTAGAATCGAAATCAGTGCTTTGTATTTTCATATTTGTATACCCTTGCAGAGGGTAATGTAATTTCAGTCAAAAGTTTGCAACGCAGTGAAGGAGACATTTCCGACCCTATAAAGTATATATATTCTTGATCAGGTTCACCAGGAGAGTCTATCTTCCATTGGAACAATCTGAAAACAAAATTCAAAACAGTATAACTTTGTTTTGTCAAAATTGGAAAACATTATCATATAGCTTCATAGTTTTTACTGATATATATCGAATATAGGCATAGAAATCGAAAATTAATCGTTTTGTAATATCTGCAAGGGTGTATAAACTTCGGCTTTCCGAATTTTTCTTCCTTTCTTGTTTTACATTAATGTTAATTTGCAATCGATTTTGCCCTAAACAGGAGAACTAGATGCTGATAAGCTATATTTGGGATCAATATTTTCGACTATATATTACTTGAAGAAGACTTTTGAGTTAAGCCTAAATTTTTACAAAATCTTATGCTATCCAGAGGTTGTAGTGGAAACTTTCGTTTGCTTTATATTTCTTTAAATATTTGTTTTTTGAATGATTAGTTTAAGTTGTAATCATGGCAAAGGGACGACATAAGATTAAATTGAATGTATAAAGGGGACGGTGGATGTTTACTAGCAATGGAGACATATGTTAGCTCAATTTATTGATTGAAGAGAAAACAAAAACAATCCAAAGTATCTGAAGATGGAATAAAATAGCTGCTTCAATAAGACTTAATGGCAAATAACAAATGACCAACAAATTAACTATTTGTTTGTCCTGAGTTTGATCATCTGTGACAAAATACTTGCAATTGTGTGATTGCTAGGACTAAAGAGGGTTGAATTTTATTTAGCAGAGGCCCCTTTATTTTAATGTAAACACATTCATACGAAACAAATACTGAAGAGGGCAATTTCAGCTTTGACAATATTACCCCTCCGCTTTGCAGTCAACTGAACTCGCAACTAGTTTTCTGTTAATCGTACTATGACCAGATCTGTGTCAACTGCTCTAGCAGTCTGTATAAGTTTTATCGGGTATAAGTTTTTCAAATAATTACAATTTTTTTTAAAAACCTAGCTTATATATAAACAAGAAAAATATAGATGTCCGATTTTACGTTAATTAAAACCGTAATTTTATAGTATTTAAACATTACCAAATCCCAAAGAACAAAAACAGACGGACGGACCGTCAGACGGACATGGCTAGATCGACTCTCCTGGTGATGCTGATCAAGAATACGTTTTATGGTCGGAAATGTCTCCTTCAGTATAAAGTATATATATTCTGCTGCCATATAACTGAACGATCGGAAATGCCATAATTTAAGTGATTTTGAAGTTAGGAAGTTGGGATTTGCTATGGGCTTTATTTTTGACCAATCGGTCCGAACTAATAAATTTTATAAGAATCGGCCGACTATATCCTATAGCTGCCATATAACTGAACGATCGAGAATGCCATAACTTTGGTGTTTTTAAAGTTAGGAAGTTGGGATTTTCAATTGGTTTTTTTTGACCAATCGATCCGACCTACCAAATTTAAAAAGGATCGGCAGACTATATCCTATAGCTGCCATGTAACTGAACGATCGGAAATTCCATAACTTTTGTGTTTTTAAAGTTAGGAAGTTGGGATTTTATATGAGTATTAAGAATGCATCATATGAATCATTTTGGAGAATATAATTTACAGAATATTCTGCAAGGGTATATCAACTTCGGCTCCGCCCGAAGTTAGCTTTCCTTTCTTGTTATTTATTTATTTCTCCAATTTTTATACCCCTGCAGAGGGTATTATAATTTTGGTCAAAAGTGTGCAACGCAGTGAAGGAGACATCTCCGACCCTATAAAGTATATATATTCTTGATCAGGATCACCTCCTGAGTTGATATAGCCATGTCCGTCTGTCCGTCTGTCGTCTGTCCGTCTGTCTGTCCGTCTGTCTGTCCGTCTGTCTGTTTCTACGCAAACTAGTCTCTCAGTTTTAAAGATATCGAGTTAAAACTTTGCACACACCCTTCTTTCCTTTGCACGCAGTATATATGTCGGAACGGCCGGGATCGGCCGACTATATCCTATAGCTGCCTTATAACTGATTGATCGGAAATGCAATAACTGTGGTGTTTGTTAAGTTAGGAAGTTGGAATTTTCTATGGGTTTTATTTTTGGACAATCAATCCGACCTATCAAATTTCATAAGGATCGGCCGACTATATCCTATAGCTGCCACATAACTGAACGATTGGAAATGCCATAACTTTGGTGTTTTTAAAGTTAGGAAGTTGGGATTTTTTAGGAGTATTATGATTACCATTATAATTAAAATATGTAAAAGTAAAATTATACCGCTAGTAATAAGCTTGCTTTATAAATCTGAAACTTAGATTATAAAATTCTCTGACACCCACATTTTAAATTGTAAGGAGATTAGCCCTGACAAGTTTGTATCAAAATTAAATTTACATATCGGACTATTAAAAGCTTGCAACGCAGTCAAGGAGTCATTTCGGACCCTATAAAGTATGTTCATATGTTCTTGATCGGCATCAGCACCAATAGAGTTGATTTAGCCATGTCCGTCTGTGCATTTCTACGGTAAACTTTAAAGCATATTGAAAAAAATAAATGTGATAAATTGAAATAAAGGATAATTAAATCTTCTTAACACCTGCAAGGGTATGTAAGCCTCGGCTTGCCGAAGTTTGCTTCCTTTCTTGTTTTAATTTTTTTAACGGGTTAACCCGAATTCCATGATCGAGGCACTCGGCCATGGAGTTCCTTCTTGTTTATATCTGTTTAAATTAAATATTTTCATTTTACATTTTTACTTGCCTCGTTTTTGCACATCGTCTCGATTAATTTGTCCTGTTAAATTGGTTGGAGTTGACACAACCGAAGCCGCTGGCGGTAGAGCCAAATGTGCCGTCGTTGTATTGCTTGGATACCATGCCCATCCGCCCGTTTGGCCATTAAACATGCGAAGCTTTTCATACACAGATTCGTTTTGTTGCTGCGCTTGCTGTTCCTTTTGTGAGGCCAAGTTACGTAAGACTCGGTTAATGGATGAAACCTGCAATTAATCCCAGTTCACTGCGTACAATAAAATACATAACATACCTATATTTTGTATATACATGTGTAAGAACTTAAAATTAATGTTTCCTTCTGTTCTCAAACATACTATTACACCGAAACACACGTACGAGTTGTACTATAAAAGCTGTACTTGCAAGCGTACAAATTTTCAAGTCATAAGATAAAATGTGTATGAACCCCAGTGTCGAACGCACGATGCTTTTAGAGGGGTTCAAATGACTGAGCTACCAAAAACATTAGCTACTTCATTCAGTCTTTCTCAACAAATACCCCATGTTTCAACCAACCCCCTTGCATCACATCTGCTATACGATTGGCTAACGACTTTTTCAGCCAATCCGCTTCTAAGAGCGAGAAAGGTATATGAACAAACTTTTAAAGCCAAAACGGACTAGACTACTCTAGTCTTCTCGGTAAGTTATCGATTCTAGGAAGCTCAATCCACTTTATATCAATCTTATTACACAATTATTTTAATATATACATACATATTTGGCATTTGAGAAAAGAATTCATATGTACAAGTTTAATTTCAGGTAAAGAAAAAATACAATTAAGAAAGATAATAAAACAAAGTATTAAAAAATATTATGGAGCTTAATCAGTTCTACTGCTGCTAAAGATATTGTCCTAGAACATGGTACCACACTATTGTGGTGGATTTTGGGATTTGTGAATGAAACCTTATTTAATATTTTAAATTGCCAATCCAAAGCTGAACCGCCTTGCAATGACAAACATTTATCAGTCTATTTGTGAATTATTATATTTAAAAAGACTGAAAAACAACATACATAAATTGTTTACCTATAATCTATAAAAAGACTATCCACTAATCGAAAAGACAAAGATAAATTACATCTTATACAATTTTATCTTTTCGCCGCAGTAATATATTTTTGCTTCTTAGCCATAATGCTTGTCCAAATGAAAAAATTTCTATCTGTCCTTTAGAAACTGCAATATTTGAAAGCTTAGTATTTTTCCATTTTCCCTAGCTAAACATGCGGTTTTCGCAAAAACATATCTTATAAATTGAATTACTTTTAAACCAATTGTCGTATCTTCGACACGTATTTTTGTAAAGACTACGATTGTGCCTAAACTAAGAGAGGACAAATTGAAGCAAATCTAAAAACATTTTGAAAATACAAAATATTTAAAAAAAAAAAATAAACATACAATTATATAGCAAGCATTACCTTGGATTATCTTAAAATTAAAATTTTATTAAATTTTAAAATTCAAATTTAATTTAAGTTTGACATTTTTGTATTCTGTATTATTTGTATACCCTTGCAGACGGTATTATATAAAGTATTCATTCTTGTTCAGCATCACCAGGAGAGTCGATCTAGCCATATCTGTTCGTCCGTCCGTTTCTACGCCAACTAGTCCCCAGTTTCAAAGATAGTAGATAAGTCAGAAGGGGCCGAATCGGCCCATAGGAACAAACGAAAAAAAAAAGGAAAAAAACATGTATTCATATACTCCGAAGTATAGTATTTTATAAATACGGTTTTAATTTTATAATTATCGGACCAAGTACGCATAGATTTCGTCATTCCGTAACGCACTTAGTGGTGATAAACTCTCAAAAATGCCGTCACTCTGGAAAGATTAAAGTTTTTTCTGCTGGCGAACTTGTTTTTCGATCTGAGTACTGGGCTTTATGTTGTTTTTCGAGCTTATAAAGTTTGGGACATAGTGGACTAACGATTGGAGAACTTGTTTTGCGATCTGAGTACTATGCTAAATACTCTTGGTTTTAAGAAAAAAACTATATGTAGTATTCAGAAATGTAGTACTATTTTATGACCAAATAATATTAAACCTATACTCAGTAGTAGTAAATCAACACTACATATTATACGATACTCTGTAGCATAAAATTTAAACTGGAGTTTCGATTCTGGTCCCAGGTGTGAAACCAGAAGAAGAGAAGAGCAGAAGCAGAGCAACATAATTTTGTTCTTATTGGTAAATTGTGCATAAATAAAAGTAAATAATTGTATTAAGAAACAAGAAAAGAAAGCTAACTTTGGGCGGAACCGAAGTTGATATATTACTGCTGAATATTCTGTAAGTTATGGCATTTCCAATCGTTCAGTTATATGGCGGCTATATAGTCGGCCGATCACGGCCGTTTCGACTTACATACTGCGGAACGAAGGGTGTGTGCAAAGTTTCAATTCGATATCTTTAAAACTGAGAGACTAGTTTGCGTAGAAGCAGACTGACGGACAGACGGACATGCTTATAACAACTCAGGGCGCGATCCTGATCAAGAATATATATACTTTATAGGGTCGGAGATGTCTCCTTCACTTCGTTGCACACTTTTGACCAAAATTATAATACCCTCTGCAAGGGTACAACAAGCAAGGAAAGCTAACTTCGGGCGGAGCAGAAGTTGATATACCCTTGCAGAATATTCTGTAAACTATATTCTCCAAAATTATTCATATGATGCATTCTTAATACTCATACAAAATCCCAACTTTCTAACTTTAAAAACACCAAAGTTATGGCATTTCCAATGCCATAGGAAGAAAGGTGTGATATTTGTCAAGCCAAATTTACAGAATATTCTGCAAGGGTATATCAACTTCGGCTTTCCTTTCTTGTTTACTATCGTTCTTATGGCCGCTATAGGATATAGTGAGCCGATCGGCCAATTTATTAATTTCATGTAAAGATGATACTAACTGTAATCCTTTTATATAGTTTTTATGAAAATCGAGCAGGTCAGTGATTACGGTTTTAATTAAATTAAAATCGGACATCTATAGCTTCCATTGGAAAATCAAAAATGAAAAAAAAATTATTTTGCTGTTTTTCTATTTATCAAAAGATAACTTTCACATATAGTAATTATTTACTATATTAGAGTTACGCTTTTAGTTTTGTCAAAATCGGAAAACAATATCATAGCCATAGAAACGATGGCAATATGCAGTAAATTGACACATCTTCATTGTTTTTAGTAATATAGGCATATAAATCAAAATGTAGTCGATTTGTAATAACTGCAAGGTATATAAACTACTTTGATACCTTTCTTGTATATTATTAATATTCATTAAGTGAGAAAAATTGACAATATTTTGTCCTGTTTTACCATTAAGTAACAAAATAAATTTCTGGCAACCATCACAAGGATTATTATTTAATTAAAAAGTGAAATTTATATAACGAAAAAAAGAAAAACAAAGAATTGATAGACAAGTTTGCTGAGTCTTTGAGAACCGTTTACTCAGCATGCTACCCGCAAAAAGTGTTTTGTTAAGGTAAGGCGTAAAATAAATAATTAAGCAGACCCACACTTAACTTTCTAAACAATGATTTGGAAACAGGCAGATCAAGTCGGCTGATGATTCTGATTAAGATATTCTTGATAATTTATTTTAATAAAAATAATAAAATGAAAAATATAAAATAATAAATATTATATATATATATATTAAATATATATAAATACTAATATAATTATTCCTTCAAGTAAAGTTAAATTCTATTTACCTATTGAAAAAAACACTTTTTTTGTGAACAGCGTCATTAGGAAACATGGAAAATGCCACTTTTACAGTTGACTTAAGTGCCGGCACGTGCGTGGCCATGCATTTGTTCTTCATTTAACACAAGCACATTGACGTTGCGATAAAATATGACCATAATGAATTACTCGCCCATTATATTTGTGAGTAACAACATCAAAGAACATCAAATAAACTGAAACCCAGAGAAGAAGGAGCATACCTACGATTGTAATGTGCACAATTGAGTCCGCAAATGAATCCACGCATTTCAAAAATTGAAAGTACAGTTTTTTGAAATGCAAACAAATGAGAACTTTCAAAAGTCAGTGAGTTTTACAAATTCTTTGTAAAAACTGGTTTCGAATCAAAAAGCAGAAATTTCCGTTTTTCAACTAATTTTAATTCGATGACTGATAAAACAAGAAAGGAAAGCTAACTTCGAGCCGAAGTTGATATACCCTTGCAGAATACTCTGTAAATTATATTCTCCAAAATTATTCATATGATGCATTCTTAATAACTCATAAAAAGATCCCAGCTTCCTAACTTTAAAAACACCAAAGTTATGGCGATGTTTCCAATCGTTCAGTTATATGGCAGCTATAGGATATAGTCGGCCGATCCTTATGAAATTTGATAGGTCGGATTAATTGGCCAAATATAAAACCCATAGAAAATCCCAACTTCCTAACTTTACAAACACCAAAGTTATGGCACTTCCGATCAATCAGTTATATGGCAGCTATAGAATATAGTCGGCCGATCCCGGCCGTTCCGACATATATACTGCGTGCAAAGGAAAGAAGGATGTGTGCAAAGTTTCAACTCGATAGCTTTAAGACTGAGAGACTAGTTTGCGTAGAAACAGACAGACGGACAGACGGACATGGCTATATCAACTCAGGAGGTGATCCTGATCATGAATATATATACTTTATAGGGTCGGAGATGTCTCCTTCACTGCGTTGCACACTTTTGACCAAAATTATAATACCCTCTGCAAGGGTATAAAAAACAAGAAAGGAAGCAAATTTCGGCAAGCCGAAGTTTATATGCCCTTGCGTTATTACAAAACGGCTACATTTCGATTTCTATCAATATATTACTAAAAACAATGAATCTATGTCGATTTTGCGCTGCATTTTGTCATCGTTTTTTTTTTTTTTTGCGCGCGGAGTCCCACGACCCACTTACCCACCCAACCGACCGAGGGGCGCAGCCGTGTATCGTACGGCACGATTCGCGAGAAGATAGACGCGAGATAAGGAAATATAGGTAAAAGTCCGGAGAAAGAGTAATAGTAAGATCAATTTTGTGCCAATGAAGCTAGTATTAATCGTTTTAGGAGCGGCAGAGAGTCAAGATTTAAGATTATAGGAAAAAATCTATTATAGTCAGAACACAACACTCTGAAAGGCTCATGCTAGGCATAGTTCGATCTACAATGATTTGATATTAGGGGAATATCATTTCTAGTTAATCTACTTGGCACAGAAAAGATTAGCCGACTTACCAAGTCGGGGGAGTCAATATCACCAAGACAGTACCAAGCATTGTTCTACGGTTGGCTAGGGAGGGTAAATTAATCAACAGAAGTCTACTAGAATAAGAAGGTAAGTTAAGATTTGCATCCCAGTTTAGGCGCCGTAAAGCAAAAAGAAGGAAGTTTTTTTGTACACACTCATACAAAAATTAACCCTAACAAGAAAGGAAAACTAACTTCGGGCGGAGCCGAAGTTGATATACCCTTGCAGAATACTCTGTAAATTATATTCTCCAAAATTATTCATATGATGCATTCTTAATACTCAAAAAAATCACAACTTCCTAACTTTAAAAACACCAAAGTTATGGCATTTTCAATCGTTCAGTTACATGGCAGCTATAGGATATAGTCGGCCGATCCATATAAAATTTGGTAGGTCGGATTAATTGGCCAAAAATAAAACCCATAGATAATCCCAACTTCCTTACTTTACAAACACCAAAGTTATGGCATTTCCGATCGTTCAGTTATATGACAGCTATAGGATATAGTCGGTCGATCCTTATGAAATTTGGTAAATCGGATTGATTGGCCAAAAATAAAACCTATAGAAAATCCTAACTTTACAAATACCAAAGTTATGACATTTCCGATCAATCAGTTGTATGGCAGCTATAGGATATAGTCGGCCGATCCTGACTTATATACTGCGTGCAAAGGAAAGAAGGGTGTGTGCAAAGTTTCAATTCGATATCTTTAAAACTGAGAGACTAGTTTGCGTAGAAACAGACAGACGGACATGGCTATATCAACTCAAGAATATATATACTGATCAAGAATATATATACTTAATAGGGTCGGAGATGTCTCCTTCACTGCGTTGCACACTTTTGACCAACATTATAATACCCTCTTCAAGGGTATAAAAACAAGAAATTCGCCTTATTTTTGACGTCAAAGGCATCGCACCATAAATTGTAGGGTAAATTTTTCTAAAATTAAGGGCGTTCCTTTCTTAAATGTAAGGCAAAGAGCCCTAAAAACAAGAAAAACTTTTCTAAAAAATAGAAAATTATTTATTAAAAGTTGGGCATCTAACCATAAATTTTAGGGTATTTTTTCTAAAAATTAGAAAAAATGTGCCTACATTCATCATGATGTAATTTTTCATTCAGAATTTATTGGACTTATGTATATTTATGTATGTGTATATTATATGTACATATATGATTTATGCACTTCGCTTTTCATTCAGAAAAGTCACAAAGTTTGTATTAGTATTGCACTAATGAATTGCCAATATCGATTTCAACTGTAATTCTGTGGGGAAGAGAGAGAAATTAGTACAATTATGATTTAATTTAGTTCTTACTAGTAAAATCCGATAAGTATCTTATCCGAAAAAACTTTTAATTTTATTCGTCCGTCGGTGGGATTCGAACCCAGGTCTCCCGCGCCTGAGTTCAAAGACATTGAATGGAGCCACGGTCGCTCGCGAAGAGCGCATGGCAAACCAAAGACTATATGATGGGGCGTTTGCGAAAAATATTACTTTAAACAAGAAAGGAAAGCTAACTTCGGGCGGAGCCGAAGTTGATATACCCTTGCAGAATACTCTGTAAATTATATTCTCCAAAATTACTCATATGATCCATTCTTAATACTCATAAAAATCCCAACTTCCTAACGTTAAAAACACCAAAGTTATGGCATTTCCGATCAATCAGTTATATGGCAGCTATAGGATATAGTCGGCCGATCCTTATGAAATTTGATAGGTCGGATTAATTGGCTAAATATAAAACCCATAGAAAATCCCAACTTCCTAACTTTAAAAACACCAAAGTTATGGTATTTCCAATCGTTCAGTTATATGGCAGCTATAGGATATATTCGGCCGATCCTTATGAAATTTGATAGGTCGGATTGATTGGCCAAAAATAAAACCCATAGAAAATCTCAACTTCCTAACTTAACAAACACCAAAGTTATGGCATTTCCGATCAATCAGTTATATGGCAGCTATATGATATAGTCGTGCGATCCCGGCCGTACCGACTTATATACTGCGTGCAAAGGAAAGAAGGGTGGGTGCAAAGTTTCAATTCGATAGCTTTAAAACTGAGAGACTAGTTTGCGTAGAAACAGACAGACGGACAGACGGACATGGCTATATCAACTCAGGAGGTGATCCTGATCAAGAATATATATACTTTATATGGTCGGACATGTCTCCTTCACTGCGTTGCACACTTTTGACCAAAATTAGAATACCCTCTGCAAGGGTATAAAAATAAGTACCATTTTTACTAAAATATAGAAATTCTTTCTTGGATTTAGGGTGAGTTTAGTTTATGGCGACAATTTCTACATTTGAGAAACACTTTCTTGATTTAAGAAAAGTTTTCTTGTTTTGAGAAAAAAATTCCTTGAAAATAGAAATCTTTTCTTGGATTTAGAAAAAATAAAGTTTTAGGGCGAATTTCTAAAATGTAGGGTTAATTTTGCTATGAGTGCAGATTCAATACGACCAATATGCAGGGCTGCCAGTTTAGCTATTTAGTTGCTAGATCTAGCAACTTTTAAATAAATTTGCAACTTTTTTTTTCGATTTGCTATTAGCAACAAATCTAGCAACTTTTCATTTTTTTTTTGCAATTTTAGCAACTTCATTACAAAACTAAACATTTTGTTATTTTTCTTCATCATTTTGAACTTTTTTATACCTATTCCAATTTACTGAACCAATTACGATCGAAAATGGTTCACAAAGATATCGGAATTATTTTTTAACTCAGTGGTTAAATCATATGAACACTTTTGATCACTTTTGTGCTGTGTAGTGTCGGTAAAGATGCCAAAAATTTACAAACAACATTTTCGGGATGCCTGGCTGCGCGACGACGAGTTTAAGGAGTGGATTCGCAAGACACTAACAGGGCCTATTGTGCGTATTGCAAATCCACAATAGGCGCGAAACTTTTCGAGATCCTACACCACGCCGCATCAAAAAACACGTGGCTGCGATTGGCGCTGTTACACAAAACAAGAAAGGAAAGCTAACTTCGGGCGGAGCCGAAGTTGATATACCCTTGCAGAATACTCTGTAAATTATATTCTCCAAAATTATTCATATGAAGCATTCCTAATACTCATAAAAAATCCCAACTTCCTAACTTTAAAAACACCAAAGTTATGGCATTTCCAATCGCTCAGTTATATGGCAGCTACAGGATATAGTCGGCCGATCCTTATGAAGTTTGGTAGGTAGGATTGATTGGCCAAAAATAAAACCCATAGAAAATGCCAACTTCCTAACTTAACAAACACCAAAGTTATTGCATTTCCAATCGTTCAGTTATATGGCAGCTATAGGATATAGACGGCCGATCCTTATGAAATTTGATAGGTCGGATTGATTGGCTAAAAATAAAACCCAAAGAAATTTCAACTTCCTAACTTAACAAACACAAATGTTATGGCATTTCCGATCAATCAGTTATATGGCAGCTATAGGATATAGTCGGCCGATCCTTATAAAATTTGGTGGGTCAGATTGATTGGCCAAATATAAAACCCATAGATAATCCCAACTTCCTAACTTTACAAACACCAAAGTTATGGCATTTCCGATGAATCAGTTATATGGCAGCTATAGGATATAGTCGGCCGATCCCGGCCGTTCCGACATATATACTGCGTGCAAAGGAAAGAAGGCTGTGTGCAAAGTTTCAATTCGATAGCTTTAAAACTGAGAGACTAGTTTGCGTAGAAACAGACAGACGGACAGACGGACAGACAGACGGACAGACGGACAGACGGACATGGCTATATCAACTCAGGAGGTGATCCTGATCAAGAATATATATACTTTATAGGGTCGGAGATGTCTCCTTCACTGCGTTGCACACTTTTGACCAAAATTATAATACCCTCTGCAAGGGTATAAAAATAAGTTGCCCTTCTTTCAAAAGTCCACGAAAACGGAGGAACAAGAAGCGGCACTATGCCTATACATTACAAAACATATGGCGATGGACGACCAGCGATCATTTATATGCATAATTAGTTTAAAAGTTAAATTTAACTGATCTAGCATTTTTTTGGGCTATTTTCAACGAATTTTTAGCAATTTCTAGCAACTTTTTTTTTCAAAATCTAGCAATTTCTGCTTGGGAGTTTCTGGCAGCACTGCCAATATGTATTCCGTATTGTGGACTCCAGACGGGAGACCCATACTCCAGAATCGGATGGACTAGCGAAATAAATAAAGTTTTAGTCAAATAAGGATCATCGAATTCTTTTGACCACCTTTTAATAAATCCAAGCACTCCTCTGGCTTTATTAACCATAGACGAAATGTGATTAGAAAATTTTAGTTTAGGGTCCAATAGAACGTTTACAAGAGTTATTCTATCCAAAGAGCTGCCACTTAACGTGTAAGTGGCGTATATCGGATTGGCCCGATAAAAAGTCATCAACTTGCACTTGGAACCGTTTAAATTTAGAAAATGATCTAAATCGGATTGCAAATCTAAATGGCAGGATATGTCCTTATACTGCAGGCACAACTTAACATCATCTGCGTACATAAGTACGCGAGAATGACTTATAATTGAGGGAAGATCGTTAATAAATAATGTAAAAAGTAACGGACCCAGATGGCTCCCTTGTAGTACACCGGAGGTAACACGGAGAATTTTAGAAATTGAATTTTTAAAAAGGACCCTTTGTGACCTGCCATTCAGATAACTTGAAATCCATTTAAGCAGATCAACTGGAAAACCTAACAGGTCAAGTTTTTCAACAAGAAGTAAGAGATTTACAGAGTCAAATGCTTTACTAAAGTCAGTGTAAATGACGTCTGTTTGAAAACTACTATTAAAGCCTTTTATCACAAATATAGTGAGCTCTAGAAGGTTTGTGATTGTGGATCTACGTATAATAAATCCGTGTTGACACGGAGAAATGATTGATTTACAAAGGTGCTGCAAATGAGGAGTAATTATTTTTTCAAAAAGCTTAGGAATAGCTGACAACTTAGAAATACCTCTGTAGTTATTGGCTTCTAACTTGTTACCTTTTCTATGGCAGCTATATGATATTGTTGTCCGATTTTAATTTATTTGAAACCGTAATTCCATAATATTTAACAAGAAAGGAAAGCTAACTTCGGGCGGAGCCGAAGTTGATATACCCTTGCAGAATATTATGTACATTATATTCTCCAAAATTATTCATATGATGCATTCTTAATACTCATAAAAAGTCCCAACTTCCTAACTTTAAAAACACCAAAGTTATGGCATTTCCAATCGTTCAGTTATATGGCAGCTATAGGATATAGTCGGCCGATCCTTTTGAAATTTAATAGGTCGGATTGATTGGCCAAAAATAAAACCCATAGAAAATCCCAACTTCCTAACTAAAAAACAAGAGAGAACGCTATAGTCGGGTGCCCCGACTATCAGATACCCGTTACTCAGGTAAAGGGAGTGCGAGGGAGATGCGAGTTCGATAGGTATTGATAAACACAATAAAACTGCATTTTTACTTTTTCGAAATATTTAAATTTTTAAAATCGTATATAAGCGATTGTGGGCGTTAAAGGGGGCGTGGCACCTTTTAAAAACAAACTTGCGCTGCATAGGAACTCCTAGAATCTGCATGCAAAATGCCAATCTTCTAGCTTTTATAGTTTTCGAGATCTCAGCGTTCATACGGACGGACAGACAGACGGACAGACGGACATGGCTATATCGACTCGACTAGTGACCCTGATCAAGAATATATATACTTTATAGGGTCGGAAACGCTTCCTTCTAGCTGTTACATACTTTTGCACGAATACAATATACCCTTTTACTCTACGAGTAACGGGTATAAACACCAGCAGCTATAGGATATAGTCGGCCGATCCTTATGAAATTTGGAAGGTCGGATTGACTAACCAAATATAAAACCCATAGAAAATCCCAGCTTCCTAACTTTACAAACACCAAAGTTATGGCATTTCCGATAAATCAGTTATATGGCAGCTATAGGATATAGTCGGCCGATCCTTATGAAATTTGGTAGGTCGGATTGACTAACCAAATATAAAACCCATAGAAAATCCCAGCTTCCTAACTTTACAAACATCAAAGTTATGGCATTTCCGATCAATCAGTTCTATGGCAGCTATAGGATATAGTCGGCCGATCCCGGCCGTTCCGACATATATACTGCGTGCAAAGGAAAGAAGGGTGTGTGCAAAGTTTCAGTTAGATATCTTTAAAACTGAGAGACTAGTTTGCGTAGAAACAGACAGACGGACAGACAGACGGACAGACGGACATGGCTATATCAACTCAGGAGGTGATCCTGATCAAGAATATATATACTTTATAGGGTCGGAGATGTCTCCTTCACTGCGTTGCACACTTTTGACCAAAATTATAATACCCTCTGCAAGGGTATAAATATAACAAAATACCAAAGAACAAAAAAAATTAAAAACAAGAAAGGAAAGCTAACTTCGGGCGGAGCCGAAGTTGATATACCCTTGCAGAATACTCTGTAAATTATATTCTCCAAAACTATTCATATGATGCATTCTTAATACTCATAAAAATCCCAACTTCCTAACTTTAAAAACACCAAAGTTATGACATTTCCAATCGTTCAGTTATATGGCAGCTATAGGATATAGTCGGCCGATCCTTATGAAATTTGGTATGTCGGATTGACTGGCCAAATATAAAACCCATAGAAAATCCCAACTTCCTAACTTTACAAACACCAAAGTTATGGCATTTCCGATCAATCAGTTATATGGCAGCTATAAGATATAGTCGTTCCGACATATATACTGCGTGCAAAGAAAAGAAGGGTGTGTGCAAAGTTTCAATTCGATAGCTTTAAAACTGAGAGACTAGTTTGCGTAGAAACAGACAGACGGACAGACAGACGGACAGACGGACAGACGGACAGACGGACATGGCTATATCAACTCAGGAGGTGATCCTGATCAAGAATATATATACTTTATAGGGTCGGAGATGTCTCCTTCACTGCGTTGCACACTTTTGACCAAAATTATAATACCCTCTGCAAGGGTATAACAACAAAGATATCATTTTTTTGAATTCTTTGACGGAAGGACAGACGGACGGACAGACGGAAATGGCTAGATCGACTCTCTAGGTGATGCTGATCAAAAATATATATATGGTCGGAAAAGTCTCCTTCACTGCGTTGCAAAACTTTTGACTGAAATTATAATACCCTCTGCAAGGTTATAAAAATAAGAAGAATGTAACATAAGTGGGATATATTTAAGTTGAAGTTTGCATTCTTATGGTTATGTTTATTTTTGTTAGTTTTTTCTTTCAATTTTTTTAAGTATCCACAAAAAATTAAACCACCAACCTAATCCCCTAGGTAAAGTCTGTTCGATATCCCGCTCAACATTTGGTGAAAAAGATACAAAAATTCCTTTTGTTACCTGAATAATGAAAATGTGTTCATTCAGCTATCTTTTCTATAATCCATTTTAAATAGGATGGCTTGGTATTGTTTATAAATTATTTAATCCTTTGTGCGCCCTTACTTATCGGGTTTGGATCTTTTTAGCCATCTTAAGCACTGCCCCTGATGCGGGGCAGTCCTTTGATGCTGCTTTGTTAGTGTTTTTATACCCTTGCAGAGGGTATTTCAATTTTAGTCAAATGTTTGCAATGCAGTCAAGGAGACATATACGACCCTTTAAAGCATATATATTCTTGATCACCATCACCAGGAGAGTTGATCTAGCCATGTCCGTCCGTCTGTCCGTTTCTACGCAAACTAGTCTCTCAGTTTTACAGCTTTCTGCTGGAAACCTTCCCAAAAGATGTATTTCTATTGCAGGTAGTATATAGGTCGGATCGAGCTGGATCGGACGACTATATCATATAGCTGCCATAAACTGAACGATCGGAAATGCCATAACTTTGGTGTTTTTAAAGTTAGGAAATTGGGATTTTTTATGGGTTTTATTTTTGGCCAATCAATCCGACCTATCATATTTCATAAGGATCGACCGACTATATCCAATAGCCGCCATATAACTGAACGATTGGAAATGCCATAACTTTGATTTTTTTAAAGAAAGGAAGTTGGGATTTTTTATTGATTTTATTTTTGGCAAGCCAATATAATTTACAGAATATTCTGCAAGAGTATATCAACTTCGGCTCCGCCCGAAGTTAGCTTTCCTTTCTTGTTATACCCTTGCAGAGGGTATTATAATTTTGGTCAAAAGTGTGCAATGCAGTGAAGGAGACAGTGAAGGAGAATATAAAGTGTATATATTCTTGATCAGGATCACCTCCTGAGTTGATATAAGCATGTCCGTCTGGCCGTCTTTTTCGTCCGTCCATCTGTCCGTCTGTCTGTTTCCACGCGAACTAGTCTCTCAGTTTTAATGATATCGAATTGAAACTTTGCACACACCCTTCTTTCCTTTGCACGCAGTATATAAGTCGGTACGGCCGGGATCGCACGACTATATCATATAGCTGCCATATAACTGAACTATCGGAAATGCCATAACTTTGGTGTTTGTAAAGATAGGAAGTTGGGATTTTCTATGGGTTTTAGTTTTGGCCAATCAATCCGAACTACCAAGTTTCATTTCGTCCGACTATATCATATAGCTGCCATATAACTGAACGATTGGAAATGCCATAACTTTTTAAAGTTAGGAAGTTGGGATTTTTTATGAGTATTAAGAATGCATCATATGAATAATTTTGGAAAATATAATTAACAGAATATTCTGCAAGGGTATTTCAACTTCGGCTCCGCCCGAAGTTAGCTTTCCTTTCTGGTTTTTAGTGTTTTTTTTTTGTTCTTTGGGATGTGGTTATACATACTAAGGAATTACGGTTTTAATCAAATTCAAATAGGACATCTATATCCTATAGGTCCCATAGAAAAATCGAAAAAATAAAAAAAAAATTATTGGAATTTAATATAGTTAATAATTTAAATATAGTTTTTAATATGCATGATGTTTGAAAACTAAAAACTTACACTTGGAATGTTATCACTATTGCAAACTTGTTCGGACAGCAGTCGATCCCGTATTTCCCACGCAAATATGCTGGGACATTCCCGTTTATAATCAGCAATTTTTTGTACGACCGGCGTTGTAGCTACTCGTGGTTTTGAACCACCTATCGCTCGAGGTTTAATCGATCCTGTTTCATAATATCTAAAAATGAAAAGAAATATTTTCAAAAGTTATCTTTATGTATTTGGGCTATTTGCAGTTAATAATAAAGAACGACATATTTAATGAGAAGATAATAATAAGGTCTGTTTATATTCTTTGGAATAGACAACGCCTGTAAGTATATCCCTGCAGAGCACGTTATAATTTTTAGCAAAAAATTTGTACCGCGGATGTGAAAAAGTTGTAAGGATCGTACCTTAAAATAAGTGTTTTCACTCAATTTGTTAATATAGTTTTTATATGTCAAACAAGAAAAGAAAGCCAACTTCGGGCGGAGCCGAAGTTGATATACACTTGCAGAATATTCTGTAAATAATATTCTCCAAAATTATTCAAATGATGCATTCTTAATACTCATAAAAAATCCCAACTTTCTTTAAAAACACCAAAGTTATGGCATTTCCAATCGTTCAGTTATATGGCAGCTATAGGATATAGTCGGCCGATCCTTATGAAATTTGGTAGGTCGGTTTGATTGGCCAAATATAAAACACATAAAAAATCCCAAAAATTCCTCACTTTACAAACACCAAAGTTATGGCATTTCCGATCATTCAGGTATATGGCAGCTATAGAATAAAGTCGGCCGATCCCAGCCATTCCGACTTACATATATACTGCGTGCAAAGGAAATAAGGTTGTGTGCTAAGTTTCAATTCGATATCTTTAAAACTGAGAGACTAGTTTGCATAGAAACAGACAGACGGACTGACGGACATGCTTATATCAACTCAGGAGGCGATCCTGATCAAGAATATATATACTTTATAGGGTCGGAGATGTCTCCTTCACTGCGTTGCACACTTTTGACCAAAATTATAATACCCTCTGCAAGGTTAACTGAACGATCGGAAATGCCATAACTTTGGTGTTTTTAAAGTTAGGAAGTTGGGATTTTTTATGAGCATCATATGAATAGTTTTGGAGAATATAATGTACAGAATATTCTGAAAGTGTATATCAACTTCGGCTCCGCCCGAAGTTTGCTTTTAATCCGACCTACCAAATTTCATAAGGATCGGGCGACTATATCGAATAGCCGCCATATAACTGATTGATCGGAAATGCCATAACTTTGGTGTTTGTTAAGTTAGGAAGTTGGGATTTTCTATGGGTTTTATCTTTGGCCAATCAATTCGACCTACCAAATTTTATAAGGATCGGCCGACTATATCCTACAGCTGTCATATAACTGAACGATTGGAAATGACATAACTTTGGTGTTTTTAAAGTTCGGAAGTTGGGACTATTAAGAACGCATCATATGAATAGTCTTGGAAAATATAATTTACAGAATATTCTGCAAGGGTATATCAACTTCGGCTCCGCCCGAAGTTAGCTTTCCTTTCTTTTTTTTAATTTTTTTTCCGTTCTTTTTGATTTTTTACTAAATCAGAATTGGGCTTTTAGTTTTGTCTAAATCGGATAACAATATCAAAAAACAAGAGAGAACGCTATAGTCGGGTGCTCCGACTATCAGATACCCGTTACTCAGGTAAAGGGAGTGCGAGGGAGATGGAGATAGAAACTTTGATGACGCATAACTTATTAACGAATGGTCCGATTTAAAAAATTTCTTCTACATTTCGATAGGTATTGATAAACACAATAAAACTGCATTTTTACTTTTCCGAAATATTTAAATTTTTAAAATCGTATATAAGCAATTGTGGGCGTTAAAGGGGGCGTGGCACCATTTTGAAACAAACTTGCGCTGCGTAGGAACTCCTAAAATCTACATGCAAAATGCCAATCTTCTAGCTTTTATAGTTTCCGAGATCTCAGCGTTCATACGGACAGACAGACAGACGGACAGACGGACATGCCTAGATCGACTCGGCTAGTGATCCTGATCAAGAATATATATACTTTATAGGGTCGGAAACGCTTCCTTCTAGCTGTTACATACTTTTGCACGAATACAATATACCCTTTTACTCTACGAGTAACGGGTATAACAAGAAAGAACGCTATAGTCGAGTGCCTCGACTATTAGATACCCGTTACTCAGTTAAACAATTGCAACTGTGTACAATGTAAATACATACATATGTATATGCTTACATACATACACACATACGCCATTGTTTGACTCAGACCTCCAATTTGGCTAACTTGATTTGATTTGCATAGTTCTTGGGATATAGTTCGGTATTGACAAATGAAAACCATCGCAATTTCCTTTAATAGAAATTCTTATCGAGAATTAACATTGACTCTGTTGAGCACCTTGGCCAGCTGTTCCAAAGTCATCCGTTAGATGGCGCCATGAAAGGCGGAAATGTAGGCGCTAGCCAGGCTTAAGCGTTTAATGGGTTTTTGGGCGTTAGAGTGGGCGTGGCAAACTTTTATTCGGCCAATCGATAGGTATTGACGAAACAAATACATATCAATTAAAATTTTCATAATAGCATCAAAACTGTGGCCACAGCTTGTGGCTTGTGGGCGTCAGAGGGGGCGTGGCACCATTTTGAAACAAACTTGCGCTACGTAGGAACTCCTAAAATCTACATGCCAAATGCCAATCTTCTAGCTTTTATAGTTTCCGAGATCTCAGCGTTCATACGGACAGACAGACAGACAGACGGACAGACGGACAGACGGAGAGACGGACAGACGGACATGGCTAGATCGACTCGGCTAGTGATCCTGAACAAGAATATATATACTTTATAGGGTCGGAAACGCTTCCTTCTACCTGTTACATACTTTTGCACGAATACAATATACCCTTTTACTCTACGAGTAACGGGTATAATAATTTATACTTTCATATTAAACTAATTCTGGTCAAAGCATTCAAAATGCAAATCATAGGAAACTGTACCATAGTAATGGGCTTGCATGGAAACAGGTATTTTACCAAGAATGTACACCATACAATTTCTAAAGTCAAGTCTTTTTTTAATCCTTCCTCGGCACCCTTGGGATCCCACAATTTTTGATCATTATATATCATATTTGCTGTGGAAAAGTATGAATACTAATTTCCAAGTAAGAGTAGTTTGTACATTTCCATAATAAAGACTTATTTTGTATCACCATAAGGCTTCACGGTAAATAATAATAAGAACATGAACAATCTAGAAGTTTGAAAATATTTTTAATTTTGTGGACTATACAAATATTTACCGTCTTATACAAACATTTTTCAGGTCTTTGAAAAACAATATCCATAAGTCTTACAGTATTTTCTAAAATAATTAAAAAGGCTTGTCAAACTAATGCATATTTCAAAAAACATGTTTTTATTTTTGAAAAAATTTTTTGATTGAACATCGAAGTTTTTTATAAAGCTAAGTACAGTGGACTTTTACTTATGAGGACCTAACTTATATGGAAAAGTAAAAAGTAGTTTGTGTCCCAGTGTATACAGAAAATGGGTAAGTTGAAAGCTTTGACATCGAATATATATTTTTATTTGTTATTTTATTATTAAACAACAAGAAAGGAAGCAAGCTTCGACTAGACTACAAATCGACTACATTTCGATTTCTATGCCTATATTACTAAAAACAATGAAGCAATCTCGATTTTGTTCTGCATTTTGCCATCGTTTCTATATAATATTGTTGTCCGATTTTAATTCAATTAAAACCGGCAAGCCGAAGTTTATATACCCTTGCAGTTATTACAAAACGACTACGTTTCGATTTTTATGCCTATATTCCCAAAAACAATGAAGCTATGTCGATTTTGCGCTGCATTTGGCCATCGTTTCTATGGTAGCAATATGATGTTGTTGTCCGATTTTAATTTAATTAAAACCATAATTCCATAATATTTAAATATTACCAAATCCCATAGAAAAAAAAATTAACAAGAAAGAAAAGCTAACTTCGGTCGGAGCCGAAGTTGATATACCCTTAAAGAATATTCTGTAAATTATATTCTTCAAGACTATTCATATGAAGCATTCTTAATACTCATAAAAAATCACAACTTCCTAACTTAACAAACACCACGCTATAGGATATAGTAGGCCGATCCTTATGATATATAATATAATTTGGTAGGTCGGATTGATTGGCCAAATATAAAAACTATAGAAAATCCCAACTTCCTCACTTTACAAACACCAAAGTTAAGGCATTTCCGATCGTTCAGTTATATGGCAGCTATAGGATATAGTCGGCCGATCCCGGCCGTTCCGACTTATATACTGCGTGCAAAGGAAAGAAGGGTGTGTGCAAAGTTTCATTTCGATATCTTTAAAACTGAGAGACTAGTTTTCGTAGAAACAGACAGACGGACATGCTTATATCAACTCAGGACGCGATCCTGATCAAGAATATATATACTTTATAGGGTCGGAGATGTCTCCTTCACTGCGTTGCACACTTTTGACCAAAATTATAATACCCTCTGCAAGGGTATAAGAACAACAAAGTAATAATTTTTTTGAATTCTATTATATTATGACTATATGATATAGTCGCCCGATCTGGCTCGTTCCGACTTATATACTACCTGCAATAGAAAGACAACTTTTGGGAAAGTTTCAAGTAGATAGCTTAAAAAACTGAGGGACTAGTTTACGTAGAAACGGACAGACGGACGGACAGACGGACATGGCTAGATCGACTCTCCTGGTGATGCTGATCAAGAATATATATGCAAGAGTATAACAACAAGATTATTTTTTTTTTAATTTTTATTTCCGATTATTCCTATGGGAGCTATATGATCTAGTCGCTTGATCCGGCTCGTTCCGACTTATATACTACCTGCAACAAAAATACAACTTTTGGAAAAGTTTCCAGCAGAAACCTTTAAAACTGAGGGACTAGTTTGCGTAGAAACGGACAGACGGACATGGCTAGATTGACTATCCTGGTGATGCTGATCAAGAATATATATATCTATATATACTTTATAGCGTCGGAGAGACATTTCATGGCGTTGCAAGCTTTTGACTGAAATTAATTAATTTACGATTTCAAAAATAACATTTATAAAATAATTAATATCTACATCAAATAGCCGCATAAAAACGATTGAAAAATTTATTGGAAATCGACATAGCTTAGATAAAAGTTCCTTCTTTATAGATTGCGAAAATATAATCGTGTATTAAATACTGCACAAAAAAATGTTGCATTGCCTCACCTGCCAAGAATTTTACTCACGCAGCCGTTGGAAACTTGCAGTATTCTTGAAATATCACAAGGACGTGCGCCCGAGTGAGCCAATTCGACTATTTTTTGACGCGTTGAGTCGGGCAGTGGTCGGCCATTGACATACACGCCGCCCAACTGATTTATGCCGCTATGACCCGCCGTAGAGCACCCAAATAGGGAACTCTGCCCAACTGACGCGTGGGGATGCCCATGCATTATGTGTTCAGTTGTTAGCATCATGATTGATTTATTATACGCAGACGTTGATGGGAAACTTCGCTGGTGATATTAGTGTACGCCTAAGAATGATGTTTATAATTGGCGTAGCGTAAGAACGATTATTGCCTTTTTCATTGCTGTTAAAAGAGGGATTTCGTTGTCAACTTTGTACTTCTGCACGCAGTTATTATTTTCACATAGTAATTAAACTATCAACTATCACTTTAATTTGTTAATCTATTGGTTCTGTCTTTGCTTGTCAACTTCGGCTGGCTGTTTAGCATTTCCTTTTTTTTTTTACTGGATTTCCAGCTTACTAACTTTCACTTAAGACGTTTGTTTAACTAGTGTACATTTAACAATATTTAACATGATGGTCCCGATATTATCCGCCGTAGGTTCCGCAGCCCGGCGGCAGCGCCACGGATGGCGACCTAGTTTATTAATGTTCGAATAATTTGCATTCGAAATGATCAAATCGTGACGTAGCTATCGGTTTTAGTTTGAACAAAAATTTCTTTTACTAACTGGTTTCAGTGACGAGGCGCGCACTTAGCCAAGCGAAACGTTAATGAGCTCTCATGCGAAAAAACACTGGCAAGAGCAACAGCGAAAGCATCGGCCAGCCATTTTGACAGAGTCGCTCTGGCTGTCCCTTTCTTTTTTCAGTTACCAGGAGCCGTAGTTTTACGTGACTCGAAGTGAGATAGCTGTAGAGACATAAGGGAATGAGGAAATAGAAATACACGCACGCGGATATGGCGAATGAGAGTTAAGCAAGAAAGAGATAGCTGTTGATAAAAGAAAAGACCACCCTATCCTTTCGAAAATTGTTGATGTGTTGGTTGGTTGGTTAATAAAAAAGTAGGAAACTTTAACTTTATGAATTTAGTGATAATAACGGTGGCAAATACAACTGAATTCATACAATCGTAGATGTGTATGTACATATATGTACTTATCCGTCTGCGTATGCAGTTTCTTGCTTATGATGATGTTTTATCAACTTTACTGCATTTATTGTCTTAAACATTTGGTTGCACAAAAGCAAATATTTAAAATCTTGAAAATCCTGCTTAAAACTTTTAAAGTGTATGCATGCAAATTGTTCAATATAGAACTTAAAATATTTATATACCGAAAGCAAATATAAAAAAAACTGTACATTTGTATACAGTAATAAAAAATTACAAGTTTCTTGTGGAATATTACAAAATGTAATGAAAAAGTGGAATTAAGAGACACTAAGTACATTCATATTTTGTAAATAATCGTATTTATAGAAAAATGGGAATAAAGAAAATTACCTTCAAAAATGCGTATCAACAGGACAAAACATTGAATATTTACGTGAGGCGTTACAAAATTCTTAATTAAACATATATTCGAAATCGGACTTCGGTTTGGTGTGCGAAAACGCTTTACTAAGCACTACACAAATTTTAAGAAACAAAATACACTTTTTTTTTTCTTGAATTTTGATAAGCTAATAATAAAAACGTCATGAGTTAAACTTAATATTTAAACATCTTTGAATCAGCTTCAAAGCACTGTCTAGTTAACTTATTTGAAAGCAAATTTTAGTCTTACAGGATATGCCCCTTAGATTATTATACCCAAGCAGAGGGTATTATAATTTCAGTCAAAAGTTTGCAACGCAGTGAAGGAGACATTTCCGACTATATAAATTATAAATATTCTTGATCAGCATGACCCGGAGAGTCGATCTAGCCATGTCCGTGTGTCCGTCCGTCCGTTTCTACGCAAACAAGCTATCTGCTTAAAACTTTCCCAAAAATTGTCTTTCTATTGCAGGTAGTATATAAGTCGGAACGAGCCGGATAGGGAGACTATATCAAATAGCTCCCATAGGAACAACTTTACAAAAATTGCGAATAAATAATTAAAACAAGAATAGCTTTTCAACTTTGAAAATGAGCACTGACCTACTAGGGGAGATTTATGATCAACTATAGCTACATAAGCTTTCTTGATTGATCTACTGCGCTTACTTTTATGAGCTGACCAAAACCATTTGAAATGAATCAAGCTGTAGATCATTGTAGCTGAATACACATTAAGCTACTGCGCTTTGATTTAAAATAGATAAAAGGATCGATTGGCTCATAAAAACAAAAAGAACTAGGACTTATTTTGGTCCTTTTCGAGTGTATAAAACTATTTTTTTATATTAGTATTTATATTAAAGATGAACAAAAAATATTCATTAAGGGCCAACGCGTTAACCATATAAGCCGTTTAGACTTCTTCTTGCATTTACATTTTCGATATCTATTATTTACAGAAATTAAACAACCAAGTAACAGCATCCAAGAACCTCAACCAACCCCCAAAAAGCCACCACTGAGCTTACGTGCACTCAACATCCTGTCCGACACGTTTTTAGGATTTTTGAAGTCACACGCACCAACGAATCCATTCCTCCTCCCCCCCATTTTTTCATTATTTTAGTGCCGGCATCCAGTGTGCTGGGGTTCTCCAAAGGGGAACATTCTCGGAACGACTTTTTGTCATTCCTATTGCGTGTGCCTAAAATTTCATGGCGCATTGTAAAGGTGACGAATCTGATTTTCCTGGAATGTGTGAAAAACGTTAATTTATTTTATTTTGTGTGGTGTGCAAAAAGTAAAAAAATGTATAAGTATAAATGTATAAGTAATTTCTTTCAAAGTTTTTATTGTTTTTAGTTACTTATATTTAATGCCTTAAAAACTGATGCTCATAAAAATCGGTATACGTTTTTAACATTACATACACCAAAAAAAAATTGTATGTAAAAAATATTTATTTTTATATGTTGCGTTAAGTAGACTTGCCTTTTATCAATCTTGGGATTTGCATTGATTATAACAGGGGTATTCCGGAAGTCTCACCCAACCAATAGTCTGAAGAAACTCCCGAAACACTAAACTAGGACAATTTTGGAACACTAAAACGATTTAGGATTTAAGATTCAATGGTCAGACATTTATAAAAAAGAGATTAATCAATGGAAGATTTTAGAGTATTAGTTCAGTCCTTGTACATAGGTAAAACAGAAATTAATCAGGGAGCAAACTTAATTGCAAATTCGTTTCAATCAGCAGTGCCCCAAAAAAGCTTCGGTTTAGTACTACACTATGGCAGTCTTTTCCGTGATTTTTAGATTTCCGCAAACACATTAAATCGCACGAATCGATTCTACAAAGCTACAATATATATAATTCTTGTTTATTTTTACCAATTATCAAAAAATTCGAGTACCGAAGATCTCAGAGGCTTAAATATATGTATCGCATACAAACGGAGAAGCAAGTGCTTAAACTCCCATGCTACATTTTGCAGACATGAAATATGTTAATACAATATAACAATAGGATTTCAGACAGGGTTGAAAACGCAGGACTGAATAAAATAAATTCCTAGCGCATATATTGAGGTATCTTAATACCGTGATAATAACTAAACTTTAATATAGCGCTGCCAAAAGAAAAATTAGAATTTGGCACATTTGCCGACACTTTGCCTGGGTCATCGGGATTTATCTGAAAAATTCTTATCACATGTCGCAAAATTAGTTCCAGTCGACGATTCGAACAAGCATGTCGAGCACAAAATCAAAAAGAAAAGGGGATCAGCTGTTATTTTTCACAATGCGGTTTCACCGACTCCAAAATTAATGACTCAAAATGAAATGCGGAAAGTTATGCTGTCAACAACACTTGTTGTACTGAATTGAAGAAGGGGCTGGGTGCTCTTTTTATTTTCTCAGCGGCCCTCCAATGGCCATCTGACTAGTTTCACAAAGCTTTTATTAAAAATGAATAAAATATAATTATTTGGCTTAACTAGTATTACAGCAGCTGGAAATGATATGAAAAGCTTGGTATTAACTTCCTTGGAGCTTCTCTATTTCAGCTTTATAATATAGTTTTCATGTTTTTGAATCTTACAAAACATTCCAAAAAACGAATCAAGGCAAACACATAAAGCTTTAGACATATTCAAGTTGTCTTAGATTTTCTTATTGTAAAGTTAATTAAATTGTCAGTGCTTATTTATTTGAGGGTATTATAATTTTGGTCAAAAGTGTGCAACGCAGTGAAGGAGACATCTCCGACCCTATAAAGTATATATATATTCTTGATCAGGATCACCTCCTGAGTTGATATAGCCATGTCCGTCTGTCCGTCTGTCTGTCCGTCTGTCTGCATAATACTGCACTTTGCACACACCCTTCTTTCCTATGCACGAAGTATATATGTCGGAACGGCCGGGATCGGCCGACTATATCCTATAGCTGCCATATAACTAATTGATCGGAAATGCCATAACTTTGATGTTTGTTAAGTTAGGAAGTTGGGTTTCTATGGGTTTTATTTTTGGACAATCAATCCGACCTATTAAATTTCATAAGAATCGGCCGACTATATTCTATAGCTGCCATATAACTGAACGATTGGAAATGCCATAACTTTGGTGTTTTTAAAGTTAGGAAGTTGGGATTTTTTATGAGTATTAATAATGCATCATATGAATAATTTTGGAGAATATAATGTACATAATATTCTGCAAGGGTATATCAACTTCGGCTCCGCCCGAAGTTAGCTTTCCTTTCTTGTTTTCGTTGATCCTGACGGAAAGTGTTATCCAGCTGTTTGCCTCTCAGACCTGACCAACAGATTTCGTCGATCTGAGTACTAGGCTTTAGCTGTTTGTCAATAAAACCTGATAATTGGCAGTAAGACCTAGCACAATCAGTTCTGATGAACTCTCAAAAGTACGGTCACACGGGAAAGAATAAGGTTTTTCTGCTTACGAACTTGCTTTTCGATCTGAGTACTATACTTAAGGAATGTTGACCAAGGAAATATCATACCGATAAGAAGTCATAAAAAGTTTTTAAGTTTTTTGAAAATAGCAATTTCTGCACACTGGAGGTGTTCAGATTATTTTAGGCCACCTGCAATAATGAGTAGTAGGTAACAGAATTAAATGATTTGCTAAAGTCCTTAAAAACAACATCCGCTTGAATGTAATTTTTAATGGCATTTCTAATTACTGAGATGAACTTCAGGAGACTTGTTGATGTTGTGCGGAGGAAAATTTTATGCAGCATAATAGCTCCAATGCAGCTTGAAAACGTCTGAGAACTAATCAACAATCTAAAAGCTTTGGAATCGCGCTAAGTTTTTCCATCACTATACCTCAAAGGATAAAATATTCCTAAATACAAAAAAAAAACAGCAAAATAAATATTATTTTTTTTCAAATTTTTTATTTTTTATGGAAGTTATATGATATAGATGTTCGATTTTAATTTAATTAAATCCATAATTCCATTGTATATAAATATACTACCAAAGAACAAAACAAAATTTACAAGAAAGGCTTCCTTTCTTGTAAACTCCGGCAAGTCGTAGTTTATATACCCTTGCAGTTATTACAAAACGACATTTCGATTTTTATGCCTATATTAAACTTAAGCTAACTTCGGGCGGAGCCGAAGTTGATATACCCTTGCAGAATACTCTGTAAATTATATTCTCCAAAATTATTCATATGATGCATTCTTAATACTCATAAAAAATCCCAACTTCCTAACTTTAAAAACACCAAAGTGATGGCATTTCCAATCGTTCAGTTATATGGCAGCTATAGGATATAGTCGGCCGATCCTTATGAAGTTTGGTAGGTCGGATTGATTGGCCAAAAATAAAACCCATAGAAAATCCTAACTTCCTAACTTAACAAATACCAAAGTTATTGCATTTCCAATCGTTCAGTTATATGGCAGCTATAGGATATAGTCGGCCGATCCTTATGAAATTTGATAGGTCGGATTGAAAATACCAACTTCCTAACTTAACAAACACCAAAGTTATTGCATTTCCGATCAATCAGTTATATGGCAGCTATAGGATATAGTCGGCCGATCCCGGCCGTTCCGACATATATACTGCGTGCAAAGGAAAGAAGGGTGTGTGCAAAGTTTCAATTCGATAGCTTTAAAATTGAGAGACTAGTTTGCGTAGAAACAGACAGACGGACAGACAGACGGACAGACGGACAGACGGACAGACGGACATGGCTATATAAACTCAGGAGGTGATCCTGATCAAGAATATATATACTTTATAGGGTCGGAGATGTCTCCTTCACAGCGTTGCACACTTTTGACCAAAATTATAATACCCTCTGCAAGGGTATAACAATGAGGCTAAGTCGATTTTGCGCTGCATTTTGCCATCGTTTCTATGACAGCTTTATGATATAGTTCTCCGAATTTGACAAAAGTAAATGATTTCTATGTTTTTTTAATTTTTTGATTTTTTTGACAATTTTTGGTAAAGTTTCAAGCAGATAGCTTTAAAACTGAGGGACTAGATTGCGTAGAAACGGACGGATGGGCAGATGGACAGACTCTCCTTGTGATGCAGATCAAAAATAGAGTTTATAGAGTCCGAAATGTCTACTTCACTGCGTTTAATACTTTTGACTAAAGTTATAATACGCTTTGTAAGGCTATGATTTTAAAAATTTAATTAAAATATAAATTTAGTGCCGAAATACCATTTTTTCGTCCAGCAGCCGTGAACAGCAGTCCTCAGATAATCAATGCACCGAAGAAAAGTATCAATTTGCCGGCGGCGTTAGTGAGTTACAGTAAAGACGCTGGCAATATATTTCGATAATACTAAATCCAATTGCTAAAGCTAGGGTTCAGAGCTCACAAATTTAGTTTGATCAATTTTGCTTGATGCTGCTGTTCCTGAAGCTCCCCTTTTTCTTTTCCGGGCGAATGCCTAATTGCCCAGTGAAGTGGCAGCTCCGGCTACAACCAAGCGATTTGTGCTTCAGTCTGGGCCCCTGATGAGGTCGACCATCCACCGCAGCCACGGCTAAATCCTCATTGTAATTGTCATCGTCTTCATCCATTGGACAAGCTTGGGCGCGTCACATTGTTGCTTAAATTATTTCTGTGTTTATTATTGCATTCGTTGTTGATAAAATAAAACAATGCATTTGTTCATTTCAAGCTGACCGAAACCCAGCGTGTGCAATTACAAAACTTGGAACTTCTCTGTTAGAGCCAGAATAAACTGATATATATAACAAAGTTGTTAACTTTTCAAAATCTGTCAAATTTTCAACAGAATAGAGTTTTACTGGCTTTAATTAAGAACGTTAAATGTTAAACAGTTCCTAGATAAAGAACATCAACTTAAACGCACCTTCTACTCTGCACCATAGCTTTTCGTTAGGCCAAGAAAATATTATTTGCACAATCATAGCTACCAAAAGGAACCTTAACAGTTATATCGGAACTGCCAACAACAGAAATCAGAAAATTCAGATAAAACAAGAGCTGGATCAACTGAGTGCGCTAATTTAACTTCATCAGGAGAGATACGCCTACTTTTCATATTGATGTTGAAGTGACGCAAATGTGTGTGGCTCACCAACAATCACGCACGCGTCCATAGACGACACCCCAAACCCAAGTCAAACATACAAAAAGGGTCAGGTCCAGAGGCAGGCCGAAATACATTTGTAGGGCTAGGGATGTATTTCTAGTGGAAGGAAAGAAGCAGGATAAGCGACTGGATGCAGCAGGGTTGAGAAATGGGTATGGGTATCCCTTTGATTGTTTTTTGGGATTTTCATTATTTCATCTCAATGGTTTTGAATTCATGAAAATTGCGGAAACATTTGTTATACAATAATTTAATTTGCTGCCTTTGCGAGTAATAGATAATACAAAATTATAATACCGGCTGTTGTTTCTGGACTTAGATTTAAGTAGTTAATGTATTAATATGTAAATTGCTTGGTGGGTTACTAGTTAGTATAAAAATAAACGGTTATACAAATATTTTGTTTCAAAACAGTCTCCTAAAATCTAAGCGAATTGGGTATTGTTGTCGCTACATTAAGCTTGTCCCTATGTTTTAGTCCCATTTCAGTAAATGATATACATAGTTAACTGCTCTGTATAAACCAAAGCAAATATGAAACTAGCTCTTAATTTTATAGCTTTATCTGCCAAGAACAACATTCATTTATAGAAACTTTATGACATCTATATATTATAGTTGTCATATTATAAAGAAACTTCTAAGGTATTGTTAAAATCGTTTAAAGCCACAATTAACAACAAAAACAAAGAAATTTTGCCAATTTTCCAAGGTGTCAAGAAAATCACTTCAACAAACTATTATCCAAGGTCCCATAACAAAACATTATCTGCAGTCATGGATCGGGTCACAAGCCGAAGTTTATATACCCTTGCAGTTATTACAAAACGACATTTCGGTTTCTATGCCTATATTACTACGTAGATTTTGCGCATGCATATATCAACTCAGGACGCGATCCTGATCAAGAATATATATACTTTATAGGGTCGGAGATGTCTCCTTCACTGCGTTGCACACTTTTGACCAAAATTATAATACCCTCTGCAAGGGTATTAAAATTGATATAGATAAAAATATTAATATTAATGAAAAGCAATAAAGCTTTGTCGATTTTCCGATCAATTTGATCAGTTCTATGGGAGCTATATTATATTGTCGTCAGATTTTATAAGCTATTTTCGTATATGTTAAAAAGAACGTATCTATCATTTTTATACCCTTGCAGAGGGTATTATAATTTTGGTCAAAAGTGTGCAACGCAGTGAAGGAGACATCTCCGACCCTATAAAGTATATATATTCTTGATCAGGATCACCTCCTGAGTTGATATAGTCATGTCCGTCTGTCCGTCTGTCTGTTTCTACGCGAACTAGTCTCTCAGTTTTAAAGATATCGAATTTAAACTTTGCACACACCCTTCTTTCCTTTGCACGCAGTATATATGTCGGAACGGCCGGGATCGGCCGACTATATCCTATGGCTGCCATATAACTGATTGATCGGAAATGCCATAACTTTGGTGTTTGTAAAGTTAGGAAGGTGGGATTTCCTATGGATTTTATATTTGACCATTCAATCCGACCTACCAAATTTCATAAGGATCGGCCGACTATATCTTATAGCTGCCATATAACTGATTGATCGGATATGGCATAACTTTGGGTGTTTGTAAAGTTAGAAAGTTGGGATTTCCTATGGGTTTTATTTTTGGCCAATTAATCCGACCTACCACATTTCATATGGATCGGCCGACTACATCCTGTAGCTGCCATATAACTGAACGATTGGAAATGCCATAACTTTGGTGTTTTTAATGATAGGAAGTTGGGATTTTTTATGAGTATTAATAATGCATCATATGAATAATTTTGGAGAATATAATTTACAGAGTATTCTGCAAGGGTATATCAACTTCGGCTCCGCCCGAAGTTAGCTTTCCTCTCTTGTTTCATTTAATTTTCGGACTGTTCCAATGGGATCTATATAATAATAAATACAGAGAGAAAATGTACGCATATGTGCTGTACCTGGCCAAATAACGAAAAATTCTTACATTTTTCACTTGTTTTATTACTTGAGCTGCAGGTGAAGTCAAATATAGAAGCACCAGTTTTTTCTAAAAAATGATCGATTTGTTGTCGATGATAAGATCATTGTGTTTGGAACTGACATGTGGTTAGAGAACGAATCCATCAAACAAGATTGTTAGAGTGATAAAAACTACAGCCCCTTTCAAAGTTTTTACAATACAAAATTTCGTATCTATATTGAAGGAATTTTTATTTGAAATTTTAAAAATTATGCAACAGATATTTTTAAGACCAATAAATTAAAAATGGACTGATCCGAAATTAAAAAAAAACTTATTTTTTGTTTAGCTTATCTGTAATAAATTGAAAGAAAGTCAAAACAAACATCTAAGTAACTCACGAACATAGAAATCAAAATGTACTTTTGTAATAAATGCAAGGGTATATAAAGCTGAAGTAAAAATTGTAATCTGGGTATGAAAAATATATAAATATATAAGAAAACAAGAATGGAAAGCTAACTTCGGGCGGAGCCGTTGGATATACCCTTCCAGAATACTCTGTAAATTATATTGGTAGGCCAAAAATAAAACCCATACAAAATTCCAACTTCCTAACTTCAAAAACACCAAAGTTATGGAATTTCCAATCGTTCAGTTATATGACAGCTATAGGATATAGTCGGCCGATCCTTGTGAACTTTGGTAGGTCGGATTGATTGGCCAAAAATAAAACCCATAGAAAATCCCAACTTCCTAACTTTACAAACACCAAAGTTATGGCATTTCCGATCAATCAGTTATATGGCGGCTATAGGATATAGTGGACCGATCCCGGACGTTCCGGTTTATATACTGCGTGCAGAGGAACGAAGGGTGTGTAGAAAGTTTCGCGTATAAACAGACAGACATTCGATAAATGATTCGACGGTGGCAGCAATTTGTTATAGTCGTATAATTTGTTTCCCACTTTTTCCCGATTGTTCCAATGGGAGCTACATATATCATAAAACTTTAAAGACATAAATATGTCTATAAAATATTTTCTTTTTGTAAACGCTCGATAATTGCTTGCTTATATAAACGCTTAGAGAATTTGACTTATAATGATAAATAATACGATTAATTACATCCAAGATTTATTAACTCATATTTTTCTTAAACTTACATATTTATAATTTGTATGCTTTTCAAATTATAATAAATTTAAAGGTATTGAGAAAATCGAAGTTTTTTCGAAGACTCATCTATTGAGTGAAAGATTTGTTGGATTGAGGGCAAATTCTTAGAATGCTTGAAATGTAAGCCTGGTAATACGAGTGGTCATTGCATAATTTAACGAAATTACTTGTGTAATTATGTATTTGTACAGCTACAACTGCGCCTACCTTTGATGACAACGCATTCATCATTCCAACATATGTATCTTTTGACAACGAATTATGTACATACATACATATGTACATAGGTATTCAAGTTTACTTGCAAGTAAAAGGTGCGGGGATAGTCAACTGCCAAAGTTCTTAAAGTCATGGCCAATATTTAGTCGTCCAAATAATTAATTGCTTATTATACCCTTGCAGAGGGTATTATAATTAAGGTCAAAAGTGTGCAACGCAGTGAAGGAGACATCTCCGACCCTATAAAGTACATATATTCTTGATCAGGATCACCTCCTGAGTTGATATAGCCATGTCCGTCTGTCTGTTTCTACGCAAACTAGTCTCTCAGTTTTAAAGCTATCGAATTGAAACTTTGCACACACTCTTCTTTCCTTTGCACGCAGTATATAAGACGGAACGGACGGGATCGGCCGACTATATTCTATAGCTGCCATATAACTGATTGATCGGAAATGCCATAACTTTGGTGTTTGTTAAATTAGGAAGTTGGGATTTTCTATGGGTTTTATTTTTGGCCAATCAATCCGACCTACCAAATTTTATAAGGATCGGCCGACTATATCCTATACTTTGGTTTTGGTTTTTAAAGTTAGGAAGTTGGGATTTTTTATGAGTATTAAGAATGCATCATATGAATAATTTTGGAGACTATATCAACTTCGGCTCCGCCCGAAGTTAGCTTTCTTTTCTTGTTTTTAAATACAAATGTATGTATTTATGTACACTACGACTTGACCTGTGCGTAGCAAATCACAAAACGGATTCTGAATTCCATTGGCACAATTGGAATTTGTCTGCTCCAGCACTTGGTAATTGGCAGCCTGGCGACCGCCGATCGATAACAATAAAATTGTTAAAAGCGCAAAATGCCGCAAAGTGTGTAATTTGTCGAGCGCAAAAAGGGAGAACGGCTGACGACGGCGGCTAGAGACCCAACCAGACTATATTTGAATCATCAATGGCGTGTTTAAGCAGTTTGTCAGCGCCACGTGGCAAACGGCTGTTTCAGGCGGCCCTTCGATTTTGCTGGCAACAGCAGGCGGTGGAAGGTTGTGGGCGGAGGGTCGTGGGTAGCTGGTGGCATTGGCTAAAGCACACTGGGGAAAATTTTTTCGCAAGCATTAGTTAAATTGATCGGCAATCATATTTTTTTGTTGTAAATCTATATTTTATTGTTATAGAATGTATTTTTTGTATTAAACATTTAAAAATAATTTGTTTTATATTTTTTTCAAAAGTGTTATAAGTTGTTATTCGATATTTTTGTATAAATATATAATAAGTTATTTATTCGGAATTTAATTTGTATTAATAATTCCTGTCTTTTTAGCTTGGAAGCAATAAAACTAAAATCACCCGTTTAACATTATTTCTCGGTCATAATCCATTTTTATTTTCTTACTTCTTGTGAAAGGATTTATTTCTTTTTTCGATTCGAAGTGATACTCGCTTTTCTCTAAGTATTGCTGAGCTTGTGCCAGAGCATCGACAAACGAGGATGAGGATGGACGAGGGCCGTGTGTCGATGATGATGATGATGTAAAGCGTCAGCCCTATTCAAAAACAGCAACTCAAGCAACCTCCACACCCGTAATTCGCTGCTGGATACGAGGTGCAGTAAATACAGATTTAAACGCTCGCACTGCAATCGGGTGGCCACTTTTCTGCTATAGGTTGTCAACGCAACGCAATGAATTGACAAGGCTCTATTGCCGTACCCGTTAAAAAATAATGCTCGCCTTTGTATTCTATGTTAAAAAGCATGCGCACATTAAAACGAAGCTTAAGTTAAATAAGGAAAAATACTTTTTACATCGTAAACATTTAGCGCATACAGCTAGTTCAAAATCTGCAGGATGTCTTAATTTTAATGTTTTTATTCTTAGATCTTAGTCAAATTGTATATCCACATTTGAAAATAAACGTATCATCCATATTAAATCGAAAATTTACATATCGGTTTTCAAATTTCAAAATCTTTTGTTGTTTCTTTGTTATTTCTCTTAATTTAAAATTAGCTTATGACTTCCAAAGACTTAATCTACAAATTCCAAACTCCCAAACAAAATTTTTAACAAATTACGTATTCCAGCAAAATAATAACACAGGACAACAAAATGAAAAATAACAACATTCAATGCATTGTTTAAGGTACCATAATTTTCTTTTATTGAGACGCATAATATTAAAAAGCTTAGATGTCATTACGAATTGATTTTAAATATTTTCATATTTCGGTGAAACAATAGTTATGGGTGTTTTCATAGTTTGGTTCCCCTATATTCTGGCTTATAAAACTCAAAGAACAAAATGTTCAATAAAATATTTTGAAAGGATGTAATTTAATTATAGAGTCAATATGGCCATGATTGTCTGTCCGTCCTTCCGTCCGTTTTAACGCTAACTAGTTTTTTAGTTTTAGATTTATTTTTTATTGCAGTCGAAACGGACGACAAAGCCAGTTGTCATAAGAACGACCGAAAAATGAATTTTATAAAAATAATTAATTCTGATAAACTCTATTACAGGAAAAACGTGGACAAACGCTGAGTAATTTTTTGATGTGAAATAAGTTGAATTCGTAAGCCATTGCCAACACTTGATTTCCAAATACACAGTCGATCATTTGTTACCAGAAGACATACATACATACATACATTTCAGTCAAAAGAATTCATAGAAACCGATTCCAAGTTGGTCCGAATGACTTAATGACTAATATCAAATGACTATATGCCAAAGTACCGTAATCGATAGAAACATCATTTCAAGACATATATAATCCAAGCAATAATTTTATAAGCGAGAATAAGCAAATATTACGAATCAGATTCTGCACGCTCCTTTGTTAATTTCCCGTGCACACGCACACTTTACCCTTCACATTGCCACTTAATAAGCGCAAGAGCAGTTAGGAACGATGGTGTACACACACTTTCAGTCCCTTGACGAACCCATGGCTGCTTTTCCCCGAAGTTTTCTTCGTGATGGTGCGCTGTTATTTAAAATAATATTTCCGTATCCGGCAAATAATACGGAACGCGTGCTTCTTCTAAAGAGAGTCATAGGGGTCCGCCCACGGAAGTCTGACCATCATGGGGTGCTACGACCTTACTTGCAATAGAAACGAAATTTACAACTTTTTATAATGGGTTCCAAATAAAGTGTGATATTTTTTAGTGATAACATATTTTAGAATATCTTTGAAGTATAATTGTACCTTTAGCTCTGTACCTCTGTGACGCCCACGATTAGAGTAATCCTTACTAAAACAACTACTAATGTGATTTTCACACGGGGTTAGGTTTTTTTTTGCATGCTTTATATTATTTCTAAACAAATGCCTATTGGAAATATTAAACGATTTTGTCACAAAAATCTAGTTTATACCAAAACAGATCAAAAACTTTGTATTTGGTATACAAAATAATTCCACTGACATAAATTTGCCACAGAGTTTTGCAACTAACTTGATCTGGTTTTTTTGTTCTTATAGTTACCTACAAGAAAATTTTTTATATTTTTAGTTTTTGTTTCAGGTTAGCATTACTAGCTAATATCAACACCCCGCCCTCGTTCTTTCGCTCTCTTTTGCTCTCTTAAATGAATAAACTTTGTTTTTCCAATATGATTTGAACAAATTTTAGGGAGTCGATAGACATTGACTATTGACATATATATATAAATAGTCCTTACATAACTTTAGAAGTAAACTTACGTTGCCTACGTATGTCTGCTTGATTAATCTCAAATCTCTAGATAGCGGCGTTTATACGGAGAGACCGACGGACAAGGCAATGTCGACTTGGATATTGATCGTAATCAAGAGTATATCTAATTTATAGAGTCGGAAACGCACATTTTTCAAGGAACACCTTGTACCAATTTACTCTACTAGTAACAGTTATAATTATCACTCAATTATCAGTCAAATTTCTGAAATTAAACATTTGCTTCGCATTACCACGCCATGGCTGTTACATTCCCAAAAAGTGGGTTCACCAAAATACACAAATCTTAATAACAAAAATGGGTTCAATACCTGCTTTCTTTCTATTTTATTTGAAAATGATCATTCGGAAGCTTCACTTCTGGCAGAAATATTTAATTATTTGGCACTAAGAATAAACAGTTTTCCTTGTGTGTCTCCCCCATCGTAACACTTAAAGACGATGTCGTGGTCTTCCATATTTTATGTAAAATTTAGCAAAAAGCATTAATTTTCGGCAAAAATCGATGTATTTTTGTTTCGAAGAAAATATAATAAGTTTGTTTGTTGGCGAAATAGAATGATTGTTAAATTATTATATTTAGTTGTCTGTATTTCTAACACGCTTTCAAGAAGAGTTTGTTTTTATGCAATTTAGGCAATTTTCAATATCCTTTTCCACGACATTGTCACGTAAATGATTAACGCAGTATATATGCCGATTGCCTCTGAAGGCGTCATATTGAATCCCCTTGTCTCTAATCTGTCAGGCTTCCGTGTAAAATATATTTCACAATGATTGGTATATACGATAGTTGAAAAAATTTCTCGATTTATCTGCTTTTAAATTTTTTTTCCACTTACCCACCCAACCGACCGAGGGGCAAAGCCGTGTATCGATTCGCGAGAAGATAGACGCGAGATAAGAAAATAAAGGTAAAAGTCCGGGGAAAAAAGTAATAGGAAGATAAATTTTGTGCCTATAAAGACAGTATTATTTGTTTTAGGAGCGGCAGAGAGTCAAGATTTGAGATTATAGGAAAAAATCTATTATAGTCATAACATAATACTCTGAAAGGCTCATGCGAGGCATATAGTCGTTCGATCTACAATGATTTTATATTAGGGGAATATAATTTCTAGTTAATCTACTTGGCACAGAAAAGTTTAGCCGACTTACCAGATCGGCGCTGTCAATCTCACTATGTATAAGGTTATAACTGAAGACAGTACCAACCATCGTTATACGGTTGGCTAGGAAGAGTAAATTAATCAACAGTAGTCTACTAGAATAAGAAGGTAAGTTAACATTTGCATCACATTTTAGGCGCCGTAAAGCAATGAGAAGAAGGTTACGACCAATCCGTATTGTGGACTCCAGACGGGAGAAAAAATAATTAAATTAAATGACTTAATGAATTCTAACAAATAAATTACATGCTGTTCGCCAACTCAGCTGCACACAGTTGTTGAATTTGCCGTGCGTTTTTACGCCCGACCACGGCGCAATTCGATTTCGTTGAAATCACTGGCGGGAGAGCTGGGTTCGAACCCCACTGACGGACAAATAAAAATTTAAGTTTTCTCAAGATACCTATTATAATTTACTTTTAGGAAATATAATAAATCATGATTATCAACATTTTCTCTTCCACAGTTTCCACTTGAAATCGAAGTTGGCATATATATATTATACTTTTACTTATCTTCTTATATATAAAACAAGAAAGGAAAACTAACTTCGGGCGGAACCGAAGTTGATATACCCAGAATATTCTGTAAATTATATTCTCCAAAATTATTCATATGATGCATTCTTAATACTCATAAAAAATCCCAACTTCCTAACTTTAAAAAACGCCAATTTTATGTCATTTCCGATCGTTCAGTTATATGGCAGCTATGGGATATAGTCGGCTGATCCTTATAAAATTTCGTAATTCAGATAGTAGAATATAGTCGGCCGATCCCGGCCGTTCCGACTTATATACTGGGTGCAAAGGAACGAAAATTAAAAAAAAAGTAAAATAAAAAAAAAAGTATTTTTTGAGATATACTAATTTTTTACTATATTATAATTACGCTTTTAGATTAGTCAAAATCTGACAAAATCATATAATTGCCAAAGAAACAAAATCGACATGGCTTCATTGTTTTCAGTAATATAGGCATAGAAATCGAAATGTAGTCGTTTTGTAATAACTGCAAGGATATATAAACTTCGGCTTGCCGAAGTTTGCTTCCTTTATTGTTTTATATATATTTATGTATATCAATATTTCATTGAACAAAACTTCAGTTACAATTAATTTTAAAATCTCAAATAAGATTGCGTTTTGTTTAATCAACCGAACTGTTCACAACGCCAACGAATAAAATTGCGTATCTGTATCTTTAAGTATACAAAAAATTAAGTGCGCATTATATTTGTCACATGTTCTGCAGTGTTTAAAGCTAAAACAAATTATTGTACTTATAGTTTATTGGTCGAAAATGGCTTTACGGTCAATTGAGGACGACGAGCAACGCAAGGAATCAAATTAACAAGATCAATTTGCAAGGCGCTGCATTTGTATATAACTCTGCACTCGATTACAGCTCGGTGCCAAAAATTAGCTTAGGTTGAATGGACTCAATTTGCCAACGCATTCAAGTTCAAATATGAAACGCCAGGAATGAGCTGCTCAAATGGCAAGATTTGATTTTTCAACACCAGAGTCAATTACTTCTTAACAAAGATCCAATCATGTAATTCATGCTTTGAAATGACGTCCTTGGCGCTACAAATATCATAAAGGACAACTTGATGCCTACGTTTAAGGTAATTTTATCATTTCATTAATACATTAAAATTTAACAAATGTTTAGAATGTGAAGTGTGATCGAATGTGCTATTATTCTACATTTTCTACATATGTAATTCAAGGTCAGGCGTACCAGAGCAGGCTCATTGTTACCCGTTCCAGATGTAGATAATCAATTTCTGCAATTTTATTTTGATCGTTGTTGTGCAATCATTAACAATATGAAAAGGTAAATAATTCACGAGATAAAAGAATTATTTCACCAGCACAATGACTTGAATCGTTTATTTAAAACTGTGATTGGTCGAATGCCAACAGATAATTATAGGATTATGATTAGAGCTGACAAAACACCAGTTGGCCAATGTGATTTTATGCTCCGACAATCAACGAATAGCAATAGTAATTGTTGCTAAAGAATTCCATACACGTGACATTGTTGTTCATCGCAGGATTGAAGCATTAATCGAATATCAGAAACTCATCGATGTTATGATGCCTTGCTGTATCCAACATTGTTTTGGCAGGGGGAAACGGATATCAGTTTAACATACAAAATATGGATTAATAATCCAGCAAACGGAAACATTTTATTTAGGAGAAACCAAGTTCAATTCAATTTTTTAAAATTTAGGTAACGAAACGAATAAGAAACGAATTAGTGATTTTTGATATAAACAGAATCACATTTTGAAATGCCGAAGACTCTTCAGTCAGTGAGCAGTAGATATGTACGCCAGAATTGAATCTGAACGTTAAAACTATATCGATATTATCAACCTGAATTACCTTTGCAGAGGGTATTATAATTTTGGTCAGAAGGTTTTAACGCAGTGAAGGAGACGTTTCCGACCCCATTAAGTATATATGTATATTCTTGATCAGGATCAATAGGGGAGTCTATATAGCCATGTCCATCTGTTCGTCTGTCCGTCTAAAACTTTTACAAAATATAAACATGAGTACGCAGGTCAAGTTTGAAAAGCGCCCCGTCGGACTTCATCACAGTTACATACGTGTAACCCAATAGATCGACGCAATATACCTGCTCGTGTATTTAAAACAAAAATTCAAATCATTAATAGATTTAATGGTGAGCTATTGACATCAATTTTTCAAAGTCTGCAAGGGTAGTAAAACTTCGGCTTGCCGAAGTTAGCTTTCCTCCTCGTTTCAGATGGAAATGCCAAGAATGTGGGCAGAATGCTCATATTGCCATCATCATATACTGGTGGTCCTCGCAAAATGTTCGAATACGCTCAAGACGCAATGACATTTGTTCGGCGTGGTGGTCGTCCCGAATTGTTCATCACGGTTACGTGTAACCCAATAGATCGATGCAACATACCTGCTCGTGTATTCAAACAAAAACAAGAGAGAACGCTATAGTCGAGTGCCTCGACTATTAGATACCCGTTACTCAGCTAAACAACTTAATATAAATATGCCTTCTTGTATGTTTTTCGCCGCTCGAATTAGCACCTTGGCCAGCTGTTCCAAAGTCATCCGTTAGATGGCGCTACCGTGGTACCACGGGCCATGAAAGGCGGAAATGTAGGCGCTAGCCAGGCTTAAGCGTTTAATGGGTTTTTGGGCGTTAGAGTGGGCGTGGCAAACTTTTATTAGGCCAATCGATAGGTATTGACGAAACAAATACATATCAATTAAAATTTTCATAATAGCATCAAAACTGTGGCCACTGCTTGTGGCTTGTGGCCGTCAGAGGGGGCGTGGCACCATTTTGAAACAAACTTGCGCTGCGTAGGAACTCCTAAAATCTACATGCAAAATGCCAATCTTCTAGCTTTTATAGTTTCCGAGATCTCAGCGTTCATACGGACAGACAGACAGACGGACAGACGGAGAGACGGACAGACGGACATGGCTAGATCGACTCGGCTAGTGATCCTGAACAAGAATATATATACTTTATAGGGTCGGAAACGCTTCCTTCTACCTGTTACATACTTTTGCACAAATACAATATACCCTTTTACTCTACGAGTAACGGGTATAATAAAAATCATTGATGTATTTAATGGTGATGCCAAATCAAACAAGAAAGGAAGTAAACTTCGGAAAGCCGAAGTTTATAGTATCAGGCTTGAAGACTTGCATCAATCAGTACATTTGACACTGTTTGAACTTTAATAAATAGTTGTTTTGGTAGAGAATTTCAAGGGCTTATTAAAAAGTACAATTGTATGTTATAAGTTTTTGTTTAAACTTTTAAATTATTGCAAATCATTGTACTATATTTTTTGAAATAAGTACATATATAAAACATATGTAAGCCCAGAAATGTGAAAATGCATCCCGCCCTTTTACCAACAGCATACAAAAGCAAAGATCATGCAGTTTTATTCATGCGCAAATCCACACACAATGCATCTTTTTAATTGTTTACTTCAAGGGTAGAGTACGCGCTCGCACACTAAGTAGGGTTGCTTGCCAAAAACTATTCATTTCTTCAGTCTATGTAGGGCGGGTGTGCCTGTGCTCGGGTGTTTAGTGTAACAATTTTGACCTCTTTTGTTTGTAACAAAACCTTGCCGGCAATGGCTGTGGTTTGTAGTAGAACCCCCGATTCTTTGTTATCTAAGCTATATTACGGTCCCGTCTTTCTTCTCCCAACTTCAATTGTTATCTCCTTCTTGTTTTTTGTTTGACCTCAATCAGGATGGAATCTGTGGCTGACGACTTTTTTTGAGCCAGCTTAAGCATCAGACATTTCTTAACCAATAACAACTACGCACTGCTGATATCGAGTAGTTTAGGGGTCGGGGCGAGCGTCAAGGGCCGTGAGGTCTGCTTTTGTGTAGGTAAGTTGCACCTATTATTCGATGTCAACACTCGCCAAATGAAAAAAATTAAAAGTCTTAGTACCGTTGCGAATGTGCATGTTAGTCTGTACATTTTCAATACGAACTAATCACTAAAGAGTGGAAAGTTAACTGAAATAATCCATTTTCTGGCTTTCTAACAGCAGATGCGAATGGGGCAGTGATAGTTAGTGAAGCTAGGTGGTAATTGGCCAATTTCAAGGGAATACAGGAAATTAAGCATTTTTATATATTTTTTTTTACATTGATAAATGTTCCGATGTGAAACATCTTTATAGCCTTAATTCTCGATTGCTTAGTATTTTTAACAAAGTCTTGTTTAACAGAAATAATTAAATATTTAATTAAAATAAGTAAATAGGTACATTGTATTTTTTGAAAGTATCTAACTAGTATCCCTATAGTTTGAGTTAAAACGTTTTAATTTCAGAACATTTTTAACTCCTTAAGGTGGGAGCCTGCTTTAGAGGCTTCAAAAAATAAAATTTTCGTTTCATAAATATCTACCCACACTATCCAAGAAATATTTTTAAAGTTACACGAGAAATAGTGAACAAGCGTTACGATTTTTTATATACGAAAACTTAGACTCGCGATTATTTATGTTGTATTTGTCATATAAACACATTTTAATGCAACCATTATAAAAAGAGCGTGGGAGGAAAAGTACGAAAACACACAATTTCTATCTTGTTATACCCGTTACTCGTAGAGTAAAAGGGTATATTGCATTCGTGCAAAAGTATGTAACAGGTAGAAGGAAGCGTTTCCGACCCTATAAAGTATATATATTCTTGTTCAGGATCACTAGCCGAGTCGATCTAGCCATGTCCGTCTGTCCGTCTCTCCGTCTGTCCGTCTGTCTGTCCGTCCGTATGAACGCTGAGATCTCGGAAACTATAAAAGCTAGAAGATTGGCATTTTGCATGTAGTTTTTAGGAGTTCCTACGCAGCGCAAGTTTGTTTCAAAATGGTGCCACGCCCCCTCTGACGCCCACAAGCCACAAGCTGTGGCCACAGTTTTGATGCTATTATGAAAATTTTAATTGATATGTATTTGTTTCGTCAATACCTATCGATTTGCCTAATAAAAGTTTGCCACGCCCACTCTAACGCCCAAAAACCCATTAAACGCTTAAGCCTGGCTAGCGCCTACATTTCCGCCTTTCATGGCGCCATCTAACGGATGACTTTGGAACAGCTGGCCAAGGTGCTCAACAGAGTCAACGTTAATTTTCGATAAGGATTTCTATTAAAGGAAAATTGCGATGGTTTTCATTTGTCAATACCGAATTTTATCCCAAGAACTATGCAAATCAAATCAAGTTAGCCAAATTGGAGGTCTGAGTCAAACAATGGCGTAGGTGTGTATGCTGGTGCAGTACAAAAGCTGCCTGCGCTAAAGCAGCGCTGGTGCTGATGCTCGTGCTGTAAAGCTGCCAGCTCTAAGAGATCGCCGAATTCAAATTGATAATTTGAACTTTTTGTCCTTCTTTCCTGTGGTCACTCTAATTCACATTATGTTAATGCCAAATCTAAAGTTGTTTAGCTGAGTAACGGGTATCTAATAGTCGAGGCACTCGACTAAAGCGTTCTCTCTTGTTTTTTTAATTTCTTTGTACAGCGGGAGACTTGTCTTGCCAAAGTAGTTGGCTCTTTCCCCCAAATACGATTTTAGAATTTTAACTGCTTGTCAACAAACCCAGCTGATTGACTGTACGACCGTAGCACGCTTAATTCTGATGAACTCTCGAAAATGCAGTCACACTGGAAAGATTAAAGTTTTTCCGCTAGTGAACTCGTTTTTCGATCTGAGTACTAGGCTTAAAAGAAGAACAAGAAAAATATAAAAGACGCCAAATGCAACTAGAAATAAAATAAAGACAATTGTGGCTTCTGACAAATATTTGAAAGCGCCCTGGCAGGGTATAGTAATTTAACAAAATTCACAAATAATATATGAAAACATTTGGTTATTTAAGCCTAGTACTAGATCGACGAAATCTGTTCGTCAGCTATGAGAGAAAGTGAGTGAAAGTGAAAAAAACTGGCGAACGCTTTTCCTCAGTCTATTTTTTCACCACGGTACTCAGATTGACGAAAAAATTCCAGAAAATTGCATAGCGTTGCCAGCTGAAAATTCACTTATTATTTAGGAAAACCAGCATAAATGAATCTATTTGGAAGTGGTGGCCACCATATAATCCATAAGTGAAAGATGGCGTCCTTGGGAGATAACCTAAGCCAACTGATGGCAGTTCTAGTAATTGTCATTAATGTCTCTCAATATTTCTGTGCCCATTTTCAATTCCCCCGCTCTGAGAAGAACTATTTACCAATTTACCAACAGCAATGGATAAATCATTAATGCTCCACTTGCAAATGCTAATGCATATTGGCGAGAAAACTTAATTTGCACGTTCTCATCTTATTTTTCTGTTTGTTGTTTTCTTGCAAACCGATCAGCTTTTGTAACAGCGGGTGCATGTGTGAATAGGTCGTAAAAACTTTGTTGCTTTTATCGGATATGTGAGGACCGTATTACACATAAGAAATTACTCTATGGATTTGTAAAATATCGATAAGAGTTTTGTGATACCAACTTGGCCCAATTACTTGAGCGCTTATTTTAAAACTACTGTAAAAAGGCAAAACTTTTCTGCATTTTTCCCGTAAAATATTAACTTATTGTAAGTCCTTTAACATAAAATGTACATATCAACTTTAAATACATTTTTTGAAGAGTATTTAGAAAACAATGCAAAAAACGTAATTTTACTGTTTTTGCCCTTATGTAAGACAGTATTTTATGAAGTGTTCAAAAAATTAAGAATGTTAAATTTTCTAAAAACATATTCTCGGATATTTTTGGGATATACATATAATCATCACGTTCATTTAAAGTTATTTCATTGCATTACATTAAACATTATACATACAGGCAATAAAATAGAATATACTACATTACATTACAATTGTATATATTATATTACACAAAAATATATTACTTTACATTACAATTGAATACATTACATTACCTTGCATCTTTACATTACGGAAAAATATTTGAAAATAAATGTAAGGTAAGTCGGAAAAAGCTCGTCTTATTTTCTACCCCAGCTTGCCAGGACGTGTTCCTTAAGATGTATTTTGGACAAATTTTTTGTGTATTTGTGAAACAGTTAAATATTCATTAAATTATCTTATATTTCAGTATATTACTGTAAAAAGTCGACTTGAGACCTTACTCAACGGGGAAAGCAAAGCGCTATTTAAAAGTGGCCTGCTACCAGTGTTGTTTTATACAAGTAAGTTTAATTTTTATAATTTTCGATTATGGATATTCGAATAAAAAAAAGCCAAACTTAACTACAACTTTGAGAAAAGCTTAATTACCACAAAATTATAACAACGAAAAGTTATAAATGTTAAATCAAATAAAATCAAATTTGTTTCTATCTCTGTACATCGGCAGACCGGCAGGTACTTGAGAATCATTATACCCGTTACTCGTAGAGTAAAGGGGTATATTGTATTCGTGCAATATAACCCTATAAAGTATATATATTCTTGATCAGGATCACTAGCCGAGTCGATCTAGCCATGTCCGTCTGTCCGTCTGTCCGTCTGTCTGTCTGTCTGTCCGTATGAACGCTGAGATCTCGGAAACTATAAAAGCTAGAAGATTGGCATTTTGCATGTAGATTCTAGGAGTTACTACGCAGCGCAAGTTTGTTTCAAAAAGGTGCCACGCCCCCTTTAACGCCCACAATCGCTTATATACGATTTTAAAAATTTAAATATTTCGGAAAAGTAAAAATGCAGTTTTATTGTGTTTATCAATACCTATCGAAATGTAGAAGAAATTTTTCAAATCGGACCATTCGTTAAAAAGTTATGCGTGATCAAAGTTTCTATCTCCATCTCCCTCGCACTCCCTTTACCTGAAAACGGGTATCTGAGGGTATTATAATTTTGGTCAAAAATGTGCAACGCAGTGAAGGAGACATCTCCGACCCTATGAAGTATATATATTCTTGATCAGGATCGCGACCTGAGTTGATATAAGCACGTCCGTCTGTCTGTTTTTACGCGAACTAGTCTTTCGGTTTTAAAGATATCGAATTGAAACTTTGCACACAGCCTTCGATCCTTTACCCGCAGTATATAAGTCGGAACGGTCGGGATCGGCCGACTATATCTTATAGCCGCCATATAACTGATTGATCAGAAATGCCATAACTTTGGTGTTTTTAAAGAATGGGATTTTTATGAGTATTAAAAATGCATCATATAAATAATTTTGGAGCATTTAATTTACAGAATATTCTGCAAGGGTATATCAACTTCGGCTCCGCCCGAAGTTAAACATTCCTTTCTTGTTTTTTGATTATTTCGCTAATTAGGCACGTAATCAAAAACTTTTAAGTGCAAAAATATTTTTAAAAAATCTAATTATATGTATGGAATTTGAGCATATTGGAGGTCTGCAAGTTATTCAAAAATTAATTTGAAAAGTTGTCTCCCCACACTTTGGAGAATATTTCAATCCACAGCTTAAAGCGCTTTTATTCAAGGATATATAATCAAAATTTTATAGAAATCGTATCCACAGTTTCTAAGAAAATAGCTTAACAGTGGCAAGCGTCTGAGCCATTCCAGACAGCAACCATCAGAAAAATATTACGTCCTTGACAACAACCATCACAAAAATACCAATCCGACGCTAACTTTGCTGAGGAAATATTGTGTGTCAAATTATCTTCGGTGACTTAGCGGCGATGTCGAAACGGGGGAATATGGAACATGAGGGCTGCTTTTATTTTTTGATTTTCTTGCTGTTTAGGCACGTAATCGATCAGGTCTGCAAGTATTTCAAGAATGCATTTGAAAATCGACTTCCTACACATTGGAGAATATCTCAACCCACAGAGCGTGTGCCAAGTCGCTACATCAGTTCAAAATACGTTTCTTCAAGGATATAAACTCAAAATTTTATAAAAATCGTATTCACAGTTTTTTAAAAACTCACTCAACAGTGGGCAAACGTCTGAATCAGCTCATACAAAAAAAGGAAGAAGAAATTGAATTTGAAATAAAGTTCTTCACAGAGCGTGACCCAAAATTCCGTGTGTATAGGCCTATGTAGGGATACTTAAGTGATGTTTCTGAAAAATTTGATAAATATAGCATTACAGTTGGTGTAGTTTAAAGGGATATAAAAGTGCCGCCCACTCAATTAGTTGAACCAATTCGTTAGCCATGCCATAAACCAACTTATTTTCTGTCGTTTAAAATACCAATCGACGCTTGAAAAATTCCTACGCCCCTCATAGAACGTGTGCCAAGTCATGAGATATTTTAAAAACTGCTAAGACATCGGATTAACTTTAAGGAAAGTTTCAATCAATTCCTATTCACAGTTTTCTTAAAATGAATACTTTCTCATGATCACGTCGCACTTGAGCCGTTCCAGACAGCAACTATCACAAAATTATCTCGTCCATGACAGCAACCATCAAAAAACACCAATTGGCGCAATGTTCCCAGCCCTCGTTGTTTAAATATCGTATAACTATCGATGATACACAACGCTAAGTGTCTTGGAAAAGCTGCCATGTGGCCAGGAGCAAACTTCGGAGAGCCGAAGTTTATATACCCTCGCGGTATTACATAACGACTACATTTTGATTTCTATGCCTATGTTACTAAAAACAATGAAGCTATGTCGATTTTGCTCTGCATTTTGTCAACGTTTCTATGGAAGCTATATGATATTGTTGTCCGATTTTGACAATAGTGAAAGCGTAATTCTGATATAGTAAATAATTACTATATATCAAAGAAATATTTTGATAAATAGAAAATCAGCAAACAAATTTTTTTTTATACCCTTGCAGAGGGTATTATAATTTTGGTCAAAAGTGTGCAACGCAGTGAAGGAGACATCTCCGACCATATAAGGTATATCAGGGACTGAAGAGAACCCGTACCGGTACCGAAACCGGAACCGGAACCGTTTCCTTTTTACGGAACCGGAATCGGAACGAAACCGAAATTTTAATTTTCGATGGAACCGAAATTGGAACCGGAACCGCTAACAGATTTTTATAGGAATCGAAACCGGGATTGGAACCGGTATTCCAATCGGTTTCAGTCCCTGAAGTATATATATTCTTGATCAGGATCACCTCCTGGGTTGATATAGCCATGTCCGTCTGTCCGTCTGTCTGTTTCTACGCAAACTAGTCTCTCAGTTTTAAAGCTATCGAGTTGAAACTTTGCACACCACCCTTCTTTCCTTTGCACGCAGTATATATGTCGGAACGGCCGGGATCGGCCGACTATATTCTATAGCTGCCATATAACTGATTGATCGGAAATGCCATAACTTTGGTGTTTGTAAAGTTAGAAAGTTGGGATTTCCTATGGGTTTTATTTTTGGCCAATTAATCCGACCTACCAAATTTCATATGGATCGGCCGACTATATCCTATAGCTGCCATATAACTGAACGATTGGAAATGCCATAACTTTTGTGTTTTTAAAGTTAGGAAGTTGGGATTTTTTATGAGTATTAAGAATGCATCATATAAATAATTTTGGAGAATATAATTTACAGAGTATTCTGCAAGGGTATATCAACTTCGGCTCCGCCCGAAGTTAGCTTTCCTTTCTTGTTTTATTTTATTTTTGATTTAATAATATGGGAGTTATGATATAAACATCCGATTTTAATTTTATTAAAACCGTAATTCCATAGTTCTTCAATATTACCAAATTCAAAAGATCAAAAAAAAAATATTTAAAAAAAGTTATTAAAAAAAAATTTTTTCCGATTGTTCCGATTGGAGCTATATGATATAGTCGCCCGATCCGGCTCGTTCCGACTTATATACTAATTGCAATAGAAAGACAACTTTTGGGAAAGTTTTAAGCAGATAGCTTAAAACTGAGGGACTAGTTTGCGTAAAAACGGACGGACGGACATGGCTGGATACAATTAATTTGATTGAAACTTTCCTCAAAGTTAGTTCGATTGCCTATCAATTTGATTTTAATACTAAATTAAAAAAAAAATTTTTGTTTTAATTTAAATCAATCCATTAAATTCTTTAATTCGTTCATTCGCTCCAAGATGTCAGGGTTGAGGATAAAAGCGCTCTAGCCTGCGAAATATAACGTTGCTATGGAGATGAAGAACGGCAACGAGCTTTGCAGCAGGAACCCTAACGGAAACAGTATTAACTTGTTCTTCAATTACCTTGCGGATATTGACATTCGTGGAGTTTAGCAGTGCGTTTAGATTACTGGATTCCTGGAGTTTATTGCCAGCGGAGAAGTCCTGCGAGGGCTTGATGTCTGGCTACTCTGGCTGAGGCGTCATTTTATCGTCGGGAGTTTGGTTCGCTCCAGAGTCACCCATCGGCAACAGTGTGAACTGGTGCCTTAACTGCGAAACATTATCGTTTACCATTATTATTCGCTTGGTGGGCGCTCCATTGCTGGCTGCCAATCGCTTTCCAAGCATCACCAATGCGCCGACGTGGGTGGCCCGCTTGGCAGTTCTAGAGGGTGCTTTCAACTCTTGCGCTTTCTCATCTGCCGGTTTTTAAGATGGCAAAACAGGAAAAACTCGGTCCCTCATTTGTCTCTCAATGGCAACCATTGCTGTTAATGGTTCCGCGTTGCTTGTTTAAAAATGTTGGTTCATTTTTTATCGACATTATTTTCATCGGTGTTGGCGTTGGATCCGTTAGAGTTTCTGGCTCTTGTGATGCTTAACATAAGTGGATCGGCTGCTGTTTGTGTCGCTTGGGAAAATAGACTTAGATTTTCCATGTCCACAAAATTCGATATGTTAAACCGAGTGGGTGAAGGGAATCATTGGATTATGCTAACAATATTTATAGATTTGGGTCAATAACTTACCTTGAACAATGTCTATAGTAGAGGCGATGTAGACTATCTCTGCTGGGCTACCCTCATCCCGACTTTCTAAGCCACAAAGTGACTGAAAAAAAAACAATTGTCAAATACTACATCTATTATTCCAAACAGCAATAGGCTTAATGAAATTTCATCGAGAACACGCTCCACTACTTCAACAGCGGCGTTTCGTGACCCATCCATGATCTCAGGTACTTGCAAGTCTTCACTGCTTTCCCCATTGTGGACACTCGTGTAGTCAGAGAATTCCTGAAGAGACCTTGGCTCGTGCAGATCAAGTACTTCAGTTTGTGATCCTATTTGGTGTGGTATAGAGATGTTCTTTTTTTCTTACGGTTTTTAAAATGTTACTTACCGGGGTGTTTTCGGTGAAAAATATTTCCTTGGCTTGTTCGAGAAGGATTTGTTTTTCGGTTTTTTGTGCTGACTACGTATTTAATAACGATGTTACACATTCCTCGCTGCTGACTTCTGTAGCCGTAGATGAGATTGACTCAATTTCTTTTACCGGGGTTGCGGCCGGTGATTCAGAATTAACAACTCTCCTAGTGGCCACTGAACATGCATTTTCTTCAGCTAACAGGGACTCAGCAGAAGTGTAATCAACCACGTCTATAATTTGTTTGCTGAATAATTAAAAATAAATTAATAACTTAACAAAACATGATCAAAAATACATAATTTGCTCACCCATTTATTTCTAATACCTTAGCTGCAAACAAATAGTCCAAATATACTTTTTCGATACAGACGGTTCTGTTTTTTGACCTTTTATACTCGTAGAGAAAAAGGGGCACCCGACTTTAGCGTTCTCTCTTGTTTGCTTCTCTACAGTCGCGGCTGCCAATTCATTATGCGGTCTGCCAAACTGAAGCAGCTTCGCCAAAGAAGTTGCAGGCTTACCCTTAAAAAAGTTGATTTTGCATCGGTTCTCCGGGAATATATATGCACGGTGGCCCAACATATCTTATTTAGGTTCAGGCTGTTAAGAAAAGTTTTAAGAGATAAGCCTAGTATCCTGATCGACGAAAACCGTACGCCAGTCGTGAGAGAGAGCGAGAGGCAAACAGCTGGCGTTCACTTTTCGTCGGGCCTTTTTTTCACGTCGGTCTCCTGATCGACGAAAAAAATACCAGAAAATTCCATAGCGTTGCCAGTCTGCGGAAACGTGAACCCTAGCGAAAAGATTAAAAAATGTAATCTTTTGGCGTGCGCTTCTCACTGAACATTATAAGAAATGGAGGAAAAAACTCAAAAAACTCACAAAAGTCGATTGCAGGTGTTTACATGTGAGGACAAAATAACATTAATACTATCTGGGGTGCCTCTTGTCAGAGCAAAATGTTTTTTAGGTCCAGAATGTACGAAAAAACACAATAAAAGTGCAGCTATGAACTTAAAATTAGCAAATAATTATCAGTAAATTAAAAAAACAACTGTTAAATTTAAATTGTATTGTTTTTTAATTTATTTGAACAGCGGCAGACTTGTCTTGCCAAGGTATTTGATAATATCTTTTAAAGGCTCTTTTCCGCAAATACGATATTTGAATTTTAACTGCTTGTCAACAAACCCAGCTGATTGACAGTACGACCGTAGCACGCTTAAATCTAATGAACTCTCCAACTTTTGGTCACACTGGAAAGATTAAAGTTTTTACGCTAGCGTAATCGTTTGTCGATCTGGATACTAGGCTATACTGGGAAGACGAATTCGCCTTTACTGCAAAGAGGCCAATATTGGTTATGCGTTCAGCTTTAAAAGGATGTCTCTCACCTGTCCACTTCAACTATCACACCCTGAAATCCTTGAGGCAGTGTATGTGTTGCTGCTTCCGCATTGTTTTCAGCTTCGTCATCTACAGCCATATCATCAATCTTAGGTTCTGGATCTTTGAGCAATTTATCAAGAACGTGTCGGGGGCAGGGTGCCACCTTAAAAGCATATCTTTTTCGGACGCTGGGGATCCCTGAAGAAGGCTTGGTAATACCAGTGGGTCCACTCCTTATAATGTTAGCACCTTGAATGCTTTAAAATTTACAGGGTAAGTCATTCAGGGATATGTTATTAAAAGCTTGCAGATGATATGAAGAACGCCAAGAAATCCGCTGAAGCATTTCCAGCATTTGTGTTGCAAGTCCCGCAAAGCCAAACGAGGGCTTGGAACATTGCGCCAATTGTTTAAATATCGTATAACTATCGATGATTCACAATGGTAAAGCCTAGTATCCAGATCGACAAACGATTACGCTAGCGTAAAAACTTTAATCTTTCTAGTGTGGCCAAAAGTTTGAGAGTTCATCAGATTTATGCGTGCTACGGTCGTACTGTCAATCAGCTGGGTTTGTTGACAAGCAGTTAAAATTCAAATATCGTATTTGCGGGAAAGAGCCTTTAAAAGATATTATCAAATACCTTGGCAAGACAAGTCTGCCGGTGTACAAAGAAATTAAAAAACAATACAATTTAAATTTAACAGTTGTTTTTTAAATTTACTGATAATTATTTGCTTATTTAAAGTTCATAGCTGCACTTTAATTGTGTTTTTTCGTACATTCTGGACCTAAAAAACATTTTGCTCTGACAAAAGGCACCCCAGATAGTATTAATGTTATTTTGTCCTCACATGTAAACACCTGCAATCGACTTTTGTGAGTTTTTTTTTAGTTTTTTCCCTCCATTTCTTATAATGTTCAGTGAGAAGCGCACGCCAAAAGATTAAATTTTTTAATCTTTTCGCTAGGATTCACCCAAAGTTCATTTTCGCAGACTGGCAACGCTATGGAATTTTCTGGTATTTTTTTCGTCGATCAGGGGACCGACGTGAAAAAAAAGCCCGACGAAAAGTGAACGCCAGCTGTTTGCCTCTCGCTCTCTCTCATGACTGGCATACGGTTTTCGTCGATCTGGATAATAGGCTTAAGTGTCTTGGAAATGCTGCCGTGTGGCAGTTATTACAAAACGACTACGTTTAGATTTCTATGCCTATGCCTGCATTTTGTCAACGTTTCTATGTAAGCTATATGATATTGTTGTCCGATTTTTGCAATACTAAAAGCTTAATTCTGATATAGTAAATAATTACTATATCTCAAAGGAATATTTTGATAAATAGAAAACAGTTAAACTGTTCAGACTTAGCAATGAATTGTATTCGAATTTGGGTCCGAAATATTGATGTAAACCTATCATTCAGAACAATAAAATCCGTACTAGGATTAATGCCTAGTACTCAGATAGACAAACGAGTATGCTAGCGTAAAAACTTTAATCTTTCCAGTGTCACCAAAATTCGAGGGTTCATCAGATTTAAGCGTGCTACGGCAAGACAAGTCAGCCGTTGTACAAAGAAATTACAAAACAATACAATTTAAATTTTACAGTTGTGGATTTTTAATTTACTGATAATTATTTGCTAATTCAAAGTTCATAGCTGCACTTTTATTGTGTTTTTTGTACATTCTTGACCTAAAAAAACATTTTGCTCTGACAAGAGGCACCCCAGATAGTATTAATGTTATTTTGTCCTCACATGTAAACTCCTGCAATCGACTTTTGCGAGTTTTTTGAGTTTTTCCTTCCATTTCTTATAATGTTCAGTGAGAAGCGCACGCCAAAAGATTAAAATTTTTAATTTTTTCGCTGGGTTCACCCAAAGTTCATTTCCGCAGCCTGGCAACGCTATGCAATTTTCAATTTTTTTCGTCGATCTGAGGACCGAGGTGAAAAAAGAGGCCCGACGAAAAGTGAACGCCAGCTGTTTGCCTCTCGCTCTCTCTCATGACTGGCATACGATTTTCGTCGATCTGAATACTTGGCTTAAAGCCTAAGTTCGCCAGCAGAAAAACTTTAATCTTTCCAAAGTGACAACATAGTTCATCAAATTTGAGTGTGTTACGGTCATACTGTCAATCAGCTGTGCTTGTAAACAAACAGTTCAAATTCAAAAACTTATTTGCAGGAAAGGCCCTGTTTGTCAACAAGCCCTGCTGATTGACAGAACGACTGTAGCACACTCAGTTCTGATCAGTACAGGTGGTTGGCAACGCAAAATAATTTTGTGGAATTTCGTCAATCTACTCAGATGAGGTGAAAAAGAATATGACGAAAAGTGTCCGGCAGCTGTTGGCTTCTCGCCTCCTATAGCAGACGAACAGATTTCATGCCCCTCTAACGGCCATAAAAACAGCATTTCGGAGACCTCGTAGAGCTCTTTTTGGGTTTTTTGAAGAAGAATAAGTATTTTTGACCAAGTCAGGCAATTCCATTGAATGAAAATAAATCAACAAATGCCAATTCTATTATATCAATATCAAATATAATGAAGGAACCTGGAGGTACGGAAAATGACCCGTGGACGACATTCGAGGAGCGCAGAAATACTAATTTTTATGAGGAAATTGAGGAGGATCTTGCAAAGGGGAGATTAAGTCCTTCTGTCCAGACTGGTGGGAGTTTTTGTTGAAACTAATTTCTTTTGACATCGTTGTCCGCCAATGTTTTTTAAGGCCGTTTTCAGAAATCCCGTCTGAGTAAAACTCGCATCCCTTCACCAATTCGCCAACAACAGTAGATAAATCACTTGCTAAGGCGAAATATGTATTTAGTTTTCCGCTATTGTCTATTTTATTTGCAGATATTCACGTTCTCATCTTCTTCTTCAATTCTTTTTACTTCTAGCACGCCGATTAGCAGCTTTTGCAACTCGAGATTCCTGTTTGATGGATTAACCAAAGACCAATTGTGATAGAATGAGTTGTACTCCGAATAGCTTGTAGTTTAGATTATTCTCTTTATTTTATATGACCGGCTTCTTGCACAGCTAAACGCAGAGTGAATCGCACAGACCACGTTCTCTCTTCTCCTCGCTCATTCGTGAGAGCAGGACGAATATGTGTATACATTTTATATCTTAAGTTAAAGTAAATGCTAGAGAGTGATGACTATATTATATTTACGGTTTACAGTTCTATTTACAGTTAACTTTACCGTTTAAGTACAGTGATTCTAAGAAAGAGTGTAGATGTGTGGGTGTGTGTGTGTGTGTGTGTGGTTGTCCTACCACAACTCGGCCATCCTGACCGAATGATCTCCTGATCACCGTGAAAATTTACAATAGTTTTATAATTGTACAATTATAGGTTATAAATATAATACCGTTTTTTTTTTTTTTTTTTTTTAGATTAAAATTATTCGAATTTTTAGCTTAAATATACTTCACAATAGGTTTACTTTTTCTTATGCGAATACGCACTGTTATCATTTTTTATTTTTTTTTTTTTATCCAATGCTTAATGTTGTTAATGCTCCAAACCCCTTGGTAAGGGTTGCGTGATACCTGAAATCCTTCTACATCCCTTAACAAGAATCTGTCGTTTCTTAATACTTTCGAAATTACATAGGGTCCTTTGTTCTTTGGAATCAGTTTTCTAGATACACCCGCTGTGCTATCGAAATTCTTGACCATTACGTAATCTCCTTTTCTATATTCCGACGGTTTTCTGGCTGTCTTATCATATTGCAGTTTGTTGTAGGCTTGTGCTTTTTCTTGACATTTTTCTGCTTCGATCCTAATGGTTGTCAAATCTCTGTCTATCGGTTCACTGTACAATTCCTCTAATTTCTCTTTCAACTCGTCTACTATTTTTCCTCTTTGTTCTAAACCAAATAATATTTTGCTTGGACATTGTCTAATACTGCGGTGCTGTGTGTTATTCAATACATGTTCTACTTTATCTATTACTAAGTCCCAGTATATACCTTTCTCTGGTTCTGTCAGTTTTGCTATCATTGGTCCTAGGCTTCTGTTGATTCTTTCGACCTGGCCGTTTGCTTGTGGCGATCCCGTCGCTATCTTTATATGCTTAACATCGACCACTGCCATAAAATCGTCAAACTCATTAGACGTGAAACAGCTTCCTCTATCTGAAATTATGCATTTGGGCTTGCTATAATCCTTAAGGGCTACGATAACTTCCCGGGTATTTGTTGTCTTTGTTGTATATAAACGTACAAACTTTGTGAACCCGTCAACGACGACAAATATGTGTTTCTTTGACCTGCCCGAATCGACTGGACCATAATGATCAATGTGGATAAGTTCAAAGGGTTTGCTGCCCTTTGGAATTGAATGTAGGAATCCTTCTTTTCCTATTTTGGGGGAAAATGCTATACATTTTAAGCAGTTATTGATATGGCTTAGACATTTATCTTTGGCATTTGGAAACCAATAACTTTTCCCAATTATATCTAACATTTTGTCTCTTCCTATGTGACCGATCTCATTGTGGTACTTAAAAAGAATATGATCTTCCATGTCTGTAGGTACGTAAAATAATAACCTACCATCGTTGCTTTTTCTATAAATTATTCCGTTTCTCATCTCGAATAATTTGTGTTCATTTTCCTCTAACTGATTTTATATCACTTGTATTTTGGATCTTTGGCTTGGCAAATAACCAGATTGTCTTTAAATGAATTTGTTTCTACTACTAAGATGTTTGTACATCTGCTAAGAGCGTCCACGTGTTGCATTTTGTTGCCTTCCGATGTATCAAATCGTAGTCGTAATTTTGTAGCTCTAATGCCCACCTAGCTATACGCGGGTTAAGTTCGATCTTGTTAAGCGTTAATGTGAGAGAGTTACAATCGGTAATGATCTTGAAATGTCTACCAAATAGATATATTCTGAATCTACGCAATGCGTGAATAATGGCCATTGTCTCAAGTTCAAAGCTATGATATTTCGATTCGGCAACAGTTGTGCGCTTGGAAAAATAAAAAATTGGGTGCAGTTACCGTCCTCTTTCTTTTGAAGTAGTACGGCGCCAAAGCCAAGAGAGCTGGCGTCGCAGTGTAGTTCTACCTCGTCCTTGTAGTTGTATATGGCTAGTACTGGTGCTTCTACTAACTTCTGTTTAAGCATTACAAAACAGCTCATTTCTTTTTCTCCAAAATGGAATTTCTCGTCTTTTCTTAACAGATCATATAACGGTTTAGCTAAAGTCGAAAAATCTTTAATAAATCTGCGAAAATATGAGCATAGACCAAGAAAACTTTGAACAGATTGCGTTTTGTCTGGTATCGGAAAATTTTGGATTGCTTCTATTCCCTTGTCGTCTGCTCTAATGCCCTCGGCCATTTATAATAAAACCCAAATATTTAATACTAGATTGGAGAAAACTCGCATTTATCCATTCGTAGTTCCAATTTATTTTTAGCAAGTCTAAAGAATACTTCTTTTAAAATCTGAAAATGTTCATCAAAATCCTTGCTAGCTATCATTATGTCGTCCATGTATACAATCACTTGATTGTTTCTAATAAGATCGTCGAAAATTTTATTTTATGAATCTTTGAAAAACTGCCGATGCAGTTTTAAGACCCATTGGCATTCTAAGAAATTCAAATTGTCACAAATGAAGTGTACTTAACTGACTCCTTATTAACGAAAACGTGAAATAACCGTTTTTTTAAATCAAGTTTAGAAAATACTTTCTTATTTACTAATTTGTCTAGTAAGTCATCGATTAGTGGTATTGGAAAATTGTCTTAATTAAAACCTTGTTAAGCTTTCTAAAATCTATACAAAGTCTTATGTAACCAGTCTTTTTCTTTACTAATACTATAGGCGAAGCGTATTCCGATTGGCTTGGCTGTATAATTCCGTTTTCTAAATAATCATCCAATAATTTTTGCAACTTTTCTTTTTCTGCATAAGCGAGTCGTCGTGGGGCACAGCTAAAGGGTTTTGAATTCTCTAAATTGAGTTTTATTTCACTTTTGATCAACGGTTCTTTCGGTTTATCTATCTTGACGTAATGGTGTTCAATTATCTCTTTCAATTGTCGTATCAAGGCTGGATTATCATTTGTACCACATAAGTAATCGGCTCTCTCGTCGTCAATATAGTTTATGTTCAAAATTTCCCGTATTGCAATTGTCATATCATTTTTGCTCTTGTTGTTTGCTAAGCGCCATTATTAACAAGGTTAGAAACCGTTGGACCAAATGATTCACTAACTATAGGGCTGCCAGTTTTATTGCCTGTATCACAAACTATCTTACCAACTACCTTGTTAATTGTTCCATTTCCTTTATAACTGACCGTCTTACTAACTGTATCACTAACTGCTTGGCTCGCTGCATCTGTGACTGTCTTACCGACTGTTTCAGCTGTATCTCTAACTGTTTCACTAAATGTGCTGCTAACTGTAGGACTAACCGTTATACTAACTGTAGGACTAACTGTTTCACTAACTGTAGGACTAACTGTTTCACTAACTGTAGGACTAACCGTTTCACTAACTGTAGGACTAACTGTTTCACTAACTTTAGGACTAACTGTTTCACTAACTGTAGGACTAACTTTTTCACTAGCTGTAGGATTAACCGTTTCACTAACTGTAGGATTAAACCGTTTCACTAACTGTAGGACTTACTTTTTCACTAACTGTAGGACTAACTTTTCACTAACTGTATGACTAACTGTTTCACTAACTGTAGGATTAACCGTTTCACTAACTGTAGGATTAACCGTTTCACTAACTGTAGGATTAACTTTTTCACTAACTGTAGGACTAACTGTTTCACTAACTGTAGGACTAACTTTTTCACTAACTGTAGGACTAACTTTTTCACTAACTGTAGGACTAACTGTTTCACTAACTGTAGGACTAACTGTTTCACTAACTGTAGGATTAACCGTTTCACTAACTGTAGGATTAACTTTTCACTAACTGTAGGACTAAACTGTTTCACTAACTGTAGGACTAACTGTTTCACTAACTGTAGGACTAACTGTTTCACTAACTGCAATAGCATTCTTCGGAATTTCGATAGCACTTTTCGGTTCGTGATTGAGACTTAAATTTTGTGTTAAATTGCAGTTATTAGGATTGAGGGTATTATTCACATTCACAATATGTTCAGTATTCGCAGACTCTATTGTGACCATTTTTAGAACACTTAAATCTAATTCTAATTTGCAAGCATCCATAAAATTCCTCCCAAGAACAACCTCATGGCTCATAGACTCGGTAGGCACAATGTAAAGGTAAAAATAACATTTTGATTTTTCTTTTATTATGTAACACAAAATTCTTCCATAAATTTTCAGTTGGCTTTTGTTTAGCCCGAAGTAGTTTTCAGAAACGATTTCCATTTTAATTTTAGAGGATATAATATTGGTTTTTGCGAATGATATAGGGCTAACCCGTGTCTATGAGGCATGCTGAAATGAATGGGGTTTCAGAACTGTTGTGAAAAAATATTTTTCTGCATCTTACGTAATTATTTGTATTTGCGCTCTTGCGCTCCGGGCATTGTCCCACAAAGTGTCCAAATGCCCCACAAGCGTAGCAGGAACCGGGCTCCCTTTTCGGTTTGCGGCAGTCTATGGCGTAGTGACCCTTAGAATTACAATTTACGCAGCGAAAATCCTTGGTGGCTGCAATCTTTTCCGATGAGCGCTGCGAAGACTTGGCTTCCAACCTACGTTCAGGCAAACGAATTCCTGCAAAGGCTTTTAGCATTTGCATTGGCTCGGAGAAACACTGTATGCGCGCTTGGTCGCGCAGTCCTGCGGCTGGAATCCCTTCGATGATGTTTTCCAAAAGCTCTTCCTTGTCGATGTTAATGTCATTCGCCAACATGATTTTTTCATCGAAGTATGAAGCGAACTTTTCTCCGGCACGCCACTGACGGCTTTGGAACGCGCTTCTTAGCTCTCCTTTTGTCATTTTGGCTCCAAAGGTCAAGATCAGCTGTTCACAAAGGCGATCGGTCGGCTCCAAAATCCGGGTGGCGTTTGCGTGCAGCCAGATTTGAGCTTTTCCTTTGAGTTTGGCAATAAGGAGCATTCGCACACCAAAGGTGTCTAACTTGTACACTTGTGCTATATTTTGTAGTTGTGTTACCCAGTTACGGGCGCACAAATTGCCGTCGTAATCCATTGTGACTTCTTTTGCCAGTGTGAGCGAAGTTGTTGGAGATTCCAGCAGTTTGTTGACGTTTGTGACTTGACGTTGTTCATCACTGTTTCCAATGTCCCTTCCAGCACTGGATTTATCGATATCGATGCCCCGTTGATGTTAGCCTCGGTGTTAACGTTAACAGTGGTGGTGGTGTAAAGCACAATTGATAGGGTTGCCGGACTCCTCGAAGCTGTTGTCGATGACGTCATGGTATATCTGTTGTGCAAGATTGGTTTTGTTCCTGGTGGACGTCAGCGATCTCCGATTGAAGCGTTGTAACACGGTTTTATTTGCCTCGATCTCGTCTCGAATTTCTGTAACATGGCCCTTTCGACGTCCACAAGAGAAAGCTGCTCCATGCGGATGTCGTCAACTGCTGACGTCACTGGATCAGAGTCCTCCCATGCGTCTGCGCTTACCAATTGTTGTTCCAGCGGCAAAGACGCGGCTCCGTCTGTCTCGGCTTCTGGCGGTTGCTCACCCTGAATTGATGGCTTATTTGGTGGATCACCACGTATCTCCGGTGAGAGGGTCTGCAGACGCGCCATCAATTCCGCTTTTGGGCCCGAGGTTTGTAGCCCGAGCGCACTCAGCCAAGTCTTCAACTGAACGACCGTGAACTGATTTAAGTCTGTGTCAGGCATTGTGAGTAAGAACCACTTCTGATATTGTGATAGAATGAGTTGTACTCCGAATAGCTTGTAGTTTTAGATTATTCTCTTTATTTTATATGACCGGCTTCTTGCACAGCTAAACGCAGAGTGAATCGCACAGACCACGTTCTCTCTTCTCCTCGCTCATTCGTGAGAGCAGGACGAATATGTGTATACATTTTATATCTTAAGTTAAAGTAAATGCTAGAGAGTGATGACTATATTATATTTACGGTTTACAGTTATATTTACAGTTAACTTTACCGTTTAAGTACAGTGATTCTAAGAAAGAGTGTAGATGTGTGGGTGTTTTTTTTTTTTTTTTTTTTTTTTTTTTTTTTTGTTAGAGGTGGTCTAAAGCATCGAAAGCCAACTCGGAGCTGAGATAGCTTACCGAAGTCTGGGACTCTAACCCAGTAAATACTCCACCCCCTCCCCGCTTCCCCGGCGGTACTGCCGTTAGGTATTACTTCGCCGGGGGGGAATGCCCTTAGGGCTCTCTAGGATTCTATCCTATTGGAATTTCGCAGTCTTTCTGCGTTGCGCAGCTTTTGAGTACAATTGTGGCCATATTGCATACTGCAGACCAATTTTCTTCTGAAACGAGCATAATGTCCACCAGGTTACAAGCGGCTGGCGTCCTCCCAACCCTAATGCTCAGATCTCTTCGTTCATTTTCAAATCTCGGACAGACAAAAAACACGTGTTCTGCGTCTTCGTTATCCGACTCGCAGAGTGGACAGTGCGGATAACGTTCATGCTTAAATCTATTAAGATAGTATTTAAAGCATCCATGTCCTGTCAACAGTTGCGTTAAGTAGAAGTCCACATGTCCATGCTTCCGTCCCAGCCATCTCTGCAGTTCTGGGATAAGCTTATACGTCCATCGTCCTTTGCTACTTTGTGCCCATCTCTCCTGCCACTTCGCAATGGTAAGTTCTCTGCACCTTTTCCGTAGGGATTCAGCTGTTTCGATTTCCGTGCTACCTGCTCGGATCTCAACTGATTCCAGTGCCAGCAGGTCAATCGGTATAACTCCCGATATTACCAACGCCGCGTCATGGGATACCGTGCTTAACGCACAGCATACCCGCAGGGCACACAGTCTCTGCACGGAGTCAGCATCTTGCATATAACTTCCATTTTTTGTGGCTCGGGCCCATATGGGAGCAGCATACATCAGCGTCGATGTGACAACGCTTACCAATAGTCTCCGACCTGGTTGCCTCGGTCCCCGAGTGTTTGCCATAATCCTCGAGATCGCGGCCGCAGTCCTGCCTGCCCTGCCACTAGCGTACGCTAGATGATCTTTGAAGGTTAGCCGGTGGTCAATCATAACACCCAAGTATTTTAGGCTTGGGCGAGATTTGATTGTGGCTTCTCCAATTTTGATAGTAGCCGTCTCTACTATCTGCCTGGTGCTTATCAGGACTGCTTCCGTCTTGTGCGCTGCCAAAGTTAGTCCCTTGGCGTCGAGCCATGCGCTTGCTCGTTCCCCAGCTTCGTTGCAGATTCTCTCCGCATCTGGTAGCTTCTTTGCAGTGACTACTATGGCTACATCATCGGCAAAACCAATGAGTCGTGCACCTTCGGGCATCGCGATCCTAAGGATCCCATCGTACATGGCATTCCACAACAAGGGGCCTAGGACTGATCCTTGCGGGACTCCCCCGCTGACCCTGTGGGTCGATTGCCCAGAATCAGTTTCATACAGGAGCAGGCGGCTTTCAAAGTAGCTCGCTATTACTCTCTGTATATACATTGGAACATTAAGATTTCTCAATGCATTTAGTGTGTGGTCCCAGCTAGCGGAGTTGAATGCGTTTTTAACATCCAGTGTTGCCGCTATGCAGTACTGCTTTGTGCCGAACAACCACCTTTTCCCCTCGATCGCTTTATCTGCGACTTCGCACAGTTTACCGACAGCGTCGATGGTGGATAGACCCTTTCGAAAACCATACTGCATCTCTGAGAGGCCGTTAGTTTCGTTAAGAGCACCTTCTAGCCGGGAGTGGATTATTCTTTCAAGAATTTTACCCACCGTGTCTAGCATGCAGAGTGGCCTATATGAAGAAGGCTCCTCCGCTGGCTTGTCCCCCTTTGGTATGAGTACCAGCCGCTGTATTTTCCAGCGACTAGGGAACACACCTTCTGTTAAGCATGCGTTATACATGTCAACATACTCTTTTGTGTTAGCCTTAATAGCAATTTTAAGGACTTTATTCGGGATGCCATCTGGTCCCGGTGCCTTGTCGTCCAGTATTGTCTTCAATACCCGGTGGACTTCTTCGGCACTTGTGAGCTTTATGGTCGCAGTATTCACGATCTGTGAGGTTCGCGCCATACTCTCTTGCTCTGGGAATAGTGTTTCCACTATCCTCTTTAGGCCGGCTGGGCATGTCGGCGATGGCCTACTAAATACCCGCAGCCGTTTTGTGACGAGTTTATATGCGAAGCCCCATGGGTTGGAGTCTATTTCTTCGCATATATTATTAAAGCATCTGCGTTTGCTTTCTTTTATATTTTTTTTCCAGGGCTCGTCTTCTTTCCCTGAAAAGTATTTGAAGTGCCTCAAATTCGGGCCTTCCTCTTGCGCGTTGGTATGCGCGTCTTGCCCTGTGGCAGTCTTTCCTGGCTTCCGCAATGGATTGGTTCCACCAGTATGCAGGCCTTCTTCCAGATGGGTTTTTCCCCTTTCTCTGCATAGATGCATCACAGGCTAGCTTTGTGTAGTCTGCGATGTGGTTTGCCCGCTCTTCAGCTGTACCGCTAGTGGAGAGGTCCTCAAACAGCATCTGTACCATCTCCACGTCTAGCGTTTCTATTTTGTACCCTGGCACGGTCTTAGGAACCCGTGGTGGGCCATTTCTTGGTTTTATCGTGCAGATTATTGCTGCATGGTCACTACCCATGTAGGTGTCACTAACCTCCCAGCTGGAGCCTGAGGCCAATCCAGCGCTCGCGAATGTGAGGTCAATGATGGAACTGGTTCCGGCTCTAGAGAAGGTCGGTTTCGTTCCAGAGTTCAGCAGCACTAGGTCAAGTGCGGCGAAGCTCTCTAGTAGTGCCTTTCCCCTCGCATTTGTTCGGGGGGAGCCCCAGTCGGTAGCCCAGGCATTAAAGTCCCCTGCTATTACGGCTGGCCGGTTTTCCCGGGCATCTTCTGCAATATCTTCGAGCACAGATATTGCCTGGGGAAGGCTATGGCTTGGCGGCAGGTAACAGCTATAGAAAGCTATACCATTCACATGGGCCCTAGCGAAGCAATTTCCGCTTTTTTTCTTGGTAATCTGAAGCTTTGGATTTCCGCAGCTCCATATTGCCGACTTTTTGCTATTATTTGATAGCCATTCTCCGGAATTTTTATTCCTGTATTGCTCACTTATGAGCGCAATGTCTACGTTTTCCTCGATGACATTTTGCTCGAGCAACGATTGGGCAACCTCACAATGGTTTAGGTTTATCTGAAGGAACTTCATTTACCCCTAAGCCCTTGCATAGCCCTCCTGAAGTGCGGGCATTTCCCACTCATGGTTGGGTTGTAGATGTGTGGGGTGTGTGTGTGTGTGTGTGTGTGTGGTTGTCCTACCACACAATATAATCTCTAAGATGCATAACGGCTATTATATTGGTCTTTGGATTAACGTTCCTAATGCCGTCTTCCCACCGAGATCCATCCACCATCCGTTAAACGGATGGTCCATAAGGTTATGCCGTTCCAAATATTCCCAGTTAGTTCCCCAACCTAATTTGGCGGACTTTTTTATGCGATAGTTAGGGTATGTTTTTTTGGTGCAATTCTGAGTTCTTCTTCTTGACAGTGAAAATTGAAACATTCACTACGAAAACGGGGGAACCTTTAAATATGGAAGGCGCCAAATCAATAAATGCTCTTTATACTTGTAATAATTAATTAATTACTGTTGCATCCTTCCTAGGCCCTTACCGTACTCACAACATGGAGCAGAACATCTTGGAGAACGAGAGTATGTTCCCAGACTTATATTTGTGCTTTACAATTAACTAATAAAATATATTTATTGCAGGTGTTAGGGAATACTTTGTGAAGGTCTTAGATGTTAACCACGCTGACCTGGAAGCCTCTGCAGCGGAAGTCAACGCTTAAGCCTAGTACTCAGATCGACGAAAACTGTACGCCAGTTATGAGAGAGAGCGAGAGGCAAACAGCTGGCGTTCACTTTTCGTCAACGTTTTTTTTCACCTCGGTCCTTAGATCGACGAAAAAAATAAAAAACCAAACAAAATTTCGAGAGTTCATCAGTAAAAAATAAAGCGTGCAACGAGTTCGTTTAGCCTAGTACTCAGATCGACGAAAACCGTACGCCAGTCATGAGAGAGAACGAGAGGCAAACAGCTGGCGTTCACTTTTCGCGGGCCTTTTTTCACGTCGGTACTCAGATCGACGAAAAAATACCAGAAAATTCCATAGCGTTGCCAGTCTGCTGAAATGAACTTTGGGTGAACCCTAGTGAAAAGCGATATTTGAATTTTAACTGCTTGTCAACAAAAAATAACATTAATACTATCTGGGGTGGCTCTTGTCAGAGCAAAGTGTTTCTTAGGTCAAAAATGTACGAAAAAACACAATAAAAGTGTAGCTATGAACTTTAAATTAGCAAATAATTATGAGTAAATTAAAAAAAAATTGTTTAATTTAAATTGTATTGTTTTTTTAATTTCTTTGTACAGCTTGCCAAGGTAGTTGATAATATCTTTTAAAGGCTCTTTCCCGCAATTCGATATTTGAATTTTAACTGCTTGTCAACAAACCCAGCTGATTAACAGTACGACCGTAGCACGCTCAGTTCGGATGAACTCTCAAAATTTTGGTCACTCTGGAAAGATTAAAGTTTTTACGCTAGCGTACTCGTGTGTCGATCTGTGTTCTAGGCTTCTGTTCTTTTCGCTAGTGTTCACCGAAAGTTAATTTCAGCAGACTGGCAACGCTATGCAATTTTCTGGTACTTTTTTCGTCGATCTGAGTATTTAATTTAGGAGTCTGTTGTCAGAGCAGAGTGTTTCTTAGGTCAAAAACAACAGCATTTTTGAGAGTTCATCAGTATTGACCGTGCTACGGTCGTTCTGTCAATCAGCTGGGCTTTTTAACAAGCAGTTAAAATTCAAATATCTTATTTACGGAACAGAGCTTTTAAAAGATATTTTCAAATACTTTGGCAAGACATGTCTGCCACCATACAAAGAAATTAGAAAACAATTTAATTTAAATTGAATAGTTGTTATACCCTTGCAGAGGGTATTATAATTTTGGTCAAAAGTGTGCAACGCAGAGAAGGAGAAATCTCCGACCCTCAGTTGATATAAGCATGTCCGTCTGTCCGTATGTCTGTCCGTCTGTCTGTCCGTCTGTCTGTTTCTACGCGAACTAGTCTCTCAGTTTTAAAGCCATCGAATTGAAACTTTGCACACACCCTTCTTTCCTTTGCACGCAGTATATAAGACGGATCGGCCGACTATATTCTATAGCCGCCATATACCTGATTAATCGGAAATGCCATAACTTTGGTGTTTGTAAAGTTAGGAAGTTGGGATTTTCTATGGGTTTATATTTGGCTAATCAATCCGACCAACCAATTTTCATAAGGATCGGCCGACTATATCCTACAGCTGCCACGTAACTGATTGATCGGAAATGCCATAATTTTGGTGTTTGTAAAGTTAGGAAGTTGGGATTTTTTATGAGTATTAAGAATGAATCATATGAATAATGTTGGAGAATATAATTTACAGAATATCCTGCAAGGGTATATCAACTTCGGCTCCGCCCCAAGTTAGTTTGACTTTCTTCCTTAAATAGCCTGACGAAAAGCGTTTAAAGATTAAATTTTTAAGCCTAGTATCCAGACCGACGAAAACCGTACGCCAGTCATCAGAGAGAGAGAGCGAGAAGCAAACATCTGGCGTTCACTTTTCGTCGGGCCTTTTTTTCACGTCGGTCCACAGATCGACGAAAAAAATACCAGAAAATTCCATAGCGTTGCCAGTCTGCTGAAATGAACTTTGGGTGAACCCTAGCGAAAGATTAAAAAATTTTATCTTTTGGCGTGCGCTTCTCATTGAACATTATAAGAAATGGAGGGAAAAACTCAAAAAACTCACAAAAGTCGATTGCAGGTGTTTAAATGTGAGGACAAAATAACATTAATACTATCTGGGGTGCCTTTTGTCAGAGCAAAATGTTTTTTAGGTCCAGAATGTACGAAAAAACACAATTAAAGTGCAGCTATGAACTTTAAATAAGCAAATAATTATCAGTAAATTTAAAAAACAACTGTTAAATTTAAATTGTATTGTTTTTTAATTTCTTTGTACACCGGCAGACTTGTCTTGCCAAGGTATTTGATAATATCTTTTAAAGGCTCTTTCCCGCAAATACGATATTTAAATTTTAACTGCTTGTCAACAAACCCAGCTGATTGACAGTACGACCGTAGCACTCTTAAATCTGATGAACTCTCAAAATTTTGGTCACACTGGAAATATTAAAGTTTTTACGCTAGCGTAATCGTTTGTCGATCTGGATACTAGGCTTTAATCTTTTCGCTAGGGAAAGTTTATTTCAGCAGATTGGCAATGCTATGCCATTTTCTGGTATTTATTTCGTAGCCCTGAGTACCAGGGTGAAAAAAGAGCCTGAGGAAAAGCGTTCGCCAGCTGTTTGCCTCTCGCTCTCTCTCATAGCTGACGAAAAGATTTCGTCGATCTAATACTAGGCTGAAAGATTAAACCTTTTCCCTTGGCAAACCGGTTTTTCTACATGCATATATGAGTACTAGGCTTAAGTCTTTTCAGCACATTTTAACTGTTTTTTTTTTAAGAGATTAATTCGGTTGATGTCGTGACTAAGAATAAAATTAAATTAAATTGTTTAGCACGAATTTAAATAAGGTACAAACTAAATCATGTAAAAGAACATATTATGACTTATTCCGCTCTTATGAAAAATAGTAAAAGTAACCAGAAAAGCTAATTGTTAAAACGCCCATTTCTGCAACAGTTTTGAGGTAAAAAAGTGTTGGTGTACCTTGCTTAAAAACATAATAACTTAAACAAACACTCGTGTTTGTGCATGCCAAAGTAAATTCAATTATCATACCTCAAATTCGTTGGCAAAGTTAATTAAATTAAAAGCAATGTTCAACAGTTCAAATATTTCAAATAGCGCTACATACTCGTTTAAACACAGGGTGAATTTGACAAACTTGTAATGCACAACGAGCGCAAGCGCGTTCCATGGGAAACGCCCCTTGGCGACGGATAGTCCCATTTTATTGGTTTGTTTTTACATCAATACATATATACATTCTCTTTCTTGTGTGGTGTTTTCTTTGGCTTCGGGCTCTTATTGGCTAAAATACTGCCAAGAGTATTTTGATTTCAGGATCTCATATCGGTTGGTTTCGGTTTCTCGTTTCTACGTCCTCTCCTGTCAAAATCAACGAAAATTTTGTTTTATATTCAGTTTCCGTACTTATGTCGTGAAGCAATATTCTATTGCTTAGAGAAAAATGGCCGCATGTATTAAATTTTTTAATGCAAATTAAGTGAATTTTTCCTAATTCTATAACAATTCCATGTAATTTTAATAATACGAAGGATTAGGGGCTTGACAATAAAGGTAAACATTTAAGTGTTGTGATAAAAATTGAAGGAAATATTATATCTTAATTACCTTAATTTAAATCTCATTATTAGTGTGAGAAAATGGCTAACAAACAAACTAAAATCTAGCGATATAACATTCATTTCAAATAAATAATTGAAACACAAAAATAAAATAACTGCAACATATGCTTAAATTTTGCGTGAATGGAGTATGCAGAGCTTTTTTAACTATTATATAATTTTGTTAAAAAAAAATGTTCATTTCAATTTAGTGAGATTATTCGATTCAAATGTTACCCAGGGTTTCAATAGTATCTCGAACAAAGAGTGGTATAAAAACTGTAAAAGCTGTGAAAAAAGGACCACAGTTGAATGATTATGTTATCGGTAAGTGAGCCCAAAGCGACATAAGATAGGTAGCTGGTAATATCTACAATATGTTGTCGAATCTTAGAGATAAGTCTCGTCGCAGCACAGCTTTGAGCTCCCCAACATGCAATCTTGTATTGGGCAAGGTTGATATATCGTTGACCCTCAGTTTGTAATATATAATACAAATATTATTTAATTATGTATATACATATTTTTATTAAGTTTTGTTTTGTTGAAATTTAATTTAATTTCCCGACTATTTGATATATTTTTTTCACCATTTCCAGTTCCTTTATAAGATATACAAATTGTTCACTCCCTGCAGTACCGTTCATCACGTTTTAATCGATGAATCATCACCAAATTCATCACTGCTGATGATTAATCGATGAATTTTCATACAAATTAGTGATGAATTTAACATTGGCACAGGAGCCTAGGAGTTAATCAGTGAAAAATTAATCACTCTTTAATCAGTAATTCATCACTCTTTAATCAGTAATTCATCACTCTTTAATCAGTAATTCATCACTCTTTAATCAGCATTTACTGATGAAAATGCGATGAATTACTGATTAAAGAGTTATGAATTACTGATTAAATAGTGATAAATTACTGATTAAAACGTGATGAATTCATCACATTTTCATCAGTAATTTATCACATTTTTATCAGTATTTCATCGCTTTTTAATTTTTTTCATCAATAATTCATAGCTTTTTCACCCCATTTCCATCATTATTTCATCGCTTTTTCATCGTTTTTTCATCGCTGTTTCACCGCATTTTCATCAGTAGATAAACACATCATTTAATCAATATTTCCATTTATGTAATTAAATATTATTCTTACATTTTATGGTTATTATCAATTATTATAATTCTAAGTATTAATCTTAATTCAATATACATATGTACGTTTTCAGGAGTCTCGGAGGTGTTAAGGATGTTTTTTAATTTTTGGGTAATTTAATTTGATTAATCGACGAAAAATAAACCAGAAAAATTCTGTCAGTCTGCTGAATTAAACCTTGGGGCTAAAGCCTAGTACTCAGATCGAAAAACGAGTTCGCTGCATTTTTGAGAGTTCATCTGTTTTTTTTGCTACGGTCGTACTGTCAGTTTGTTGACAAGCAGTTAAAATTCAATTGCGGGAAAGAGCCTTTAAAATATATTCTCAACTAATTGCTCATTTAAAGTTCATAGCTGCACTTAGTTCTAGCCGGCGATTTTTATACCCTTGCAGAGGGTATTATAATTTTGGTCAGAAGTTTGTAACACAGTGAAGGAGACGTTTCCGACCCTATAAAGTATATATATTCTTGATCAGGATCAATAGGGGAGTCGATATAGCCATGTCCGACTGTCCGTCTGTCCGTCCGTCCGTCTGTCCGTCTGTTTCAATACCGTTTGCGAGCTCAGTTTAAAAGCTAGCGATCTGAAACTTTCACAGTCGTCCTAAAACAAGTGTACGCAGATCAAGTTTAAAAAACCGCCCCGATCGGATGTCTATATCCTATAGCTCCCATAGGAACAATCGGATATAACTTGCAAGAATGGAAGATATTTCGCGCAGTGTAAAAGCAATTGACATGAATCTTTCCAAATCGTATTTTTTTATGCGTACCTTGATCAGGGTAAAAGCGCGTGAGGATCGGACGTCTATATCTTAAAGCTCCCATAGGAACAAAAGGGTAAAATCGGTTAAAATTTAATGATTTTTAGGATATTTCTCGCAGTATACAAGCTATTGACATGAATCTTTCCAAATCGTATTTTTTTATGCATACATTGATCAAGGTGAAAGCGCGTGCCGATCGGACGTCTATATCCTATAGCTCCCATAGGAACAATAGGGTGAAATCGGTCCAAATTTGATGATTATCGGAATATTTCGCGCAGTGTGTAAGCTACAAACATAAATTTTTCCGATTCTTATTTATTTACGCATATCTTGATTAGGGTAAAAGCGCTTGCCGCTTGGAAGTCTATATCTTAAAGGAGATAGGAAAAATTGTTAAAGGGTGCGAAAGTATCCCTTTTTATACCCGTTACTCGTAGAGTGAAAGGGTATATTGTATTCGTGCAAAAGTATGTAACAGGTAGAAGGAAGCGTTTCCGACCCTATAAAGTATATATATTCTTGTTCAGGATCACTAGCCGAGTCGATCTAGCCATGTCCGTCTGTCCGTATGTCTGTCCGTATGAACGCTGAGATCTCGGAAACTATAAAAGCTAGAAGATTGGCATTTTGCATGTAGATTTTAGGAGTTCCTACGCAGCGCAAGTTTGTTTCAAAATGGTGCCACGCCCCCTCTGACGCCCACAAGCCACAAGCTGTGGCCACAGTTTTGATGCTATTATGAAAATTTTAATTGATATGTATTTGTTTCGTAAATACCTATCGATTGGCCTAATAAAAGTTTGCCACGCCCACTCTAACGCCCAAAAACTCATTTAACGCTTAAGCCTGGCTAGCGCCTACATTTCCGCCTTTCATGGCCCGGGTAGATGGCGCAATACAATAGCGCCATCTAACGGATGACTTTGGAACAGCTGGCCAAGGTGCTCAACAGAGTCAAAGTTAATTCTCGATAAGGATTTCTATTAAAGGAAATTGCGATGGTTTTCATTTGTTAATACCGAACTATATCCCAAGAATTATGCAAATCAAATCAAGTTAGCCAAATTGGAGGTCTGAGTCAAACAATGGCGTATGTGTGTATGCTGGTGCAGGACAAAAGCTGCCTGCGCTAAAGCAGCGCTGGTGCTGATGCTCGTGCTGAAAAGCTGCCAGCGCCTAATTCAAATTGATAATTTGAACTTTTTGTCCTTTTTTCCTGTGGTCACTCTAATTCACATTATGTTAATGCAAAATCTAAAGTTGTTTAGCTGAGTAACGGGTATTTAATAGTCGAGGCACTCGACTATAGCGTTCTCTCTTGTTTTCTATTTGTATATGACATTTTTGCAGTATAAAAGCAATTGACTTGAAACGATGCAAATCTAGTTTACTTATGTATACCTTATTCCTTTCGCTACTAGCAATTTCGGCAAAGTCTGCAAGGGTATTAAAACTTCGCCCGCTGTTTTCAGAGAGCGCTCTGTTATAGCTGACGAACAGATTTCGTCGATCTGAGTACTAAGGCTTAACGTTTGTCAGGCCCTAGTGAAAATATTTAACAATTTAATCTTTTAAAGTGTGTGTTATCCAAACCAAAAGGAAAACCACAATAAAAAAACCCAAATAATCTCCAGAACGAATTCTGTGGAGCTAAAAAAAATATTCAAATAATTATCAGTTAATATAAACAAATTTTTTTTTATACTCCGGCAGACTGGTTTTGCTAGGGCACTTGAAGATATCCTTTAATTCCTGAAAATATTTTTATTTAAATTTCGACTGCTTGTCAACAAATCCAGCTCAATTGAGACTAATCTTGCACCGTTGGTGAACATGTTTTTCGCTCAGATGAATTGCTTGTGAAGGAACCCAAATGATTGACAGTAAAATATTAGTATACTTAGTTCTGATAAACACTCAAATGCTGTCTCAGGGTCAGGATTAAAGTTTTTCCGCTGACGAAATTATTTTTTGATCTGTTTACTAGGCTTAAAATGGGAATCTTGGAGGGCACAGGATGAAAATAGTCAAATGCCTGTTGGGGAAACACCTACGGACCTATGAGGTGTGTGGAAATATATCATTGGGGAAATCCTGAAGAAATTAATATATCGCGGAGTGGTGGTCACAACATCACCTATCAAAAGGAAGGTGGATTGCCTGGGTCCCGACTGATGTAATTAGTGAAAGTTCTATTAGGTTTTCGTTTCAAATCGTTGTTTTGTATTTAAGTTCGCCTGTCTAACACCGATTCGCTAACAGCAGTTGATAATCTATTTGCTGCTGAAAATTGTATTCTTCTTTTTCGGTTTGTTTACTTCTTTTAGGATAATCAGCTGCTTTTGCAACTGTGGTTCCAATTGGCATCAGCGAACTTTTATCGAAGTCACACAAAATAATCGGTTAATTTCTCATTCTAATCTAAGGCTTTGCTTGGCAACATTTGAGTATAAAGCCTAGTAGCCTCAGGTCGACGAAATCTGTTCGTTAGCTATGAGAGAGAGCGAGACGCAAACAGCTGGCGTACACTTTTCGTCAGGCTCTTTTTTCACTCAGATACCAGAAAATTACATAGCGTTGCTAACCACCGGAAATGAAGTCTGGATGAACATTCGCCAGGCCCTAGCGAAAAGTTTAAACAATTTGATCTGTTGGAGTATCTGTCGTCAGAGCAGTGTTTCTTAGGTCAAAAATTTGCGGAAAAGGGCAGCTATGATCCCTTAATTACCAAATAATTATCTCATTTTTCGATTTGATTACTAGGCTTAAAAGAGGATTTTATTTTAGGGCATTATATCGACTGCAAAATATTAGCCTTTTTTTTATATTAACGAACTTACAGATTGAGTGTGATCATTTGATTTTGTTTCTAAGAGCAAAGTAATTTACAGCTTTGCTTGTGCTCTATTTATCTTAAATCTAATACATTCAAAAAATCAATTAAAACCCTCCAAATTAAAATTCTGTTTTTTTTTCTTTTGATCACTTTTATTGAAGTGTTGTTCGAATTTTTTATTAATTTAATCTAACGTATTAGGTACTGAAAACGGTGGATTCTAGTAACTTTTTTTTGTTTGACATCGGTGCCTTAATTGCCATATCCATTTCCGCACCGGAAATCATAAAAGTATATTTAATTTTGCTTTTTTTTCCGAATTTCATATATTCAAACTTTGTAACTTATTAAATTCTTCTGTGTTCCTAATTTTTTTAAATTAATAAAACTATTATAATTTTGTATGGGTTTGTGATGCCCTCTACAAAAGAAGTGTCATGTGGTACTACTGCGATTGGTCCATTGAATAAAGAACCTGTCTATTAAACTTCCCTAAAAATAAAGATCTGATTATGGAGCTAGAGTTCGTGGTCGGTAGACAGTCCAAGGCTTACGCTGTTCAACCCGCTTTTCGCAAATGGATATTTGTAAGATAAAGGGCTAAAGAAGATTCGGTGATATGTTATATACATATGTTATATCACGGCATGTACACTGCTCGCCACTTGAATGAATACCCATGTATGCTCTCATAACAACTTTGAAATGGGTATAAAATTAAAAAAAATTAAAATGAGGCGTGGCACTTCAAACAAAAAAACCGACAGGAGCCGTCACGTCATAGCAAATTGCAAATGCAACGTTAAAGCAAGTTTGACAACCATGCGTCGTTTTATTGATTATGATCCACAACTGAAGAGACTAAAAATCAAGAAGAAGGCTCAGGCACATGTGACCTGGACTTCGGAATGGCATCGTGTGGCCTTTTCGGACGAAAAAAAGTTCAGGTTGGAGGACCCCGAAGGCTACAGCTACTATTTTCATGATCTTCGAAATGGACCACACCTTCTTGATAAGTTGCACAGCTGTGCTGGTGGTATTGTGTTGGGGGCTATTTCGTATTATGGCACTTGTGAGCTTAAATTTGTTGCGAGCCAAAACGTGTACTTAAATGTGTGGGGATGGATAACACGTCATATCTATGGATCAGGTCAACAATATTCGAGCGTTCCCGAACTATGTAAATGCAGCTATCAAATTCGCATGGAGCTCGATTTCGTTGAATTATTTGGGAAAATTTTATGCATCCCCTAAAGACCGAATGTGTGAAGTTTTAAAGGAAAAAGGTGGGTCACCACGCTCCCATAGAAAAATCGAAATATAAAAAAGGGTATTTTGCTGTTTTTCTATTTATTAAAATATTTCTTTGGGATATAGTAATTATTTACTAAATCAGAATTAAGCTTTTGGTTTTGTCAAAATCGGACAACAATATCTTAAAGTTGCAATAGAAACGATGGCAAAATGCAGCTCAAATTCGACATAGCTCCTTTTTAGTAATATAGTCATCGAAATCGAAATGTAGTCGTTTTGTGATACAAGCCGTCCATTTTTGACCTAAGACACACAATGCTCTTGCAACAGACTAGTGTTGGGTAAAAACTGCTCATTTGGGTGAGCATGTTCACTTGTTCTTTTTTATACCCTTGCAGAGGGTATTATAATTTCAGTCAAAATTTTGCAACGCAGTGAAGGAGACATTTCCGACCCTATAAAGTATATATATTCTTGATCAGCATCACCAGGAGAGTCGATCTAGCCATGTCCGTCTGTCCGTCCGTCTGTCCGTCCGTCCGTTTCTACGCAAACTAGTCCCTCAGTTTTAAAGCTATCTGCTTGAAACTTTCCCAAAAGTTGTCTTTCTATTGCAGGTAGTATATAAGTCGGAACGAGCCGGATCGGGCCACTATATCAAATAGCTGCCATATAACTGAACGATCGGAAATGCCATAACTTTGATGTTTTTAAAGTTAGGAAGTTGGGATAACTGATTGATCGGAAATTCCATAACATTGGTGTTTGTTAAGTTAGGAAGCTGGGATTTTCTATGGGTTTTATTTTTGACCAATCAATCCGACCTATTATAATTTCATAAGGATCGGCCGACTATATCCTGTAGCTGCCATATAACTGAACGATTGGAAATGCCATAACTTTGGTGTTTTTAAAGTTAGGAAGTTGGGACTTTTTTTGAGTATTAAGAATGCATCATATGAATAATTTTGAAGAATATAATTTACAGAATATTCTGCAAGGGTATATCAACTTCGGCTCCGTCCGAAGTTAGCTTTCCTTTCTTGTTTTTAATGAGTCAACTCACTCAGTTTGCTCACTTGTTCACTTGTTCACTTGCTCACTTGATCACTTGTTCACTTGCTCACATGTCCTGTCCTTAACTTTTTCACTGCTCATTGCTTAATTAATGCTAAGATTACAATTGAGCGCTGCATTTCAGAGTATTGAGTATTGAAACAAAATAAACGGAAGAATGATCAGGTTTGCGCGCTCTGAGATTGACTGTATGACCGTATGCAAAATTCATCAAAAAAGTAAGAGAGCAAAGCTGAGCAAGTGAACACAAAGGAGCAAGTGAGCAAAACTGAACAAGTGAACAAAAAAGAGCAAGTAAGAGACAAAAACTGAGAAAGTGTACAAAAAGGAGCAAGTGGGCAAAAATGAACAAGTGAACAAAAAAGAACAAAATCGAAGGAACATGTTCACTCACTCAGTTCAGTGAGCAACTCATTTTTGTTCACTCATTCATGAGCAACCCAACCACTACAACACCCAACCAAAAGATTAAATTTTTTAAAGGTTTTCCGCTGGCGAACTTGATTGTCGGTCTGAATGCTAGGCTTCAACACATTAAATTGACATCAATTAAAACATTAAATTTTTTAGGATTTCGTGGTAGCAGCAAAACACATACATTTCAAACTCCTAGTGAACACGAATTGTGGATACCATTTTTTGGGAATCTTGATAGATTTAAAAAGAGTAAATCATATTCCTCCATAGTTTCGTTGTTTTCTAAATTCTGGATGATTTCCCAAAATTTTTTACAGCAAAATCGAAACGAAGAAGAAAGGAAGCAAACTTTGGCAAGCCTAAGTTTATATACCCTTGCAGTTATTACAAAACGACTACATTTCGATTTATATTCCTATATTACAAAAAACAATGAAGCTATGTCGATTTTGCGCTGCATTTGACCATCGTTTCTATGGCAACTATATGATATTGTTGTCCGATTTTAATTTAATTAAATTAATTCCATTAATTCCATAATATTTAAATATTACCAAATCCCAGAGAACAACAACAAATATTAAAAAACAAGAAAGGAAAGCTAACTTCGGGCGGAGCCGAAGTTGAAATACCCTTGCAGAATATTCTGTAAATTATATTCTGCATAATTATTTATATGATGCATTCTTAACACTCATAAAAATGCCAACTTCCTAACTTTAAAAACACCAAAAAAAAAATTTTATTTTTATTTTAATTTAGAAAACAACGAAACTATGGAGGAATATGATTTACTCTTTTTAAATCTATCAAGATTCCCAAAAAATGGTATCCACAATTCGTGTTCACTAGGAGTTTGAAATGTATGTGTTTTGCTGCTACCACGAAATCCTAAAAAATTTAATGTTTTAATTGATGTCAATTTAATGTGATGAAGCCTAGCATTCAGACCGACAAACAAGTTCGCCAGCGGAAAACGTTTAAAAAATGTAATCTTCTGGTTGGGTGTTGTAGTGGTTGGGTTGCTCATGAGTGAGTGAACAAAAATGAGTTGCTTACTGAACTGAGTGAGTGAACATGTTCCTTCGATTTTGTTCTTTTTTGTTCACTTGTTCATTTTTGCTCACTTGCTCCTTTTTGTACACTTTCTCAGTTTTGGTCTCTTACTTGCTCTTTTTTGTTCACTTGTTCAGTTTTGCTCACTTGCTCCTTTGTGTTCACTTGCTCAGCTTTGCTCTCTTACTTGCTCTTTTTTTGTTCACTTGTTCAGTTTTGATCACTTGCTCCTTTTCGTTCACTTGCTCAGTTTTGATCTCTTACTTTTTTGATGAATTTTGCATACGGTCATACAGTCAATCTCAGAGCGCGCAAACCTGATCATTCTTCCGTTTATTTTGTTTCAATACTCAATACTCTGAAATGCAGCGCTCAATTGTAATCTTAGCATTAATTAAGCAATGAGCAGTGAAAAAGTTAAGGACAGGACATGTGAGCAAGTGAACAAGTGAGCAAACTGAGTGAGTTGACTCATTAAAAACAAGAAAGGAAAGCTAACTTCGGACGGAGCCGAATTTGATATACCCTTGCAGAATATTCTGTAAATTATATTCTTCAAAATTATTCATATGATGCATTCTTAATACTTAAAAAAAGGCCCAACTTCCTAACTTTAAAAACACCAATATAGTCGGCCGATCCTTATGAAATTATGATAGGTCGGATTGATTGGTCAAAAATAAAACCCATAGAAAATCCCAGCTTCCTAACTTAACAAACACCAAAGTTATAGAATTTCCGATCAATTAGTTATATGGCGGCTATAGGATATAGTCGGCCGATCCTTGTGACATTTGACAGTTAAGTGACAGTCTGTCCGTCCGTCTGTCCGTCCGTCCGTCCGTCCGTCCATACGCAAACTAGTACCTCAGTTTTAAAGCTATCTGCTTGAAACTTTCCCAAAAGTTGTCTTTCTATTGCAGGCAGTATATAAGTCGGAACGAGCCGGATCGGGCCACTATATCAAATAGCTGTCATATAACTGAACGATCGGAAAAGCCATTACTTTGGTTTTTGTAAAGTTAGGAAGGATTTGGGATTTTCTATGGGTTTTATTTTTGGCCAATCAATCCGACCTACCAAATTTCATAAGGATCGGTCGACTATATCCTATAGCTGCCATATAACTATACGATTGGAAATACCATAACTTTGGTGTTTTTAAAGTTAGAAAGTTTGGATTTTTTATGAGTATTAAAAATGCATCATATGAATAATTTTGGAGAATATAATTTACAGAGTATTCTGCAAGGGTATATCAACTTCGGCTTTGCCCGAAGTTAGCTTTCCTTTCTTGTTTGAAAATAAAAAAGGTATGTAACCCCTCAGCCGGTAGATACCTATCACCCAACTCTAGAGCTGACTGTAGATGCAGGAACAGAGCCGAAAAGTCTGTTAAAAGATTTCGCTGCTTTCGTAAGCAAACTTTCATCGTTTAAATACTTTTATATCTGGCTATGACTGGTTCGATCTTTATTCAATTTAAAATGTGCGGATTACAATCTGCCTTTTCTCGTTACCAAATTTAATTTTACCGTGCCTAACGCCCGGTACTATAAAAGCTATCTGACTTGATATAGGGTCCAGTTTTCACAAGATTGAAAACAGTTTTATAATTTTGTTAACACTAAGCGTAAATCAGCCTGTTACCCAGCATCGCGATTATTATAAAATTCTTTTTCCCTATTTTCTGTTTCATCCAGTCCATTTTCGTCTTATGTCATATGTCATATCCAATTCAAACATAATTTTGTCCAAGTTTAAGCGAAAGCTACATTCTCTTAAGTTAAACCAGTCTATTCAGCGGGTCCTGACGGAGTTCCAGGCTGCGTGCTTTGATACTGCACTGTAGACCTCTGCACAAATTATTTACCTTATTTTTGGAATCTTCTCACTTTACACCTATTTGGAAGGAGTAATTTGTTATTCCCCTTCATAAGAAAGGCCATTTAAGAGGTATATCGAAGTTGTCCGCCATCCCAGAGCTTTTCGAAAACGTTATTATATCCCTCTTGTATCATCTTTGTAGATCAATTATATCTCCATATCAACAAATACTTATAAAGCGAAGAGGACAAACCTTTTGGAGCTAACGCCTTTTGTAATAAATGGCTTCAGACTGGCGTAGCTTACAATGATTTTAGTAAAGCATTTGATTCTGCAAAACTCTCGCTTTTTGTATTAAAGCTTGACTTATTAGGACTTCCATGTGATCTTCTAACATGGATCTTAAGTTATGTAAGTGATAGAAATCAAGGAGTCCTCTTTAAAAGCTCTATCTCTAATTTGATCCGAGTAATTTCAGACGTCCCACAAGGGAGCCACCTTGGACCACTTCATTATTTATTTACGATCTCCCTCTAAGTGTCCTCGTGTAGTTAAGTTATGCCTGCAATATACAAATTTCCTACAGTTCAGACTTACAATCGGACCTGCTTTTCAAACATGGTGTTGTGAAAATATATATTTTTGGTCAGGATCGCGTCCTGAGTTGATATAAGCATGTCCGTCTGCCCGACTGTCCGTCTGTCTGTTTCTACGCGAACTAGTCTCTCAGTATTTAGATATCGAATTGAAACTTTGCACACACCCTTCGTTCCTTTGCACGCAGTATATAAGTCGGAACGGCCGGGATCGGCCGACATATAACTGATTGATCGGAAATGCCATAACGTTAGTGATTTTAAAGTTAAGAAGTTGGGATTTTTTATGAGTATTAAGAATGCATCATATGAATAATTTTGGAGAATATAATTTACAGAATATTCAGCAAGGGTATATCAACTTCGGCTCCGCCCGAAGTAAGCTTTCTTTTCTTGTTTAGTTTTAAATAGCTCTAAAAAAATAGCAATTACATTTTTTCGGGTGAACCCACAATATGCCACGTATATGCGGGGTGGTTGTGCATTACCTAGAATCACGCATGTTGATGACCTTGGCGTTCTTCTGAACCCAAAACATAAGGTTTTTCACCATATTACTTCCATGGGGGAGTGCTCGGAATTATAAATAGTTGGTCAAAGGAATTCGATGAACACTAGTCCGTCCAATTTTGCAGTACTGTTCACCCAATTGGAGTGCCCAATATGGTGTACATATAGAGTTGGATAGAGTCTGAGCAAAATAACTTTTTATTATTTGCTCTACCGGTCCTTCAGTGGAATGCAAGGCTTATTTAGTCATCTTACTTTAGTAGACTTCTTCTAATTAGTCTACCATCCTCGTAAACTTATTTACGGTGATGTGGAAAGTCCCGAGTTACTGGGTCACCTAAACCTATCTGAGCCTAATAGAATTACCAGGAACTACGAGTATACTTACTTGAAATCATTGTATATCTAACTATAATATGCATAAACCCTTAAAAGTACCATATTATTTATATTTCGATCTCGTTTTTACGTCCAGCGCGTATTAAGCATTGCTTGGCGTCGTAAGGGCCACTTGTTTGTGTTGATCATAGTGCATCAACGAATATTGGATAATAGGAAAAACAGGTCCATACCATCAGAATAGTCCCTCCATGATATATGGTCTTTATATGATATTGTTGTCTGATTATTATTTAATAATGGTGTTTTAGGAACAACAAGCACAAATTTGAAGATACGTTTTAATAATTACAAAAATTTACTGATAGCTTGTGACTTGGTGATTCAGTGCCGTTTTAGCCTCACAAACAAAAATAATTAGAGATGGTAAACTCAATTATCCGCACATTTCATTTCCAAATGTTAATCGTTTAGCAATTTAACCCAATTAAATATGCATGATGTTATACGTGTAAACAAAAGGCCATCACAGGGACTTGCACCAGCAGCGACAAGCTGTGTAATAAAGTTTGCCCGCCCTCAAATAGAACACCTATTATTTGCCTGTTGACAGTAACCACTCAAGCGAATTATTGCCAACTCATCAGTGGGTATTTTAGTCCATTTTTTATCTACCCCAGTATCTGCATTTGTGTCCGCGTTCGTCAAAAGGCATATGCTTCTAAATTCAACCCCCGGGACTTCTGAAACGCAATCGTTTTCGATTTTAATAGGCCGTCGTATATGTACAATTGGATGACTGTATGACGAGTGTACCTTCCCATTTGAAATATGAAACCTGGACAAGCAACAGAAGTGAAAGGATGAGGCACTCCCTGTGTAAACAAAGCACTCAAATTAATTAGGGATAATTGAATTCCTGTTGCAAATGGGCTTTACTACTTTAATTGAGCATGTTTTCAGATTAAAATAACGTTCTTCCATATTTACCAATAAATCTGTGCTTTCTTTTTTATTTGATTTATTTTTAAGCTATGGTCCATGAGACCATACATAAATCTGATGTATAAAACAAATTGGGGCACAATGTATAATCATCGTAGTTGGTTATCAAAATATTTAAAATAGTAAAAGTAAATTAAGAGAAAGAAAAACTAAAACGCAGTAAAAAAAAATAATCATTTTATTTGCAAAAGGGATTACCTATATATATTTATACATGTATACAAGTCAAAGCTTTCTTTAGCGTTATGCGAATAAGGAATGCATTTTAACGAGTCTTGGTCTCGTCATCCATTTTCGTCATCAAAGTTTTCATTTTGGTTTTACTGCTTTCGTTTTGGTTTTAGACTCGGTACGTAGCCAAATGCTTAAGTATGTTCATTTTAATAAATGTATGAGCTTGCAATAATGTATACCGCGGAGAACTAAGTCGCTCCGTTTTTTTCTTCTTGTCAAATACGGTAGGCAGTTAAAATTAACTGCGAGTATTATAGGTTCCTATTGAAATCTTAAAATTAAAACTATAAAATTAAATATTATTATCACAATTATTTTATTTAAAACTGAAACAATTCCACCAATTGGCTAGAAACATTTTTATTCAATTTATGTACGCTGTACATTTATATAAAATTTTCAAATTGTACCGAATACTTAATTTCATACTATACCATACCATTGGAGCAACCCTATCATATAATATTAAATTATTTAAGTCATTGGGCCTTTTTTCAAAAAAAATTATAGGATTGCTTACGCATAAATAAATTATGTCTAATATTAAAATAAATAAATGTATACAATATTGGTGACTTACGTGTTACAAGTTTGATCTCGCTTTTACAAACAACCCTGCCTTGAATGCGTAAACCAAAGGCACTCGTCCCAGCTTACAATTTTTCGAGCGATTGTCTATGTACATCTGCCAGATTGTTAACAATCTGGCGTTTTTCTAAATACTAACATAATTTTGTCATTATTTACCTCACTGGTTTGTAATTCGTTCAACCCTCGGCTCCCCTCACAAGTTAAGGAGTCCCGTAATCATTTGTTTCGCTTCCCGTTTGCAATTTAAGCGTGGGCATGCAGTAACAAAGGCATTAAGCTTAACAATCTGTACTTTATAACTTTTTTGCTAACCTTATTATCTCTAACGAAATGGTCTCTAGGGACAGGCTCCTTTTCAATTATGCTATTCACACGCATTCTATAATTGAATAAGGGAGTTTTCACGTTAGGAGTGAGCAAATGTCTGATTCCAATTTTCATGGAATAAATTTGTAGTAAAAATTAATATTAATATATTTTTTGAGCAATAACGGCAAAAATTATTGATTTCAAAATATTGTGGTGGGAAGTTGGACTTGGACTCGATTTGGTCGGAACAACTGGAGGTATAAATCCAACAGCTACTACAGGAAAGTTGCAGCCCGTTTACCATCATTTCGGTGTTTTTGAAGATAATTGGCTTTTTACGCTTTTGGTTTTGTCAAAATTATAGAAAATGTCAATTGCATTTTATTATACTTTTGCAGAGGGTATTGAAATTTCAGTCAAAAGTTTGCAACGCAGTGAAGTAGACATTTACGACCCTATAAAATATATATCCATCCTTTGAAATTTGGTAATATTTAAATATTATGGAATTACGGTTTTAATTAAATTAAAATCGGACAACAATATACATCCGTGCAAAAGTATGTAACAGGTAGAAGGAATCGTTTCCGACCCTATAAAGTATATATATTCTTGTTCAGGATCACTAGCCGAGTCGATCTAGCCATGTCCGTCTGTCCGTCTGTCCGTCTGTCTGTCCGTATGAACGCTGAGATCTCGGAAACTATAAAGGCTAGAAGATTGGCATTTTACTTGTAGATTTTAGGAGTTCCTACGCAGCGCAAGTTTGTTTCAAAATGGTGCCACGCCCCCTCTGACGCCCACAAGCCACAAGCTGTGGCCATAGTTTTGATGATATTATGAAAATTTTAATTGATATGTATTTGTTTCGTCAATAAATATCGATTGGCCTAATAAAAGGCTAGCGCCTACATTTCCGCCTTTCAAGGCGCCATCTAACGGATGACTTTGGAATAGCTGGCCAAGGTGCTCAACAGAGTCAACGTTAATTCTCGATAAGGATTTCTATTAAAGGAAATTGCGATGGTTTTCATTTGTCAATACCGAACTATATCCCAAGAACTATGCAAATCAAATCTAGTTAGCCAAATTGGAGGTCTGAGTCAAACAATGGCGTATGTATGTATTTACATTGTACACAGTTGCAATTGCCCGGCAAAGATAACTCCTTTCAAAGAAAGCTATTCGCTATACCCGTTACTCGTGTTGTGCAAACATTTAGACTTTAATATACATAATACTATTTAAGAATGTATGTGTTTAGCCAATATAAGTATGTATGTTTAATATTTCTAGTCAATTTATTACAAGAAGGCATATTTATATTAAGTTGTTTAGCTGAGTAACGGGTATCTAATAGTCGAGGCACTCGACTATAGTGTTCTCTCTTGTTTTAATTTGAGTACATTACCAATCCATAATTTTATACCCTTGCTGAGATAATACTCTCAATTTCAGTCAAAAGTTTGCAACGCAGTGAGTGTATATTCTTGATCAGCATCACCAGGAGAGTCGATCTAGCTGTCCGTCCGTTTCTACGCAACCTAGTCCCTCAGTTTTATAGCTATCTGCTTGAAACTTTCCGAAAAGTTGTCTTCCAATAGGAATGGCAGGTAGGAACGAGACGGATCGGGCGACTATATCACATAGCTCCCATAGGAACAATCGCAAAAAAATTCAAAAAAATTATAGCTTTGTTGTTTTTAATTATTTTTTTGTTGTTCTTTGGGATTTGGAATTATTTAAATATTATTGAATTACGGCTTTAATTAAATTAAAATCGGACAACAATCTTATATAGCTGCCATAGAAACGATGGCAAAATGCAGCGCAAAATTGACACAGCTTCGTTGTATTTAGTAATATATGCATATAAATCAAAATGTATTCGATTTGTACTAACTGCAAGGGTATATAAACTGAGGCTTGCCGGAGTTTGCTTATTTTCTTGTTTTCTTTTGTTGTTTGGGACTAGGTAGTACTTAAATATTATGGAATTACGGTTTTAAATAAATTAAATAAAAACGATTAAATGCCGGGCAAAATTGACAAAACTTCATTGTTTTTAAACCCTTGCAGAGGGTATTATAATTTTTAGTAATACATATAGGCAGAACAATCGAAATGTAGTCGGTGTCCAATAACTGCAAGGGTATATAAAGTTTGCTTCCTTTTTTGTTATTAATGATATACATGATATATATGCCGGAAATGTCTCAATAAAAGCATTGCAAGAGCTTATAAAATTAATTACTGTAATATAAATCTAGCTTAAAACTTGACAAAAATATTTTAATGGTTTTAAGTAAGCCTTTATGCTAACCTAATTAATAACAAAAATCAAAACAATGTTTATGAAAAATATTTTCAGCAGTTTATTTAAATGGCTTTATCTGAAAGTGTTAAAATGACTCCTGTGTCTGTGGCTCCCTTCAACGGAATGGAAAGCAGTCAAACTTCCCAAAGGTCAAATCACGTACGTATTTTATAAATATGAATATACGATTCTGACCAGTTTTTATGCCATTTTTCCCATAGAAAAATCAAAAGATTAAAAAAAAATTTTGGCTGTTTTTCTAATTATTTAAATATTCCTGTTACATAAAGTAATTTTTTTACTATTTAAAAATTACCCTTTAAATCGAACAACAATATCATAATGCTGCAGGAGAAACGATGGCAAAATGCAACTAAAAATCGACAAGCTTCATTATTTTTGGTAATAAGGCATAGAAATCGAAATGTAGTCGTTTTGTAATAACTGCAAGGGTATATAGACTTCGGCTTTCCGAAGTTTACTTCCTTTCTTGTTATTTGTACACTTGTTTCAAAAGGTAATTTTGTTTTTTCTAAAAACCTTTTGTACAACACCCCTTTGCATTTTAATTTAATATTTGAACATAACATTTTAGAAAATCACTGGAATCGAACTCTTTTCCATGATATTTGCTTTAAATACACACAAAAGTTCCGCAGAGATGCTAAGAATACAAAAATCCGATATTTGGTGAATTCAATATATCTAGCCCATATAATTTATATTACCAAATTTTAACGAGTACATTATTTGTTCAAACTATATCGATACCTAAATATCGAGAGCAGACATAACCTTAGGCTCTCCTGCAGGTCATCGATTAAAAAAATAATTTTAATGCTTTTTATACCCTTGCAGAGGGTATTATAATTTTGGTCAGAAGTTTGTAACGCAGTGAAGGAGACGTGACCGACCCTATAAAGTATATATATTCTTGATCAGGATCAATAGGGGAGTCGATATAGCCATGTCCGTCTGTCCGTCTGTTTCAATACCGTTCGCGAGCTCAGTTTAAAAGCTAGCGATCTGAAACTTTCACACTCGTCCTAAAACATGTGTACGCAGATCAAGTTTGAAAATCGCCCCGATCGGACGTCTATATCCTATAGCTCCCATAGGAACAATCGGATATATCTTGCAAGAATTGATGATATTTCGCGCAGTGTAAAAGCTATTGACATGAATCTTTCCAAATCGTATTTTTTTATGCATACCTTGATCAGGGTAAAAGCGCGTGGCGATCGGACGTCTATATTCTATAGCTCCAATAGGAACAATAGGGTAAAGTCGATCCAAATTTTATGTTTTTCGGAATATTTCGCGCTGTGTAAAAGCTATTGCTATAAATTTTTTCAAATCGTATTTTTTTATGCATTCCTTCATCAAGGTAAAAGCGTGTGCTGATCGGACGTCTATATCCTATAGCTCCCATAGGAACAATCGGATTTAACTTTCAAGAATGGAAGATATTTCGCGCAGTGTAAAAGCTATTAACATAAATCTTTCCAAATCTTATTTTTTTATGCATACCTTGATCAGGATAAAAGCGCTTGGCGATCGGACGTCTATATCCTATAGCTCCCATAGGAACAATAGGGTAAAATCGGTTAAAATTTAATGATTTTTAGGATATTTCGCACAGTATATAAGCAATTGACATGAATCTTTCCAAATCGTATTTTTTATGCATACCTTGATTAGGGTAAAAGCACGTGACGATCGGACGTCTATATCCTACAGCTCCCATAGGAACTACAGGGTGAAATCGGTCCAAATTTGTTGGTTTTCTGAATTTTTCGCGTAGTGTGTAAAATAGTGACATAAATTTTTCCAAGTCTTATTTATTTACGCATATCTTGATTAGGGTAAAAGCGCTTGCCGACCGGACGTCTATTTCCTATAGCTTCCGTTGGAAAAATAGTTAAAGGAGCGAAAGTATCCCTTTTTTTCTATTTTTATATGACATTTTTGCAGTATAAAAGCAATTGACATCAAAGGACGCAAATCTAGTTTATTTATGTATACCTTATTCCTTTCGCTACTTTTTCAGTTTTAGCAATTTCGGCAAAGTCTGCAAGGGTATTAAAACTTCGGCTTGCCGAAGTTAGCTTCCGTCCTCGTTTTTCTTTAATTTATAATACTTTGACAGATCGAAATAATATAAAAAAATAATCAGAATAAGAATAATTTTTATTATCAAAAATTTAGAAGATATAATTATCGGAAAACAAGAAAGGAAAGCTAACTTCGGACGGAGCCGAAGTTGATATACCCTTGCAGAATATTCTGTAAATTATATTCTTCAAAATTATTCATATGATGTATTCTTAATACTCATAAAAAGTCCCAACTTCCTAACTTTAAAAACACCAAAGTTATGGCATTTCCAATCGTTCAGTTATATGGCAGCTATAGGATATAGTCGGCCGATCTGGCTCGTTCCGACTTATATACTAACTGCAATAGAAAGACAACTTTTGGGAAAGTTTCAAGCAGATAGCTTTAAAACTGAGGGACTAGTTTGCGTAGAAACGGACGGACGGACGGACGGACGGACGGACGGACAGACGGACGGACGGACGGACGGACGGACGGACGGACGGACAGACGGACGGACAGACGGACATGGCTAGATCGACTCTCCTGGTGATGATCAAGAATATATATACTTTAAAGGGTCGGAAATGTCTACTTCACTGCGTTGCAAACTTTTGACTGAAATTATAATACCCTCTGCAAGGGTATAAAAATAAAATATTACATAAAAAACTACACACGAAATCAATGCTATATAAAATAAAAAATGTTTTTTTTTATCAAAACGAAATAGATTTGTCTGTGGGCATATCATATTGATTATAAAAATTGAGCCAAATTGACTTAAAAAATAGAAACAGGGTATATAAAACATAAAACCAATAATAAACAGATACAAATTTAAGGTTAACAAGAGAGAACGCTATAGTCGGGTGCCCCGACTATCAGATACCCGTTAGTCAGGTAAAGGGAGTTCGAGGGATATGGAGATAGAAACTTTGATCACGCATAACTTTTTAACGAATGGTCCGATTTGAAAAATTTTTTTCTAAAATTATTGATCAGCATCACCAGGAGAGACGATCTAGCCATGTCCTTCAGTTTTAAAGCTATCTGCTTGAAACTTTTCCAAAAGCTGTCTTTCTATTGCATGTAGAATATAAATTGTAACTTAGTTTTTAAATTTTTTTTTTGGTTCCGTCCGTCCGTCCGTCCGTCTGTCCGTCTTTCCGTCCGTCCGATTCTACGCAAACTTGTCCCTCAGTTTTAAAGCTATCTGCTTGAAACTTTTCCAAAAGCGGTCTTTCTATTGCATGTAGAATATAAATCGTAACTTAGTTTTTAAATTTTTTTTTGGTATTTGGTAACATTTAAATATATACTATGGAATTACGGTTTTAATTAAATTAAAATCGGACATCTATATCATATAGCTCCCAAAAAAAATCAAAAATCGTTCAGTTTCTGTGCTAACTAGTCCCTCAGTTTTTAATTAAATTAAAATCGGACAACAATATCAAATAGCTGCCATAGAAACGATTGCAAAATGTAGCGCAAAATCGACGTAGCTTCATTGCTTTTCGTAATATAGACATAGAAATCGAAATTTAGTATATTTGTAACAACTACAAGGCTATATAAACTTCAGCTTGCCGAAGTTTGTTCCTTTCTTGTAAAAATATTCCTTTGACATATAGTAATTATTTACCATATCAGAATTACGATTTTAGTTTTATCAAAATCGGATAACAATATTATATAGCTGTCACAGAAACGATGTAAAAATGCAGCCCAAAATCAACATAGCTCCAATACAGGCTTGGGAATCGAAATGTAGTCGTTTTGTAATAGCTGCAAGAAGTTTGCTTTCTTTCTTGTTATACCCTTGCAGAGGGTATTATAATTTCAGTCAAAAGTTTGCAACGCAGTGAAGGAGACATATTCGACTCTAGAAAGTACCAGGTATACCGGTATGAAGTTAGTGTTGTGAACGAGCCTTTATTAATTTTTTTTGTTTGCTATGACATCTGTGAAACATATTTAGTATTAGTCATTGAACAGACAACATCATATTTTTTCATCGTGTTAAAAATGTCGAATTTTGTACCAGAAAGTGATGATTTGCAGAAAGCATTAATTAATTATTGATCAGCATCACCAGGAGAGTCGATTTCGCATTGACCGTCTGTCCGTCCGTCCATCCGTCCGTCCATTTCTACGCAAACTAGTTCCTCAGCTTTAAAGCTAGCTTTAAACTTTCCCAAAAGTTGTGTTTCTATTAAAGGTATAGTATATAAGTCGGAACGACTTTTTTTATTTATCAAAATAATTTTTTGAGGTACAGTAATTATTTACTATATTAGAGTTACAATGGCAAAATGCAGCGCAAAATCGACATAGCTTCATTGTTTTTAGTAATATATGCATAGAAATCGAAATGTGGTCGTTTTGCAATAACTGACAGGGTATATAAACATTGACTTGTCGAAGTTTTCGTCCTCTCTTGCTTTTTCTTGTTTTAAGCCGATTTTAGTTTATGGCGACCAATTGTTTTTAGAAATAAATTTCTTTAATCCAAAATATTTATTTTTGGATTTAAAAAACATGTATTTGTATTGCGACCTTAAAAAATTTTTAATTAATTTTATTTTGAGTGTATTGACAGATGGACCGATATGCATTAAGCATATGTATTAAAGATCGTTATGTAAAAATGTAATAAAATTAATAAAAAATTTGCGTGGATTTACTCAAATTTATTTTTAAATAAAGTACGCTTGAGTTCAATAAGATGAATATTTGTTTTACAAGAATGTGGGAAAGGCAAGTTTGAAAAATTACTAGGGTGACAAACAAATTGAAGTAGAACAAATGTTTCCCTTGAGAAATCATTTGCTACGTGCCTGGATTATTTTGTTGTACGTTTTAGAAGAGCATGATAACATTTTAAAAAGCCTTCACGGCAGTTCTAATTGCAAATTATTATTTGTATATCCGTTTGTTTATTGTTTGTTTATTTGCCAGATAGGTGGGATAATTTTATGTACAATCATGTTCCTTATCTTCGCTATTTAATTGTTTATGACATGGTGCTTAACGGATATAGTTATACCTTTTTAATTTTATACCAGAGGGTACAAAAATTTTGGTCGGAAGCTTGTTACGCAGTGATGAAGGCATTGCCGACCCTATAAATAAATTTCTATATTTTAGCAACATTTTCTTGATTTAATAAATATTTCTTTGTTTTTAGAAAAAAAAATTGCGCGAACTCTCCTCACCCATAGTATAGAGTAAGAATCTGAATAGAGGCATAGAGTATGAATCTATACAGATTCTTAACATATGACTGTATAGATTTTTACTATATGATAATACCCTTTTTATTTTTTTTCGCTCGAAATCCAACATACCACCATCCCACTATGGGGCCAACGACAACTTTTGTTGGCCAAAATTATTAACTCGCTCAATTCAAAGAGATATCGAGATAAAACTTTACCAATCGTTTTTTGGTATCCTTAAGCAACATATATGTTAAAAAGAATAGGATCGAACTAATAAATCCCATAGCTGCCATACGATCGATTTAGTCAACTTTGTTATTTTTTAAGATAATCGAATAATTTTTTTTTTTATTATATACTTTAAAATTGCATTTATATTATACTTTTTTATATTTTTTATATCTGCTTCTGAATAGAATTAAAAATGCAAAACAAAATGTTCTTCGTTCCACAAAGGTTCAATGTAAATCCCCAAAAATCGGATTAGCCAAATTTTATTAATATGTAAAAAAATATCACCTGCTATTAAACATCATGCTCTTCGGATTCTAGTTCAATATTTCATTGAAAATCAAAAGGATTCTAATATTCAACGCAACTACTGTTAAGGTTGCAAAACTTAAGGTTATGTGCTTAAAAATTAAATTTCGGAAAAAGTGGCAATAAGTGGCGATTTTAACCATATATGTACATTTTAAAAAGAATTAAATACTCTACAAATCTCAATAGGTTTCAGAAGTGGACTCCGCTGGACTCACTTTGTTACTCTACTTAAAAATTAGTTTTCTAATTAAAAAACGCGTTTTAGACAACTCACTTTAACACTTAAGTACAAAGACAGCAAAATAGATTTCAACCATTTAAACACACAAACACTTAGTACACACCACCATTCATCGAATTCAAATCACAAACATTTTTTGGAACGCTTATAAACTGCTTTTTTAAATACTTTAAAAATGAAATTTATAAGTAGAATTTCAAACATCTGATTTAACAGCTGTTATCTTAACAGAAGCGCACTCTATCGGAATTCCTGAAACGTAACATTGCAGATTGGTCTTCTGTTAATATATCCTAAAACAACTTTTTTGGTTTTGACGACTTTTCGCCGTAGGCGCCGTAAAGCAAACGTAGAAAGTTTGTTTGTGCCGATTCAATGCGACCAATATGTATTTCCTATTGGGGACACCAGAAGGGAGACCCATTCTCCAGAATCGGACGGCCTAGCGAAATAAATAAAGTCTTAGATAATTACGGATAATCGAATTCTTTTAACCACCTTTTAATAAATCCAACCATACAACAAGCTGCCAATTAGCGTGTACTTCTTCGGATTGGCCCGATAAAAAGTTATCAGCTTAAATTAGTAAAACATCGCGGCACCTGGTTTGGAAGTTATCTAAATCGGATAGTATGTCTAAATGGGAGGAAAAATATTCTTATACTGCATGCATAATTTAACATAACCTGCTTGTAAAAATAAGCAGACTAAGATGGCTCCCTTGTGGTACACCGCAGGTAACACGCAGAATTTCAGAAAGAGAATTTCCAAAAAGGACCATTTGTATCCTGGCACTCAGATAACTTAAGATCCATATAAGGAGATCAATTTGGAAACCCTAACAGGTCAAGTTTCCGAACAAAAAGTAATTGATTTACTGAGTTAGTGTAAATGACGTATGTTTGAGAACTACTTTTGAAGCCCTTTATCACAAATGAAGTGCGCTCCAAAAGGTTATTGGTTGTGGATCTATGTTTAACAAATCCGTATTGACACGAAGATATAATTGATCTATGAAAGTGCGGCAGATGAATGTAATAATTTGTTCAAAAAGCTTAAGGATAGTCGACAAATTAGTTATACCTCCACAGTTACTGGCCTCTAACTTGTTACACGTTCAGGATTCGATAAAAAACACAAGTCAAATAGGCGACCAAGTGAATTTCGATCATGGTTTACTTGAGATAACGAAATATTAGGCCATCAATAAAATCATGTTGTCCTATAGGTAGTAAGACTTTCGATCTATGCTCCGTAAACCACCTAACTCCAGGTACATATATTAAAATATCCTAGGACTACCTAATTGATCCCTTTCGGAAAGCTTATTTGCAACAGACTTCATAAGGGAAAATTAATTTAAATAATCAGAAAGTTCAGACAACGGGGGAATACATGAGCAAGTATGTATATTGAGTTACCACGAAGCGATAACTTTAGACAAATTAATTCAATAGAATTGAATTCCTAAAATAATAACTCCTTTGACGTAAGGTTTGAATCACTCAAATTAAGACTCCACCTCACCGTCTAGAGATACGATATATTGTGTGCTTACCTGGAAAAACTTCGGAGCTAGGATCTCCTTCTTTAACCTGGTTTCTGTGAACACGATAATATGAGATGCAAAGGAAAGACCATCAGAATACAGCAGCAGTCGCCGTTTTTTTTTGGTTTTCTGCTTTGCTGTTGCTTTTGATCGTACACGTACATACATATGTACATACATACATACATATGTAAGTCGATGCTGCGCAGTCACAGACTCGAAAATCGATGCCTTCGACTTTTTGCTACCTTTGATTTTCCAGTGTAACCGTATTTTTGAGAGTTAAAGCCTAGCACTCAGATCGACAAACGAGTTCGCTAGCGTAAAAACTTTAATCTTTCGAGAGTTCATCAGAATTAAGCGTGCTACGGTCGTACTGTCAATCAGCTGGGCTTGTTGACAAGCAGTTATAATTAAAAAAATTTTATTTGAGGGAAAGATCCTTTAATAGATAGTCTGCCGCTGTACAAAGAAATTAAAAAACAGTACAATTAAAATTGAACAGTTGATTTTTTTTATTTATTGATATTTATTTGCTAATTTAAGGTTCATAGCTGCAATAAGTTCTAAAAGTCGATTTTCTAAGTTTTTATTGCGTTTTTTCGTACAATTTTGACCTAAGAAACACTTTTTCTGACATGAGGCACCCCAAAAGATTAACACCCACACAAGAAAACTCTTGCAATCGACTTTTCTTTATTTTTCCCTCCATTATTAAAATTTTCAGTGAGCAGCTCATGCCAAAAGATTAAATTTTTTATTCCTTTCGCTAGGGTTCACCCAAAGTTCATTTTAGTACTCTGGCAACGCTATGAAATTTTCTGGTATTTTTTTGTCGATCTGAGTACCGAGGTGAAAAAAAGGCCCTACGAAAAGTGAAAGCCAGCTGTTTGCCTCTAGCTCTCTCTCGTGACTCCGTTTCTACGCAAACTAGTCCCTCCCTAAAAGTTGTTTTTTTATTGCAGGTAGTATATAAGTCGGAACGAGCCGAGTTATTAATCACAATCTCCCTAATGATTTTCTTACCTAATTTAATCGCAGTAATAAAAAAAATTTTCTGAGACTGGCGGACTCAACATTTCTTGCATGAATTGGGGAACCCAATAAAAACAAATTAGGTCAATCTTAAACCCTTATATACCCTTACATTTATTACAAAACAACTACATTTCGATTTCTATATTACTAAAAACAGTGAGGCTAAGTCGTTTCTAAGGCAGCTATATGATATTGTTGTCCGATTTTAAAAAAAGTAAAAGCGAAATTCTGATATAGTAAATAACTAATTAATAAAAACAGCAAAATAAAATAAATTTTTGGTTTTTTTTTTGATGTTTTGACTTTTCTGTGGGAGCTGACTCTAACTTTAAAGGGTGTATCTTCTGTTATAATTTATAAACGCTATATATCTTAGCCTTGTCTTGTTGATATATTCATATACTACGTTTCTAGACAATTTTAGGCCATTTAATAATAGGACTAAAAAAGCAGGAGCAAACTGTAAAATAAGTCAAATGTTACAGTTTTGCTTTGCGGTCATTTTGTAAACAAATATTTGTATCAATAATTTTTTAATAATGTGTCCACAGCCCTTTTTACTTTTTAAGTTCTCCTAGCAATTCGGCATACTTTGGGTGTAGCATTGCACCAATTCGATTTCACATGACTCTATAATTGTTATACCCTTGCATAGGGTATTATAATTTTGGTCAAAAGTGTGCAACGCAGTGAAGAAGACATCTCAGGAGCGCATCCTGAGTTGATAAAGCATGTCCGTCTGTCCGTCTGTATGTCCGTCTGTCTGTTTCTACGCGAACTAGTCTCTCAGTTTTAAAGATATCGAATTGAATCTTAGCACACACCCTTCTTTCCTTTGCACGCAGTATATGTATATGTCGGAACGGGCGGGATCGGCCGACTATATCCTATAGCCGCCATATAACTGATTGGTCGGAAATGCCATAACTTTGGTGTTTTCGAAGTTAGGAAGTTGGGATTTTCTATAGGTTTTATTTTTGGCCAATCAATCCGACCTACCAAATTTCATAAGGATCGGCCGACTATATCCTATAGCTGCCATATAACTGAACGATTGGAAATGCCATAACGTACAGAATAATTTGCAAGGGTATATCAATTTCGGCTCCGCCTTTCTTGTTTATTCCTATTATTAAATGGACTAATATTTTCTAGAAACGTAGAACATAAATATATCAACAAAACATGACTAAGATATGTAGCGTTCATAAATTAGATACAGAAGATAAAGGCCTTTGAAGTTAGAGTATTGAACTAGTGTTACGGATTTGCTCGTCAGTGTATATGATATAGATGTACGATTCAAATTAAATTGAAACCGTATTTCCATAGCATTTAAATATTACCAAATCCCAAATATCAATAAAAAAAATAAAAACAACAAAGTTATACTCTTTAAATTTTCTTTTCCGATTCATCCTATTTGAGCTATATGATATAGTCGCCCGATCCGGCTCGTTCCGACTTATATACTACCTGCAAAGAAGGGCAACTTTTGGGAAAGTTTTAAGCAGAAGGACGGATGGACAGAGGGACATGGCTAGATCGACTCTCCTGATGATGCTGATGCTCGCCAAATAAATTTCTGTTGCACCTTCTGTCAGTTTTATTAAGTTAGAATTGTGCCAAACCCAAACAAAACTTTAACTGAAAATGTATTAAAAATAAAATCAACGAATCAAAGAGTTAATAACATTAGAACCAATTTGTTTTAGTCGTATTAATTTCTGACATTAAATTAAATTGCTGATATGCAAAAATGTACTATATCCACTCAATGTTAACTTTCTCTCAAGGTGCTTCACTTTCTCTAAGGTGCTTCAGATTCCTTCAGCCTTTGTCAAGATCTCAGAATGGGCAAATTAAAATGTAGTTTTTGTTCGGCAGGTAAAAGGAAAGAGCTTGCCTAAGTTTCAAACACTCATTACATCGAGCTTAGGATTGGCTACTTGAAACCAAACCTTCAAGTTTCAAAATACTTAATATTAACAATTTTTTTTTAAACCGTCAAAAACATAAAAGACTTTTGAAATTAGGGAATCGACTACGACTACTAAAATAGGCTTACACTCTTTTTGTTTTAAAGCACACATGCAAATGAAATTTTCCCACTGGAAATGTTTAAGCTTAAGCAAATAGCTAAATGATGCTTTGAATTTGTTTAATTCGGTTATATATTTCTTAATATTAGTAATTGATTGTATTTTAGTTCTAAAAATAATTAAATTTTAAAATTTTAGGTTAGCTCAGTTTTGCTATACGGAGTGCCGATTGTCTCTTTGTTCATCGAAGGCCAGGAGCGACTCTGCTTGGCGCAAATCTCAAATACTTTATTGAAGCAATTCAGTTATAACGAAATACATAACAGGAGGGTTGCGCTTGGCATTACTTGTGTACAATGTACTCCTGTACAATTGGAGATATTAAGAAGAGCTGGTGCTATGCCCGTGAGTTCACGACGATGTGGAATGATAACTCGAAGAGAAGCGGAGCGACTATGTAAGAGTTTCCTAGGCGACAACACACCTCCACGATTACCTGACGATTTTGCATTTAATGTCCAGCACAAATGTGCCTGGGGCTGCCGTGGATCGTTCTTACCTTCCCGCTACAACTCATCAAGAGCTAAATGCATTAAGTGTTCATATTGCGGAATGTTTTTCTCGCCAAATAAATTTATATTTCATTCACATCGTATAACAACTAATGACAGGTATGTTCAGCCCGATGCGGCAAATTTCAATTCATGGCGTCGGCACATGACACTTGGTGGAAATGGTTATGATGAGAAAATTATTCACGCCTGGGAAGATGTTAAGGCAATGTTTAATGGTGGCACAAGAAAACGACTTGTTAGCAGCAGCATTAGTAGTCGAAACCAAGGCTCTCCAACGTCATCGGCGACCGTCACTACGGGAGTTGGCGGTAGTTCCTGCAGTTCCCCAACGAGTTTTGAAAGAGATCCCAAAGAAGGCGACGGGGAATCTTCTCCGCTCCCACAACGACAACTTGATAGCCAGTACAAGTACAGTACCGTAGCAGCAGCGGCCGCTGTGGTTGGAGTAACGGCAGTAGCAGCTGCAACTGTTGGTGTACCTTTTAACTTGCATGGCTCCACCGTCCTATCACCATTGCATTCGCTTCGCAGCGAACGAGACCTTTCCATAATGCCAATTTCCAGAAATTTTGTAGTGGACTACATGTGGCAGCAAAAGGATCAACATTATCAGCAACAGTTTTCAAAAAAACTAAGTAGCGGTGACCTCAGCGATCCAAGTCTTGACTGTGAGTCCTGCCCGAGGTCATGGGTTCTACCCGACACAAGTGGTCCATTGGCGACTGGAAATTCAATTCGTATTTCGGATAATACATCATTCAATATAAAAAACGAGCCCCATGCATCTATTTGTGGCATTATTAAAAACCGTAAGCTCTCAGGCGTTGCGAACAGCGGGATAAGCCTCTCTGATTACAACATTCCTTCGATTCTTAACTGCTCTGCTTTTAAACCTGTCGTCGCCTCGACAGCAATTGTGTCAACGTCCTTATACACGCGCTCCAGTGATTCAAAAAGAACCGAATATATCCACCCACAATCTACAAGAACCACAACGGTTTTAACTCAAAATACTATTTCAGCCTCTTCGCAACAGATAGTAGGTCATGAAGCCTTTTCGCCAATTTTCGAAAAAGTACAATCTAATAATGAAAGTAAGTTGCATAATTACGTTACCCCCAATTTGAATTACAAAAACCTTTTTCAGAAAAGTCAATTACATCTGTTTTATCAAACAGTGTATCCAGAAATTTAGATGATAACGACGACGACGACGAAGTGGTGGATATCGAGACAACAGAGGATGAGGGTAAATTCATAATTCAACACGTTAACGCACCTCGAACACCAGCCGATATCGTGTCTGAAGGCGAAAGTACCAGCCTTTCTCAGTCTACAAGTACAAATATTGATGTAGAAGCAGATGTCGAAGTTGATGTTATTACAACAGACGCAGAAGATCAACTAGAGTTAAATTCCAGTCGATCCTCAATTGAAAACACAAGTCATTCCCTATCAATTTTTCAAACAGAAAAATTTAAAATGTCAACTTCACCTCCAAATTCAAAACCGATGTTATGCGATAATGAAAAAAAAAATTCAGAGGTAAGAAAACTACATTTCCAAGAAAAGAAAACTTTAATTGTGGAAAATGGATACTTCTTTGATAGGTATACCCGTTACTCGTAGAGTAAAAGTAGAAGGAAGCGTTTCCGACCCTATAAAGTATATATATTCTTGTTCTACTAGTTCGGCTAGTGATCCTAGTCAATCTAGCCATGTCCGTCTGTCCGTATGAACGCTGAGATCTCGGAAACTATAAAAGCTAGAAGATTGGCATTTTGCATGTAGATTTTAGGAGTTCCTACGCAGCGCAAGTTTGTTTCAAAATGGTGCCACGCCCCCTCTGACGCCCACAAGCTGTGGCCACAGTTTTGATGCTATTATGAAAATTTTAATTGATATGTATTTGTTTCGTCAATACCTATCGATTGGCCTAATAAAAGTTTGACACGCTCACTTTAATGCCCAAAAACCCATTAAACGCTTAAGTCTGGCTAGCGCCTACATTTCCGCCTTTCATGGCCCGTGGTACCAATGTCTTGGGGTAGATGGCGCAATATAATAGCATATTTATATTAAGTTGTTTAGCTGAGTAACGGGTATCTAATAGTCGAGGCACTCGACTATAACGTTCTCTCTTGTTTTATATCCAACGCACCTTTTATATATGTATATAGTTTTGTGGCTAGAAATAACAGACTAATTGGATTTTGTACCACCAGCGTTGTAATGCCTTTTTTTCACGTCGGTACTCAGAACGACGAAAAAAATACCAGAAAATTGCAAAGCGTTGCCAGTCTGCGGAAATTAACTTTGGGTGAACCCTAGCGAAAAGAATAACAAATATAATCTTTTGGCGTGCGCTTCTCACTGAACAATTTAAGAAATTGAGGGAAAAACTCAAAAAACTCGCAAAAGTCCATTGCAGGAGTTTACATGTGAGGAAAAAATAACATTAATACTATCTGGGGTGCCTCTTGTCAGAGCAAAATGTTTTTTAGGTCAAGAATGTACGAAAAAACTCAATAAATGTGGAGCTATGAACTTAATTAGCAAATAATTATCAGTAAATTAAAAAAACATCTGTTAAATTTAAATTGTATTGTTTTTTAATTTCTTTGTACAGCGGCAGACTTGTCTTGTCAAGGTAGTTGATAATATATTTTCCCGCAAATACGATATTTGATTTTTAACTGCTTGTCAACAAACTCAGCTGATTGACAGTACGACCGTAGCACGCTTAATTCGGATGAACTCTAGAAATGTGGGTCACACTGGAAAGATTAAAGTTTTTGCGCTAGCGTACTCGTTTGTCGATCTGAGTACTAGGCTTTAATAAAGTCAAAACAAAGTTTCGTCAAAAACATTGGTCCGATAAATAAAACTTCTTCTTATTGTGAGACCCTGATGCATTTTTAGTTGGATTTTAACCAAGTCCTTCAGAGAACCGTTACAAATATCTGTCCAATTTCACAAAGGTTAGCTTCTTATATATATGTATATACCGACTCATCGATCATGGTATATATATGTATATACAAAGCATAAAAAGTGTCTCGAATATCCCGCATAAATTTATCTGTAATTAAAGGGACATGTTTTAATAATACAAAATTTAGTTTTTTAACAATATTCTCTTTGTTAACAGATAAAGTTTAAGATATTTTATAACTAACTATTTTTATTTTTAAAATATGTTTCGTTTCAGGACGTAAAAGGATTTAATGGAAATCTAAAAATCATATCTCGTCGAAAAAACGAAAAAATTCAGGACCGAACTTGTTTAAAAAAAACCGTTTCAAAATTTGCTAACGAGAAAGCACTTTCCAAGTCATTAGCTGCTAAAGAAGTATCACCCAGCTTGCAAGTACAGCAGCGTGTTGCCTTTCCAGTATTTTTTAAATCACACCTGCACTCTTTTCAACAATCTCGACAGGCTACTTTCAGCCCTAATACTCTGACGGAGTCCAATAAATGGAGTTACCCAGTTGGTAACATTGGACCATTATGTTGTTACGAAACATCCGCAAATGAAAATTGTCTAGATCTTAAGTAATTTTTAATAATATAGAAAATAATTAATAAGTATAACAATCTTAGCTACTTTTTGAATTAATTATTCATTCATTTATCAGTCCGTCTTATTCCAAACAAAAAATGTTTCATTTCCCAAAATAAGTTTTAATATTCGCTTGCATGACTCCTAAATTTTGTAAACCCTTGCAGAGGGTATTATAATTTCAGTCAAAAGTTTATATAAAATATATATTCTTGATCAGCATCACCAGGAGAGCCGATCTAGCCATGTCCGTCTGTACGTCCGTCTGTCCGTCCGGCAGTCCGTCCGTCTATCCGTCCGTCCGTTTCTACGTAAATAGTACCTCAGTTTTAAAGCTTATCTGCTTAAAACTTACCCAAAAGTTGTCTTTCTATTGCAGATAGTATACAAATCGGAACGAGCCAAATCGGGCGACTATATCATATAGCTGCAATAGGAACAATCAGAAAAAAATTTTAAAAAGTATAACTTTGTTCTTTTTAATTTTGTTTTTGTTCTTTGGGATCTGTAATATTTAATTACGATGGAATTACGGTTTAAATTAAATTAAAATCGGACATCTATATCATAAAGCTCCCATAAAAAATTCAAAAGATGAAAAAAAAATAAAAATGAAAAATAATGTTATTGAGCTGTTTTTCTATTTATCAAAATATTCCTTTGAGGTATAGTAGTTATTTACTATATACAAATTACGATTTATGTCTTGTCAAAATCGGACAACAATAACATATAGCTGCCATAGAACCAATGGCAAAATGCAGCGTGAAATCGACATAGCTTCATTGTTATACCCTTGCAGAGGGTATTATAATTTCAGTCAAAAGTTTGCATCGCAGTGAAGGAAACAATATCATATAGCTGCCATAGAAACAATGCAGCGCAAAGTCGACACAGTTTCATTGTATTTAGTAATATAGGCATAGAAATCGAAATCTAGTCGATTTTTATTAACTCCAAGGGTATATAAACTTCGGCTTGCCGAAGATTGCTTCCTTTCTTGTTTTTAGTAATATAGGCATAGAAATCGAAATGTTGTCGTTTTGTAATAACTGCAAGGGTATATAAACTTCGGCTTGCCGAAGTTTTCTTCCTTTTTTGTTTATATCGAATTCTGGTCAATCGCTTAACTTTTTTAAAATTTTTTTTTTTATGCGTATGTTTTTCAAGGTTTAAATTTGTATGGTCCTTCTTGAGTTTGAGTGTCACTACCCAAATCGTGGCGTCCAACTGTCCAAAAGAGTTTAGATTCTGGAATAAATTGTCGTCTTAAATTTTAAGCTAGTGCTACTATTAGAATTAATAATATTTGTCCGAAATTTAAGGTGTCGATACATTTTTATTTGCGAATAAGCCAGACGTGTAAGCGCAGTAGAAACATTCACACTAATGCTCATTATGAAAAAGGATCATAAAAAATGTATTTATATTACTTCAAATGATTATAACTTCTTTGTTATTTTTGTAGGTGCCTGAAAAAATAATTTCAAATAATTTTAAAAGCTCAAAAATAGCAATAATAAAATGGCTTTTAAAAATGTGTAAATTTGGTTTAATTTAATAACAATAAGGGTAAGCAATAAAAAAATATATATTTCTTTATTGTTATATTATTTTTTTTTTATTTAGCCAATATTCTATGGTTCCAACTTTTTTATTCCCTTGTAGATTTTAGTCCGTCCGGCCGTCTGTCCGTCCGTCCGTCTGTCCGTCAGTCGGTTTCTACGTAAACTAGTTCTCAGTTTTAAAGCTATCTGCCCATGAGTTGTCTTTCCATTGAATGTAATATATTATATAAGTTAGAACTATATCATATAGCTCCCATAGGAATAATCGGAAAAAAATGTTAAAATGTATAACTTTGTTGAAAATTATTATAATTTCAGTTTGACCCTATAAAGTATGTATATTCAGTATTATATCAACATCACCAGGAGAGTCGATCTAGCCATGTCCGTCTGTCCGTCTTTCCGTCCGTAATAGTAATTTTGTACTATATCAGAATAACGCTTTAAGTTTTGTCAAAATCGGACAGCTTCGACTTGCCGAAGTTAGCTTCCTTTCTTATTTTTTTATATATAATATTAAGTTTGGCATTTTTCTTTGTATGATTTTTAATAATATTTAATTCCTGTTTATTTTGTTGTTTCGTGTTCTTTTTTTTCTAGTAGATTTTCAATAGCGGTCACTCTTTTACAGGAGGGCATTATATAATTTTTGTTCACTGCACTTTCTGTGTATTGTTGTAAAGATTATGTATGTTCTGTAGCGATCACTCACGGTTACTGATTATTACTCTCGTTTTTAATTATATTTGGTGCGATAGCATTTCCCAAATATTTTACACGATTATTAGAGATTCGCAATTAAATCCTTTAACGATCACTAATTTTCAGAACATCCTATCGGCCTCTTGGTTCTAGGTAAGGTTGCGTGGAATACGAGATTCGGCGATTACCGTTAGACTCTTTTTGCGTCGATTTTTTTCCTTTTTCTAAATATATTGCACAGTTGAAATTAAAATGTTTCACTACAAATGACACAGAAAGCAAAGAAATTTCTGTTGAGGATGGAAAATCTAATAGAGAAGATGGTGCTCTAATTGGTAGAGCCCACTCCTCCATCCAAAAAGTTATAAATAATTACAATTCGACAGACAGTATCTTGTAATAAGTATATTCGGCTTAATCCCAGGATGATAGCTCACCAGGCACAGCTGAAGATCCAGATGGAGGATAGTTTTCCGAAAACAATTTCCAATGATAATGTGTGTGATAAGAAAGGTCTTCCAATGATAATGATGTGTGATAAGAAAGGCTAACTATCATAGTAGAGTCGCCGGCAAGAAACCTCAAAATATCAGAAGCCAATAAGGAAAACTCCCTTACTTTATGAAAAAAAGGGGAGAAGCATTTAAAAAGGAAAACTTAGTTGGCTCGGCAACATGGAGGAAGCGGAATAATGGTTTGGTGGTCTATGGCGGCAAGCGGCGTGGGAAAATTAAAATTTATCGAGTCAATTATGGTTCAAGGTGACTTTATCAATACTTTGAAAAACAATTTGAAGCAAAGCCCTGAGAAATTTATTGTTGGTTCTAGCAAAACAACGCATTGAAGCATACAGCACAGAATAAAAAGAGTTGAGCCCTCTTGAGCATTTTTGGGCAGTTCGAGTTAACCCTTCCGAGTGAACAGACGAAAAAGTATTGAGAAAAAAACGCTTATTAGTAAAGGCTGAGGAACCAGACCCTATATTTCCTAACCAGAAGTGGGATCACCACCCCTGCAAGACAGAAACAGAAAATAGAGTGATTGAAAGCGGCGCCTGGCACGCGTACAGTTTCTGCAGTGGTACCAACGTTTGATCCCGAAACTGCTAACGCCGACTCAGCAGCATGGTGAAAACTACTAACATGATTCTGTGTGGACATCTGCAAGAAGGTGCATCCTTGGTGATGACGCCCAGCAAATCGCTTCTCGGAAGCACGTCGCAGTGGCTATCTCAAATTTGTTTTCCTGGAATGTGCTGGGTGCAATTCAAGGAATTATTCATGGAGCGCTATAAAGGCAACGAGACGCCGGCTGCACTGTTGCTAAACATGCTAAAGCGACGCCCAAATTCCCATGAATGTCTTTCTGTGTACTCCAGCCGGTTGGTTACATCTCTATTGACCAAGTGGAGAGCAATGACACACGAAAAAATTGCCGTATGTATCATTGGTCCTGGCACATACAGCGCAAATTGATTCCAGACTGCAGCGATTAGTGTTTACGAAAAACATAAAGACACGTGCGAAGCTACAGCAACAACTTAAAGCTCACACGTTCGTCAGAAACTCGGAATTCTCTGGAATTGAACAAGGCCCCGAAAAGAAGAGATTCAAAATACAAACGCCGATAAGATGCCATAGTTGCCGAAAACTCGGACTCAAGGCAATAAAGTGTCGAAAGAGAAAAGCAGAAGAGACGAACGAGACGAAACCAGTGCATAGCAACAGCAGATCAACAGTGACCTGGGTGTACAAAGGCAGCAGCAACAACGAATAGAAGCAGGGAGAGAAGAGTGGACATGTGTGCGGTTTCCATTTTTCTTTGATTCGGGTTCCGAATGTTCCATAGTAACGGAAACAATCAGGGAGAAGCTAGCCGGCAAAAGACGTCATAATCTGGTAGTTTTAAGAGGCATTGGCGACAATATTGTCAAAAGCAATTTTCAAATTCTGTCCACCGTACAAATTTCTGAATTTAACTTGGAATTACGACTGCCCAAGCTTGAGTTGGTTCTCTTCCCTTGTTGCCTCGAGATCGAAACTTTTAAAGTTTATTTATTTATTTATTTTTTTTTTGAACGTTTATGCACTATGATCAGCGCAAACAAGTGGCCCTTACGACACCAAGCAGTGCTTGTTACGCGCGGAGCCCAATAGGCGTAAAAACGAGATCGCGAGAAGTGGAAAAGGACAATATAGAAGCGGACAGTCTAAGTTAGAAATACGTACGAGTCTAATACTAATACTAATTTTGTGCTAAGTAAGATAAAATTAATGCTTTTAGATTTGGCAAAGAGTCAGTAGTAGAAAAAATATGGTATAGTCTATTATAGTCGTTACACAGTACTCTTAACGGTTCATGCATATCATAGTTAGATCTACAAATATTTAAAGTAAGAGGAACATAGTTTCTGGTTATTCTATTAGGCACGGAGACTCTCCACATCCCCGTGAATAAGTTTATAAATAAAAGTTGTGCCAAGCATCGTTCTACGGTTTAATAAAGATGGTAGATTATTTAAGAGAGGTCTACTAGAGTAGGATGGTAAAATAAGGCTTGCATTCCAGTTAAGGCCCCGTAAAGCAAATAATAAAAAGTTGTTTTGCACAGACTCTATTCGGTCTTTTGTACACCATACTGAGGACTCCAAACTGCTGAACAGTACTTCAGAATTGGACGGACTAGTGAAACGAACAGAGTCTTTGTAACATAGGGATCATCGAATTCCTTTGACCACCTTTTAATAAATCCAAGTACTCTCCTAGCTTTATTCACCATAGAAGTAATATGGTCACAAAACTTAAGTTTTGGGGTCAAGAAGAACGGCAAGGTCATCAACATGCGTAATTCTAGACAACGCACAGCCACCCAGCGTATACGTGGCATAGTGTTGGTTCACCCTACAAAATGTCGTTACTTTACACTTAGCGCTATTTAAATCCAAAAGATTTTCACAACACCATGTTTGAAAAGCATTTAGGTCCGATTGTAAGTCTGAACCGCTGGAAATTTCGTTATATTGCAGGCATAACTTACATAAGGACACGCGACCTTTTCAAGATTAGAGGGAGATCGTTTATAAATAAAGTAAAAAGATGTGGGCCAAGGTGGCTTCCTTGTGGGATGCCTGAAGTATCTCGGATCAAATTAGAGATCGAGCTTTTAAAGAGGACTCGTTGAATCCTACCACAAAGATAACTTAAGATACATATTAGAAGATCACATGGAAACCCTAATAAGTCTAGCTTTAATACAAGAAGCGAGTGATTTACTAAATCAAACGCTTTACTAAAATCAGTGTAATCTACGTCAGTCTGCTTGTTCTTTCTGAAGCCATTTATTACAAAAGACTTTAGCTCCAAGAGGTTTGTCGTCGTAGATCTTCGCCTTATAAATCCATGTTGACATGGATATATAATTGATCTACAAAGATGATGCAAGTGGGTGTAATAACGTTTTCGAAAAGCTTTGGGATGGATCATTTGGATATACCTCTGTAATTACTTGTATTCGATTTATTTCCTTTCTTATGAAGGGGAATAACAAATGACTCCTTCCAAATAAGTTGGAAATGAAAAGTTTTCAAAGACAAGGTAAATAATTCGTGCAGAGGTCTAGACAGAGTTTCAGCGCAGTATTTGAGCACGCAGCCTGGAATACCGTCCGGACCAGGTGAGTAGACTGGTTTAACTTTATGGAGACCCAAGAGAAGGGAGCTTTCGCTTAACCTCGGACAAAAAATTAAGTTTGACTTGGCTATGGCATTTAAATAAGACGGATTTGGACGGAATGAAACAGAATATCTGGAAAAACTGGAAAGCTGGGGCGCATTCTAAGCTAAGCTTGTCTTACATCTTGATTGTTTACCTGTAACTATATCTATAACTTCATGTTTACATTCAACTTCATTTTTATTTATATTCTACGTATTTATTTATTATACTGTTCCAACATTACGGCCCCGTTGAAGCCCTCCGGCCTTGCTGGAGATTCCGTTTGTGTCGGATTCTGGCGGCAGCGTAAGAAGAGGCTGGCCGAACAGAAGATGTCCGGGGGTCAGCTCTTCTCCATCGGTTGGGTCGTTGCCTGGCGACGCGATGGGACGAGAATTGAGCAGGGCCTCTATTTCTACCAGATGGGTGCTCAACTCAATTGCATGTGTAATTCGGCTGCGTGCAGACGTGTTTTATTAACGCTCCGGAAAAACAATTACCCAATCAGTCGAAAACGTTCGAAAAAAAATTAATAAGCGCGAGGTTTTGCGTTTCGCGATGCAAATCGCATATCGTAAACTAAAGTTTTAATTAATTAAATAATTAATCTTTACGCACTAACTATAAACAAATGAGTAAGAACGTGGATCAGCGCACTCAACGACAAAAACAACAAGACGAAGCCCGTGAAAAAATTCAGAGAGAACAAGACAAACGTCGTCTCTCTTTGGCCCGTAACAACGCCTATTTTACGGTGACGAGTAATACTCTAGAACCGAAAGTGCTTGAAGGTGCAAGTTTACCGACCGCCGAAAACCAGAGAGCTAACTCTTGCTCTCCCGCCCTGCTCTTCACCGCTCGAACGCCATGGAGTGAGCAATGCAAGACTCCAACAGAGCTTCTGCCGCCTAGCGCAACAACAACAGAAACTACTACGACTACTACAACGGTCTCCGTCGCCAACAATGCAATAACGACTCCACCCTCTTCTTGTGCTGCGGGTAAAGCAACAACACAATCAAGTGCAAAAATCGGTGCAAACGGCAAAAACAAAGCTACGGTAGAAGAAATGACAATTCTGCAAGCGGGTTCGACCATGCAGTCAGGCATGGATCGCTACATTAATATCTCCAAGCGCAAGCTAACACCCCCAAAAAACTCGGACGGCAATAAGCCTAAAATAAATCGTTCCAACAAAGGCCCTGTAAATCACGGGCCATTAGATGAAAATAGATTTTCCATTCTGGCGGAGCCTGAAACAGAGTCTGAACAATTAGCCCCAAGGAAACTAAAGGCCCCACCTATTTTTATTCGGGAGAAGATCTCGAATGCCCTAGTCAACAAAATAGTTGAGCTTGTCGGAAAAGATAACTTTCATGTTATTCCGCTTATGAAAGGGAATATAAGCGAAACTAAACTCCAAACCAAAACCGAAGACGATTTCCGAGCAGTGTCGAAGTACTTAAACGATGCCAAAAAGAATTACTACACGTACCAGCTGAAAAGTTGCAAAGGTTTGCAAGTTGTGCTTAAGGGAATAGAACCCGATGTGACCCCCTGCGAAATTACAGAGGCCTTAAAAGAAAACGGTTTTTGCGCAAAAAATGTTATAAACATTATGAACAAAAACAAGAAGCCGCAACCACTCTTCAAGGTCGAGCTGGAGCCAGACAGCAGAACTCTGAAAAAAAACGCAGTGCACCCGATCTACAAGTTGCAGTACCTTCTGCACCGTAGGATCACAGTGGAAGAGCCGCACAAACGGACTGGGCCAGTGCAATGCACAAACTGCCAGGAATACGGTCATACCAGGGCTTACTGCACCCTCAGGTCAGTATGTGTAGCTTGTGGAAACTGCCACGGCTCCGAACCCTGCCAACAAGGAAGACTCTCTCACTAAAAAGTGTGTAAACTGCCAAGGAAACCACACAGCTAACTACAGAGGCTGTCCAGTCTACAAGGCAATGAAAAGTCGGATGCAACGAGCAACAACGGCACGCTCCCTGAACACACAAAACACTTACATGAGATCACAAACGACACCGGAAGTTTTCTTCGCAAAAGCAGCCAGATCATCATTTGGCCCTTCAATTACCACCAACGGAATTTCTTACGCCAGTGCTCTAAGATCAGGCACAGCTCACATAGAGCCGAAAATTGATAACATCCAGCAGGCCATGGGACAGTCACAAAGTAACATGGAATCTATGATGATTACTTTGCAACAAAATATGATGGAATTTATGTCCTTCATGAAAACCACCATGCAAACCCTTATGCAAAACCAAAATATCTTACTACAAATGCTTGCAGCTCAGCAGTCCAAATAAACCATGCCTAGCCTTCGAATAACTCTGTGGAACGCCAACGGTGTTTAAACCTGAAATAACTCAATTTCTGAACGAAAACCACATCGACGTTATGTTGCTGGCAGAAACGCATCTAACCAGCAAATATAACTTCCAAATACGGGGATACACGTTCTATGGCACCGATCATCCAGATGGTAAAGCGCATGGCGGAACTGGAATCTTAATAAGAGACCGCGTCAAACACCACTTTCACCAACGGTTTGCTAAAAATCATCTGCAAGCTACATCGATAAAATTACAGTTGGGCAACTGCAACCTTGCCATTGCCGCTGTCTACTGCCCACCCCGCTTTACAGTCTCCGAAGACCAATTCATGAACTTCTACAATTCGCTTGGAGAGCGATTCATAGCAGCAGGAGATTACAACGCCAAGCACACGCACTGGGGATCCCGCCTTGTGACCCCCAAAGGAAGGCAACTATATAATGCACTCATTAAAACATGCAACAAACTGGACTACGTTTCACCAGGCCGCCCTACATACTGGCCTACAGATCCTAGAAAACTACCTGATTTAATTGATTTTGCTGTGACAAAAAACATCTCTCGCAATCTAATATCTGCAAAATCGCTTTTGGATCTATCATCGGACCACTCACCAGTGCTAATAACTCTTCTTCAAAGCCCGGAATTAATCGAGCACCCTCGCAGGCTGACGTCGCATCGAACCAACTGGCTGAAGTTCAAAAACTACGTAAGTTCCCACATTGAACAAACTCCACAGCTCAACATCAAGGAGGACATCGACTGCTACGCCGATGCACTGGAGTCTGTACTCGTCGCAGCAGCCAAAGTCTCAACACCGCAAGGGAGGGATGGGCACACACACCAACACAAAACTAACCATGAAATCGAACAGCTTGTTCTGGAGAAAAGACGTTTGAGACGTACTTGGCAAACCAGCAGATCGCCATCCTCAAAACAAAGTCTTAAAGAAGCTGGTCGCAGACTTACCAGGGCTCTAAGGCAAGAAGAAGAAAAAGCACAACGCCAGTACATTGAGAAACTTTCAAACACCAGCACTAAGCATCCCCTGTGGAGGGCCCACCCAAATCTAAGTGCGCCGGCCGAAACAGTAATCCCCATAAGAGACTCTTCAGGCAGCTGGGCCAGAAGCGACAAAGACAGAGCTTGTTCATTTGCTTTACACCTTCGAAATGTTTTTCAGCCAAGCCCTGCAACTAATTCATTCGCACTACCGTCGCCGTCAATTCGAATTGAATCTGAGACGGAGCCAATTCTGTTTCAACCAAATGAAATTGCAAAAGTAATCAGCGAGCAATTGAAACCAAAAAAGGCCCCAGGCGGTGATCAAATAACTCCCAAAATGTTAATCGAACTTCCAAACTGTGCAGTTGAGGTTATTTGTAAACTCTTCAACGGGATTACACGACTTGGCTATTTCCCAAAAAAATGGAAAAAATCGGTAATCATAATGATCCCAAAGCCAGGGAAAGATCACACAATACCAGCTTCGTATAGACCGATAAGTTTACTCTCGTGTCTGTCAAAACTGCTCGAAAAATGCCTTTTGCCGCGCATCATTCCATATCTGAAAGAGCACAACGTTATTCCAGCACATCAATTTGGCTTTCGAGAAAGCCATGGAACAATAGAGCAAGTCAACAGATTAACAACAGAAATAAGGACTGCATTCGAGCTTCGGGAATACTGCAGTGCGGTATTCCTTGACGTTGCACAGGCTTTCGACCGAGTCTGGCTTGATGGTCTTATCCATAAAATCAGAACGATCCTGCCGGGAAACACTCACAGGATACTTGAATCGTACCTTTACAACAGAGCCTTCGCCGTGAGATGCAACACCACAACATCCGATGACTACGCTATAGAGGCTGGAGTTCCCCAAGGTAGCGCCCTTGGTCCAACTCTATTTCTCCTCTACACCGCAGATATTCCCACGAACGAGCGGCTAACTACTTCTACATTCGCAGACTATACCGCGATTATAAGTCGGTCCAAATGCCCAACTCAGGCAACAGCACTACTAGCTGATCATCTCGTTGTAGTGGAGAGGTGGTTATCAGACTGGCGTATAAAAATAAATGCGCAAAAGTGTAAACACATAACGTTTACTCTTAACAGACAAACGTGTCCCCCGCTAACTCTGAATAACACGCCACTTCCACAAGCTGACGATGTAACGTACCTTGGCATCCACCTAGACAGGAGACTTACATGGCGGAGACATATCGAAGCTAAGAAAATTCACCTAAAACTAAAATCAAACAGTCTCCATTGGCTTATAAACGCGCGCTCCCCCCTCTGCCTGGACTTCAAGGTCCTGCTCTACAATTCAACGCTTAAGCCAGTCTGGACCTACGGCTCTCAATTGTGGGGAAACGCGAGCAGCAGCAACATCGACATTATTCAGCGAGCACAATCAAAAATCCTGAGAACTATCACTGGGGCACCTTGGTATGTTCGGAACGACAACATCCACAGAGATCTTGGCATTCTACCCGTAAAAGATAAAATATCAAAACAAAAAGCGTCCTACCACACCAAGCTAACTTCTCATCCAGCTCGCCAGGGGCCTAGCCAGGGCTTCCATCCGGACCCGATTGCAACGCAATGACCTTCCAGCTCAGCAATAGTTATTAGAGCCCCTAAATTTTCGCGCCAGTCACATTGACTGTCCGATAGTTTTTTAATTTAAGATTCTATATACTTATTGTTAGTCTCAATTCAGAGAAGATCCAATAAATAAAATGCAAATGTTAAAAAAAAAAAAAAACTCTTGGCGTTGCCGACCCCTCGCAGCAACCGATGCTTGGCGGCCTTGACGGATGCCTCCCACAATCCTCCGAAGTGTGGAGACATCGGCGGTATGAAAGACCACTCGTCGCCTCGTTGAGCTGCGTACCCTTTGATCTACTCCTGATTGCGGTGAAACGCTGCGTTCAGCTCTTCGAGGATTTTGCTCGCTCCTACAAAGTTGGTGGCGTTGTCGCTGTACATCTTCTTCGGAAGACCCCTCCGACCGACGAACCTTTTGAAAACAGATAAAAACTGTCAGATCGACAACGAGACGACAAGGTGAACAGCCTTTGAAACGAAACGTCCCATAAAGTACATTTTAACCCTCTATGTCTGTTCCACGGGACACCAAATCAGCCGGATTCTCGTCTGTAGGCACATGCCTCCAAACAATGTTTTCTGAGAGCTCTTGGATCTCTGAAACTCTATTTGCAACAAACGTTGCCTGCGTGGAATTTTGTTTATCCAAAACAAAGTAATTTGCGAATCCGACCAGAAATTAATACTTTCCAATTCGAAGTTGTTTAGCAAGGGAGCTACTTGACCCCATAACTTGGCGAGAAGATGTGCCGCACACAACTCAAGCCTTGAAATTGATTTTGTTTTAAGAGGGGACACTCGCGATTTAGCAATTAGCAATCTCGACGAATGACTTAGATGCAACAGCCGTATGCTTCACTAGATGCATCAGCGAATCCGTGGACTTGAATAGTCTCATAACCCGCAAGACTGATATATCAAGGTATAGATATCTTGTCTAACTCTCGCAAATTTTGCTTAAACCTATTCCAGCTGGTACACACATTCATTGGAACCGACTCGTCCCAATTCAATTTTTGTCGCCTAAGCTCCTGTAACAATATGTTTGCTCTTGTGATTAACGGGCACAATAAGCCAAACTGATCAAACAACCGAGATGTGACGGTTAAGATATTGCGTTTAGTTGGTGGTAAAGAGTCGAATGAATCCTCCAAGTGATAATGAAATACGTCATTTTGAGGATTCCATCTGATGCCAAGTGTTTTCACTGAAGCGGATGAATCAAATGTAAGAGCCTTCTCTAGCTCCAATAGTAAAATCGTCAGAGATAGCAGTGTTGCATCTTACAGCAAATTTTCTGTCGTAAAGGTAAGCTCTAAAAGCTTGTGGGTGTTGTGGGGGAGCATTGTCTTGATCTTGCACATTAGACCTACTAGCCAAAGTGGCCAAGTTTTGCGATGGCATTATAAAACTGGGTGATAGTGCAAACGGCGCAATATGGGAGCTCAATGATAATTTTGGGAGTTATGAGGTAGCGGCTTTTTTCGGGATTTTTTCGGATTCAGCTGATTTTTAATGATGTTAACGATTTCGTTTGGGCGAAACTCAATTGGCTCATGTTGTAGCTAAGGCTCATATGGTAAAGTCGGCAAAGTGAACGCACTAGTGGCAGGATTTGGTTGGAAGACATTTTTAAGTCGCAACATTGCAATTTTACTGTAAGAGGAAAGGTGCTTCCTAGAGTTGAGCTCCACCACATCACCATCCCGCAATAACCCCAGGCGCAGTACTTGGGTTTGATCCTGGACAAGCAGCTCACCTGGAAAGGGCACATCCAGAAAATTGCAGCCCTAGGAAATAACCTCCACATTCTTTCTGTCAGGGAACAGATAAACAGCAACTCGAGTCGGTACAACGATCGCCTCGCTGTCCACACCAACCACCTAGCAGCTTCCCTGGCCAACCCGACGCGTAGACGAAGACTGAAGCGAAGGCACCCCGCCGATCTCTGGACAAGAGGATGACATGTTTCTCAAGTCCTTAAGCATTAACCATATTTTGTTAATTTGTTATACAATTAATTTGTTTCTTATTATTCTCAACGTATTATAACCATTTAGTTGGTTGATCGACGTTAAAATAAATCTTTATGTTAAACTAAAAAAAAAAATATCTATCAATTCTTCGTGCTGGCCCCAGGAGTATCGGGGCCAGAGGATTAGTGAAGTCCAGTCTCCCGGCAACACAGGTCAAAAATTTCCACTAGGGTCAACGAAAAGTGACGAGGAGGAAATGCCATCTGGGAGACTTGAAGGGGGAGGTAATAGGGTAACTATTCTTCACAAGAGGCGGACAGTGTGAGTCCAGTGACCCAGGGTCGACCAAAATAGATGAAGAGAAGCGAGTCAGACTGATTAAAAAGAGAACTTAAGAACGCATTTTTCACGGGAACCAATTGAGAGGAATCACACCGCCGACCAGACGAATTCAAAAAGCTAGGCAAAAGGAAAATTGAAATACAAGAGGTTTAACAAACGATATCGGAAATAGGATACAGGATGTCTAGATGCGATGATCCCAGACCCGATGCAACAATATCGGCTGGAGGGAATTCAAGGACTCCTAGATTCCGGAGCGTCCATAAGCGTATTGGGGACTGGATGCAAGGATCTCGTACATGAACTACGGACGAGATTGGCAGCCGTACAGGGCTAGCGGCGACTAACAGATAATCACGGACAAAGTCGTCCTGAGAGTAGACTTTATCCTTCATGGAGGTCAAGGTCAACAATATAACCAAGAAAGTCGCGAATGCTCTTCAAAATATAGATGAAATTCTGAGAAGGATTGGATCGATCAAAATTAAACGCAGTATCGCCCTATAACACTCATATTGGCAAATCGAACTGGAATAAGGAAGTCGGGCTATCACTGCGTTTACTGACTGTCAGAGTCTGTGCCGCCGATATGTCCATTCTCTCGAAACATCGGGAACAGGTTTTCCAGGAGGCAATTAACGACCCGGTGTTAAAACATCCAGATTTCACATTGGAGGGGCGGTGATTTTTGGATTGGACGACCATGGAATCGAAACTTTAGATTATTTTTTAAAAATGTCAAAATCAATATAGCCTCACTGAAGAAGAATTTCTGGGGGCTATCCTAGGTGTAAAAAGGTTTCGACCATATGTAGGGAAGATACCATTTAGTAGGCGTGGTCAATGATGAGCCAGCCTAAAGTGGCTGACCACGATTATCACCACCAACAACAACAAAGAAGAGCTGGTAATGCATTATGCATACATTTAGGCTAAATAAACGTATTATATTACACAATTCATCATTTCCGAGGTTGTCCTTGCCATTAATAATGATACAACAGAAGTACTTTTAAGATTACTGTTGTTTTCCCTGATTTGTTTAGTATTAATTGGCAATGGGGGCAGCACAATGGCTTGATTTGCAATGCAATGAATTAAAAAATCCGAATTAACTAAGGAAAAATACCAAGCACACGTCTGTTATAATGCAGTCTTGGTTCATCTGGAACCGTCTAAATTTGATGATTAGATCAATCTGCAAAGAGACCCATTACACCAAATTTGAAGTCAATGTATCGTTCAAAAGTATATATTTTTCAAATGAAATTACCCACAAGAGGCTCAATGACCAGAAATGTCTAGAAATACCCAGAAACAACCACAAACTTAGTTATATAAACTCAAAAAGTAATCAAACTGATCGTTAATTAGAAGGGTAGAATTACTTTAAATTTACTTTTTTTTTAGTCAGCATCAGCTTTATCTATGAGTTAAATTTATTAAATGTTTGATATAAGCTGTGACCTTTTATAAATTTTTATGTTATGAATTTTTAAAATATATTTCCGAAAGTATTAAAAATAATTACAATAAATAACACCTAAATTAAACATTTAAGAAGAATAAGCCTAGTATTCAAATCGACGTAAACCGTACGCCAAATACGATATTTGAATTTTAACTGTTTGTCAACAAACCCAGCTGATTGACAGTACGACCGTAGCACGCTTAAATCTGATGAACTCTCGAAACTTTGGTCACACTGGAAAGCTTAAAGTTTTTACGCTAGCGTAATCGTTTGTCGATCTGGATACTAGGCTATAAGCTGTAATGTAACTCCTATATAAATAAACAGATTTAATTATACAATTCATTAAGCCTAGTATCCAGATCGACGAAAACCGTACGCCAGTCATGAGAGAGAGCGAGAGGCAAACAGCTGGCGTTTACTTTTCGTCGAGCCTTTTTTTCACGTCGGTCCACAGATCGACAAAAAAAATACCAGAAAATTCCATAGCGTTGCCAGTCTGCGGAAATGAACTTCGGGTGAACTCTAGCGAAAAGATTAAAAAATTTAATCTTTTGGCGTGCGCTTCTCACTGAACATTATAAGAAATGGAGGGAAAAACTCAAAAAACTCACAAAAGTCGATTGCAGGTGTTACATGTGAGGACAAATTAACATTAATACTATCTGGGGTGCCTCTCGTCAGAGCAAAATGTTTTTTAGGTCCAGAATGTACAAAAAAACACAATAAAAGTGCAGCTATGAACTTTAAATTAGCAAATAATTATCAGTAAAATAAAAAAACCAACTGTTAAATTTTAATTGTATTGTTTTATAATTTCTTTGTACACCGTCAGTCTTGTCTTGCCAAGGTATTTGATAATATCTTTTAAAGGCTCTTTCCCGCAAATACGATATTTGAATTTTAACTGCTTGTCAACAAACCCAGCTGATTGACAGTACGACCGTAGCACGCTTAAATCTGATGAACTCTGGAAACTTTGGTCACACTGAAAAGATTAAAGTTTTTACGCTAGCGTAATCGTTTGTCGATCTGGATACTAGGCTATAAGCTGTAATGTAACTCCTATATAAATAAACAGATTTAATTATACAATTCATTAAGCCTAGTATCCAGGGTTCACCCAAAGTTCATTTCCGCAGACTGGCAACGCTATGGAATTTTCTGGTATTTTTTTCGTCGATCTGTGGACCGACGTGAAAAAAAGGCCCGACGAAAAGTAAACGCCAGCTGTTTGCCTCTCGCTCTCTCTCATGACTGGCGTACGGTTTTCGTCGATCTGGATACTAGGCTTTAAATCTGATGAACTCTCAAAATTTTGGTGACACTGAAAAGATTAAAGTTTTTACGCTAGCGTAATCGTTTGTCGATCTGGATACTAGGCTTTAACATAATACCCTTTTTACACTGGAGAGAGTTTTATATCGATATCGGAAAATTTTAACAAAATCCAGTCATTAAAACAAAAGACTTTGAATTCAGCATTGCCAAACAGTTGAAATTAAAAAGTCTCATTTGTGGAAAAGAGCCTTTTAAAGATATTCTCAACTACCTTGGGAAGACAAGTCTGCCGCTAAACAAAAAAATTAGAAAGCAAGACAATTTAAATTAAAAATTTTGTTTTTTTTCTGCGCAAAATGCTTGCAAGCGATTTTTCTGAGGTTTTTCGTCCATTTTTAATCTAAGAAACACTCTGCTCTGACACCTCAAAATTTAAAATTTTTTTGAATTCTTTGCTAGGGCCTAGCGAACGTTCACCCAAGGTTTATTTCAGCAGTCAGGCAACGGTACGACATTTTCTGGTATTATTTTCGCCTATGTAAGTACTGGTGTGAAAAAAGGGCCTGATAAAAAAAGTTCGCCAGCTGTTTGCCTCGCTCTTTGCCATAACTTACGAACGGATTTCGTCGATCTGAGAACTGGGTTTAAAACTAAATCGGTGAAAACAAATTGTAATCAAGTTTAATTTTTGAAAGCCTAGTACTCGGATTGAAAACCGAGTGTGACTGCATTTTCGAGAGTTCATCAGAATTAAAGCCTAGTATCCAGATCGACAATCGACTTTTGCGGGTTTTTTTTTATTTTTTCCCTCCATTTTTTTAAATGTTCAATGAGAAGCGCACGCCAAAAGATTAAATTTTGTATTCTTTTCGCTAGGGTTCACCCAAAGTTCATTTTAGCAGACTGGCAACGCTATTAAATTTTCTGGTATTTTTTTTGTCGATCTGAGTACCGAGGTGAAAAAAAGGCCCGACGAAAACTGAACGCCAGCTGTTTGCCTCTCGGTCTCTCCCATGACTGCGTACTGTTTTCGTCGATCTGAGTACTTAACAGTAAAAATAGAAACATTCACTACGAAAATTTAAAAAATAATGGCGGGTAACTTTTAAAAAGGGAAAGAAGATCAATTGTAGTCTGTTACAAAGTATCATTTATAACGCTGTTGTGCTCATTTTAAATGTTGTGCAAAATGCAACGGGCTAAAATGATGAGCCACAGCTGTTCAGATCAGCTGTTATCGGATGGTGGATGTACTCTGTGGGAATCCGAGTTTCACATTTGTCAAAAATCCCAACCGTTCCGAACGGATGGACTCTATGGGAAGACTGAAGAAGCTACCCATCCGTTTCCAGAGTCCAGACAGTGCAGAACGATGTACGCTTTGCCACTGAAATTTGTGGGGAGATGTTTTATTAATAATTTCAATAAATTTAAAACAAAATTCACCTGTTCCAGTGGCCGGCACTTTAATTCTAACTTTCCATTTATTAGTGATATATAATATATATGTACATATGTATGTAATCGGAGAAACAGTTTGAGATAGGAACAGCAGAAGTTGTTGGTGGAATATCTTAAGAAAATTTGAGTCGGCAAGCTTGTATATCCACTGTCATTGCCGGTAGATGGTAGAGGATTGGCTATTATTGACGATAGTTGCAGTCGATAGTCAAGCGATGGGCTGAATGTCGAATTAATGTCAAAACAACATAGGCTGGGCCCACAATGCGACTTATGGTGTTATTGAGTTAAGGGGAAAACTCCGTTTTATTTTACAAAGCGTTAGGATAGAAAGCTTTTAAGTGGAGTTAAGTGGAGTTTCCGCCAATTTTGATTGATTTTAAGGGAAAAATTGACATTTTAAGCTATTTGTCGGCATCATACCAATGCCATTACCACAACCACAGCTGTTTTAAGCAAAATTAAAAATAGCGGGCAAAATATTTCTGATAGACTAGAACTCTTTACCGCCGTTTAAAAATCAAAATAAAGAACTCGAGTAATGGAGTTATCCCAATGTGGACAGGATAATCGAGATAAGCAATCGATAGGAATCTTAAGACAGTGTGAAAAGTAATGTATGATAGAAATACTGATATTCTAAAATACTCAACTCATAGCATATTATTTTAATAGCCAAAACATAACACATTTTTGAACAATGCTTAAATATTCCCAAGCTCAATAACACAGTCACAGTGTAAGATAGTAGTTCCACTTTTATAGTTTCAAGACCGATGTTAAATCCACTACCTTTAGTGGTTTCGATGGGAAACGATTATTTTTACTGTCATTAATATCCCACACCTAAATTGACGTGATTTTCAGAAAACATATAATTAACAAGATTTTGCGACAAAATATTTTGCAATAAGATTTCCAGGAAAATAAAAATATTTGTATTTAAAAAAAATATATATATACGTATGTATATACATGTTCGGATGTGTGTGTGTTTGCATAAGTGGTGCATAAAAATTGTATATTCATCCCAAAAGCCCACATGAACCAGAAGAAGCTATTTTTTTTGTAATTGTTTTACCAATTTATCATTTGATTGGTTGATAACTGTCGAGATAATCTTAAAAGTTAGGTTGGTCTAAACGATCAAGTTAGCAGATTACTTTAGTAATGGATACATCGAAACTTAATACAAGGTATGTATATTTAAGTTAAATTATATTTTATTTTTTACATATACCTACACATGCAAGAAAAAGTATGCGTACAAACATGTCCCGCAACTTTGGAGTTAAAAAAAACAAGTTGAAAAAAATCTTACAAATTTAATTTTTATTTTAACAGATAGTACATTTATTTACCTCTCGTTTGATGTAACTTTTAAATTTCTAACACTTATACTTTTCCCGATATTAAGAAAAATGTACAAAATGGCCCGATTTCGGATCAGAAAAAGTATGCGTACAAAAAAAAAAAATCAAAAAGGACGGTATTAAAAGCTTTTAAATTGCAGTTTTGGCATTGATAACGGATAATCAAAGTTTAATTAATAGTTTGTAATCAAATCTGGCATATTTATGTTGTAACCAGACGTTATTTTTATGATGGGGAAAAATATAAAAGAAATTGACCATGATTTGAGGAAAGTCATAGTAAAACTACGTGATAAAAGGAAAACTATTCGGGAAATTGGTGGGATAGTTGGCAGATCACACTGCTCTGTAAAAAGAGTCCTTGAAAATTTTAATTTATCGGGTTCCTGTGGGTCAAAACCCCGCTCTGGTAGACCACCAAACTTTCTGAGCGTGGGAGGAGAAGCGTTTTGAAGACTATAAAAATAAATCCAAGCACAACAACCTCCCAAATGGCAAAGGATATTAAGGACATGTATAATAACGATCATCATGCAAAAAAAGTTCGCAAAATTTTGAAGAATGAAGACTATAACAGCTGTACTGCCCGGAAGAAATTACTCATATCATAAGTCAACAAAATCAAACGAATGGAATTCTCCAGAAAATGCAATAATAAGCCCCAGGAATTCTGGAAAAAAGTGATTTTTAGCAACGAATGCAAGTTTTGCATATTCGGGATAAAGGTCCGTAAGCTTGTGTGGCGAAAGAATGGTACAGCCCTCGACATCCAAAACCGTGCCACAATTGTTAAGCACGGTGGTGGTGGCATTATGGTTTGGGTATGTTTGGCGGCCAGTGGAGTTGGAAATCTTGTTTGCATTGAGTCCACAATGGATCACAAGATGTATATCAACATCCTAAAAGAAAATTTACATCAAAGAGTCACGAAACTGGGACTGGAGGATGACTTTTGGTTCCAACAGGACAACGACCTAAAGCATTGTGCCATCAATACGAAGCCTTGGGTGCTCTATAATGTGAAAAATCGGTTAAATTCGCCACCGCAGTCCCCAGATCTCAATCCCATTGAGCATTTGTGGGAGCTCCAGAAGCGCAGGATCCGCCAGCACACCATTACATCAAAGGATGAGCTAAAAAAAGTGATGGTCTAGTAATGGAATAAAATATCGGTGGAGGACACTACGAAATTGGTCCAGTCAATGCCAAATCGGTTGGCTGAATTCCTAAAACGAAAGGGGTACCTGACTTCGTATAAAATTCAAGTCCTTTTGCCAAAAATATGGAGTTTCCTTTTGATTTTTGTCTTTGTACGCATACTTTTTCTGATGCAAAATCAGGCCATTTTGTACATTTTTGTGAATATTAGGAAAATTATAAAGTGTAAGAAGGGTTAAGATACATCAAACGAAAGGCAAATAAATGTACTATCTGTTAAAATAAAAAATAAATTTGTAAGATTTTTTTCAAAAGGTTTTTTTAAGCTCTAAAGTTGCGGGACATGTTTGTACGCATACTTTTTCTTGCATGTGTATATATACCTACATATATGAACATACATTTAAAGCATCTGAGTTTTTGTTGAAGTATTAACGTCCTAACAATTTCCGAGTTGCATATGTGAAATAAAGGTTTTATAAAAACAAGCTAACTTATTTTCTTATACTTTAGGTACTCGAGAGCAGACCTGTTAGCTCTACGATATGAAGGCAAAAGTAGACAGCGCCCTCAATGTACAAATAAAACTGAACTACAGACATTGTGTTTTTGGAAAGTGAATTTCAACGCTGTCTCTTTAAATGTGGCTAGCAGCTATTCGAATCAAAATAAAAACCGCCTATCTCCAGAGGCAGATAACGCGAATCTGAGCTGTTCCAATAGCGGTTCAATAAGCTCGCGTCGCGCCTTGCGAAATCGAGAGCGAGCCAATAATTATTACCAGCGTTTTGTACCTACCGATTCCCTCCAGTTATGTGGAGAAGATAAAGATAAGGACGCGCAGGTGACGCACGGCGCGGGAGGACAGTCATTTAAGTCTCCCATCATCGACCATCGCAGCATTTCATCGTCGCACCTAATGCCGGCTTTTGCGAAAAGACGCTTTGCCACAGTGAGCGGTGGCACTAGCTCTGACAACAACGACACAACAGTTAGCACATGTGATGATGCTGCAAGTGCATCCCAGAGAAGAGATGTCAAGGGTAAGGCACCTATATCCCCTAGTCGAAAAGGCATCGAGCTAGACAGTTCTGAAACACGTTTAAATTATGTCCAGCCGGATCATGACCAGTGCTTGTCATCTTCGCCAACATTCGCTTCCCGCCAGGAAAGGCGTATCGGGAGTGGTCGCCTGTTACCCAGAAGTGATAATTGGGAATTTAAAGACCAGAAAACAAAGGAGGCCAGCATTGAGACTGAGAAGGATACGTCTCTAAATGGCAGTGTTGGTGGAAGTGGTGTTAGTCAGCATAATCAAACCCAACATCGCTATCGCACATTCAGCGGAAGATTGGTTGATCGTGTTCCCGAACATACTGATCGTCGTTTTCAGTATGATACCAAAAGGTCAGTTGATCGACAGGTCGTAAGTAATCGACGCATATCTAATAAGGAGTCCTGTAGCAATCAAAATCGTGGCAAACGCGCAAACTCTTATCACATACACGAAGAACCGGAATGGTTTAGTGCAGGACCAACATCACAGCTTGAAACTATTGACCTACACGGCTTTGATGAGGTGGAAAACACTGAGGAGCGTTCCGATATGGAAGATAACAATGATCAATTTTCACAAAATAATAAAAATTTGGCTGGGCAACCAACCATCATTGGAGCTTCGAGGAGAAGCAGCAATGTCAGTTTAAATTTAAACGACGCAAATCAAAGTGAAGAAATAAAAGATACTGGCGAAAATATTTTGACTTTTATACAAAACTCATCGGAACTAAGCAAACAGCATAAAAACTTACCAAGAGAGTTACCGTGCAGACAAAGTTCTGAAAGTGAATTCAATTTTGATGCTTTTCTTAACATGCATCCTTTGGATCATTCAATTATGGTAAATATGATTATTTTACTGACCTTCGACAAGTCTGATTTTTTATACATTACTCATACGGGGTTAAAATGGTATTCGTAAATTAAATATATAAGTAACAAGTAAAATAAAAATTTTTCAATTATATTAAGTGTACACTTATGTATATTATTGATAAATGGCCGAGTCAATAAAGGCATGGCCAAAAAAAAGGGAATGGAAAAGAAAAGTGTGATTGACGGATCCGTATATATTATATATATATATATTATACATGTGGGCTAGCACCCGTTTTGATACCTATAAGAGTAATAGGAATACAGCATCCTAAGATATTTCTTTATTTAATTCCAAATTTATTGTTTATTCTTACATATTTTGGTATATATTATTTATCACTCATATAGAGTAATGATGGCGCTGAAAAAGAAGAAGCAAAAGGGACGTCACGTTTTAGCCGATGGTTTCGACTTAAAGAACCTGCCAATAATAATGAGCATTCGGGTCTGAGTGAATCGGAAAAACTTGGTAAGTCATTACATGTAAAACCGTTTTCTTAAAATTTGATTCTTTGACTAAACACGATTATTATTTACTTACTAAAACTTAATTTTATACTTAAGGTATTCCGAGTGTTAAGGATTTGGAAGCACAAATGACTAAAGTGGACATGCGGACTGATTTTGTTAATCCAATATCAGGACCATTCCCTCAGAGTGTGGAAGTGGATAAACCTGTTGCTAGAGACACTGAGGCATTCAAAAAGCTATTGCAACAGCTGGGCTCTCAAACCAGGATGACCAATCCTGGCAATGACGTTTATCAAATAATTAATCATTCAAATGTAGGAAATACTGACCAGCTTGAGTCCAATCCACAGAATAAGATTAATGACTGCCATCCGCAGCAACCAGAGTTAAATGTCCACGTGCCAAACATACCGAATAGTAACCATTTATTTACGCAAAAACGTATGGAAATCCAACATCTAATTCAAAGTAAGATCTCAATTTTTTTTACATCTAATAATATATATTTGTTTATTTCGCCAATTTGACCAAATATATAGGAAACTCTATTTATACAATGGGGAGCAAAAGTGAGTGAGTACATGTTTGCAAAAGCGCTTTTGGATGCGAATAAAACAAAAAGTAAGAAAGCAAACACAATATTTTTTTTTACCTATTCTACATTTAATGTACTACAAAATAACGGATAACAATTAACAGTTAGAATAATATTTAAATCGTCCATTGCTTTCGTACTATTTCATTGACTTAATTGCTTTAAACAATAAAGTGCTTATTGTTACTTGAAGCATCAACCTGGTTAATTCAGTTCAGGAAGAGATTTAATTTTAAATATCAGAATTATAAGTAATTACAGCGCGAAATCAAAGATTAAATTGTGAACCTTACCGAGAATGGCAATTAGTCTCGTTTAATTGCAACAAAACTTAAAATAAGTCAATCGGTGGTTATTCGAGTGCAAAAAAGGCGTTATGTTTCGGCTAAAAACCTTCGTAGGGGCCGCCATCGTACCTTAACCGATGCGGATGATCGAACTATGATGTCCAACATGAGAAACGATAATGTCCTTACACCTCAGGACATCAGACGATGGACATCACGTAGGGCACTCAAAAAACTGTAAAAAAACAAACAGGCTTTGTCTGAAATAAACGAAAAAGCGCGTTTGCTTTTTGCTAAACAGCATCGGCATTGGACCATAGAATACTGGGAACGAGTAATTTGGTCAGACGAATCCAAATTCAATAGATTCAGATGGTAAGCAATATTGCTGGCGACGACCCGGAGAATTTTTGCAGCGACACCATGTCAAACAAACTGTTAAATACGGTGAAGGTCGTATATTCGTTTGGAGATGCTTTACCTGGTGGAAGACTGGGCCACTACACAGGATAAGTGGAATAATGGATACGCGCCAGTATTTGGACATTTTAAAAGCCCATCTTCCTAATTTTATTGAAAAATTTTCAGTTAATGAAGTGGCCAGCTTAAAGTCCGGATCTCAACCCAATTGAGAATTTATGGTCAATTGTGAAGAGACAACAAACATGGAAGATTTGGCACAAAAGGTGCCAAATGAATAAAACCCCATACCCAATCAAATTTTAAAAAATATTGTTGAAAGGATGCCAAAACGAGCCGAAAACGAAATAAAAAATAAGGGCTTGTGGACTACATATATATGTTGATAAAAAAAATTGAAGTGCCAAACGTGCATAATTGAGTACATGCGAGTTGTTTTTTTTTCCATGCTATTCTAACTGTTTATTGCTTTCAGTTATTTTGTAGTATATTAATTAGAAGTAGAATAAGTGAACAAAAAATTATTGTGTTTGCTTTATTACTTTCTGTTTTATTTGCATCCAAATGCGCTTATTGCAAACATGTACTCAAACATGTATACACTTACATAATTCCCACGTCTATGGTCAGCTAATTAGCTGAAATACGAAGGCGGATCTACAGATGCGGTCAAAATAACAGGAGTGCCCGCAGAGGTTTTCTAGAAACCGTAAAAATAACTTTTGAAACGTTTTTACAAAATGCTTTTAATTTTCATTGAAACTCAAATAATAATAAATTCAAATAATAATACATAACAACTTATGATAATTCATAAGATTTTTTAGAAAAAAATAAAAATGTAAAATATTACGAAAATTTGTTCGTTCAAAATAATAGTAGTGAAACTTTTAGTTCAGCCAAAAAAACCTATATTTAAGGATTATTTAAGTATTTAGTTGAATATCCTTTGTATCCTTAACGGACGCACAGCGCTTATGCATGGAATCAACTAAATTTGTGCATCTCATCACACGAATAGACTCCCAAGTCCTTTGTACAGCTTTCCAAAGTTGTATATTATTGTTTGGTCAAATTTCAATTGGATTAAGATCGTGTGACCGTGCAGGCCACTCTATCACACTAACCAGATTGGCCGCGAATTACTATTTGGCGAGTTTACTCCTATGTTAGGGATCGTTGTTCTGTTGGAATGTCCAAACAAATGGCAAGTAGTCCTCGGCGGCATATGGAAGCATCACGTCGTTTAAAATTTTTACGTATAAATAACGGTCCATGAGCCACGGGCTCCAAACAAAACTATTTTTGACTCATCCGACTTTAAACGTTTGGCGGCATGTTTTTTTGTTTCCAAGCTTACCTTTAATTTACAAGTTTTTTTTAGGGATGCGGCAGACACGTTTTATTGACTTGAAATCTTGACTGTCTTGATAAGCGATCCACTGACCTTTTGTCCAGTATATTGGGTCGCCACGCGTTTAATTTACTGCCTCATATTTTATAGCTTTTTTAACCATTGGAGAAGAGCAGCCAATAATATTTTGCACTTTGACTTAAGTCTTCCCAGCAGAAATCAAATTTTTAATCAGATCTCGCCTCTCGGCAGTAAAGTGTTTGTAGTCAGAACTAAATGTTAAGGAAAAATCTAAAAATGTTCGGGACTGTTAAAAAATAATATTGTAAACCACCACAAATCTCTTTTAAAATTAAGTAATCTAAATTATTCTTGCTAATTTCTCTGGCACTCCTATTATTTTGACTGAGTCAAACACGTGCATCTTTACAAATGAAGGCGAAAAGAATAAAAATAAGGACGAGAACCGAACATAACAGAAAATTATTATAGAGCAGTTAATTACAGTTACTAATGTGAAAAAATTAATTGGATTTGTGAAGGAATGGAGAAAGTATTGAGAAAAAACTTTTTGCTTGACTATTATTTTGACGACAACTGTATATGAATCCAGTTTAAAGACAATATTTAATCTATTGGACAAATTTCGGATACTATTTGATATTAATATTTAAAAATAAAAATTGAGTGATATACTTTACAAATTACAGTTACAATTAAGTTTTAATTACAGTTACTAATGTGAAAAAATTAATTGGATTTGTGAAGGAATGGAGAAAGTATTGAGAAAAAACTTTTTGCTTGACTATTATTTTGACGACAACTGTATATGAATCCAGTTTAAAGACAATATTTAATCTATTGGACAAATTTCGGATACTATTTGATATTAATATTTAAAAATAAAAATTGAGTGATATACTTTACAAAAGGTATATAAAAAATCAAATAAAATTAAAGTACTTTTGTTTTAAAATTATATTATATACCAAACATTAATTTCAAATGCTTTTTAAAGAGTTTTAAACCCAAATAAATGCTTCTGGATTTTTAATGCCTTAAAACTGAATAGTGCCTTTTAAGTACCAAAGCTCATTAGCTGTAAATCGCAATATTTTCGATAATCGGTTCAACTCATTAGATTACCACATTAAAATAACCTGTATTTTACATTTTGTCTAGTCTTTATCTTTCCATATTCTTAAAATATCCATATATATGCAAAATATTTTTAAGACGTAAAAAGGAAATAATTTCGAATTTTTGGTTCTCTTTGTTTTCTATACTAACTTTCTAATAACAAATAGGACTGATTTGTGGAGACGTTTCCCCGGACTTTCTGGAAAAAGAGTTGGGTAACCCTAGTACTCCAGCTTCTACAAAGGAGGTTATTGCAACAGTACTTCGTGAATATTCCCATACTAAAAGAAATACTGTGGGCACAAGCGATCCCCATATTTTCACTGATTCATTTCTCCAAGCTCAACCGGTCCATCAGCATTTCTCTGAAGGTTTGTATTTTAAGACCAACATGATTTAAAATGGATCGATAGTGTTAAATTTACACCAGTGATCATATTGTGGCCTATCATTTGAGTGAGTGATTTGCACGACCAGTCGGAAGTTCAGAAACTATTCCAAAAAATAAAAAGCCTAATATAAATTGCAATCATAATGAATTAGAATTTTGAGCCGCTTGAAGAGACTTGATTTATTTAGACCAGTCATTTTTTAAATTCCATTGCTAACAATTTTTTTGTTTTAAAATAATTATTTTATTTATAGCTGCAATGGTTTATAAACTTTTGCTTCCCGAAGATTTTTTCTTGTCTTTAATCTAAAAGCTTACACAATTCGGACATACGTGTGTAATTGTCAATTTACAAATCTTTCTTACAAAAACCGAACGGTATCTTTCATAAGATGAACCAGAGTAGCCTCGTAGGTGGTGCAATTTTTAGTGGTGATCACTGGACTTTTTCTTGGCTTGCGAATTAAGCCTATTGTCTAAAAAGTATCGAATATATTTTCAGGTAGAAATACTTCTGTATTGAAACAAAGATAGACCTACGTTATAGAAGGCTGGATCTTTGTAATAAAAGTTAATATTTTTTTTATCTTTTTTAAGAATTGCTTTCGCAAAATTCTGCCAGCCATGCGATAAATCAGCTAATTGCCCACGGTAATTCGCCCACTCCTTTGGCCTTCACTCCTACATCAGTTTTAAGGAAAATGACAGCCGATAAAGATACAAGTCAAACACCTAGCGCATCTCATAGCCAGCAGCAACACTTTCAAATGCACCCACACCATGCCAAGCAACTAAGTACGCACTCAAACGTACATGAGCCGCAGCCGACAGCAACTATGGCCGTACAGCCTCGAATGATTTTAGGAGGTGGAAACTTTTCCATTGTCCAAAATGCCCAACACATGTCTCCTAACCTGCCGCAGTGTCGTAATCAACAAATGTTAAAATGGACTCCTGGCAATATGCAAATGGTGCAAGGAAAATCATTTGGTGAGTAGAAGGGAAAAATTTATTTTGGCTGCTTTGGCATTTAAATGTTTAGTTTATTGTAGTGTTATTGAATTACTCGAGGTCATACGTTGGTTATATTTTAATTTCTTCTATAACACAACGATGTATTCCACTTAACTTTCATCACACTTACACTCCCTGGGGAGTGAACCCGACTATGATAGGACTAGCTAGTTTCGTCTGCACGTCACCTCAGACTCATCAGCTATCTACGGGGATGGAAGCAGAGCGTCAGAAACTCCCCAATGTTACGATCAGAGAAGCTTTTTGGCAATTGTGAGTTGCCAAAGTTCATTGGTTTTAACATAGGTGGAGTTCTGTCGTTAAAGCTTCTATCAGTGTGTGAAAGTTTTCAGTGTTTTGTCTGTTGAAAAACCCTCGGTTTTTTCGATATGCAGACTGGTAAATACAACAAATAGTTGAAGATTGTTTTAATTGCTGAATTTAGGGCGAGTGGATCCCTTTTGTTTATGTTGGTTTTGTATCGACCTTGTAAACAATAATTGTAGTGTTATTGAATTACTCGAGGTCATACGTTGGTTATATTTTAATTTTTAGTTTATAGCTATAATATTCCTCAACTTTTGATATAAAACACTCTATACTTACTTAAGCAGAAGTGTTAACGATACAACAATTATTTCATAAAAATTAAACTTTCAGTACATTCAAAAAAGTCAAACTACTATCTAACTTGATAAAACCCAATCGAGAGGCGCAGCCATATATCGCACGGCACGATTCTTGAATAAATCTCAAATAAATATTGCTTGATCTGTGGTTGCCGTTAAAAAAAGGACAGTGAGGAAGAATTAGAATTAGATTTACTCTTGGTGTTAACGTGAGAGAACTGGACCTTAAAATGGTTTAGTAACTATTATATCACTGAGCATTAAGCATTATATAAGACAATACATCAGAAGATTTTTGTTCAGGGAAAAACCGAGGAACGTAAATTTCTTTCTTTAGTGGAACCACTAAAAGTGATTTTGGTGGAGCAGACATTGTTTCTGCAAAACCAACTTGAGCCGGTTTTCCGGAGGGATAGGTGGATCCATTAATTGTGAAACAACGACGGAAAAATTTTACTAGGTATTGTTCCGATACCGAATCTTTTTAAGCTGCTGATCTTAGCAAAATTTGAGTGTTTGCTGCAAAGCTGCTGATCCGCCGGAATGCTGTATTTAATATTAATGCATATTTAAATATTATGGAATTACGGTTTTAATTAAATTAAAATCGGGCAACAATATCATATAGCTGTCATAGAAACGATGGCAAAATGCATCGCAAAATCGACATAGCTTCATTGTTTTTAGTAATATAGGCATAGAAATCAAAATGTAGTCGTTTTGTAATAACTGCAAGTGTATATAAAATTCGGCTTGCCGAAGTTTGCTTCCTTTCTTGTTTTATTTTATAAAAGCGTAGTTTATTATGCGTTTCAGATCCAGATCGTATCATTATTCACAATGTTGTTTACACTTTCACTCACTTATTGTAGGTCGCCCAATACTGAAAGGAGGCCTTAATTCAATGCCGCACCAAAATCCCACAGTTCCTTTTGCCAACCACAAAATCGAAATGAAAACCGTTCATCAGCATCATCAACAGCTACAACAACAACAACCACTTAGATATAAATCTACTCAATCTGTTGAATCGATTTTGAATACTGAAAGTGTGCATCAAAACATTCCATCTCCTGTTGGATGGCACCAACTTTTCATGCAACATCAGCAGCATCAGACCCGTCAACAACCCAGACCCAGGGTGATTTATGGGGACATGCACCGTCAATCGAATCTTCAAATGTCATCACCAGTGCCAGGTAAGAAATCGTCATGTAAATTGGTTTTGATCACAAAATATCTTATTTGAATTTCAGGTTTTTGTGACAACACCGATTCTGAATATGTGATCAAAAATAACAGCATCGCATCTCCCGGCTTCCTTAGGGAAGATCAAATGCCATCACCAACCAATAATCAATTGGCCCAATGGTTTTCCCCGGAGCTCCTTGCAAAAGCTTCAGCTGGAAAACTGCCTCTTTTAAATATGAACCAAGCCCTTAGTTTAGAAGAATTTGAACGTAGCATTCAACATTCCTCAGCCGTTGTGCACAATTAACTCTTAAGAACTTTCAGTTTAAAACAGTAAAATTATAAATTAAATCAAATATATCTATGTTTGAAATTATTTTTTTGTTTATGCTTAAACATTTTTTTGTGTATATTGGCACGAACTCTATTTAAAATGGCTTGGAATATTAAATTTGAAGCACAACAAAGTAGTTTTTTAAAATTAATATAACTCAAACTATCTAAAGTATTTGCAGATTGTAGTTGATCATATTGTAACAAATATTTTACTGTAAATAATAAACAACCAATTAAATAGCTTAAAAAAACTGTAATCTTAGTGAATCATGAAAGAATAGAAAAATAAGTAAGAAGTTCCTAGCTGTGCTCAACCATACCAGCATTCAACGGCTTGCAATTTCGGTTTACCCATGAAAAGAAACTAATTTTCAAAGTTAAAGAAAGGGTGGGTCGGCGCGAGCACCCAAGAACTTTGGAACTCTTATTTTATAAAAATTTAATGTATTTACTTTAAAGAAAAAACCTTTATTTTTTACTTTAAAAATATATTAATTTTTTTGGCCTCCTCTATTTTATATATGTAAGCTTAAAAATCATCCGTTTCGTTTCCAATATTTTCCTTAAGTGTTGGAGAAAGTGCTTCCAGCACCATAACATTTTCAACCGCAACTTCGTTAACTACTGTTAAATTACCCTAATACCGGAGTAATACAAGGAGTCGTCCGGATATGAATTTGGTATGAAAAGACTGTTGTTTTTCTACGACTGTAATAGCAGTTAAAGCGCTTTTCACATCCTACATGCTTATGTAGGAATTAATTTATTTTGCTGCAAGGCAGGACATTCCAAAAGCTGTGGCAGGAAATCTCCACTATCTTGTTAATATTAATATTTTTATAATTTAATTCTGATACCTAATAAATCTAATATTTATAAGGCACTAAAAGCAGAGTTCGCTATCAAGCATTATTAGGGTTTTCCATACCGCAAATACTATGTGAAATAGCTTTATGAGTCTTCCAGTTTGAACCTACGTACACCCACTAGACAAACGTGATCTTAGTCTATTAGATAGATTTCAGGAAACCAAAAAACCCTCAAATAAAGAGTTCGAGCTTGTGTCCTTCCTTAAAGTTACACGATAACAGCACCACCAATGACTCGAGTGATCAGCAGGTGCCTATTCCTCTTCGATTATTTTTATAAGGCCTTTTTAAATTGGTCTTAAATTATTTTCAAATCAACCAGGTTCATTACTTTGCTGTTGGTCCTTGTACCCAAAATGGGAGCAATGTAGTTGACTCACTGACATTGATCTGAGTGCAGTTTTGGGAATAGTTAATGAATGAAACGGCCATGTGAATAGGAATAGTAGAATTCACCTCTCACCATTCCTATATAAAGGGAATTTTGCTATACAACCCACTCTGAACCTGATGTGGAAGTGGAAAAATTCAGGATACCCTTAAGAGGACTCTAAGATTACGGCCTGCCGTAATCATAAGCACCAGTCGTGCAGCGCTGTCCAGCCAAAGTTAAATTACTGATAGTATAACCTCATCCTGAGGTCCTAAAGTCCTCATAAGCAACGGATATTCGCACAGCTTGGAAGCTCCTGGCCATAAATCTACCGAGTGAACAAAAAGTGAAATAGTGATCTTGCATTATCAGTCGCAATGCAAAAACATCAACACTACGATTACAAATTCGCCAAAACTACTATAAACAGTTACAAATAACAATAGTTACGAGCAAAACCTTTAAGAACATCCCTCCCGATTAATGCACGCATACAGTTTCTCAAGTAATTGTCTGCAATATGTAAAATTTCGTAGAAACTAAACTTTATGTTGAAGATTTCGCAATAAAAATTGAACTTTTTAAATCTTTTATTTTTATAATATTGTAAATTAGGCATAGCTACTAAAATAGATTTTAAAAAATTGCATATTTCAACATAAAACATGTCGAAAACAATTAAAAACAAGAGAGAACGCTATAGTCGGGTGCCCCGACTATCAGATACCCGTTACTCAGGTAAAGGGAGTGCGAGGGAGATGGAGATAGAAACTTTGATCACGCATAACTTTTTAACGAATGGTCCGATTTGAAAAATTTCTTCTACATTTCGATAGGTATTGATAAACACAATAAAACTGCATTTTTACTTTTCCGAAATATTTAAATTTTTAAAATCGTATATAAGCGATTGTGGGCGTTAAAGGGGGCGTGGCACCTTTTTAAAACAAACTTGCGCTGCGTAGGAACTCCTAGAATCTGCATGCAAAATGCCAATCTTCTACCTTGTATAGTTTCCGAGATCTCAGCGTTCATACGGACGGACAGACGGACAGACAGACAGACGGACAGACGGACATGGCTATATCGACTCGGCTAGTGACCCTGATCAAGAATATATATACTTTATAGGGTCGGAAACGCTTCCTTCTAGCTGTTACATACTTTTGCACGAATACAATATACCCTTTTACTCTACGAGTAACGGGTATAACAAGAAAGGAAAGCTAACTTCCGGCGGAGCCGAAGTTGATATACCCTTGCAGAATATTATGTACATTATATTCTCCAAAATTATTCATATGATGCATTCTTAATACTCAAAAAAATCCCAACTTCCTAACTTTAAAAACACCAAAGTTATGGCATTTCCAATCGTTCAGTTATATGGCAGCTATAGGATATAGTCGGCCGATCCTTATGAAATTTGGTAGGTCGGATTGACTAACCAAATATAAAACCCATAGAAAATCCCAGCTTCCTAACTTTACAAACATCAAAGTTATGGCATTTCCGATCAATCAGTTGTATGCCAGCTATAGGATATAGTCGGCCGATCCCGGCCGTTCCGACATATATACTGCGTGCAAAGGAAAGAAGGGTGTGTGCAAAGTTTCAGTTCGATATCTTTAAAACTGAGAGACTAGTTTGCGTAGAAACAGACAGTCGGACAGACGGACATGGCTATATCAACTCAGGAGGAGATCCTGATCAAGAATATATATACTTTATAGGGTCGGAGATGTCTCCTTCACTGCGTTGCACACTTTTGACCAAAATTATAATACCCTCTGCAAGGGTATAACAAATAAACATCAAATATTCGACTGTCAATTAATTCTTTGCAAAATGCAAGCACAAGGCACAACGCATACAAAATCAACGGTTAAGTAAATTCGCAGAAAAAAACTGTATTGTGATTGGATTGCTGCTCCTTTTATTTTCATTTAGATTTTTGTTTCAAGAAGTGCGTAATTAATAGATATCAGCGTTATTAACAATGTTTCGGAAACGAACTGATTTTCATCAGTTTAGTTAATACAATTGGTTTGGCAGAAGCCTTTGATATTAAACCATACCAAATAATAAATCTTGCAGAAAAAGAAAATCGCCTGCAGCATTCCGACTCTGGAGGACTACCTGAAATTATTACCGGACCGGATCATTCAAAAATTATCAAACAAATTGACTTGAATCCGCAAACACCACTAAGACAGTTTGGCATTGGACTTAAAAAATGATTACCATAAAACAGTAACCCATGAGATTGTACGAAAAGTTTTGAAAACGCACAAGTATTTGCATATTTCAACGTAATAACGTGTAGCCAGAAAGAAGCCCCTGCTTTCTGCTGTCAATATCGCAAGACGTCTTAACTTTTCTATTGCCCACGCTAGTAAGTCGGCTGAGTACTGGGACAACATAATTTTTTGTGACGAAACTAAAATAATGTTATACTATCACGATGGACCCAGCAAAGTTTGGAGAAAGCCAAATACTTCCTTCCAGCAGAAGAATATAATACCAACAGTAAAGTTTGGCAAGCTTTCTGTAATGGTTCCATACCATTGTATTTCATCCAAAGGCGTTGGAGATGACAAAAGAATTTTATTTGAACATTTTAAAAAACGAGTTAAAAACAAGCGTATTTAATTTTGGATTAACCCTCAAAATCCAAATTAACTGCAGTACAAGCTATATCAAGATGGCGATCCCAAGCATATATCGTTCCCGCCCAACCGACCGAGGGGCGCAGCCGTGTATCGTACGGCACGATTCGCTAGAAGATAGACGCAATATAAGAAAATATAGGTAAAAGTTCGGGGAAAAAAGTAATAGTAAGATCAATTTTGTACCAATGAAAATAGTATTAGTCGGTTTAGGAGCGAAAGAGTGTCAAGATTTGAGATTATAGGAAAAAGTCTATTATAGTCAGAACATAATACTCTGAAAGGCTCATGCAAGGCATAGTTAGATCTACAATGATTTAATATTAGGGGAATATAATTTCTAGTTAAAGTTTTATTGCACTTTTTCAATACGTCCAATTTGTATTAAGTATTTTGGACTCCAGACGGGAGACCCATACTCCAGAATCGGACGGACTAGCGAAATAAAGTTTTAGTTAAATCGAATTCCTTTGACCACCTTTTAATAAATCCAAGCACTCCTCTGGCTTTATTAACCATGGACGAAAAGTGATTAGAAAATTTTAGTTTAGGGTCCAAGAGAACGCCAAGATCGTTTACAAGAGTTATTCTATTCAAAGAGCTGCCACTTAATGTGTAAGTCGCGTATATCGGGTTGACCTGTATACATTTATTAAATTATCTCGGCACCAGTTTTGAAAATTATCTAGATCGGATTGTAAGTCTAAATGACAGGAAATGTCCTTAAACTGCAGCCACAACTTAACATCATCTGCGTAAATAAGTCCGCGAGAATGACATATTATTGAGGGAAGATCGTTAATAAATAACACGGAGAATTTTAGAAATTGAATTTTTAAAAAGGCCCCTTTGTGAACTGCCATAACTTGAGATCCATTTAAGGAGATCAACTGGAAAACCTAACAGGTCAAGTTTTTTAACAAAAAGTAAGTGATCTACAGAGTCTTGCTTTACTAAAGTCAGTGTAAATGACGTCTGTTTAAAACTACTATTCAAGCCCTTTAACACAAATATAGTGAGCTTTAGAAGGTTTGTGATTGTGGATCTACGTTTAATAAATCCGTGTTGACAAGGATAAATGATTGATCTACAAAGGTGCTGCAAATGAGAAGTAAAGATTTTTTCAAAAAGCTTAGGAATAGCTGACAACTTAGAAATACCTTTATAGTTACTGGCCTCTAACTTGTTACCTTTTTTGAAAAGAGGATTAATGATTCCTACAAAATATTTGGGAATTGGGAAGTTTCTAGAGATAAGGTAAACAACTTGTGAAGAGGTTTGCACAGGGCCTTAGCGCAATACCTAAGCACGCACCCAGGAATACCTTCGGGACCTGGCAGGCTTAATACGAAGAAGATCCAAAAGAGAATATGAGGTTTGACTTGGATATGGTGTAAGAATAAGGCTGTGACGAATAATCTAAATTAGAACAAGTCGTTTGAAAAAATTGGGCAAACAAATCGTCTACTGCCTAATCTGTGGTTGCCGTCATGTTTTCGAACGACATCGAGGAAGGATAAGAATTAGATTTACGCTGGGTGTTAACAAAGTTATAAAACTGTTTCGTGTCGTGAGAGAACTGAAACTGTTAGAACAAACCATTTTAAAGATTGATCATGGGGTAAAAATCATGCAAAAAAAAAGAAAGGAAAGCTAACTTCGGGCGGAGCCGAAGTTGAAATACCCTTTCAAATGTAAATTATATTCTCCAAAATTATTCATATGATGCATTCATATGAATTCGGGCGGAGCCGAAGTTGATATACCCTTGCTGAATATTCTGTTAATTATATTCTCCAAAATTATTCATATGATGCACTCTTAATACTCATTAAAAATCCCATCTTCCTATCTTTAAAAACACCAAAGTTACAGTTATATGGCACCTTTAGGATATAGTCGGCCGGTCCTTATGAAATTTAGAAGGTCGGATTGATTGGCCAAATATAAAACCCATAAAAAATCTCAACTTCCTTTAAAAACAGCAAAGTTATGGCATTTCCGATCAATCAGTTCTATGGCGGCTATATGATATAGTCGGCCGCTCCCGGCCGTTCCGACTTATATACTGCGTGCAAAGGAAAGAAGGGTGTGTGCAAAATTTCGTTTATTTATCTTTAAAACTGAGAGACGAGTTCGCGTAGGAACAGACAGACAGACGGACATGCTTATATCAACTTGGGACGCGACCCTGATCAAGAATATATATACTTTTTACGGTCGGAGATGTTTCGACCAAAATTATAATACCCTCTGCAAGGGTATAAAAATGCGATTCTCTTTTATGTAGGTGGACATCTCCAGTTTGTGCGAAACTACAAAATTTTACCATTTTTTTGATAATACAATTTTTTTAAAACGACAATCTATAGTATGAATATCCTGCATGAATATCAATTAACTTACCTTTTGGTACTGATTTTATGGCGAGGTCTGCACTAGACACTTTTCTCCTAAATTAAGATAGCACAGCTGAATTCTTTATTTTTAAGGTAATGTTATTAATCAATTTTAAAAGAAAGTTAATGGTTTTTCTTGTTAACCAGAAAGGAAAGCTAACTTCGGGCGGAGCCAAAGTTGATATACCCTTGCAGAATATTCTGTAAATTATATCGGTTGGCCAAAAATAAAGCCAATAAAACATCCCAACTTCCTAACTTTAAAAACACCAAATTTATGGCATTTCCAATCGTTCAGTTATATGGCAGCTATAGGATATAGAAAGACAATTTTTGGGAAAGTTTCAAGCAGATAGCTTTAAAACTAAACCCTCAGTTTGCATAGAAACGGACAGACGGACGGACATGACTAGATCGACTCTCCTGGTGATGCTGATCAAGAATATACCATATATACTTTATATAGTCGGAAATGTCTCCTTCACTGCGTTGCAAACTTTTGACTGAAATTATAATACCCTCTGCAACGGTTATTAGGCTTAATCAGAGTAGTGAACACTGAGACCTTTAACCTTCTTTTAGCTACGCTTGGGGACGGAAAAACGTTTAAAAATAGAATAATTCCCAATTACCTCTCGGTATAATAGTATGAACATTTAATTGAGTATGAAATAATATAATAATATAAAATATTGTTTCAGGGCGCAGCCTTGTTAAGGCGCAAAAGAAAAATGACCAAAAAATTAAATAAATAATTATGTATATGGTACAAGCAAGTGGTTTCGAATATTGAACAAGAAAGGAAGCGAACTTCTGAATGCCGAAGTTTGTTTATTCTTGCTAATAGCTGAAAAAAAAATTATTTTACACGAAATGACTATATTTAAGTTTAATCAATTAAACTAAAATTTTCCGATCGCTAATACTGCTGCTATAAAATATAGTCGTCCGAATTTTTTAAAAAGAACGAAGTTATAAATTTTTTTCATACATCTTTATACCCTTGCAGAGGGTATTATAATTTTGGTCAAAAGTGTGCAACGCAGTCAAGGAGACATCTCCGACCCTATAAAGTATACATATTCTTGATCAGGATCACCTCCTGAGTTGATATAGCCATGTCCGTCTGTCCATCTGTCTGTTTCTACGCAAGCTAGTCCCTCAGTTTTAAAGCTATTGAATTGAAACTTTGCACACACCCTTCTTTCCTTTGCACGCAGTATATAAGTCGGAACGGCCGGGATCGGCCGACTATATCCTATAGCTGATGGATCTGATTGATCCAAATAACTGATTGATCGGAAATGCCATAACTTTCGTGTTTGTAAAGTTAGGAATTTGGGATTTTCTATGGGTTTTATATTTGGCCAATCAATCCGATCTACCAAATTTCATAAGGATCGGCCGACTATATCCTATAGCCGCTATATAACTAATTGATCGGAAATGCCATAACTTTGGTGTCTTTAAAGTTAGGAAGTTGGGATTTTTTATGAGTATTAAGAATGCATCATATGAATAATTTTGGAAAATATAATTTACAGAGTATTCTGCAAGGGTATATCAACTTCGGATCCGCCCGAAGTTAGCTTTCCTTTCTTGTTTTTATTGTTTTTATGGTATTATATAGTGGTCCGATCAGGCTTGTTCCGACTTATTTATTACCTGCAATAATGAAATACTTTTCGGACATTTTCTTATAGATAGCCTTTTAACTGAGAAACTAGTTTGCGTAAAAACGGACAGACGGAATGGCCATGTCTCCTGGTGATGTTGATCAAGAACCTGCGCTACGCCGCAAACTTGTGGCTGAAACTGTTATACTCGGAAAGAGTATAAGAATATGAGAAAAGTATAATTTTACAAATTCTAAATAACCTAAAAACGGCAAATAGTTTTATTTGGAAGTGCAGACGTAAAAACGTATCTTATCTTTTCATAATTGAATGCCCATATTCCAGTCTGCGTAGGAAATATCTAAACATTAAGCAATCACAAGGAATGATAATCATATAGAAATATCAGGAAACGTTAATTATACTAGTTTATTGTTTACAATTTAATTGATAACTTAACTTTAAAATGTATATGTTTCCAACTACATGTTGTTCATAAAGTAATTCTAATTTTGTTGTACTTAGAAAATGTTTAGGAATACACATGAAAGTACATTTTCATTATTAATCATTGAGCTAAATATTTTAAAATATTTTTTAGGTTTAGGTTTATTCTAAACGCCTTATGGCAGTGAAATTCCTAAACTGATTTCAAATTATATTAAGTACGTCTGACAACCAAAATCCAATACAATTTTGTAAAAAAAAATAAGGAAAAAAATACAATTTAAAAATTCAATTTTTTGAAATATTTTACAAATTGGTTTGAATTTTAATCATTTAATTTAAAATTTAATCTTTGGCTAACTGCATATCGTCAAGTTAATTAACGTGTATACAACTATCTAATTTTTGTTACAAAGGTGGGCTTATCTACGACTAACATGTATTAATGGAAATGTGTATGTACAAATACGATATTATAATGGCTTAAAATTAGTTTGTAACTTTTAATAACGAATAACATCTTGGTTTAATGTGTAATTACATTTACTAAACATACTTTAAAAACCATTTTTCCTATAACAGTTTTGACTTTTGAGAACCAAATCGAGAACGAATTTTGAGAACTTCTGAATCTTAAAGCCTACATTTAGTGCCACATATTGAATGTGCATGCTAATGTTTGGCATATTTACTAATGTCAGTGGCAAACCAATTGGAGGTTTGCTTAAAATTTAAATTTGTAAAAATTGTTTGTGGTTTTTCTTATTGTTAAGTCGCATGGTAAAAATCTGTTAAAGCTAAAGCACCTTTAATCTATTAATATTTGAACACAACAAAAAATAAAGTGAACTTAAAGATGCCAAAGTATATATACCCTTGCAGCTGTTACAAAACATAAATATTTCATATTTCCTTGTAGTAATGAAGTTCGATCTTTTGATACATTACTCGGTAGTTTCTATTACAGCTGATATAGTCGTCAGATTTGTAAAAAAATAAAGCCGTTATTTTGAAATTGTTGAATGACTAAATCTCGAAGTATTAGGAACAACAAAGTTATAATTTTCATTCCATTTTTGCCGATCGTTCTATAGCAGCTATAAGATAAAGTCGTCCTTATTTGGGAACTAAATGATATAGTAGGCCGATCCGACCAGAACGCATTTATATACTACCTGCAACGGTAGGACGGACGGACATGGCTAGTTCGACTCGTCTGGTAATGCTGATCAAGAATATATAATATATACTTTATAGGGTCAGAAATGTGCTCTTCACGGCGTTGCAAAACTTTTGAATGACACAATATTACCCTCTGCAAGGGTATAAAAATAAAAAAGACAATTTTTATTAAAATAACCTAATAAGTCATGAGTTAAGGCTTCAAAAACTGACTAAATATTAATAACATTTTTATTTTTCTCTTTTTTTATGGTCAAATTTGTTCTTATGGCGCTCCTGTTTAAAATAATATATTTTGGTGATTGGGCTATAACATCCGAAAAATTTTCCGAATTTCACAATTTTGCATTGCTACATTGTTTCTAGATTATGCTAGATTTTCAGGTTAATTCAGGTCTGGTAATTTTCAACAAGGAAAGCCGGCCAAATCGGCATAACTTTCTTCCTACTATGCTATACTATTATATTCAACTTTTAATTGTCCTAAGCTAAAAAGAATTTTCATCTAATGATAAAATATAAAACCAATTACTAGTTCAAAAAAAAATTGACAACTTTGTTAAATAAAGCACCATTATAAAGCTAATTATAACTTAAATGTAATTTAAGAATCTTTTTAAATTTTTGAATGCAATTTTTTTAGCCTCCTTAATCGAAAGTCCTTAAGCCGTCATATTTTTTTAGGAACGCGTGTAAAAGCAACAAAATAACAACACAACAATTTTAGCCCCACAATTAACCGTATATACTTTTAAAAAATTGTTAAATCTATTCTTGTTATACAAATTAATTACCCCTTGCAGCTATAAAAAAAATGTAATATGCTATAAAACGACTATCAGGCGTGCTTCGATTCCCACTTTACTTTTTAGTTTTCAGCATTACTATGCGTTTTTTTAGATTTGTATGAACCACAGAAATAATGATAGCTTAGATAAGTATGTATAATGCATGTTAACTATACAGATCTAACTATATTATTTCTATTAGATGTTCTTACCCTCTATAATGGTCTTGCTAAATGAATTTTAAAACTCTTATAAATCAAAAAATTTAAATGATATGTAAGAATACTCATACATGAAACATAAAACAAAACAGAATGTTAGCAGAAGTAGTGAAATAAGCATCAGGAATTTAAATTCAAAGTTCTAGGGAGTTCATTGTTGTTTTGATTATTTAAGAATAAGTACCAAATAAATTAAAAATTAGCCTAATCTGATCTTAGTCTGATTCAATAGCCACATTTAAACACTTCAGAAAGCACATATTTTGTAATGTACATTATAAAATTTATAAAAATTCAAATACTCTCGAACTAACTATTAATCATCTTAAACGGTTTTATTAACGAATATTTGAATATTTTTACTTATCATGCCTCTAAGAATGCCTTTTTAAACCTGAAGAAATGGCTTTAGTGTTTTTATCCTGCATATAATACAAAAGTTCGGGGCGAATCACTCTTATAAACATTTATTTATGTGAAATATGTCTGTGAAATTGGTCTATAAAACACAAAAAGAATCCATTGGTCAAATTGACCAATAAAATACTTGCAATTCCCCAATCCATGGAATATTATTGAAAAACTAGGAAATAATTAATTCAAATAAAAAATAACTAAAATCCCACGGAATAACCACTACCTGTTTTTTTTTTAATATATTTTGGTACAATGGTAGTTGAATTAAAAAACGGAATTTTACTTCTTTAAATTATAAATTATCATAAGTCTCCAAGATCATTTAAAAGTGTGGGAATGACTTGGCTTTCAGCTAGTGTAAAACTAAGTGACTTTCTACAGAAAGCACCTCTAAAGTGATAATTTTCCAGTAAATGGCCCGAAGCGTAACATCCAGTTAGAAATTATAAATAAACCCCTCACTGTCTTAGGGTGGATAAATTGTAGATATTTCAAATTTTTATTTGACCTCGTTAATTAAAAAAAAACTTGCTACGTTTATACGGGCAAATAGGCCGGATCTAACCAGCTAATGATGCTTATTAGGAACAAAGTGGACAAGTTTTAAAAGAACATCACGCTGCGCCACCATCGGAGGAATTTGATTGTCAAATCCCTCTTCCTATTATAATCCCAACTTAAGCTTTAATTGTTTCCGTGATTTTGATATTTATACGGACATACGAAGAGTCGAGAAGACGTATGATCGACTCAGCTAATGATTCGGATCAAGAATATGTATAAATATTAATAGGGTTGGAAATGCCTTTTTCTACATACTTCTTAACCAGATTAATTTTCATCATTTAGACGAATTCACTACCAGCTGCATAATGATCTCTTCAACTATCTATTTTGGTGAAATGGAGCACTAACTTTTAAATCTCTAGAGATTTCTTTTACACTAAATTAATCCAGTATACTACTTTAATTGCGATATTAGAAAATTTCGGTTCGTATTTAACCGAGGAAGTATAATCTAAAATTAAAATGTATATTTCTATAAGGTAAGTAGTCTTTTCTAAAAAGCGTCGGTTGTTGATCAATATTAAAGAGTGATATTTCTTAATTTTTTACTTGTTTGCATATTGGCTCAACAAATTCGCCTTCTTCCCGCAGAAATTCACCATTACTATATTCACTGGTTTTGTGCACGACAGCCTTTTGGCCTGTGACTTCATCACGGTTGGGGCTGTTTTGTGTTGGAAGAACACTTGAAGACGCTGTGGTACCTACCGCCCCTCCTGTCGGCACGGTGGTGCCTGCTCCCTGCGTGCGACTATATCCGGAGCTGGTCGGCGCACCTTGAGCTCCAGCTGCTGCTGATCGCCTATAGACGGTGCTGTTCATAGTCAACTTGCGGACGTTCTTGTCCGGATGAAAGACGAGGATGTATACTTTGGGTGAATATAGACATACAAGAGCCACTGATGCACTTAGACTTATTGAAATGCACAACGTAGTAGTTTGCACCTGAAAAATACAATTCCTTCTTTAAGAAATCATTACGTATTTAATATTTACATAAGGCTAACATTATTTAAATATGTCAGCATTATAAGCAAAGGCTCACCGCCTGCTTGTAGTTGCATTAAAGAAATAACATGTTTTATAGGTGAATTGTGCTTTTGGTCGAAAGGTTAGAATTTTATTAACTGTATTGTTAAAGGAGCTTTCATTCAGTATGAGCTTTGTTGGTTTTTGTACCGAGCAGATGTTATGCCAGAGTTGTGCCTACAAGCATTATACATTATCATTTTAATTTCGCTAGATTTTAAAATAATTTTCACAGGGAAGAAAAAGTTTTAAAGCCTTTGCTTTCACACCGAACATTTTTGAGAGCACTGCCCTTATATATATGACAGCTATATGTTATAGTCAACTCAAGTGATGGAAATAATATATAATTCAAACACAACGAATATTATCAAATTTTAACCGATCTTGCCTTTGGGAGCTATAGGACATACTCGTCCGGTCGGCCAGATTTGTTAGCATGATCATGGTACACATAAATGATTTGGAAAGTTTTATGTTGATTGATTTTAAACTGCGCGAATAACGCGTTTAACCATGCGGTCAGTAAAGTCTAGAAATGAAAACTATAGGATATAGTCGTCACAAATTTAGAGAAAAAATAATTTCTTTCTAAACGCAGAAAATATAACTTATTTTACCCATTGTTCCTTTGCCAGCTATATGATATATATGATAAACAGATGGAGAGACGATGATAATGACAGATGGGCATGGCTACATAAACTGATCAAGAATATATGTACATTTACTTTATAATGTCGGAAATCTCTCTTTTACTGCGTTACAAACTTCTGTTTACAATTATTATAACCTCTGCAAATGTGTAAAAACACCACATTAAAACTGTTATATGGATAAGAAAGTGTATTATGATTTCAGTAAAAAGTTCACAAGAAAACGTTCCCGACCCTAGCCATGAACATCAGTTTGTCTGTCCGTCTCACCCCAACCAGACTAAGCATTTTAAGCATCGAAACATAGAACATTTATTTTTCGGTAAACGCGACAAGGAAACTGGAGTAGGTCAAGAAAATGACTTAACTTTTGACTGGCAACAAGTTTGGTCTATGATTGAATATGCCTTTTGAATCGAAGCCTTACCTTAGAAACAAGGACAAAATCTGCTACCAATATTCAGCTTAACGGATACAGAATGCATAAAAAATTATAATTTGCCTAGTAAATTATCAGAAATATACAGGTAAGCATCCAATATTATACTTATATTGACTTATGGTCGCCACAGGAAAATTCACTGAGACATCTTATTTTAAAACGTGCATTATACAAAATTGACATTATTTCATCTGAAACCCAAGTGTATTGCATATGATAACAAGAACATGAGGCTGTTAATCGCTTCAAACGAACTGGCAATCAAATCATTATAATACTGGAAACGATCTTGTTTTTTTTTAATGCAGAAAAAAGATTAATCCTAAAAAATATGGGAAATATGCTTCGAATATTCGAACGCAATACTCTTAGAGCAATTGTATGGGGCATAGCAAATCAATCAACGAAAAGAAACAGTGGCTTGAAGTTGAAGCTCAATCAACCAAAATGCAAGTGAGCAATAGTAATTATAGATCATTAAACATCTTGGTCGAGCTAGCAGCAAAGTAGTGGCGAGCCTTTACTTAAATATACTTAAATATTCTAAAACAGTAAATTATTCTGAAACCGAAAAATAAGAAGTATATTTGTAAAACAAATAAGTATGGGGCCATAAATGCTCAGATATATTTATTTGTAACTTCCATTAAATCAAGGTAAACAACGAAAAATAAATGGGAAAATGGTGTGGAGCCCAGCGTTACGTTTTCTTATGGTCATCTAATATTTATGCAAAAAATATATATTTGTGCACTATCTAAAGAAAAACAAATTATTTATGTTTTTCCATGACGAATAAAAAAATATAAATAATAATTTTGCGACCAATCGTAACTATTATTTTTATACCCTTGCAGAGAGTATTATAATTTCAGTCAAAAGTTTGCATGTCCGTCCATTTCTACGCAAACTATTCCCTATAGACTATTTCATATAGCTCCCTTCGATATAAAGTATAATATATAAAAATTAAGCTTTTAGTTTTGTCAAAATCGGACAACAATATCATTTAGCTGCCATAGGAACGATGCAGTGATGCAAAATGCAGCGCAAAAATGACATTCATTGTTTTTAGTAATATAGGCATCGAAACGTAGTCGTTTTGTAAACTGCAAGGATATTTAAACTTCGGCTTGTCGAAGTTAATATAATCCGGTATTATTAGTAATATTGTTATTTAACCATATGCTAAATTAAATTGAAAACAACAGCATTTCAAGCATTTGATGGCGCAAGACAACAAATCCATTGAACTTTTTTTTTTCGTCTCAACTCGCAATGCACATTATAGTTGTCTTGCTCTCGACTCTACACTGACATTTTTTTTGATTACGTTTGTGATAGAACTTTTGATTTTATTTTATTTTGGACCAGCGATGCGTGCCTTTCTTTCGATTAGTGTCGGTAAAATGAATGATACATTTGAGTACTCCGTAATAAATTTTAAACTTGAAAAGCAATGCCTTGTTTGCCACAAGATTTTTTTTGGCGGAAAAGAAACATTTAAGGGACAGACATTTTAGGTCATTATTTCTAACCCAAATTTGTTAAACAATTAAACAAATTTCAGGTGTAATCAGTTTTCACTTGAGTTTTGACTAATATTAACTATAACATTGCCACCAGTTAAGTATTCAGTAAATCAGATTACATTGTTTTGTGCTTCATGATTCCGGTTTATGGGATAAATTATGGCTAGTTTGTAAAATACAGGCATCTTGAAGTGCTACTTCTCGGAATTAAAATGGAGCATTTTATTGACCAGATTCTGATTTGGCACCTTGAAGTATACTAGAATACATCATTTTATTCCAGTTTAACATTTTAAGGTCAAATTTTGTATAATAGTGTTATTTTAGACTTTGCCAAAACAAAGAGCTTCGCATCCAATGTAGCAGGAAAAATGTAAATCTAGTACATACCTCATAAGAATTTCCAGTTCCAAAGTAAATGGGCACAAAGGCTAGCCAGATAATACATGTGGTGTACATGGTAAATCCAATAAACTTTGACTCATTAAAGTTTTCGGGAATTTTCCTGGTTTTAATTGCATAAACAGTGCAAATTGTAATGAGAATCATATTATATAGCTGGGAAAAAAGGAAGGACATGTCTTGAATTTTGCACTTTAGTATAACTTCCGTTCGGTCAGGGTAATAAAAACGTGTTCCAGGTGGTTCAACTACCATCCAAATCATTGTAATTAGTACTTGTATAGCTTAAAAGTTAAAATGTTACATAATTGTTTTAAATTGATCGCTGAGTTTAGTTAAATTTTATAACTTACCGATCAGAGATGCTGTTATTACCACCTGTGATTGTGGACTAATATACTTAAGGCGTTGGGCTGACTTAGATGCAGAGTGAAAGATTCGTGATATTCGATTGGTTTTCGTAAGCAAAGCACTATATATAATAGAGAAGCCAACCCCAATACCAAACCTCTGCAACACACAGGACCCAATTGTTGGCTTAGCTATCAGAGCAAAAGTATTACAGTAGCAGACAAGTATACCAAATAGCAGGGTATAGCTGAGCTCTCGACCTGAAGCTCTTACCAGTGGAGTATCGTGGTTTTTTGCAAATAGGACTATAACTAAAATTGTCACTGTAATACCAAACATTGCTATGGCCATTGGAATAAGAGCAAATAATGAATTCCATCGCATGTACTGGATATCTAGAGAATAACAGGACAGCTTGTCAGTATAGGGCCAAAGTCCTGGACCGCAGTCTCTACAGGTAAATTCATCATATACGTATTCGAAGGACTCGCAGCTATCGCATATCCAGCAACAGGTATCTCCCTATAAAATAAAATTATTTGTGCAAAATATAACTATCTATGAAATAAAATTCCATATACCTGTTGTTTTTTTATCATTCCAACCTCACATGGCAGTGAACAGGCCGAAGTTGGTTGCTCAGCTTCCTTATTCCAGACTACTGTTTCAGAATTCAGTTGTAAGCCATTAAACCATTTGCCAATAACCTACAAAATTTGGTTAAAGTAAGTAAAATTACAATTTACAACTTTCTTTAATAAAAACAAGAAAGAAAAACTAACTTCGGGCGGAGCCGAAGTTGATATACCCTTGCAGAATACTCTGTAAATTATAGTATTCAAAATTATTCATATGATGCATTCTTAATACTCATAAAAAATCCCAACTTCCTAACTTTAAAAACACCAAAGTTATGGAATTTCCAATCGTTCAGTTATATGGCAGCTATAGGATATAGTCGGCCGATCCTTTTACTAGGTCGGATTGATGGGCCAAAAATAAAAGCCATAGAAAATCCCAACTTCCTAACTTAACAAACACCAAAGTTATGGCATTTCCGATTAATCAGTTATATGGCGGCAATAGGATATAGTCGTCCGGTCCTTTTGAAATTTGGTAGGTCGGATTGATTGGCCAAAAATAAAACCCATAGAAAATCCCAACTTAACAAACACCAAAGTTATAGCATTTCCGATCAATCAGTTATATGGCAGCTATAGGATATAGTCGGCCGATCCTTATGAAATTTGGTAGGTCGGATTGATTGGCCAAATATAAAACCCATAGAAAATCCCAACTTCCTAACTTTACAAACACGAAATTTATGGCATTTCCGATAAATCAGTTATATGGATCAATCAGATACATCAGCTATAGGATATAGTCGGCCGATCACGGCCGTTCCGACTTATATACTGCGTGCAAAGGAAAGAAGGGTGTGTGCAAAGTTTCGATAGCTTTAAAACTGAGAGACTAGTTTGCGTAGAAACAGACAGACGGACAGACGGACATGGCTATATCAACTCAGGAGGTGATCCTGATCAAGAATATATATACTTTATAGGGTCGGAGATGTCTCCTTCACTGCGTTGCACACTTTTGACCAAAATTATAATACCCTCTGCAAGGGTATAAAAATAAATAAAACAAGAGAGAACGCCATAGTCGAGTGCATCGACTATTAGATACCCGTTACTCAGCTAAAAAAGTTCAAATTATCAATTTGAATTCGGGGATCTCTTAGTGCTGGCAGCTTTACAGCACGAGCATCAGCACCAGCGCTGCTTTAGTGCAGGCAGCTTTTGTCCTGCACCAGCAGCTGTGTTTATGTTTATGTTTTTGAGTGCAATAAATTGACTAGAAATATTAAACATACATACTTGTATTGGCTAAACACATACATTCTTAAATAGTATTATGTATATTAAAGTCTAAATGTTTGCACAACATGAGTAACGGTTATAGCGAATAGCTTTCTTTGAAAGGAGTTATCTTTGCCGGGCAATTGCAACTGTGTACAATGTAAATAAATACATATGTATATGCTTACATACATACACACATACGCCATTGTTTGACTCAGACCTCCAATTTGGGTAACTTGATTTGATTTGCATAGTTCTTGGGATATAGTTCGGTATTGACAAATGAAAACCATCGCAATTTCCTTTAATAGAAATCCTTATCGAGAATTAACGTTGACTCTGTTGAGCACCTTGGCCAGCTGTTCCAAAGTCATCCGTTAGATGGCGCTACCACGGGCCATGAAAGGGGGAAATGTAGGCGCTAGCCAGGCTTAAGCGTTTAATAGGTTTTTGGGCGTTAGAGTGGGCGTGGCAAACTTTTATTAGACAAATCGATAGGTATTGACGAAACAAATACATATCAATTAAAATTTTCATAATAGCATCAAAACTGTGGCCACAGCTTGTGGCTTGTGGGCGTCAGAGGGGGCGTGGCACCATTTTGAAACAAACTTGCGCTGCGTAGGAACTCCTAAAATCTACATGCAAAATGCCAATCTTCTAGCTTTTATAGTTTCCGAGATCTCAGCGTTCATACGGACGGACAGACAGACGGACAGACGGACATGGCTAGATCGACTCAGCTAGTGATCCTGAACAAGAATATATATACTTTATAGGGTCGGAAACGCTTCCTTCTACCTGTTACATACTTTTGCACGAATACAATATACCCTTTTACTCTACGAGTAACGGGTATAATTACTAGATCTTAAACTTTTGATTCAAATAAGTTTCGATTAGGCTAGCCCGATGGCATAAAACATATAGTCAACGAGTTTTAACTCGAACAAATGTTATGCAATAACGTCCGTCCGTTTCTCAGATTTAAGGATATCTGGATGAAACTGATTGGCCCGTATTACAAATTATAACTTCCTCGTTTTCAATCATATACGAATATACTTCAAGATATACATTTACATTATCAGATTTGCGGCTTTAATCTGCTAGCTGCCATTAAAGCAATCGGAAACATTAATTCAAAAATTGTGAATTCGTTGTTTTTAAACATATACGGATAAAAGGAAAGAAAAAAATTGTACTTAAAAATTTCCTAACAAAGGTTAAGCCCCACAAATCTCGAATATTTTTTTTCGTGTATTTTGGGAAATCGACTCAACAAGTTATTTAAAAACTGGAGTATAGTTAAGAGATCGAAAGATCTGTCAGCGGGATGCGGGTTACTGCCGTGTAGACACTGCAGTTGGCAGATGGCGCCACCTGAACCTTGATTGCATCTATCATCAGGGGCATATTTGTTTAAAAATTTGTAAGCTGAGTAAAGTCAGTACTTGAAGTCATTTGGGGCTGTTATACCCTTGGCTTCCAACATCGATATTTCACATGGTCACAAAAAAAAGAGTAAATAATAAAAATAAATATATTAAAAAAAACAACATAAAGCTCACAAATACAAAAAAAATTTAATAGGTTTTGTTTTTGGGGACCTATGTTCTATGCATAATAATAGTTAAATACAATAGTTACGAAATTAGTTGTAATATTTCTTGAAAATGAAAACATAGCCTTTCACCCTCAAAAATATTAAAAGAATGAAATCAAATCAGTCAAGGCTCGACTCTCGAAAAAGTTTATTCATTTCATTTTAAGGAGTTCATCAATCTGTGTTTGCTTTTGTTTTTTGACAAATAGTTAAAATTCAAAAACAATTTTTTTTAACCAAGAAACACTATGTTCAACAACAGCCACTTTAAAAGATTAAAAGTTTCAATCTTTTTACTAGGGACTGACGAATGTTCACCAAAACATCATTTTCTGGTATTATTTCGTCGATCTGAGTATCTGACGTACCGTTTGGAGGATATAGGTTTATAATCTGACGACATTTTTTTTCTGAGATAAAACCAAAAAGGAAACCACCTTTCGATCGTTTATATTGCAGCTATATATATGTTATAATTCTGAAATCCTTAAAATTACTATATGTCAAAATATATGGGTATATGTTAAGAAAGAACAAAATTATAATTTTGTTTCCCCATTTTTTTTACACGTTTAATTATATCTAAAGTTTTTTTTTTAATTTCTTCGTACACCGGGAGACTTTTCTTGCCAAGGTATTTAAGAATGTAGTTTAAAAGACCTATCCTAAAAATAATTTTTCTGATTTACTTTCTGTTTAACAACAAACCCAGCTGATTGACAGTAAGACACCAGCATATTCTGTTTGAGTAAATTCTACAAACTTTGGTCACACCGGAAATATTAATTCTTATTATTTCGGCTGGCGAACTTGATTTTGATCTGAGTAATAGGCTTTAATTCCTAATTCGAAACCAGCTGATTACCTTAATGCTTGTCTTAAAAGCCTAGTACTTAAATCGACGAAGTCTGTTCGTCAGCTAAGAGAGAGAGCGAGAGGCAACCAGTTGGCGAAAACTTTTCGTAAAGCTCTTTTTACACCCCGGTACTCAGATCGACGAAAAAAATAACATAAATTTATATCGCGTTGCAAACCACCTGAAATTAAGTCTGGATAAACGTTCGATGCCTAGCGAAAAGATTAAAAAATTTAATCTTTTGAGGTTTCAGAGCAGAGTGATTTTCAAATCAAACAAGAAAGGAAGCAAACTTCGGCAATCCAAAGTTTAAATACTCTCTAAAAACAATGAAGCCATGTCGATTTTGCGATGCATTTTGCCATCTTTTCATAGCAGCTATATGATATTGTTTTCCGATTTTAATTTAATTAATACCGTAATTCGATAATATTTAAAGCAAAGTTATAATTTTTTGAATTTTTTTTCCGATTGTTCCTAAGGGAGCTATATGATAAAGTAGCCAAATCCGGATCGTTCCGACTTATTTACACTACCTGCAATAGAAAGACAACTTTTGTGAAGTTACAAGTAGATAGCTTTAAAACTGAGGCACTTGTTTGCGTAGGAACGGACGGACAGACAGACGGACGGACGGACAGACGAACATGGCTAAATCGATTCTTCTGGTGATGCTGATCAAGAATATATATACTTTATAGGGTCGGAAATGTCTCATTCACTGCGTTGCAAACTGAAATTTGATACCCTCTGCAAGGGTATACAAATAGACGGAAAAACGTAAAAAAGAAAACACAGAAAAATCGCATGAAAGAACGTAGGCCAGCTATGATCTCTAAATTACCAAATATTTAGCAGTAATATTATATTGTTTTCTAATTTCTTTGAATAGCGGCGGACATGTTTTAGTTGAGAATATCCTTTAAAGGTTCTTTCCAGAAAATACGATTTTTAAATTTTAAGCGTAGTACTCAGATCGACAAACGAGTTCGCTAGCGGAAAAACTTTAAGATTTCCAGTGTGACCAAAATTTCGAGAGTTTATCCGAACTGGGCGTACTACGGCTTACTGTCAATCAGCTGGATTTGTCAACAACAGAAAACCAAACAAATTTAAATTAAACGAAAATGTCGAGTTCAAAGTACGCAAGCGTGAAATTGATTGTCGGCATGGCGGCATTTATTGTGGCAATAGATGCAACTACTATCTATTATCAACTATATGTCCACGTTAACAAATATTTAATAATGTACAATTATGACTTATTATCCCACAATTCTGGGCGAGACTCCACAGATCGTAATAATGTTATTTTGTTTTTTTATTTTATCCATCCATATTTCAAAAAATTAAATTTTTTATTCTTTTCGCTAGGGTTCACTAGAAGTTCATTTCAGGTGGTTGGCAACGCGATGTAATTTTCTGGTATTTTTTCTGACGATCTAAGTACGGAGGTAAAAAAAAACTGACGAAAAGTGTACGAAAGCTGTTTGCCTCTCCCTCACTCTTATGACTGACGAACAGTTTTCGTCGATCTGAGTACTACTGCTTGTTAACAAACCCAGCTAATTGACAGTACGACCGTAGCACACTCAATACTGATGAACTCTCAAAAATGATGTCACACTAAAAAGGTTAAAGTGTTTCCGCCGGCGAACTCGTTTTTCGAAATTGACTACTAGGCTTAAAAAATTAAATCTTTTGGGGTGTCTGTTGTCTTGGGTCAAAAATGGACGGAAAAACACAACAAATAACTTTGAAAAATCGGCGGCAAGAACTTGGTGCTGCTATGAACTTTAAAATAGAAAATAATTATTAGCATATTAAAACAAGAAAGGAAGGAAACTTTGGGAGTTATTACAAAATGACTACAATTCGATGTCTATGCCTATATTACTAAAAACAATGCATCATTCGTTTCTTGGCAGCTATATGATATTGTTGTCCGATTTTGACAAAACTAAAAGCGTAATTCTGATATAGTAAATAATTACTAAATCTTAAACTAATATTTTAATAAATAGAAAAACAGGAAAAAAATTTTTTTTTTAATATTTTGATTTTTTTATGTGAGCAATACGATATAGATGTCCGATTTTAATTTAATTTAAACCGTGATTCCATAGTATTTAAATATTACCAAATCCCAAATAACAAAAAAAAATTAAAAACAACAAAGTTATACTTTTTAAAAATTTTTTTTTCTTATTGTTCCTATGCAAGCTAAAGAATATATTTGCCCGATCCGGCCCGTTACGACTTATATACTACCTGCAATAGAAAGACAACTTTTGGGAAAGCTTAAAGGCGATAGCTTTACAACTGAGGGACTAGTTTGCGTAGAAACAGTCGGAAGGACGGACGGACAAACGGACAGACGGAGATGGTTAGATCGACTATCCTGGTAATGCTGATCAAGAATATATATACTTTATAGGGTCGGAAAAGTCTCATTCACTGCGTTACAAACTTTTGACTGAAATTATAATACCCTCTGAAAGGGTATTAAAAGGTATGTGTCAGATAAGCCTGCCTATAAATTTTCGTGTACACTCAAATACATTTATCTGAAAATTTACCATAGATTTTTAAAATCTGAAATTTACCATCGATTTAAAAAAAATATAAAAAAAAGTATGGATCGAAAATTTGACTTAAATATTTGTGTCAAAACATATGATATGAGTCTTACACGAGTATATCGAAAAGCTCTGTGTAATTTGTTTGTTTTCTAGCTGTGAGCGACTCGAGCTTAGCAATTAAAAAAAAAATCATTGGAATCACAAAAGAAAAATCGATGGTACTTCTATTGATAGTTTTGGACCACTGCGTTTGGCGTGGAATGTATAGATTGTTATAAAACTTATCGAAAATGTGTTGCATAGGAGCTATAAGTGCATCGATGAAAATGGATAATATTGTCATACTTTATACTGATACCCCGAAGAGTTTTCCAGACGTTGATAGTTCAAAATATCATATCTGGCCAATCCATCGCCTTGACGATCAAATTTCACTTCGCTCCCAGCCAGATCTTTGCAGGTTAAATTTCATGAGGGAATAGAGTTAATAATAAAAATATTAACATAAAAAAGATTTACTCAACCTATGAAAGAGACGTTTAATAGGTAATTGTTGTAAAAATCCTTTCCGTCATAATTGGCCATGTCGGGGCACGCTTGAGACTTTGAATCTGTTGATACTTTTCGATACCACACAGATTCGCTATGTTGGTGCCTTCGTTGTTCAGAAGTTTGGTCGCTTTGTGAGTTACAACGATCATAATGCAAATTATGAAGTGCATAGGCAAATGCGTATACAGCATCCACAACAAATTGAGTCTTGGACTCTTGCTCATATCTGTAAATACAAAAAATAGTTTATTTATTTCATATTTGTTATGTTGTCATATGCATTGAATTAAGTCTGGTGTTTGTTTAAAGCGAAGTTTGGAGCGCAAGCAAGGCCTAATTCGCTTCGCCTTCGCCGTCCTTGCTAAGATACGTTTTAGAAGAGTAGTGATGGAAATATAAATAGTTAATGCATTTTTGTGCATACTGTGGTTTGTAGTTTACGTTAGGAATAGGTTTTTATTTTATATGTGTTATTATTGTTAACTTATTATTATTTAACTGTAACAAAACTAAAAATAGTATAATATATAGTATAATATTAGCATGCAAGTAAGTAATTTTAAACTAAATCCTCTTGTCAATCATTTTGTAAGACAAATGATAGTCGTGAGTATGCGAAAGTCAAAATTTGGTCTGTTAGTATAACTGTAAGAAAATGCTAATTTATGTTCTTGTTATAAATAAGCACCGAACAACTCTTTAATTATATAAATTCAACCCCTTTTAAATTGGAAAAGGGTACTTTTTTGGGCGACGTAAAAATTTTTTCTAATATTTGCTTTTTCGGCACTTTTGGCACATCCAATTATAAAATCTATTCTGGCTATTCTTGGTGATGTCATTGAGAAAAAATGTAAATTTTTGGTTTGATTTCTTAATTTGCAAAAATGTACGCTATTGGATTTAGCTAGATGAGCCAAATTCAAGGACGAAAATTGCCATTTTTTCAAAATGTGGAGCAGTCCCTTTTTCACCTCTAAGTAAGGAAACTGATAGCTTCAAAAATATTCATATTATATATTATAAAAATATTCATATTATACAAATTTTATACATGAATCATTAGTTGAATAGCCCATGACAGAGTGTACATCATGGGTGGACCACACGTCAATCTCATATTTACTTTTTATTATAATTAATGTATGTCATATATGGAATCACCCAAGTCATTTTTATGAAATTCATGATAGTTGTTCGGGCGAAGCCGAAGTTGATATACCATTACAGAATATTCTGTAAATTATATTCTCCAAAATTATTCATATGATGCATTCTTAATACTCATAAAAAATCACAACTTCCTTACTTTAAAAACACCAACGTTTTGGCATTTCCAATCGTTTAGTTATTGGGCAGCTATAGGATATAGCCGACCGATCCCGGTCGTTCCGACTTATATACTACGTGACTACCTGACAACGTGGTACTTAGGTTGTGGTGTTTGCGCTACAGTTCGGCAGATTTCTCGTTTCTAAAATTTTCGAAATGCGCAGCAGCTGGGGCACCTGGTTAGCTGGGTATCATAAAGTTAAGGCACACGACTATAGCCCTTCTCCCCTTTTTAATTTTTATACCCGTTACTCGTAGAGTAAAAGGGTATATTGTATTCGTGCAAAAGAATGTAACAGGTAAAAGGAAGCGTTTCCGAATCGATCTAGCCATGTCCGTCTGTCTGTCTGTCCGTATGGACGCTGAGATCTCGGAAACTATAAAAGCTAGAAGATTGGCATTTTGTATGTAGATTTTAGAAGTTCCTACGCAGCGCAAGTTTGTTTCAAAATGGTGCCACGCCCCCTCTGACGCCCACAAGCCACAAGCTGTGGCCACAGTTTTGATGCTATTATGAAAATATTTAAACTTCGTGTTGCCGAAATAGCTTCCTTTGTTGTTTCAATTTAAATAAAACCAATGATTATGAGGTATTTTTGGTTTGATTTTAGAAGTGTGTTTTATGCATTTTTATACATCCTTTTGATGTCATATAAGGAAATTGAATAACATATAAGCCGGTAATTTTCTTATATTTGTTATACCCTTGCAGAGGGTATTATAATTTCAGTCAAAAGTTTGCAACGCAGTGAAGGAGACATTTCCGACCCTATAAAGATATATATTCTTGATCAGCATCACCAGGAGAGTCGATCTAGCCATGTCCGTCTGTCCGTTTCTTCGCAAACTAGTCCCTCAGTTTTAAAGATATCTGCTTGAAACTTTCCCAAAAGTTGTCTTTGCAGGTGGTATATAAGTCGGAACGAGCCGGATCGGCCGACTATATCCTTTAGCTGTCATATAACTGAACGATCGGAAAGTCCATAAGTTTGGTATTTTTAAAGTTAGGAAGTTGGGATTTTCTATGGGTTTTCTATGGCCAATCAATCCGACCTTCCAAGTTTCACAAGGATCGGCCGACTATATCCTATAGCTGCCATATAACTGAACGATTGAAAATGCCATTACTTTAGTGTTTTTAATGTTTGGAAGTTGCGATTTTTTATGAGTATTAAGAATGCATCATATGAACAATTTTGGAGAATATAATTTACAGAATATTTTGCAAAATTTATTTATTTATTTATTTATTATGGAAAATTATGTTTAAAATAGGAGTTTAAAAAATAATGAGTAGGTCCTCTGTCTACCAAAAGAATAATTGATAATTTCCAAACTTCGTTCTAGCTCTCTTGTTGTCTAGTATAATGTTTTTAAGCCCATTTAAGCTTTGGTTAAACCCTAATGTTCTTCGGTATTGTATGTTGACTTTATATCATTTTTTTTAAATTTATAATAGTTTTAAAATTAAATAAAAAATTAACATTTTATTTTAATTTAATTATGTAATATGCATACTTGGCAGAGTTAGTTGTTCTCAACTGAATAAAGTTGTCGTTTTGCTGCTTTACTATGTAAAGGCAGCTTGATATGCATTAACATTTAACATTTTTTTCGAGCTGCTTAACACAACGAAAATTATTCCAGGATTCTATTAGTCCTTAAATTGTTTTGGAACCAACAAAGGCTCAAAAATTGGCATGTAATAAAAAAAAAACATTTACAAAAAAAAACATCAAAAATAAGTTTTTAAACCTATTTTAAAAGGAACTTCGAAGTTATAGCAAATTGGGTGTCGTTCGACGCTAATTTTCCACAAGAACGAACAATTTTCGTTTTCTTACTTTCACCTGAACCATTTAAAGTCGTTTTTAAAGTCTTGGTATGCACACTTATTTTCTTTTATCGATCTTTTTCGGTTCACATCAGATTTTTATTATGGCCACATATAGTTGTTGTCATATTAAGTGAGTGTAAAGCTTCATTGGTGATACCTCTCAAAATAAATCAACATTACTTCGCGTCTTAATTATTATTAACCAAAAATTGACGGTCAGAAAAAAGTTATTTATTTTGTTGATCAAAGAGTACATTTTTTTAAAGTTAAAACCACAATAGAAGCTTAAAGCATTCCCCTTTTTAAAAAAGATGAGAGATTCTAATTTAATTTGTCGTTTCCCAAATTGCTTTTGAAATTATAAAAAGCCAAGCTATTCCAAAACTTACCCAACTTTATCAGATAACCGAAAACTATCGTCACATGTCGTTTTAGCCTTGATGCCGACCTTTATTTCAGTTGATTCAACCGACTTTGGTTGTTCCGAAATGGGTGCGAGATTGCAATTAAACGTATCCTCCCAGTACTCAGCAAACCAGGGATTCCTTTGATTTGTCCCTGGCGTCAGCTGCATCATGTAGCGATCAAAATCTTCAATTATCTCCGACTGCAGTTCTACAGTAATTGCGCCCTCCGCAATGTCTTCCAATCCCTCAAGTAGTTTTTGCTGTTTGCCCCAGCCGTCACTTGCTATCCAATGAAACGGTTGCGATAAATTAGCACGTTTGGCTGCCTGCAAAATCCGTCGTGCATCTTCAGCCCTCGTAAACAGCACGACTCCTCGAGCGTTTGGCTTCTTTTGAAGTTTGCCGATAATTGTGTCAAAAACCTTGTCGTCTGCGGCACTAGGCACTTTTTCGGCTACTGCTATGCATACGTGACGTTCGGTGGCTTCCTTGTGAAAAGCTTCAATCCCATATTCACCTAGTTATTCAAAATACAGATAAAGGATTCTGCTATAAAAGTAGGATTAATATGGAAATCATTAAGTTACTTAAAAATACGAATTTTTTTCGACATTTGTTTCATACACGCTAACGGATTACTGTAATGCATTTTGAAAGAAAGTTTGTATTAAATTTCAAAGTTAATTTTTTATGTGTTATTCATAGACGGGTCTTGACAATAAAATGTTCATATTGTTTCAATTAATTTATTTTCGCATAGAGTAATCAAATTTAAAAACTTCGATAAAAAAAAATAATTTATTTTAAATCCCTGTTCTTTTAATATTACAATTAGTGTCTAAATTTAATATGGAATCTTAATCTGCTTCCTATAGACTTACCATAAGATCCCTCCGAATGTATCGTCGATACGTAGGACCAATTAAAATTTTTTAATATATCTACAAGTGCTACGGATTGAAAGGTGTCTGGCGGTACTGTTCTGGCAAACAGATCGAAACGTGATTTGTCCGAAAGCGTTTTCGCAGTTGACGCCGGTGATATTTGTGGAATATGAAATAAACGGAGCAAGTTTGCCACTTGTAAAGAAACTGAACTGTAGGATCCACCAATAACTCCGAAAACAGGCCCCGACGAAGCATTTTTTCTTAGTTGTGGGCTTGACGTATCTGAACACTCGAACACTGACGTATCCAAGTTGTTTAGAGATGCTCTGACGAACTGCAGCGACTGGTTGAGGGCATATGTATCTCTTGAACAGGTGTCGAGTATATGGACCCCTATCGTTATTCCAGGAAGTATATTGGAGTCATTGTTTACGCGATCTATGGCATAGAGCATTGCCTCCAGGCGTTGAACTCCTCTATTATATACTTTTGGGCCGCATGGAGCACCCTCACCTTTTTCATGAACGGGAAACAACCCACCAAGTATTATGTCACCTGGCAGAGAAACGGACACTGTATCCTGACCATGTGCGTTAGTAGGTCTTTTTAAGTCTGTCCCTGGACTCCAGGACAGAACCATCACGACTACTATAATGGTGGTTTCTTTTTTAAGTTGCATTTTTACAGAAACACTTAATTTTTTTTATTTACAATAATTTAAAGCCGCACAATAAAATGCAAGTACATTTTTTTACCTATCATTGCTGGATCTTTATCAAATTATGTAAATGCTAAAAATAGAGACTAAAATACAGTTTATCAGTTTCAAAAATATGGATATGATATATTTTGACATATTGATAAAATTAAATAAAATAAAGTTAATGATAACACTCTCAACTTTTTCTCTATTACATATATTATCTCAAGTTTTGTTTAACCAATTTTGGACTTTACAGATTGGTTCGTTGATATATATGCTAGAGCTTGTTATAAATGTGGATAAAATTTAAGAGCAACCATTTTAAATTGCACATTAAAAATTACACGTAAAAAAACAAATTAATTTTAAAAAATAATCCCGTTTCTGGAGTATTTTGTTGAAATGAATTAACAGGTACTGATGTGAAAGGTATATATTTTCTTCTGTAGTTTGGAATAAAGCGCCGCCTTGCACGAAAAGAAAACTATTGTAGTAGAACCACTTTAAGTAAAACAACACAAGCCCAATGTTTCAAAAAAGAACAAAATGCTATGAGTCCCAACCGGAGGATTGCTTCGAACATGTCACCGCGAACCCGAACCCGAACCCCACTACAAGGACACAACTGAACCCCAATTGCGGGCGCTGATGCCGAAGCAGGCGTGAACCGTGAAGAGGAAGACAGTATTAGAGCAAGAATATGCATTGACAATTTTTTCTTCAAGGAGCACCAAGCTGAGGTGGGCGTTGTGGCAATTCTGCTGCTCGGAGGACTATAAAGAAGACACAGAGCAAGGTGTTTTCAGGAGTCTCAAAAACCCGCTGTATTTCACAGCCGCGTTCTTCCTTACGGTCAACGAATTCCACATACAACGAATGGTCGCGACAAGTGCCGTTTCGCCAAAAAACCACTGTTCTCAGCATCATTGCCATTGTCGCAATCGAAGAGGCGCACAAGATGATGAGGCCGATTTGGGGACAAGTGGTAAGTAGGTAAAATCTATTTTTTGTTTTTAATAAGTAAGCGGAGACCACTGATCTGTCTGTTTTGCAGATCCTAAGATCTTGGAACCGAAAGGATCTGCTGCTGTGCCTGGTCGGGGATCATAATTTCATTTATTCCAGTTTGTTAGGTCAATTACTTACGACCTGTTCCCCTGATATTCGCAAAAAGATCAGCAGCCAGCCACTGATGCATCTTACCGGGCGAGTATACACCAGGCAGTACAAACACGAGATGGACGAAGTGGAGGCGTGATATGTTTGGATACGCCGGAATCGCCACGCCGCTTACTGGGCTCTGATGGGAAGAGCGTTTGCCAGCGGAAGAAACACCTTTCAGCTCTCCACAATCAATTTTGATGAGCACGAAAGGCTCGGGTCGCGAGTAAGAAACGTTGTGGGCTTGACAATGGGCTCGAGTCGAACCATTCTGGAGTTGAAAGATATGTCCTTCTACCTTTTGTATTTTTTGGGAATCGATCCTGATCCTGACCAATGTAATAACGTTGTTTGGAAATATATTTATTTTGAACTCTTATATCAATCATAAGCTCTAAACTTTCAATTTCTAGAAAGTAATTCAGTTATTTACAATTAATTTGTTATTTATTATTTGGTCTCTTGTTTCAATTAACTTAAAAATTCAAATATAAATTTTATAATGCTTATTTTTCCATTTTCTACAAAGTAAAATATTCATTTTAAATTCAGTTAATTATAATTTAATCTCTGGGTATACCCGTTACTCGTAGAGTAAAAGGGTATATTGTATTCGTGCAAAAGTATGTAACAGCTAGAAGGAAGCGTTTTCGACCCTATAAAGTATATATATTCATGATCAGGGTCACTAGCCGAGTCGATATAGCCATGTCCGTCTGTCCGTCTGTCTGTCCGTCTGTCTGTCCGTCTGTCTGTCCGTATGAACGCTGAGATCTCGGAAACTATAAAAGCTAGAAGATTGGCATTTTGCATGCAGATTCTAGGAGTTCCTACGCAGCGCAAGGTGCCACGCCCCCTTTAACGCCCACTTAAGAAATTTTTCAAATCGGACCATTCGTTAAAAAGTTATGCGTGATCAAAGTTTCTATCTCCATCTCCCTCGCACTCCCTTTACCTGAGTAACGGGTATCTGATAGTCGGGGCACCCGACTATAGCGTTCTCTCTTGTTTTAATTACAAAGTCTAAATTTAAAAAATGCGTGGAAATGTTCTAGTGCAAGAAACAGAAAAAAATGTATTTATTTGAAAATAATTTATTAGCAATAATCCTTTTGCTATAAAAAGAGTTTTGGACCTCTCAGCTTTATTCAGCCAAAAAGTAAAAGCTCGTCCTAATATTTTTGGTCCTAACAGCTTTTGTCTGCTTGTTATTTTGGAAAATGGATATAAATGAAAATTCTTATCGGGGTCTTCCATGTTTTACATCTGTTAATTAACAGAATAAAAAGCTGTAAAAGCGAATGTTAGCAAAAGCATTTACCTTAATGTTAAACTTTAGAGTGAAAAGATTCTAATAAGAAAAAGCTTAACCAAGAAGTACCAACAAGAATGGTTTAATGTTAAACTTTAGAGTGAAAAGATTCTAATAAGAATGTTTGCACATTTTGAACATAATTTTTTATCTAATTTAGCACAATTTAAATTCCTTCTTGTTATCCATCTTTGCACAGTGATTGTGCTCCATTTTATACAACTTTGCACAACTTGAGTTCTTTCTTTTTATCCGTTTATCATTTTCCCGTAAAGAAAATAATATAAATATATTTTGACTCAAATAAGTCAATATAAAATTACCTTTCTCTCCTTTAATGACAACTATAAAATACTTATACAACTTTAACCGCAAACTTTCTTTGTTATATTTTTTGAGACGCGCGTACGTCCTGTCTTAGCATTACCAGTAGGTTGACTGATTTATCCATGATAAGCCAACGCGAAATCAGTTCTTGTAGAGGCAGCAGCAGCACAACAACAACCAAGAAATCAGCACCAGCATTGGTGGCCAAGGAAAAGAACAACAATGGCAGCAGCCATCTACAACAATCCTTCTAACTGTCCATCTCTCACGGAATTCGAGGGAGAAAAGCACCACAACGGCAGCATACCTAAGAGAAACAACAAGAAAAACTCTTCAAAAAATCCGAATAATGGTGGCCTGGTACATCCTAAGAGAATAGTGTGTTTATAAGATTTCTCTTGCGCTTACTCCATGTCCTGTAATGCTTTTTCACCACATTAAACACCGCGCTTACACTGTGGTAAGCGAAAATATTTTGCAGTACCGCTCTTAATTTTAGATCCTTACGGAGTATTAACGCTCCTCGCACCTTATAACAAAATAAAGTTTGTCAATCAGCAATCTGAAAAATAGGCCTAATAATTTTAATTTTCAATCGTCCGTATCTACAGTTTTACTACTAGGGTCCCAAAACGCAAAATAGGTCCTTTAACCTATATTTATTATAATTAGGACCAGTGTTTAAAAAAAGTTATATTCCCACTACCCTTGTTAGATTTTTAAAATCATTCCACATTTACTGGCTTGAAAAATCACGCACTTTTCTCACTAATACAGTCGATATTGTCTAGCACATATCGAAATCATAAATAATCGTAGAAATATCAACATCAAAAAAATACCAGCTGTATATACACAAGAAACACAATAGACAATCAAAACACACATATGTGAGGACTACATTCGTTCTTGCATAGGCTTATAATAGGAGGCTAGACATACCAAATGGGGCGTTTATTTAAGTTTGTCTGAATTTGTCGATTTTATCTTGATATTATGTAGGTATCACCACTAATAACAATAACACGGAGCAAATAGAAAACGAAACCGGGAAGATTTGGATTTATAAATTAATAGTTGTAAAATGGTGGGCTTTATAATTAACACACATTTTTATATTTCGTATCATAATCCGGACGGAGAACAGCTGTGGACAATGGAATGGGAACACAAATATCGCGTTAGGCAATTGATAGCTAACTCGATAAGAAACTCAAGGCGCTTGTATGCCACTTTACAAAGGCCCTCCTCATTTAATTTTAAATCAAGGTCACCAGTTAGGTACGGGGAAGTCAAATAATACTACCATTACCTACAGGAATTAGCTTAACATACAAACCAGATCTGTTCAGTGATGGATAAAGATTAACATACTGAACATTTACTAAAAAAGCACAGCTTTATTATATTAATCAATTGCCATGCAATACTTCGATACTTGTCGATCTCAGAATTTTATTTGTTTTTATGTATATTAAACATTTTATAAACAATGTTAGTAATTTAATTGTTTAAATTTATTTGATATTTGTCTACAATGATTTTTTTAAAGTTTACGTTGGTAATGGTTCACAGTGGTTTTAACCATCAGTGTGAAGACGGTATAATAAGAGCGAAATTATTCTCGGATTAGCCAAAAACAACTAACAAAATTAAATTTTTATGTATGCAATTTATTTCCCATATAAAAAATGTATTATTAAAACTCTTTGATACAATTTCAAATTATTTCCATAAAACATGACAAAGCCATGACTATATAAGTATATTTGTCTTACCGTCGGTATCGGTAAGGATGATACTATCGATATATCGAATAGTTACTGCAACTCTGCGCCTGTGAACAGAACACATTGCATGTGGAAATTAACAAGAAAAATAGTTTTTGATTGTAAAGATATAAAACTAGAATTACGGTTTGATTTATTGCTGTTTAAAATACACTTAAAGTGGAGTCAATATTAGCCGTATTTTTTTGTAAATAATTGCATTGTTAAGGCACATATGCTCAGGTAAATTGGAGAGGTATATTCAGGACTGGGCAACAAATATTACATGATGACATTTTGTGCAAGTTGAGTTCACCGTGTTAAGAGAAAAAATAAAATTTTAGGTACCGACATGTGGTTGTCATGCACCGCAACAGATTAAAAATATAAATACGGTTGAACTCAGTGACACGTTTTTACCGTCTGAACCTTTGTGATAATTTTGCTTTTCCCATTCTTGCACATTTTACGTCCCATCGCCACAACAGCAACGTCGGCAGATATGTAAAGTGAACAGACTTGATTGCTAAAAGTTGAGGAAATTTGGTTATTAAATTATTTAGAACTCAACACTTCGAAAAAGTTTGTTTTTACGTAAAAACAGAAGAAATTCAAGTAAAATAATTGTCACTATGGTCACTATGCCAATTAACATCTATAAATGGGTACTTTATAAATATATTTAGATATTCACTGCTTGTTTTTATACGTGCTTTTCCTTTCGAATTTCAGTTACGATTCTGGAAGTAATACACCAATCTATTAACAGGTATACTATTTAAAGTACATGTAGAACAACATTTATTTTAATTAATGTCCTTTGTAGAATCAAATGGTTGTGTGACGACTTATTAAGTGGGTCCAAAATCGCCCCAGAAATCGTCAATGAACGGCAAGGTTGACCGTTTTGACGATTTCCTATACTACTAACTAACTAATTATACGTAATGCAACAAGCTATATCAACTATATCAACACAATCAGATATAGCGAAAGTCATGCAGCCCCATTCAGCACAAAATATGGTAAGTCAAGTTGATAATTTAAACTTGAAATTTATATCCCTTTCCTCAAATCATTTGTTGTTCACATGTCTGTTAATACTTTTATATGCCTGATATTTGTTTAAAAATATTTCTGCTGGTTTCTCAATTTCATATTTTTTCCTAATGTCCGATTACAGCTAAAATAGTCAACCTTTTTTGGTGTCCATTTGCTGGTTAAGAATCTACGGCACCAAAAAAGAAGCTCAGCTGAAGGCTGTGTGCCCTACCTGCCCGCCGCATGCCTTTCTTTTGGTATTGGACGTACCAAATATATTTAATATAAAATGGTGTCGCACTTCTAGTAAAGTAAATAACGATTTGTGTCCAAACTAATTTTGAGCTAGGCGTTTTATATAATATTTACTCGTTGCTCGTAGAATAAAAAGGCATTAGTGTATTTTATTTGCCTTTGGGTTGCTTTCACTAATAATGAATTTTATTTAAGTGGGCTTCCTTGCTGAAATTTGCTTGAAAAATAATTATTTATAATTTAATATAATTTAAAAAATAACAAACGTGAAAATGGAGCACAGCTATCAATAGTCGGTTGCTTAATAAAGCGCTCATTTTTATACCACTGCAGAGAGTATTATAATTTCAGTCGAAACGCAGTGAAGGGAACATTTCCGACACTATAAAGTATATATGTATATTCTGGATCAGCATCACCAGGAGAGTCGATCTAGCCATGTCCGTCTGTCATTAAAGCTATCTGCTTGAAACTTTCCCAAAAGTTGTTTTTTTTTCTATTGCAGGTAGTCGGAACAAGCCGGATTAAAAAAACAAAAAATATTAAGTATAACATTGTTTTTTTTTTCTTTAAAATTTGGTAATATTTAAGTACTATGGAATTACGGTTTTAATTAAATTAAAATCAGACATCTACATCATATAGCTCCCATAGGAAAATCAAAAAATTAGAGATTTGAATTAAAAAAATTGTATTATGCTGTTTTTCTATTTATATCAGAATTACGGTTTAAGTTTTGTCAAAATTGGAAAATAATATCATATAGAAGGCATAGAAATCGAAATGTAGTCGTTTTATATTAACTGTAAGGGTATATAAACTTCGGCTTGCCAAAGTTTGCATCCTTGTTAAAAAATTATTAAATTTTCTGCTTCAGATAAATGTATTATTTTAATATTGACGTAAATGGTATTGATGTATTGGTTCAAACCAGCTTTACTCAGTTATTTAGCTGGAAGTGTAACAACATAATACAAAATTGTAAAAAGTGCTGTCAGTTTAGACAGGTGTTTGTAATGCAGAACAAAAACAAATATGGACCAGTACCCATTGCGCATTGGACCAAACTAAACAAATTTAACGAAACAATTTCAAAAGCTCAAAATAAAAAACAAACAGCATAATCGGGTTGTGTGTGTAGACTTCCAGTCCACTTTCTTCTTTTTTTGTACAAAGTATACTGGCTTTCTTTGCTTCTGAGACCGCAGAGATAAAAGTCAGCATTGGGCAAGGACCATTAGGCCTGAAAGAAAATCGTTGGCCGTGGGTTTAATAAAACAGGTATTGAACAAGTAAGGAACCCGCTTTAAATATATTACAAGAAAATTTTAAGTAAAGAACAACTTAAGGCAAAAATTTTTTAATGGACCAAATGACGAACATTTTTTTAATTTTATGGATTAAATATAATTTTAATCTTGTAATGCACTTCTTAGCCTTATAGCTTACAGCGAAGAGCAAGGCGACTTTTTTACCAGGCTTTACGAATTTCAAAAGAAAGATATCAGGGAAGATGGAATGAAAATATGATGGCCGATTACTGCTGGTTTATAACTATTTATAACTATATATGGTAGATAGACATTAGGAATAAAAGCTGTTTTCAACTGTGATCGCAATTTTTCAATAAATAAATACGAGCAAATAACTTTTAATTTCTATTTTTTTAAGGTGTTATTCGAATATTACCAATATAGCCTTCTATTCTTTTTTATTTCTATAGTTTTACTCGCAGAATTATAAATTTTAAATTGGTTTACTTTTGTTAGAAAAATTATATTATCATATTCTGCAAAATGAGTCTTAGGATGTTAAAGGACATTATCACAGTAATAATTTTTAAGTTTGTTAATATTGTTTAAGATATGTTACCCTTGCAAAGGGTATTATAATTTCAGTCAAAAGTTTGCAACGATCTAGCCGTCTGTCCGTCCGTTTCTACGCAAACTAGCCCCTCAACTGTAAAGCTATCTGCTTGAAACTTTTCCAAAAGTAATCTTTCTATTGCAGGTAGTGTATAAGTCAGAACGAGCCGAATCGCGCGAATATATCATATAGCTTTATTACAATCGGAAACATTTTTTTATACCCTTGCAGAGGGTATTATAATTTCATTCAAAAGTTTGCAACGCAGTGAAGGAGACATTTCCGACCCTATAAAGTATATATATTCTTGATCAGCATCACCAGGAGAGTCGAGCTAGCCATGTCCGTCTGTCCGTCCGTTTCTACGCAAACTAGTCCCTCAGTTTTAAAGCTATCTGCTTGAAACTTTCCCAAAAGTTGTCTTTCTATTGCAGGTAGTATATAAGTCGGAACGAGCCGGATCGGGCGACTATATCATATAGCTGCCATATAACTGAACGATCGGAAAAGCCATAACGTTGGTGTTTTTAAAGTTAGGAAGTTGGGATTTTCTATGAGTTTTATTTTTGGCCAATTAATCCGACCTGATCGGAAATGCCATAACTTTGGTGTTTGTATAGTTAGGAAGTTGGGACTTTTTATGAGTATTAAGAATACATCATATGAATAATTTTGAAGAATATAATTTACAGAATATTCTGCAAGGGTATATCAACTTCGGCTACGTCCGAAGTTAGCTTTTAAATATAACTTTGTTGTTTTCAATTGTATTTTTTGTAATTTTTTAATACTATGGAATTATGGTTTTAATTAATTTAAAATCGGATATCTATAATAGACTTTTACGCCGCCGAGCCCACGTCGATTTTTGTCTTTTTTAACGCGCCGCCGCCGAATCACGAACATATCGTCTGCGTTCGGCGTCATAGCATTTTGTTTGATGCTTTTAGCAATTTGGAAGCTGAATGCCAACTACTTTTAAGTTTGTCCTCATCCCAAGACGTTTTAACATTTTGTACTGTAAAGGCACCTGCAATGCCATTTTTATCGAAGCTTTCACAAAAGGTGTTGTGTATTCCGGCAACGAGCACACCTAGTGATCGAGTTTTTTCGATTGCTGGACTTACCGTTTCTCAAAAACGATCGCAGCTCAGTCCTCATAATGTAAATAAAATCATATTTATGTTAGTTTATGTTAGGTTTTTGTTTATTCATATTTTTTAGTTTAAAAATTCTGTTTAGTTTTTTTTAAATAATGTAAGGAAAATGTAATCAATGATCTCTCAGAAAAAGAAGTGTTAATTTGTTTTTAATTTCTTGAAATTTTAAGTTTGTTTAATTTTTGGATAAGGAGTTCAATATAAGTTTAATAAGGAAAAAAATAAAAATTGAAGAATTGACGACGGCCGCCGACAAATTCGACGGCTTAGCTGCCACAGCCGGTTCTTTTTATAACCTTTGCAGAGGGTATTATAATTTTGGTCAGAAGTTTGTAACGCAGTGAAGGAGACGTTTTCGACCCCATAAAGTATATATATTCTTGATCAGGATCAATAGGGGAGTCGATATAGCCATGTCCGTGTGTCCGTCCGCCCGTCTGGCCGTCTGTTTCAATTTCGTTTGCGAGGTCAGTTTAAAAGCTAGCGATCTAAAACTTTCACAGTCGTCCTAAAACATGTGTACGCAGATCAAGTTTGAAAACCGCCCCGATCGGATGTCTATATCCTATAGCTCCCATAGGAACAATCGGATATAACTTGCAAGAATGGAAGATATTTCACGCAGTGTAATCAGGGTTAAAGCGCTTGGCGATCGGACGTCTATATCCTATAGCTCCCATAGGAACAATAGGGTGAAATCGGTTAAAATTTAATGATTTTTAGGATATTTCGCACAGTATATAAGCAATTGACATGAATCTTTCCAAATCGTATTTTTTTATGCATACCTTGATTAGGGTAAATGCGCGTGACGATCGGACGTCTATATCCGATAGCTCCCATAGAAACAATCGGACAAGAAAAAATTAACAAGAAATGAAGCAAACTTCGGCAAGCCGAAGTTTATATACCCTTGCAGGTAGTACAAAAAGAGTAAATTTTGATTTGTATGCTTATATTACTTAAAATAATGAAGCTATGTCAATGTTGCATTTTGTCATATTTTTACAAAACTAAAAGCGTAATCCTGATATAGTAAATAATTACTATATCTCAAAGGAATATTTTGATAAATAGAAAAACCGCAAAATAAACTTTTTTAAAATGAATTTATTTTTATTTTTTGATTTTCCTATGGGAGCTATATGATGTAGATGTCCGATTTTTATTTAATTTCGCTAACCCCGCTTTTGCTTAAGGGTTTCTGCGAGCTCATTGTATCATTCTTGGATAACAGGTTTGCCTTAGACATTCGTGTACATCTTTTTGGACAACGCCCGCAGGGAAGTGTCCTTGGTCCAGTCCTGTACACAATTTACACTTCGTATCCTCCAATATTGCGCTAAAAGTTGACAAAACGAAGCATGCCACATTTGCTCTCCGCCCTAGCTGTTCGCGTAGCCTCATTGATTGGAATATGCTCAAGGTCGAAGAAAAGGTGACTTACCTCGGAGTTTCCTTAGATCGTCGCTTTTGTTGGAAAGGACAAATTGATCGAGTCTGTGAGTCAGCGAGGACAAAATGATAAAATGGATTGGCTCCTCGTCCTCCTTTAGGGCCATTGACCACCCGACATTAAACTGGGGAATCACTTGCTGGAGCACATGTACATTACAAAGGGTCTCAGGAGGATGCTGTGACACCAATATGTGGAAAATCAAGTTATGTTCCAGGACACGGAAGTGCCGATGGTACCGGTGACGATTTGTAACTCCTCAAATCGATACCGGGAACACATACAAACTGTTTGGCAAAACACACCACTGGGTCGACGGCATCTCCGTAGACGACACCCAATAGACCGTAGAAACGGACAGACGCACTCACTGCGTAGCTGTGGCTTTAGCCACAAATTAATTACACAGAAGTTACTTAATCAATTACCAAAAAAAATGTATGTAATGGCAATGCATACTAGAAAAGAAAACAACTATAGTAAATCAAATATACTGCAAACAACTCCACTTTTCACAAGGAAGGACCCGATAGACAATGCTTTGTGCTGGTGGTTAATACAAACGAGCGGCGTCGACATCCAGGGATAAACTTATGTAGTTAGTTTTGTAGGTCCCCTATTTGCTCATAGGGCTGCTAAAGCTAAAGCTGCTTTTGTTTTTTACATAATAAGGGAAATAGTGTAAATAAGGTAAAACTTAGGATTTTGAAAAGATACTGTGCTCTAAAAAATGCCGATTAGAAGGTTTTGGTTATTTTAGGTAAGTTGTTTTCCTCTTCTCATCAATATTAAAATCAATTTCAATGTTGAATTTCCTCACGTTCTTCATTCCCAGCTTTGGGTCTTTAAACTGAAAAATTTGAGGTATGTGGTATTCTTTGCTTGATTCGCACCCAATCGGTTGCGTCAAGAAAGCGCGATTCAGACCCAATGGTCTTACTTATCTTTTTTAAACATAAAAAATGTATTGGGTTCAGAGTTAAAAAAATAAAAAACCTTTGTTCGAAAGCAACCCAATCAAATTTTAAGAATTCCTAAATCATCACTCAGGAGTATATAAATACCTCTTTCATGGTGTAGAAGTGTAATACTATATTAATTAACAACAATAAAGACATTTTGTTTTTTCTTTTTTGTGTTTTTTTCCACATTTTCCAAACAATATACTTTTGAGTACAGTACGGTTCGACGGCCGCAAATTTGATTAATTTAAAAAAAAAAATATTTTTTTAATTAATTAAAAATATATATTTTTTTAATTTTGGTTTTTCTGTTTTATGATTTTACTCTTTGACTACATTTTTAAGTTAAAAAGTATTGCTAATAAAATTCTACAGTCCGGAAATATCCCTACTCTTGTGATCTGTTGTAGATTTTGCCAGCCAATAAAAAGACCAAAAAGTACGTTCAACAGGTGCCATCTTCAAAGCCACAATCCCTTCAGCAGCCCCTGCAACAGCAGCAAAGTCATCCTACATCACAGCCTCAGTTTCAGATAAATAAGGCTTACAATGTGGTCTCCATTCTTAAGGCAACAGCGCAGAATGCTCACCAGACCCCACACCTGACGCACCAGCAACAACCACCATCCCATCATATCCAGCAAACAAAGCAGCATCAACAAAGCTATGCGAACGTTGTAAATAGATCTATACCTGGTTCAGGACCTGTTGGAGCCCAGCAATCAACGGTTATATGCAACGGCTCCAACATATTGACAGTAAATAGTTGTCAACTAACGTCTGGTGATTTGAATTCGACCGCCATTTACAACCTATCCAATCACAGGGCACTACCTGGATGCCTAGATGGAAACGTTCGCTTTCTGAATGTACCGGACATTACAAAAAATGGCAACCACATCGGTTGCGCAACAGTAGTAACAAATACCTCGATCCCCGTAGTCGGGAATGGAACGAGTTCTTGCAATGGAGCCAGTAATAACAGTCAAATAACGTTGCCTAATTCGCACATAGGAACAACTATGGGTGTCGCTTTGGGCACGACTACAGCAGGGACAAACTACATGCACGACAAGAATATCGTTGGTGTTAGCGTCAATTCTGTTGATACTAGTAGAAAGTATGATTTCAAAAACAGTAGTTTGGTAACAAATAATAGCTTCCAAGCATCGACAGCAGAGGTAAACCATCGGAAATACTGTGATTTTGGGAACAGATGCATTTTACATCAAGTTTTGTTTTAGTTTCCTTACTTTAAAATACCAATTTTCAAAATTTAAAGTCATTCAAACGTTCAGAATTATTTCCAAGCAAAAGGACAATTTTGACAACAGTTATGGAAAAATAGGATATTTACAAATGTTTTTTAAGTAACTTAAATAAATATTTGTAATCTAGTGAATAAATCTTCTTATTATTACATAAAGATCACAAGGGTATATTGGATTTATGTGAATGTTAATATTCCACTTAGAAAAAAATTCATAATTCGTTTCGGGGAATAAAAAATGTTAATATATATGTTTTTCTCTATTGCTAACTGTTCCCCATTTTGTCGTTTAAATTGTTCAAGTTGGTGTAAAAAAAACAGTTCCTTTTTCTTTCTTTTTAATAACTTTTTTATTTTACGATAATGTTCAATTTCATTTCAAGCTCCTACTACGTCCTTGCTGTTGATTTTTAATTTTCCTTTAACATATTTTCAGTATGTATCAACGGGAAACAACAGTTCTGGGAATAACCGTCCTAATCCACCAAGTGGCGGAATATTTCGAGGACCACCGACACAGAATGTCCCAAGAGGTGCTAGCAGCGGTCGCCATCTCCATGTACAACCCATGTATTCACAGTCCCTTCACCAGAACATGGTGCTACAACCATACACACAATATAATCCGCGACAACAAACATTTCCAACTTCACATTTGCAATATGCACCCGCCCCAATGCCCTACTACCAGTACCAATACGTGCCAACTCTCCAGCAGCAGCCGCCGCCACATACTCGTAGTGCCGTTACGGTAAATACGAACGTTAATGTGGGAAACACTTTGCAACCAGTGCAGTCCGGACCCAATGGTCCACTGCCTGGTCCTGGGGCTACCTCGTCGCAGCTTCAATTGCTTACTAGCACCGTGCAGCCTGGAGCAAACACTGTAATGGGTGTCGGTGGTCCTGGCAGTGGAATGGGAGTGCCTCCTATGGTTGGAGTTGGAGTAATGCCAGCAAGTGTACAGCCGCAGCCCGTGCAGGTGCAGCCTGCAGGGAGACGCCGGCATCAGCATCGCTTGCAGATAATCGATCCGACAACTAAAAAAAATATTTTAGACGATTTAGATAAGGCACGTAATTATAAATCTTTACATTTAAAATAAAATTAACATTTTTTTTGTATAATTTAAAGGCAAACTCAAATACAGATAATGATAACTCGGAGCAAGTAACGGTCCTTTCAGATGGCCCAATCCGTGTTCCACAGCAAGATGATGTTGGAAATATTAATTTAAGCAATATACCATCACAAGGGTCTGAATTAAGGACAACTGCAGCTTACACCCCCGTCGGTATGTACTTATAAAGTTTTTTTTTGGGTTTTTTATTGCATTTGTTAATGTAATTCCTGCAATGTGCATGCAATAACGCGATTAAAACTGGGAGTTATTGCATTTTACAAATGCTAAAGAACATGCTAAATATGCTAAACTTAATATAATTTAAGATTTAAAAAAATAAAATTTTCACAATCAATTATCAGAAGTGCTCCAATTTACAGTTTCACAAATTCTTCGCGTTTTACTGCGGCTTATTTAAAACGCAAGATTTTCGCGTAACAAGAACCAAAAAAGATTTCTTCTTGCTCAGTAAAATTTCTTCATAAAATTGAATCATATTAGCTAAAGAAATAATTAAGATTACTTATTAATAATTATATTACTATATTACGCCTTTATTTTTTTAATAATTTTTTTCTATCTCAACATAAACAAGAAAGGAAAGCTAACTTCGGGCGGAGCCGAAGTTGATCCCAACTTCCTAACTTTAAAAACACCAAAGTTATGGCATTTCCAATCGTTCAGTTATATGGCAGCTATAGAATATAGTCGGCCGATCCTTATGAAGTTTGGTAGGTCGGATTGATTGGCCAAAAATAAAACCCATAGAAAATCCCAACTTAACAAACACCAAAGTTATAGCATTTCCGATCAATCAGTTATATGGCAGCTATAGGATATAGTCGGCCGATCCTTATGAAATTTGGTAGGTCGGATTGATTGGCCAAATATAAAACCCATAGAAAATCCCTAACTTTACAAACACCAAAGTAATGGCATTTCCGATCAATCAGTTATATGGCAGCTATAGGATATAGTCGGCCGATCCTTAAGAAATTTGGTAGGTCGGATTGATTGGCCAAATATAAAACCCATCGAAAATCCCAACTTTCTAACTTTACAAACACCAGTTATGGCATTTCCGATCAATCAGTTATATGGCAGCTATAGGATATAGTCGGCCGATCCCGGCCGTTACGATTGTGCAAAGGAAAGCAGGGTGTGTGTAAAGTTTCAATTCGATAGCTTTAAAACTGAGAAACTGTTTGCGTAGAAACAGACAGACGGACATGGCTATATCAACTCGGGAGGTGATCCTGATCAAGAATATATATACTTTATAGGGTCGGAGATGTCACCTTCACTACGTTGCACACTTTTGACCAAAATTATAATAACCTCTGCAAGGGTATAAATATACAAAAATTTCTCGTTCACTCAGAATATGTTTTTCGTCACATATCAGAAGTATTGTTTTAAATCTAAACTTCAACTTATTACTATAAATTACCATATTATAACAAGGAGTCCTCTCTGTGTTTGTGTTTCTATAGAAATATATCAGGCCCAATCGGGGATATTCATACAAAATTGGTTGAAATGTGATTTGGAGAGATGCAATGCATGCCAAGTGCAACTTGCGCAATGCCACTTTATACATATACATATTTGTCAGGCAAGCATAATATTATTGTTTCTAAATAGAATTGAAAACAAAATGGAGACCTTGAAATTTGTTTTTAAGTCAGGCAACTAAATCTACATTATCAACAATAATACTTTGTTTTTTCCGTTATGGTCCCTCAGCAACATTTAAAGTTTGTTTTGGCTACAATCGAACTCTTTAGACAGAGCATATGCTAATGGATAAAAATGCAAATAACCACAAAAACTGAATTTCAGTTTTAAAGCTATGTAGATGAAACTTTCTCGAAAGTATTTTTTCCCATCGAAAGAATTAGCAAAATAATTGAAAACAAGAAAGAAAGTTGTTTTACCTTTGCAGATGTTACAAAAATTAAATATTCTATATTTCGATAGGGTATGGATATAGCATATTCAGAAATTTGGTTTTAATTGTATAAAAATCGGACGATAATTTTACATAGCTTAATTTTCAAAAAACGATATAATCAATGAAGCAAAGTTATTTTTCGATTGTTCGCAAGGCAACTATATGATATAAGTGTTCTATTTTTATAAAAAAAAACCATACTTGTGAAATTGCTAAAAAAAATCCTTAGGCCATTTTCTCACTACGGTACTCAGATCGACAAAAAAAAAATACAAGAAATTTAATTAGTCTGATTTGAACTCAGAATGAACGTTCGTCAGGACCCAAATATATCCTTAAAAAATGTAATCTTTTGAAGTGTCTGTTTTCGGAAAACAGTGTTTCTTAGTGTTTAGTGTTTCAAAACCCTAACGAAAAAACTCAAAGATATTGCCTGCAAGAAGTTAAGGCAGGCTTGCACCTTGTTGGCGCCCAAAACCTGATTTTTTTTCTGGAATTTATTTCTTGGAAAGTATGGGAATAAAATTTTAGACAGTTGTAGGGTACAGTTTATTGAAGATACACAATTTTTTTGAGCGCAATCCCAACAATGGCGGCATGTCCGCGAAAAACTTGTCCTCATGGCGGATTTTTTGGAATAATAAGAAATAATCTGAAACGCAAAAAACGAATATATTCTTAATCTGTACACTTTTTCGCATCGCTGGAACTAGGATAATTGAAAAAACATGAAAAATGCAACAATTATGAGCTTTTGAAAAAAAAATCGGTTTTTTCCTCATTTTTTCGTTACCCATTATTTTTTTAAATAAACAATTTTTAATATTTTCAAAAGATCCTAAAAAGATTCCAGACATGCACATACTTCTGACGAACATGTATAAAAAATTTCATGACGATTGCTCAATTTTTGTGACTTGTACGACTTCCGCCAACTCGAAAAACATGGTTTCGAGAAAAACGCGTTTGAAAATTTGCACTATAATGGCAACAATGTATGTCGACCTACGCGCCCACGCTGACACCGGTCCACCAAACGGCCGATAACTTTCGTAATTCAAGAGATTTCGACTTGAAATTTTAGGAGAGTAAAATTGAAACATGTATCTATCCGAAACTGCAAAAAAAACAAATTGATTGATGGTGCACAGGGCATCATAATTTTGGTCAGAACTTTGTAACGCTGTGAAGGAGACGTTTCCAACCCCACAAAGTATATATATTCTTGATCAGAATCAATAGGGAAGTCGATATAGCCATGTCCGTCTGTTTCAATAAAAGCTAGCGATCTGAAACTTTTACAGTCGTCCTAAAACATGTGTACGCAGATCAAGTTTGAAAAGCGCCCCGATTGGCTCCCATAGGAACAATCGGATATACCAGTGTAAAAACTATGACATGCATCTTTCTAAATAATATTTTTATACCCTTGCAGAGGGTATTATAATTTTGGTCAAAAGTGTGCAACGCAGTGAAGGAGACATCTCCGACCCTATAAAGTATATATATTCTTGATCAGGATCACCTCCTGAGTTGATATAGCCATGTCCGTATGTCCGTCTGTCTGTTTCTACGCGAACTAGTCTCTCAGTTTTAAATATATCGAATTGAAACTTTGCACACACATTTCGTTCCTTTCTACGCAGTATATAAGTCGGAACGGCTGGGATCAGCCGACTATATCCTATAGCCGCCATATAACTGATTGATCGGAAATGCCATAACTTTGGTGTTTGTAAAGTTAGGAAGTTGGGATTTTCTATGGGATTTACAGAATATTCTGCAAGGGTATATCAACTTCGGCTCCGCCCGAAGTTAACCTTTCTTTTCCTGTTATTTTTATACCCGTTACTCGTAGAGTAAAAGGGTATATTGAATTCGTGCAAAAGTATGTAACAGGTTGAAGGAAGCGTTTCCGACCCTATAAAGTAAATATATTCTTGTTCAGGATCACTAGCCGAGTCGATCTAGCCATGTTCGTCTCTCCGTCTGTCTGTCCGTCCGTATGAACGCTGAGATCTCGGAAACTATAAAAGCTAGAAGAAAAATGCCAATCTTGTAGATTTTAGGAGTTCCTACGCAGCGCAAGTTTGTTTCAAAATGGTGCCACGCCCCCTCTGACGCCCACAAGCCACAAGCAGTGGCCACAGTTTTGATGCTATTATGAAAATTTTAATTGATATGTATTTGTTTCGTCAATACCTATCGATTGGCCTAATAAAAGTTTGCCACGCCCACTCTAACGCCCAAAAACCCATTAAACGCTTAAGCCTGGCTAGCGCCTACATTTCCGCCTTTCATGGCCAATACAATAGCGCCATCTAACGGATGACTTTGGAACAGCTGGCCAAGGTGCTCAACAGAGTCAACATTAATTCTCGATAAGGATTTCTATTTAAGGAAATTGCGATGGTTTTCATTTGTCAATACCGAACTATATCCCAAGAACTATGCAAATCAAATCAAGTTAGCCAAATTAGAGGTCTGAGTCAAACAATGGCGTATGTGTGTATCCTGGTGCAGGACAAAAGCTGCCTGCGCTAAAGCAGCGCTGGTGCTGATGCTCCTGCTGTAAAGCTGCCAGCTCTAAGATAACGCCGAATTCAAATCGATAATTTGAACTTTTTGTCCTTTTTTCCTGTGGTCACTCTAATTCACATTATGTTAATGCAAAAGCCTAGATCCAGATCGACAAACGATTACGCTAGCGTAAAAACTTTAATCTTTCCAGTGTGACCAAAAGTTTGAGAGGTTATCAGATTTAAGCGTGCTACGGTCGTACTGTCAATCAGCTGGATTTGTTGACAAGCAGTTACAATTCAAATATCGTATTTGCGGGAAAGAGCCTTTAAAAGTTATTATCAACTACCTTGGCAAAACAAGTCTGCCGCTGTACAAAGAAATTAAAAAACAATACAATTTAAATTTAACAGTTTTTTTTTTAATTTACTGATAATTATTTGCTAATTTAAAGTTCATAGCTGCACTTTTATTGTGTTTTTTCGTACATTCTGGACCTAAAAAACATTTTGCTCTGACAAGAGGCACCCCAGATAGTATTAATGTTATTTTGTCCTCACATGTAAACACCTGCAATCGACTTTTGTGAGTTTTTTGAGTTTTTCCCTCTATTTCTTATAATGTTCAGTGAGAAGCGCACGCCAAAAGATTAAATTTTTTAATCTTTTCGCTAGGGTTCACGTTTCCGCAGACTGGCAACGCTATGGAATTTTCTGGTATTTTTTTCGTCGATCAGGAGACCGACGTGAAAAAAAGGCCCGACGAAAAGTGAACGCCAGCTGTTTGCCTCTCGCTCTCTCTCATGACTGGCGTACGGTTTTCGTCGATCAGGATACTAGGCTAAAATCTAAAGTTGTTTAGCTGAGTAACGGGTATCTAATAGTCGAGGCACTCGACTATAGCGTTCTCTCTTGTTTTTTTTTTGTTTTTTGGGATTTGGTAATATTTACATTTTATGGAATTACGGTTTTAATTAAATAAAAATCGGACCACAATATCATATAGCAGCCATAGAAACGCTGTCAAAATGCAGCGCAAAATCGACATAGCTTCATTGTTTTAATATATGTATATATAGGCATAGAATATATATGTAGGCATAGAAATCGAAATGTAGTCTATTTGCAATAACTGCAAGGGTATATAAACTTCGGCTTGCCGAAGTTTGCTTCCTTTCTTGTTTATGCATACCTTGATCAGGGTAAAAGCGCGTGCCGATCGGAAGTCTATATCCTATAGCTTCCATAGGAATAATAGGGTGAAATCGGTCCATATTTGATGTTTTTGAGGATATTCTACGCGGTATATAAGCTATTGACATCAATTTTTCCAAGTCTTATTTATTTACGCATATTTTTATCAGGGTAAAAGGTAATTGTTAAAAGCTGTAAAAATATCCCTTTTTATTCCCTTGCAGAGGGTATTATAATTTTGGTCAAAAGTGTGCAACGCAGTGAAGGAGACATCTCCGACCCTATAAAGTATATATATTCTTGCTCAGCATCGCGTCCTGAGTTGATATAAGCATGTCTGTCTGTCTGTTTCTACGCAAACTAGTCTCTCAGTTTTAAAGATATCGAATTGAAACTTTGCACACAGCCTTCTTTCCTTTGCACGCAGTATATATATATATCCTATAGCCGCCATATAACTGATTGATCGGAAATGCCATAACTTTGGTGTTTGTTAAGTTATGAAGTTGTGATTTTCTATGGGTTTTATTTTTGGCCAATCAATCCGGCCTACCAAATTTCATAAGGATCGGCCGACTATATCCTATAGCCGCTATATAACTAATTGATCGGAAATGCCATAACTTTAGTGTCTTTAAAGTTAGGAAGTTGGGATTTTTTATGAGTATTAAGAATGCATCATATGAATAATTTTGGGGAATATAATGAACGTAATATTCTGTAAGGGTATATCAACTTTGGCTCCGCCCGAAGTTAGCTTTCCTTTCTTGTTCAAACTTTTCTTCAGTAAATATTTTATACCCTTGCAGAGGGTATTATAATTTTGGTCAAAAGTGTGCAACGCAGTGAAGGAGACATCTCCGACCCTATAAAGTATATATATTCTTGATCAGGATCACCTCCTGAGTTGATATAGCCATGTCCGTCTGTCCGTCTGTCTGTCCGTCTGTCTGTTTCTACGCGAACTAGTCTCTCAGTTTTAAAGATATCGAATTGAAACTTTGCACACACCCTTCTTTCCTTTGCACGCAGTATATATGTCGGAACGGCCGGGATCGGCCACCTATATTCTATAGCTGCCATATAACTGATTGATCGGAAATGCCATAACTTTAGTTTTTGTAAAGTTAGGAAGCTGGGATTTCCTATGGGTTTTATATTTGGTCAATCAATCCGACCTACCATATTTCATAAGGATCGGCCGACTATATCCTATAGCTGTCATATAACTGATTGATCGGAAATGCCATAACTTTGGTGTTTGTAAAGTTAGGAAATTGGGATTTCCTATGGGTTTTATATTTGGCCAATCAATCCGACCTAACAATTTTCATAAGGATCGGCCGACTATATTCTATAGCTGAAGTCTTTGGAGAAATGTGCGATCACAGATGCAGCAGCCGAGAGAGTAGGAGTATTAAGATTTAAGCTGCGCAGCTAATACTTGGACTCTCTCGACTTGCATTCTAAATTTGCACAGAATTTGTTTTCGAAGTTCTTGCTTTTTATACCCTTGCAGAGGGTATTATAATTTTGGTCAAAAGTGTGCAACGCAGTGAAGGAGACATCTCCGACCCTATAAAGTATATATATTCTTGATCAGGATCACCTCCTGAGTTGATATAGCCATGTCCCTCTGTCCGTCGGTCCGTCTGACCGTCTGTCTGTTTCTACGCGAACTAGTCTGTCAGTTTTAAAGATATCGAATTGAAACTTTGCACACACCCTTCTTTCCTTCCCACGCAGTATATATGTGGGAATGGAATCGGCCGACTATATCCTATAGCTGCCATATAACTGATTGATCGGAAATGCCATAACTTTGGTGTTTGTAAAGTTAGGAAGCTGGGATTTCCTATGGGTTTTCTATTTGGCCAATCACTCCGGCCTACCAAATTTCATAAGGAGCGGCCGACTATATCCTATAGCTGCCATATAACTGATTGATCGGAAATGCCATAACTTTGGTGTTTGTAAAGTTAGGAAGTTGGGATTTCCTATGGGTTTTATATTTAGCCAATCAATCCGACCTACCAAATTTCATAAGGATCGGCCGACTATATTCTATAGCTGCCATATAACTGATTGATCGGAAACGCCATAACTTTGGTGTTTGTAAAGTTAGAAAGTTGGGATTTTTGATGGGTTTTATTTTTGGCCAATTAATCCGACCTACCAAATTTCATATGGATCAGCCGACTATATCCTATAGCTGCCATATAACTGAACGATTGGAAATGCCATAACTTTGGTGTTTTTAAAGTTAGGAAGTTGGGATTTTTTATGAGTATTAAGAATGCTGCATCATATGAATAATTTTGAAGAATATAATTTACAGAGTATTCTGCAAGGGTATATCAACTTCGGCTCCGCCCGAAGTTAGCTTTCCTTTCTTGTTTTTTTTAAGGTCATCGCGACATTTCACCTCGTTAGGAGGTGTTTTGTTTGGCTATAAAACTGAGCTTTAGAACTGCATAACATATGGCTGTATTGTATTGGCAAATGAATATATCTCACAGATTATTCATATAACATAACATGCACATGTGTTAAGAAACAATGATGAATTATACTACCTCCAATAAGACCGCGCAGACGAACGACCATACTGGCATGGCTAGATCGACTCGTCTTGTGATTCTGATCAAGAATATATATATACTTTATATGTATCGTTCACTGCGTTCCAAAACTTTTGTCTGAAACTAGAATACCCTCTGCAAGTGTATAGAAATTGATTGTTTGTTTGAGAACAAATTTTCAATTCCCTCTCTGAGCAATACGTCCACTGTGACAAAAAAAGTATTATGCCTTTATTGGGTTTTCGACATAGACATAAATAGTTGTTATATTAAACATTAACATTAACATATTAACATTAACATTTTTTGCAGATCCAATATCAATAAGCCGCCAAGATGTTGGGCAGACTCCAATCGTATCCGCCATGTCTGATGCACCTTCGGTTGAAATATTACCAACGCCTCAAAGAGGTAGAAGCAAAAAGTAAGTTATCACTTGATATTGAAATGTCTTCAAGAAAAGGAGGACTTTTTCAATTAATAAAATTCCTACAAGAAATAATGGTTATTTTATTTTTAAGCTCAATGCCCCAAAATTAAATCGAAATTGCCATTTTGCCGACCATTGAGATATAAAACTTAGTTTGGAATATTAAATCTGAATACGTTAATAAATATAACTAAATATATTCACTATAAAGGAAAAACTAATGAAAATATTTCATATGTAACAAGAAAGGAATCCAACTTCGGCAAGATTATATACCCTTGAAGCTTTTACAAAAATGTAATATTCTTTAAAACGACTTTATAGCAATATGTATGCGTTTAAAAACAACGAAGCTATGACAACTATATGATATATTCGTCAGTAATTCTGAAAATGTTTAAATTACTATATATCGGAGTATATCCACATGTGTCAAAATAAACAACGAAGTTATAATTATTTTTCCGATTATTCTTATGGGAGCAATATGATATAGTCGTCCGCTCCGGCTTTTATGAATGTTTCATCCAAAGCTGCAATTGGAACAATAGTGGAATTTTGTTAAATAGATGATTTTTAAAGAAATTTTTGTATTTCTCGCTTACATATTTATTTCAATTTTAAACCAATACCTTGAGTTTTATTAAAATCGATATAGCTCACATATGAAGGCTCGTGTCCAATTTTGTCCCCCGTTACTCGTAGCTTATACTCTTGATCAGGAGCAGTAGTCGAGTAGTTTTAGCCATGGCCGTCTATATGTTCGTCCATATGATCAGATATCAGAAACTACAAGAGCTAGGGATTAGGGTTTTTTATGATGATTCTAGGTTGGAGCGCAAGCTTATGTTGCTATGCCCACTCTAACGCCCAAAAATCTCAACGTAATATGTCAAAAGTGCACTAAACACACTTGTTTATATTAATTTTTTTTTACTATTTTCGGAGTTATTTGTTGTTTTAAAAATAATACATTTTTCAAAAAACAAAAAAACTACAGCTTTACCTGGGGAATTTAGTAAATAAGTACTGTGCAGTAGATTTTGCAGGATCGTGTACACCGACTTTGAAAATGGAAACTAATCTAAAATTGTAACACAATATTCTTAAAATGTTATGTATTCAGAAAACAAAATGAAAAATTTTTTTTTTATAATGTACCGCCTTAAGTGACATTATACGTCACTGCATTTTTAAATACGTGGATCATATATATGGGAGAGCAGAAGGCGCTCTCAGCTTGTGGTGTTCGCACTGGAGTTTAACAGATGGCGCTTCCTATTAATTAATATTAATTTTGAAATGTTTTACCCAAGTAACGGGTATCTCCTTGTTTAACGTCAAGTAGATAGGCAGCAATGTTCTTTGCAACTTAATAAAAGTCAAAAGGAAATATTCTAATAAAATAGTTTATTATTAATTTTTTATTTCCAAAAAGGGCGAGTGTATAAACGTAATACGTGGGCCGCCATATTTATTTAGCTTACATTTACTTTTTAGTAATTTATTCTGTAGCATTTAAGACTTATTGGGAATTTTTTCTTTTATTCATCAGTCTTTTATTGTGAAAAAATGAAATCAAAAACAAATATTATATATATATTTTCATTTTAAAACAATTTAAAGTCTTATTTTTATACCATGAATGAAATTTTCCGAAAAAAATGTAAAACTTCCATGATTTTAAACATATCAGCGGAATTAATTTTTTTTTAATTCGGAATATATATTTTTTGTTTTATTAAAATTGAATTATAATATAGCTGTGATCAATAGGGATTTTAAAACTAACTTAAAATGTCTCATCATAACCTTGCAAAGGGTATTATAATTCCCGACAAAAGCTTGCAACGCACTGAAGGATAAATTTCAGAACCTATAAAGTATATAAATTCTTGATAAGAATCACCAGGAGAGTCGATCTAGCCATGGCCGTACGTCAGCTTTTACGAAAACTAGTCCTTCAGTTTTAAAGCTATCTGCTTAAAACCAAAAGTTGTTTTTCTATTGCATATATAACCCGGAACGAGCTGGATCAGGAGACTATATCAAATAGCTCCCATAGAAATAATCGAAAAAATAATTTTAAAAAGTAGAACTGTTGTTTTTTAAATTTTTTTTTTGTGCTCTGGGTTTTGGTAATACTTAAATACTAGGGAATTACGGATTTAATAAAATTAATATCGGACGTCTATGTATGTCATATAACTTCCATAGGAAAATCGAAAAATTAAAAACAAAATATTCCTTTCAGATATAGTAATTATTTACTATATCAGAATTAAGCTTTCAGTTTTGTAAAAATCGGACAACAATATGCCATAGTTTTATGATAGCATATATGAACTATCATAAAACTATGGCAAAATGCAGCTCAAAATCGTCAGAACTTCATTGTTTTTAGTAAAATAGGCATAAAATCGAAATAGTCGTTTTGTAATAACTGCAAGGGTATATAAACTTCGGCTTGCCGAAGTTTGTTTTCTTTCGTGTTTTATTTTATAATTAAAAAAAATTTTTTTAATAGGTCAAAAGCTAAGCATTTATTGGTGCTCAATTAACTACTTTCTACTTTAATTTTTATACTGCTTTTTATTGTTATAGAATTCCCATAGTGTCTCCCAAAAATGTTTCTGAGTCTACTATTGCTCCTACCAGTGGTAAGTACAAATATTAGCCGAATCTCAAAAGCCCTAAGATACATTAAATTCGTATAAATTTATTCATCTAGGATGAGTTTTAATGCTTAGTTTTCTAAATGTGTTCTTCCTTTTTTTTTATTAAATTCGTATAAATTTATTCATCTAGGATGAGTTTTAATGCTTAGTTTTCTAAATGTGTCTTCCTTTTTTATATTAAATTACTATTGTTTTCCTTAGTTTTTTGTTTGATAACTAAGTGAAAAGGTTTTTGGTTGGATGCATATTAAACAAGAAATTAAAGCTAACTTCGGTGGATCCGAAAAAAAATAAAACCCATAAAAATACCAACTTCCTAACTTTAAAACAAGGGAGAACGCTATAGTCGAGTGCCTCGACTATTAGATACCCGTTACTCAGCTAAACAACTTAATATAAATATGCCTTCTTGTGTTTTTTTTGTTTTTTTTTTTTTTAACATAATGTGAATTATAGTGACCACAGGAAAAAAGGACAAAAAGTTCAAATTATCAATTTGAATTCGGCGATCTCTTAGTGCTGGCAGCTTTACAGCACGAGCAGCAGCACCAGCGCTGCTTGAGCGCAGGCAGCTTTTGTCCTGCACCAGCAGCTGCGTTTATGTTTATGTTTTTGAGTGCAATAAATTGACTAGCAATATTAAACATACATACTTATATTGGCTAAACACATACATTCTTAAATAGTATTATGTATATTAAAGTCTAAATGTTTGCACAACACGAGTAACGGGTATAGCGAATAGCTTTCTTTGAAAGGAGTTATTACTATATCCTATAGCTGCCATATAACTGAACGATTGGAAATGCCATAACTTTGGTGTTTTTAAAATTAGGAAGTTGGGTTTTTTTTTATGGGTTTTATTTATGGCCAACCAATATAATTTACAGAATATTCTGTAAGGGTGTATCAACTTCGGCTCTACCCGAAGTTAGCTTTCCTTTCTTGTTTTTTAATTACACCCTTAATACTAAAATGTTCTCAATTATTTATTACAATTATATTTGTATACCCTTGCAGAGGGTATTATAATTTCAGTCAAAAGTTTGCACGGCAGTGAAGGAGACATTTCGATCTAGCCATGTCCGTCTGTCCGTTTTAAAGCTATCTGCTTGAAACTTTCCCAAAAGTTGTCTTTCTATTGCAGGTAGTATATAAGTCGTAACGAGCCGGATCGGGTGACTATATCGTATAGCTCCCATAGGAACAATCAGAAAAATGAATTCAAAAAAATTATTTTTTTTTGTTCTTTGGAATTTTGAAATATTAAAATATTATGGAATTACGGTTTTAATTCAATTAAAAGGTGCCATAGAAATATAGGCATAGAATATAGGCACAGAAATCGAAATGTAGTCTATTTGTAATAACTGCAAGGGTATATAAACTTCGGCTTGCCGAATTTTTCTTTCTTTCTTGTTTAAAAATTGCTTTCTGTATCTGCCATGGGCGCATCGGGACACACCTTGTTGAATATAACAGATTATTTAAGGAGGAGGGGGTATGGTATTTAAATTTTTTTTTGCCTATTTTTAATTTGTTTTTTCTGAATGCACAACATTTGAAGAATATCGCGTTAAAATTGTAATCGATCCAAGTAAAGTTATGGTCAGTTGAACGTAGGTGATTTAGCTCGTTTTGTATTCGATTTTTCGGTGTCCAAAACTTTAAAACGCTCTCCTGAAAAGTTGCCATTTCAAAGTCGGTGAATACGATCTTCCAAAATCTGCTAGACGAATCGTTTTGAAAATTTGCACAATATTTTTATACCCTTGCAGAGGGTATTATAATTTTGGTCAAAAGTGTGCAACGCAGTGAAGGAGACATCTCCGACCCTATAAAGTATATATATTCTTGATCAGGATCACCTCCTGAGTTGATATAGCCATGTCCGTCTGTCCGCCTGTCTGTCTGTCTGTCCGTCTGTCTGTCCGTCTGTCTGTTTCTAAGTTAGGAAGTTGGGATTTTGTATGAGTATTAAGAACGCATCATATGAATAATTTTGGAGAATATAATTTACAGAGTATTCTGCAAGGGTATATCAACTTCGGCTCCGCCCGAAGTTAGCTTTCCTTTCTGATTGTACCTAAATTTTCTATGGATTTTATTTTTGGCCAATCAATCCGACGTACCAAATTTCATAAGGATCGGCCTACTATATCCTATAGCTGCCATATAACTGAGGTAAAGTCAAGGTAGTTACCTTTAGAAACATCTTAACTAATAACCATTTTTTTTTGGCTTTTTCTGATGAACCAGTAACGAGTTATGCTGTTCACCGCAAAACCTTTTTTCTTGGAGGGGCCTACGGAGCTTGGCTGCGAACAGCTCATTTATTTTTTTTTTCGATGAAAATTTGTTAAAACAGTTTTAAATGTTTTACTTTGATATGCTTATAAAATAATTGATCTGACATTAACCATATCGTGTGGAAAAATTTATGAAAATAGGCCTTTTTTCTGTTCATCTGTCTGTTTTTACGCGAACTAGTCTCTCAGTTTTAAAGATATCGAATTGAAACTTTGCACACACATTTCGTTCCTTTGCACGCAGTATATAAGTCGGAACGGCTGGGATCAGCCGACTATATCCTATAGCCGCCATATAACTGATTGATCGGAAATGCCATAACTTTGGTGTTTGTAAAGTTAGGAAGTTGGGATTTTCTATGGGATTTACAGAATATTCTGCAAGGGTATATCAACATCGGCTCGCCCGAAGTTAACCTTTCTTTTCCTGTTTTTTTTTTTTTGTTCTTTGGGATTTGGTAATATTTACATTTTATGGAATTACGGTTTTAATTAAATAACAAGAAAGAAAAGCTAACTTCGGGCGGAGCCGAAGTTGATATACCCTTGCAGAATATTCTGTAAATTATATTCTCCAAAACTATTCATGTGATGCATTCTTAATACTCATAAAAAATCCCAACTTCCTAACTTTAAAAACACCAAAGTTATGGCATTTCCAATCGTTCAGTTATATGGCAGCTATCGGATATAGACGGCCGATCCATATGAAATTTTATAGGTCGGATTGATTGGCCAAATATAAAACCCATAGAAAATCCCAACTTCCTAACTTAACAAACACCAAAGTTATGGCATTTCCGATCAATCAGTTATATGGCAGCTATGGGGATATAGTCGGCCGATCCTTATGAAATTTGATAGGTCGGATTGATTGGCCAAATATAAAACCCATAGAAAATCCCAACTTCCTAACTTAACAAACACCAAAGTTATGGCATTTCCGATCAATCAGTTATATGGCAGCTATAGGATATAGTCGGCCGATCCTTATGAAATTTGGTAGGGTCGGATTGAATAGCCAAATATAAAACCCATAGAAAATCCCAACTTCCTAACTTAACAAACACCAAAGTTATGGCATATCCGATCAATCAGTTATATGGCAGCTATAGGATATAGGTGGCCGATCCTTATGAAATTTGGTAGGTCGGATTGATTGGCCAAATATAAGACCCATAGAAAATCCCAACTTCCTAACTTTACAACACCAAAGTTATGGCATTTCCGATCAATCAGTTATATGGCAGCTATAAGATATAGTCGGCCGATCCCGGCCGTTCCGACATATATACTGCGTGCGTGCAAAGGAAAGAAGGGTGTGTGCAAAGTTTCAATTCGATAGCTTTAAAACTGAGAGACTAGTTTGCGTAGAAACAGACAGACGGACATGGCTATATCAACTCAGGAGGTGATCCTGATCAAGAATATATATACTTTATAGGGTCGGAGATGTCTCCTTCACTGCGTTGCACACTTTTGACCAAAATTATAATACCCTCTGCAAGGGTATAAAAATCGGACCACGATATTATATAGCAGCCATAGAAACGCTGTCAAAATGCAGCGCAAAATCGACATAGCTTCATTGTTTTTAGTAATATATGTAGGCATAGAAATCGAAATATAGTCTATTTGCAATAACTGCAAAGGGTATATAAACTTCGGCTTGCCGAAGTTTGCTTCCTTTCTTGTTTTATATATGTTATTCACATGTTATTTTTTTAAAATATTTTTTTTTATAATATGTATAAATCGAGAACAATTCAATATATTTTCCCTCACACAGACATAAATTTAAGAAATCCAAAAAAAAGTTACACACAAATAACTCTTCAAAGAAGATTAACTTGTAACAATTTACGTATTGCTCACTTCTGGTCACAGCATAAGACCTTTGATGTAGTCCATTCACATTGGTTCTTTCCGCGTATACTTTTGAGGTGCGCACAAGCGATCTTCGTGAGTATAGGCATTATAACTCAATGCGAGTGTATTGTGTGAATACATTTTTTCTTTTGCTTTTTAAATTATTTGAAGACCGATAGCCACGGCTGACGGGAGGTTTTTCTGTTCGTTGTTTCAATCGCATGCATTGGATCGATTTAAACATCTTTATTTTAGTGTTAGTGTGATTCAATATCATCTGTGTCTATCTATAGCGGCTCGGCAACAACGCGACAGTTGCTCTACACATTAATGTGAAACAAATACACATACATCTGTAAATGCGTGCAGCTAAGATATATAATACATAAAACGTGATTACATTCTTAAAATTTTTTTAAAATATTGTTTATGAAATAATATCTTATTTTTTTTTTAAGTAATTATTTGATTACATTATTTAATTCTGACAATGAGGTCTAAGAAATGTAAATATAATATTAAATATATAATTGAAATAAAGAATATATTATTAAAATAAATATTTTTATAGTTCATTTAATCTTTAAATTAATTAAAACATATAAAATTGCTGGTTAGGGAAATTTAATTCATAAATAGTTTTTCGGTAGTGAAATTTCAAAGTGACGTGTGACCATGCCGGGGCTGACCATTTTATTCCTGTTTAAGTTTTATTGCTAAATAACAAACAAATTATTTTATTGTATGCAAAATAAAAGAAGTAAGAAAGGTGTTTTAAAGTAAGGAATTTGGGATTTTCTATGGGTTTTATTTTGGGCCAATCAATCCGACCTACTAAATTTCATAAGGATCGGCCGACTATATTGGGATTTTTGTGGGTTTTATCTTTGGCCAACCGATCCGATTTTGAGAACATAATTAACAGAATATTCTGTAAGGGTATATCAACTTCGGCTCTGCCCGAAGTTAGCTTTCCTTTCTTGTTAAACCTATAGTAGAGGAAACGAATATACGGAGAATGGAGATCTTGAAAACTATTTGAACTGGATATTTGGAAATTAGCATGAAGACCCTAGTTATAAGCAGGGCAATATTTTTGACAAAATTTGTGAAATTCTGTAGGAACAACACGGTATTTAATTATTCGATAATAAATTATTCCAAATCGGACAATTATATCAGAAGCTTTTAGGAAATTAAATTTGGCTATTGTAGATAAATAAACCCCAATTGCAAGTGGCGCCCTGTCTTGGGTGCATAATCCTATTAAAATAGAATAACAAAGTAACTGGTATTTCATGTCGTTATATATTATTAAATTTATATCCAAGATTTTTAAGAATATTTAAGACATAAAAAGTCGCAATGTTTTTGAATGGTAAACAAAAATATGAATTTTTTTTAATTTGGATACTTATAGATGAAACGGATGATGCAGTATCAATACCTGTTGCCGCAACTACTAAGGAATCATTGCAAACAAATCTGACGCATCAAAAATTACTCTCATCCGAATCAACGCAACAGAAGCAAACAACATCAAATACTGAGATTACAAAGGAAGTGCCAACTACATCAGAAGAAACTAATATTGCTGAATTAGATTCTGGTGTGTCCCCGGGAGACCTTTCAACAGAGTTGCTGGCTGTCACTGTAAAGAACAGTCAACCGACATCAAATGTTTCTGCCGAGTCTGAAATCGCTGGTATTGCCGAAATACCGCCCGCTGAAGTCATTGCGGATTCCTCCTATATGCACACAAGTTTACAAGATTCTGAACACACATTGTCTACCGAAATAATAGTGAAATCTACAGATGAGAGTTTTAACGATAACCAAAGCGAACAGCAAACAACTCAACCAGAAATAACTTTAAGAAGTGTCCCCAATGACATAAATTTATCATCGATGGCATTAAAAGACGAGACTTGTTTGGACAATGGTCAAACCGAAGCAGCAAGCACTATAACTGCTAAAGATCATGTAGACGTTTTAGAAAAGGCCCCTACTAGGGAGTCAACAAATGACTTGCTTTCATCGAATAACACAGAAGTAGATGTAGATCGCCAGTCCGATTTAAATTTAGACCTAAAGCCAGAGACGGACCTTGAGGAAAACGCCAAATCTACTGATATCAAAATTGAAGAAACAGGAATATCTGGATCATCTTGTATTAACTATAATGAGGGTCAATGGTCTCCAAGCAATCCAAGTGGAAAGAAACAATACAATCGAGATCAGTTGTTACAATTACGGGAGGTAAAGGCCTCGCGAATTCAGCCAGAAGTGAAAAATGTATCCATTCTTCCTCAACCGAACTTAATGCCATCATTTATCCGCAACAACAATAATAATAAGCGCGTTCAATCGATGGTTGGTATGATTGGCAATCGTAACAGTGAATCCGGAGGAAATTACATTAACAAGCAGATGTCAATGTCAGGTGTTCAGGGTGGGGGTAGCAGAAGCAGCATGAAAGGCATGATCCACGTTAATCTGTCCTTAAATCAAGATGTAAAACTCAGTGAGAATGAAAATGCCTGGCGCCCACGAGCCTTGAACAAATCAGACGTTGACAGTGACACAAAATCAACACAAGAAAAAGATGAATTGGTTCGTCGGGTTCGGGGTATTTTAAACAAGCTTACCCCTGAAAGGTTCGATACGCTTGTCGAGGAGATTGTAAAATTAAAAATTGATACACCCGACAAAATGGACGAAGTTATTGTGCTGGTATTTGAAAAAAGCAATTGATGAGCCAAACTTTCAGTATCATATGCTAGACTTTGCCATCGTCTTATTTCAGAAGTAAAGGCGCGAGACGAGCGTATGGAAATCGGCACCAAATCTAATTTGGCACACTTTCGAAATGCTTTGTTAGATAAAACAGAACGGGAGTTCACACAGAACGTCTCCCAAAGCACGGCAAAAGAAAAAAAATTGCAGCCATTTGTGGATAAAATAAAGAAATGTAACGATGCAAACGAAAAAGCCGAACTTGAGGCATTCTTAGAAGAGGAGGAAAGAAAAATACGAAGACGCTCCGGAGGCACAGTTCGATTTATCGGGGAACTTTTTAAAATATCCATGTTGACCGGTAAAATAATTTATTCTTGCATTGATACACTTCTTAATCCCCATTCGGAAGACATGCTTGAATGCCTATGTAAGCTGCTGACAACGGTAGGTGCCAAATTTGAACAGACCCCAGTTAATTCAAAGGACCCTAGTCGGTGTTATTCATTGGAAAAATCGATAGCCAGAATGCAGGCAATCGCTTCAAAAACTGACAAAGATGGTGCCAAAGTAAGCTCCAGAGTGCGTTTTATGCTTCAAGATGTTATAGATTTGCGCAAGAACAAATGGCAAACTTCGCGAAATGAAGCACCCAAAACCATGGGGCAAATTGAAAAAGAGGCAAAGAACGAGCAGCTTTCTGCGCAGTATTTTGGTACACTTTCCAGTACTACGCCCGTTGGATCACAGGGCGGCTCTGGTAAACGAGATGATCGTGGCAATGCTCGATACGGCGAATCTCGTTCTGGTAGCGGGTATGGCGGGAGTCACAGTCAACGTGGTGACAACGGAAATCTGCGACACCAGCAGCAAAACAATTCTGGCGGAGGGTAGTGGCTCTGGCGGAGCTGGTCACTCCAATGGAAACAATGATGACAATACTTGGCATGTGCAAACAAGCAAAGGTAGCCGTTCCCAAGCAGTTGACAGTAATAAACTGGAGGGTCTGGTAAGAACTATTTACCTATTTAAGTTGTTTTTTCTAGAAATAGTTATAGTTCTGCATATCAAAAATTATGAAAAATTTAATTAATTCATTAATAAAAACTGGGATGATTTTATTTTAATCCGGGCATAGAAATGATAAGTAAATTGAAAGGACTTCTTACTGTTATTTTTATACCCTTGCAGAGGGTATTATAATTTTGGTCAAAACTGTGCAACGCAGTGAAGGAGACATCTCCGACCCTATAAAGTATATATATTCTTCATCAGGATCACCTCCTGAGTTGATATAGCCATGTCCGTCTGTCCGTCTGTCTGTCTGTTTCTACGCAAACTAGTCTCTCAGTTTTAAAGCTATCGAGTTGAAACTTTGCACACACCCTTCTTTCCTTTGCACGCAGTATATATGTCGGAATGGCCGGGATCGGCCGACTATATCCTATAGCTGCCATATAACTGATTGATCGGAAATGCCATTACTTTAGTGTTTGTAAAGTTAGAAAGTTGGGATTTCCTATGGGTTTTATTTTTGGCCAATTAATCCGACCTACCAAACTTCATAAGGATCGGCCGACTATATCCTATAGCTGCCATATAACTGAATGATTGGAAATGCCATAACTTTGGTGTTTTTAAAGTTAGGAAGTTGGGATTTTTTATGAGTATTAAGAATGCATCATATAAATAATTTTGGAGAATATAATTTACTGAGTATTCTGCAAGGGTATATCAACTTCGGCTCCGCCCGAAGTTAGCTTTCCTTTCTTGTTGTACCTAAATCCCTCCTGTTCAATCGGTTTTTAAAATTTAATTTTAAGCTCAGAACAGCATGAAAAGGCGAAAACTTGCTCTTGATGACAATATGTATTGTTATAAATTCAAGTGTTTTTTTTATACTTTGGCTTGCCGGAGATAGTTCAAAGTTACTTATTTAATAAAATTGGTATTTAACATATAATTAATTTTTAATATTTCAGTCTAAACTTTCTGACCAAAACTTAGAAACAAAAAAGATGGGCGGACTAACGCAATTTCTTTGGAATAGCAGCACAAGACAATCATCTGCTCCCACATCAACCCCATCCAATCCCTTTGCTGTACTATCATCCCTAATAGATAAAAACAGCACTGATAGGGATCGCGATCGAGATCGCAGTGGGCCCAGAAACAAGGGCTCGTATAACAAAGGATCTATGGAACGCGATCGTTATGATAGAGGTATTTCTTTGAGATTTGTTAAACCATTAAAAAAATAGTAATACAAAAACTGTCCAAAAAGGTCTTCATTCGAGAACTGGGTCATCACAAGGATCACGAGAAAACTCATCCTCCCGCGGTGGCCAGCAAAGTCAGAGTCGCAGTTTGTTAAGTTCTACAGTTCAAAAATCTGCTAGTCATTCAAAATACACGCAACAGGCACCACCAGCACGTCATACTGGAAAAGTGAGTAATAATTATAAAAATGATTAAGATGTGTATTATGTATATTAAAAAAATGTTAAGTGTATTTACGATGTGACTAGTTCAATTTTATACCCTTGCAGTGAAAATCACATTTTCAACCCTATAAGTATATATATTCTTGATCAGCAACTCCATGCATGTAGATTTAGACATGTCTGTGAAGTGCTTTAAGCATCAGTATAAATATACTGCAAGCGTTCGGGGAGAATTACACATTTATTTTGCACATTTTTGATGGGAAGATTGTGAAAATGAAAAAGCAAACATCAAATAATTCTTAAAGAATTTGTATTATTTGAAAAGGAGAGAAATGCCGATCAGACTTTTCCATGTGGAATTGATAATTTATTAGAACTAAATATCCCTTGTGTTTTGAGAAATTGTTTTAAGTAGGGTACGATTTTGGCCCGAGATTGAGTTCAACTGTTTGTGTACTTTTTACAATATTAAAATGGTGGAAAAAAAGTTTCTGAAGTCGAAAAAAAAATATCCTTATAATCAATGTTGGAATTCTGTCTTTCTGGACCAGTTCGAATGGACTTTTGAACCTGTGGATATGCAAAAAAAGTTCCCAGGGACCCGATCATTCTTCTGTCTTTGCCCTTATACCACCCAGCATCTGCGCATAAAGGTGGTGGCCCTTCTGATCTGAGAATTCCTCCATGAAATGGTCTTGCACCTCACAAGTGACGCAACGCCTTTCATTCTTTTGAATTTTACCGCCCATCTGCTCCAGAATTAAGACGTTGAAAGTTCGGTATGATCACCCTCGCCTATTTAAACAAGGCGTCTTGGAGAGGATTCCGCTGACGGATCCGAACGCATAAGGCCTCTCTCTTATCACGCCTTGTGGCCGTCTCTCTACTGCGCCAGATTTGGTATCACTTCCGGACGCCACCACGGTAAGCAGACTACCGGAAATAAATAATTAAAACTGGAAGGTCGACTGGTCAAACAGAGTCGGAATAACAGAGTCGGAATAACAGCGTCCAAGCACCACCTCCAACATGCTGCGTTCGGCATGTGCTGTGCCACCAATGTAGTAGTTTTTCTTAAGGGAGTTGTCTTATCCCCGACTAATACTTGCCAACATCTACGTCAGAGACTTGACTATAACGGAATCTGTTTCTAGTCGCGTCGTTTATCCGCCTATGTAACACCTTGTAACACTTATTATGATAAGAAGTACACAACGCTGTATAAAAAAATTGTAAAATTTGTTTCAGCATCTTTGGTTAATATCCTTGCCAAAGGGCTCTATTTTTAACTCTGATCTGCGTTGAGAAGTTTTTTTTTCATCGGCCCCTGTTTCTTGCATATTGCAACGGTGAAGGTCCTTTAAAACATTTTAAACGATCCTGCACATTAAATTTACATTTTTGCACACAAGGTTAATTTACTTTATTTGTTAAAATTACCATTTTGCTTTAATTTAATTAGACGAATAATTAAAAACATTATATATTTTTGTTTGTAGTTGCATGAAAGTTATTAAAATTTAAATTATCATTGCTTTCTTTTAGGCACAGTCATCGCTGGTCAGCTCCAGCACCGGAGGTCTTTACCGTGGCAGCGATCCACCGTCGTCTGCATCTTCACCTACAACGTTCCCGCAGGGTGTTCGTTCTATAGCTCCGGTGGCAGTGTTCAATGAGGCCGGTGAAACAGATCTTAAGCTCATCATGTCTGTTGTCTCAGAAATGATTGAACTTTCGGCAGCCTCGAAAGCAGTAACGCCCGCTGTAGTTTCGTGTATGAAACGAGTACCAGAGGAACTGCGCTGTAGTTTCATATATTACATATTAACAGACTATTTGCATTTAGCGAATGTCGGCAAACAGTACAGGCGGTATTTGGCCATTGCTGTTTCCCAACTTATTCAACAGAATTACATCTCTGTGGATCACTTCAGACTGGCGTACAACGAATTTACCGAGTACGCAAACGATTTAATTGTTGATATTCCAGAGCTTTGGCTATATATTCTTCAATTTGCCGGTAATTGTCAATGATTGGGTTTACCAACATAACGTATCAGTACCCTTTTTAAACTACTTCCTAAGTAAAATATTTATAATATATATTTAAAACTGTTTTTCTTGCAGGGCCATTAATTGTGAAGAAAATCTTGACTGTATCAGATTTGTGGAACAAAAATATGAAAGACAGCAGCCCATCACACGTGGCTAAAAAGTTCCTTAAAACATATTTGATATATTGTACACAAGAAGTCGGACCGAATTTTGCTCGAAGTATGTGGACCAAGTTCAACCTAAAATGGTCAGATTTTATGCCTGAAAATGAAGTCGCTGACTTTATTAAATCAAATGTGAGTTATAAAGATAAGTTATAAATATTCTAAGGGTATTTAGTTCAATTGCGAAAGTTTAAAATATAGGCAGCACCAATAAAGACTTTCTTTGGTAAGTAGGTATCAGTTTTATAGTGAAAGTCAATATTAACTGTTAATTTTTTTATATTTAAAAAAAAAAATTACTGAATTTTAAAAACCATTATTTATTTCGCAGAATAAACTGTTATTATAGACTTAAAATAAATCTCAAATATATAAATCAGAGAGTTTTTATTTGTAAGCGTTTAAACAAAACAAAATTAAAATTTTTAGAAACAGCATTGTGCACTTCTAATACACGGTGGAGAAAAAATATACTCTAACCCTAACATTTTGTACAATTTCGTTATTAAATGAAGCGAACTTTTTAAATAATATTTTTATTTATTTTGTATTAAATATGTATATATTTTAATATAACAAAACTTACATAATAGAGATCGTATAAAAAAAACCCCAACAAAACCCACTTTTAAATAGTCTCTTTCATTCTGGTCTGATTCGATCAGAATTGATAACAGAGCTGGCGTATTTTCAAACATTTTAAACGTTAGAGGTCGATTAATTTAATAACTTATGTATGAGTTTTGTATGAGTTTTGTTTTAAGAAAAAGACTCCAAAGTAGAGCAACGCAGTTATTAGAGAACTCTGTTTTCAGCGTTGGATCACTAAGCAAGATAATATAGCTTACCCTCTGTGTTAAAATCCAATAACAAAATTGGAACATTCGAGTTTAATCAGCAAATCAATTAAAGTCCTTAAAACAGTTTTTTTCTGACAAATTTCTGACCAAATATTTTATAAAACATTTATTGAGTCTGCCAAAGTTAATCGGCAATCCCAATGATATTTTGAAATAACCCTTAGATATTACCGTCTTGAAATCGTATTGGGTTCTTCTTAATTTTTTGTTTGGTTTGTTTGCTTACTATCAATTAAAATAAACAATTTAACATTAAAGAAGTTCACCGTAAATATTAAATTTGTATTCCCTTGCCAACGGTATTACAATTTCAGATAAAAGTTAGCAACCTAGTAAAACAGTCATCACCGGTCGTTGTACTAAAGTGTTTATATTGTTATTAAGCATCACCATGGCGGTCTGTCCGTTTATACAAAAACTAGTCCCTCAGTCTTAAACCTATATGAATAAACCCTTCCCAAAAATCTTCTTGCTATTACAGGGACAGGTTGGAAAAAATAAGAAAAAAGATATTTTCTTTTCAATAAAATTTTCAATAAAATTAAAATTTTTTTCAAATACAATTTTTATATTAAAAATACATGGAGGAGTGCCCTGAACAGCTACTTAAATAAATATTTATTTCAATAAAAAACACTAAAAACAGAAGGTTAAACATTTTAAATTTTAAAATAAATGCAGTGCTAAGAAAAAAATGTGTTTTTGCCGTTAAGTTGACCAAGGCGGCAAAGAATCAAGGCAGAATTTAACCGACATCTAAAAGGTTGTACTACCTTATTATTTCTAAAACTAAAACAGACCTATTATTTTTATTAAAGGTCCTCTAAAAACATTGACAGCATCAGACAGTTTCCAGTTTGAAGTTATTGGTAAAAGATTAACTAGGTGCCCAAAGAAACTTACTTCAATAGGAATGACTCAAATAAATGTTCTACAGATTTAAGGGGAGTATCAAGTTTGTTTGAAGCTTCGGTAATTGGCCATATGTTCTGGGTATAAGAACACATGTAAGTCCAGAGACCACCTTAATATACTAAAGAGTTTATTGCCTTCCCAATAAGATTAAAAAAATAGGATTTAAAGTGGGAATTTAGGCAGGATAATGAGAGTTCAGATCAACCCCAGATCCAAGTTAGATGTATAATTTTTTGGGGGTCCTTTAAAAATAATTTGGTATCTTTAAATCCAACTGAAATGATGTAATACGGAAAAAAGTAGTGTGCTAGTAGTCTCCGAAATTTGATACAATCTGAAGATTTAGACGCTTGGCTTGCTGCTAAAAATATTTTATTTAATTGTTTTGTTTTTTATAAAAAAATGCACGTTAAAATATGTTTAAAAAAATATTTCTTTCCCTGAAGCATAGTACTCAGATCGACAAACGAGTACGCTAGCGTAAAAACTGTATTCTTTCCAGTGTGACCAAAATTTCGAGGGTTCATCAGAATAAAGCGTGCCACGGTCGTACTGTCAATCAGCTGGGTTTGTTGACAAGCAGTTAAAATTCAAATATCGTATTTGCGGGAAAGAGCCTTTAAAAGATATTATCAAATACCTTGGCAAGACAAGTCTGCCGCTGTACAAATAAATTAAAAAACAATACAATTTAAATTGAATAGTTGTTTTTTTAATTTACTGATAATTATTTGCTAATTTGAAGTTCATAGCTGCACTTTTATTGTGTTTTTTTCGTACATTTTTGACCTAAGAAACATTTTGCTGTGACAAGAGACACCCTAGATAGTTGTAATGTTATTTTGTCCTCACATGTAAACTCCTGCAATCGACTTTTGTGGATTTTTTAATTTTTTCCCTCCATTTTTTAAAATGTTCAGTGAGAAGCGCACGCCAAAAGATTAAAAATTTTAATCTTTTCGTTTCCGGTGGTTGGCAACGCGATGTAATTTTCTGGTATATATCGATCTGAGGAACGAGGTGAAAAAAAAACGTTGACGTAAAGTGTACGCTAGCTGTTTGCCTCTGGCTCTCTCTCATGACTTGCGTACAGTTTTCGTCGATCTGAGTACTAGGCTTAAGTAAATAAACATTTAAAAAAAAAAAGAACGCTACCAGCGCGTTTCAATTATTTTTTCCACCACTGTAGCATATATAAAAATATAAATTATAACTTGGTTGTTTTTTTATACTCCAAGAAAAAGTAATTCTTAACAATTTCGATTTTATTTTTATAAAAATCGGAAGAGTAAAAATGATCGAATAATGGATTATTCCATTTTTGGAACAGCTGAGGCTTGCTAAAGTGTGCGCGCATGTATACTTTAAATTTTACCTTGCTTCGATTTATTTGAAATTCTTGACACGTTGTATATGCAAAGAAAATATAGAAATTTTCAAATACAAATTATTTACAGAGACTGGAGTATGTGGAAAACGAGCAAAAATCGCCAGAGATTGAGCAACGAGAGTCTCCAGAGAAGCACGTTAAAAATGTGATAGACCATATTGAGCACTTGCTGAAAGAAGGAACGACGGCAGATAGCATTATTGATTATAGTAACGTAAGAAAATCGAACTTTTTTATATAAAGCTTAATAACATAACATTTTAATTTTTTCAAGGGAAATATAATGGTGGTCGATAAGTTGTTTATAAGGGGATTGACCGAAAAGTTGAGTAATTTTTCAATTCTCTACAAGGAAAATAGTTATAAACTTGAGTCCGAAACCTTCCAAAAGTTTTGCATACCAGTTTTGCAACGATACATTGATTCTAACGAAGACCATCAACTTGAATGCTTATATGCTATGCAACTTTTAGTGCACGGTTTGGAGCATCCCAGAGGTATGACTAAATATAAGCACATGACATTCAGAGCTTTTGTGTCCCCTTGCAGAGGTTTTATTAAGCTTTGTAAAATGTTTGTAACTTACTCTCATACCGACCGCCTGCAAGGGTTTGAATCAATTCACATTATCTACAACTGCAAGAGTTCATGTTCTTCGGCGTGACGAAGTTTAATTTTCATCTTAATTATATTATAATGATCTATTTCAGGCTTGCTGAGTGAACTAATTGGCGAGCTTTATGATGCCTATGTAATACAAAAGGAATCGCTCTATAAGTGGCGTGATTCAAAGGACCAGTCAGCTGGCAAGGGTAAATTTTTTAAACAAATTTTAACGTTTCATAACTAATGGTATTGTCTTTTATTTCTCAATTATAGGCGTTGCTGTAAAAAGCCTTAATCCTTTTTTAACTCCCTATTAAACGATTAAGCCAACTGAAACCGTAAAGTGGCTGGCCTAGACAGCATACATATAATATTTGTAATAAAATTAATTAAAAACAGAGTTGGTGGGTAAAGAATGTTCATTAACAGTATATATAGATTTCGAAATGGACTTATTCAATAGAGATTCTGGTTCATGCATTAAGAGTATATGCCACAATATAAAAGTGTATAACATATGTAAAATAAAGCCAACCTAAAGAAAATTTAAAGTTATAAATGGATACGGCGGAAACTATAGAGTTTTCTCATGACGGTAAAATAAATGTTTATTAAATAATTAAACTTTTTATTGCAGCTTAGTATTCCTCGATGGATAATATATCTTTAAAAAAAAAAAATATAATAAACCTGGAACCTCTTTTTGGGAAAATTTTTGGATGTGACGCCATTATAGTGAGTTTATCCAAACTCTGAGCATTAAAGTCCTTATAGTTGCGCTTATTAACAAGTCAATCTGCTCTGCTCGGCTGGAGCGAGAAATCTCCTTTCTATGCTGTTGCTTTGCACATGTCAGAACTTGCACACATATCAGCAATTAGCTTTTTGCATGGCTCTCAGCAAAGCGTTGTCAGAAATCTCTATAGATTCATTATCAATGATAGAATACAAACCTACTATGAGAAACTTAATTATAGCAAAGCAAGCATATCAAATATGCTAAATTAAAAAAAAAAAAAACAATATTTTTAATTGAATAACTGTTAAATATACAAGTGACTTCATTAATTTATCTTTTACAAATGATTAATTAAAAATAAAAAAACCAAAATATTTCACAAATTTTTCATGAACCAAATTATTTTAAAAATTTTATCATTTATTTTTAAAGCTAAAATTGTTTTATTAACGCACTAAAACAATTTTAGCTTATTAAAGGAAAAGTGGTTTGACTTTGAAAAGTTTAAAAAACAATCATTTAGTGTAGCGAAATAAATATCTTAGTATGCCAATTGACTTTTGGGTCTTTTCCACGTTCTATGATATAATAATCCCTTCACTAAGCAAAAGGCTTATGTTATTTGACTTTTCAAATCGATTTATTTTTTCTAGGAGCACGTCGTTTGTAGACAGCATCATACAGTACCGTTTTTCAGGATGTTGAGAGAATATCCTTGCCAAAGTCCTTCTTATCTTTAACTTCGATCAATATTGAGGAGATCTCAGGGTTTTCATAATACTTTCATATGATCCTTTCGCTTTCCTGCCCACTCCAAAGCCATAATTCTGCCAGTGTGGCTTACATTTTGCAACGGTGATGGCCCTTTAAAATAAAGCAAAGGGCTCCGAACGGTAAAATCGGCTTCTATGCAAATTCTTCAATCTTATCATACGATTTGCACTGATTCTGCTTATTAAAGTGTACTTTCTGGACACATGCGGTTTATTTTTATTACTTATTAAAAAGTGTGGAGGAAACCCAATACAGAGTTAGAGCTTAAAAATTTAACAGCAACCGTTAAGCATGGCGGCGATAACATGTTGGTCTGGGGGCGTGTTGGGACAGCTGGAGTTGGGAAACTTGTGTTTATAAACACGACAATGGTCAAGAATCTGTACCTCAAAATTTTAAAGGATAACCTCAAGGACAGCGCGACCCAGCTCCAGTTAAATTAAACTATATTTCTGTTTCAAGAGGACAACGACCCCAAACACACTTCCTATTTGGTCAAGGAATTTGGTTCCAAATATCGTCAAGTCTGAGTGGGAAACAATTTAAGAAAAGGACACCAAACTGGGAGTTAATTTCATCTTAAGTGTACTTAAACTTTTTATACCCTTGCAGAGGGTATTATAATTTCAGTCAAAAGTTGCAACGCAGTGAAGGAGAAATTTCCGACCCTACAAGTATATATTAGGTTGTTTGGTAATGACATACCGGTTTTTTTTTTGATTTTTGACGACGATTTTAACATAGTTAGCATTGTCCGATTTAAGTGCTATATGTACCGTTGTCTTCGTTGATTTTCTGCCATTTTGATGGTAACCTGTATATACCTCTCCTAAAGAAGTCATTGTCCCTACTGGCAAGAAACTCGGCGATTCCATTTACACAATCCTTCCTTGAACTCAATTTTTGTCCATCGAAAAAAATTTGCATGGCCAAAAAGAGATGGTAATCGGTTGGGGCAATGTCCGGACTATAAGGTGGATGCATTAACACTTCCCAATCAAGCTCCCGTAGCTTGTGATGCGTCACCAAAGATGTATGGGGCCTGGCGTTGTCATGATGGAACACAACGCCCTTACGATTCATCATGGCTGGCCGCTTCTGTTCAAGAGCAATCTTCAATCGCTCCAGTTGTTCACAGTAGAGGTCAGAATTGATGGTTTGGCCATAGGGCAACACTTCATAATGGATAATTCCTCTGATATCCCACCATACACTCAGCAACACCTTCTGAGCCGTCAGTCCTGGCTTTGCCACCGTTTGAGACGACTCGCCGTGCTTCGACCAGGATCTTTTACGCATTATCACCAGTGACTAACCGATCCAGAAATGAGTCGAGTTTATTACGGTGCAACAAAGATTCGCAGATTGATACACGGCCGAAAAGGTTTTTTTGGGATAACTCATGAGGCACCCATACATCGAGCGTTTTTGTTAAATTTTTCGACTTTAAATGCCTATGGACGGTTTCCGTGCTTAGTTGCAGCTCCTCTGCGATGGTTCTAATAGTCACATGACGATCTCGATCCACTATTTCCATGATTTTATCCGTATCAACGGTCACTGGTCGTCCGGAAGGCTTGGATGTTTGTTATCTCCTAAGACAGCAAAAATCTGTCTGCGAGATTCCGCAGCAGTTTTTCCCTGTGCGAAATAAAATTTCAAAATTGCCCGAATTTCTGCGTTTGTGAACTCCATTTCAATCAATTGTAATTTTAACGTGGAAGCTCATGTAAACAAACTATATGTCACTTTAAAGGTGATGCCAATACCTTTCAAACGATATACAGCATTGCTAGATACGATTATATTTGACTTCACAAGCGAAACGCGAAATTTGAATGTAAAAACCGGTATGTCATTACCAAACAACCTAATATATTCTGGATCAGCATCACCATAGAGTGTCGGTCTAGCCATGTCCGTCTGCCCGTCCGTCCGTTTCTACGCAAACTAGTCCCATACTTTTAAAGCTATCTGCTTGAAACTTTCCCAAGTTGTCTTTCTATTGCAGGCAGTATATAATTTGAAACGAGCCGGATCGGGCGACTATATAATATAGCTTCCATAGAAACTATTGGAAAACAGAATTAAAAAAAATTAAAACCATATTTTTAATTTTTTTTTGTTTTCTTAGGATTTGGTAATATTTAAATATTATGGAATTACGGTTTTAATTAAATTAAAATCGGACAACAATATCATATAGCTGGTATAGGAACGATGGCAAAATGCAGAGCAAAATCGACATATGTAGCTTCATTGTTTTTAGTAATATAGGAATATAAATCGAAACGTAGTAGATTTGTTACAACTGCAAGTTTTTATACTTCGGATTGCCGAAGTTTGCTTTCTTTTTGTTTGATGTAAACGATGAGTTATTTTATGATTTAGTTTTTTATAATTGTAGAATTTCTACCAAATCTGTTTGCTGAAAATATTTTATAAAATATTTACAAAACCAGTGGCAAAAGTTGCGGTAATATGTATAGAACAAGTTGGTGTGCGGAGAAGTGAATAAGTCAAGATTTCTTTTCGTACTGATATTATTGATCATGGATCCGGGTTTATATACATGATTTCGGCTTACAAGGATATTTACTTTGGTCTAGTCTATATAAAAATGGTTTATTATCAGTTTACAGCAATAATAGCCTAAATAAGCAATTACATCTACCAGATGGTCGGGTTAAAGTTTCCCAAGGGTTATAACAAATGGTGTGAAGACAAGTCCGTCGGCTGGGTGCATATGTTTTAAGAGTTGGATCGAAGAACCATTTCTATTTACAGTTGTGGTCAACATATTATTCAGCTGAAGGGTATTTCTAAATGTAGTAGGCCACCTTACGCCCGATAAATTATCGATTGTTAATGTTAAGCTAACATTAAGTATAACATAATCTTTAAGCAAGCCCAATGTTAATCATTCTTGATATATGCATTGAATGAAGCGGACGTGTTGTAATAAAAAGTGCCTAAAGTATTATATATACCGGTCCTCTCACAAATTCATAAGTGGGATTAATCTACGCAATGGACGATATAAACTTTAACAATTTCTCGCGTTGGGAATGCCAACTCAAGGCCTTAAGGCCGAATTGATGGCTCGTCTTGCGCGAGTTCCTCCTGAGGAGCGCGGCCAGGCACCACGTAAAGACGCTTACCAAAACCCTGGAGAAGATCAGCCCGGTAACGAGGATTCTGATGAAGATCAACCAGCTAACGAGGATTCTGAAGAAGTTCAAGACGATGCCTCCGCCCATCAACTTCAGGGCGCCGAGGGCCACGTGCTCAACATCGCACTACCGGCTTCACAGAGGGTGTTTTCCCGAGATGCTCTTGAGCAACCTGAACTTATTGCCATCATCAGGCAGCTGCAAGCAGAAGTATGTGCGCATCGCAATTTGTTGCAACAAGCGTAGACACGTGGCGCCGCACAACAACAAGCAGTTGTCAATAGTGGCAACCTCGGAGACTCGAACATTTTACCGCGGTCGCAAGTGCATGCATCGTCTGGCAACCCTGCCAGTCTGATCGTGCTACCGACCTCAGACGACAACGCATCTGGTGGCGGCATTACAAGCTCAAACGTTTCGCCAGCCCTGCAAGGCATTGCATCGAGTGGCAACAGCAGTATTCGGCTCAACAAACAACAACACCGCCGTTTTCAACGCCGACAGAGCTGCCAGCCGAGCTGCATCAGCAACATCGTTATCTTTCGCCAAAGAAGCAGCCATAGACTTTGACGAAAACATGTGTGCTAGCATCTGGGTGGAGCACCTTAAGAACATTGGTCAGGTATATGTTTTGGCCGACGACTGTCTAAGGATGCTGTTCATCACCAAGCTGAAGGGAAAGGCACAGCGCTGGTTACATGCCAACCCCACTAGAATGCTGGAACCTTTCGAGAGGCTATGCGAGCAGCTGATTATGGCCTTCGGGCAAATGTTTTCGAAATCCGAGCAGCGGCGCAAGTTCGAGCAACGCAAATGGCAGCAAACCGAGCGTTATGCCATGTACTTCGAAGACAAGATGATGTTGGCTCAATCCATCAACCTGGAGACAGATGAGCTTTTGGCACAAAGTGAAGGAGTGCCATCAGCAAATTTAAGAGATCAAGCTCGCCTTCAACGATTCGCCATCCCGGAGCAGATGCAGCAAGCCTTCGCAAATATCTGATTCCCGCAGATAAACGAGACTAACGCAGCGTAGAAGACATCGAGGGAGGCCTCTGGAAACTACGAAGTGCGCTGCAGAAACTCGCAAAAGATTGCCGCAAGCCAAAACGGGCCCCCGGATCTTGTTTCGCATGTGGAGAAATGGGGCACTTCGTAGGGCAATGCCCTAAGAGGAAGAGCGCTAGTGACAACAACAACTATGTAAGATCTATGCAAATTTATTTCGTTTCTTTTTTTAATGTACCAATTATTGCAGAATGTCTCATAGACTCAGGCTGCGCGATTTCATTTATAAAACTTTCCAAAGTCCCATATGGAATACATATTACTAAAGTTAAGACTTCATATTTCGTTATAAATAAGAACCAACTTAATGTAACAGGAAAAACTCTGTGTTTTATCATGAAGAAAGGAATAAAAATTTGTTTCGATTTAATAATTGTCGCTGATGAGTCCATGAGCCATGATGCAATTCTGGGAAGGGATTTCATGGATATCTTTGGATTAAGCATTAATCTAGACACCCTTGACACTATTAAGGATAGTAGTTGTAATATTAACAAAAATAACTCCCTGTCTCTCACTTGCAACTTGAACCTGTATTGTGGAACGAAGGATTAACGACATAGAATGGCGGATTTATCTGATGATGTTTGTATGGATTGTCTAGGACATTTAACTAAAAATGAAACTGTTAAAGAGCAACTGTTAGGAAATGAAACTGTTAAAGAGCAACTGTTAGGAAATTAAACTGTTAAAGAGCCATTGTTAAGAAATGAGACTGTTAGGGAACAACTGGTAGAAGGAGATACTGTTAAGAAGCAACTGGTAGGAGAAGAGACTGTTAAGAAGCAACTATTAGAAAATAAAACTTTAAAGGAGGAACTGTTAGGAATACAAACCGAAAATCTGACAAGGAGCATTTTAGAAGAAACGTTTGATGAGGATATGTTAAGCATTAACGTAGTTGATGATCAATTCCCGGATTATAGCATTGGTAATGAAATCAACTATGAAAACAAGTGCAGGTTTGTCAAAATGTTTTAAACGTTATACGGTACTGCAAAAAGACCAGAAATACCTTTTATCAGATGTGAAATGAAAATTAACATAGTCAAGTCGAAGCCGTTTAGTTGTTCACCTACGCGGCTATCATATAGTGAAAAGGATCAGCTTCCAAAAATGTTAGACGAATACCTAGATAAAGGTATTATATGAAATAGCGACTCGGAATATGCTTCCCCAATTGTGTTGGTAAAGAAGAGAACTGGTGATCTTAGATTGTACATAGACAACTATCCTCTGCCTTTAATAGATGACCTCTTGGATAAGCTAGTCAATAAAAGTGTATTTTCAAAGCTCGATCTGAAAAATGGATATTTCCACGTATTCGTAAGCAATGATTCGATGAAGTGACTCCTTTAGGACAGTTTGAATTTTTGAGGATGCCCATGGGAATAAAAAAATGCTTCAGCCGTTTTTCAACGCTTCGTGAACAAGATTTTTTCCGATTTGATTAGAGAAAATAAAGTTATTGTATATATGGATGACATAATGGTAGCCAGCACAGATATAGAGGAACATTTAAGTAAATTAAAGGAAGTATTTATGCGTTTAGTTAATAATAGGTTAGAGCTGCGGCTGGATAAGTGTGAGTTTATGCAGTCATTTTTTATACCCGTTACTCGTAGAGTAAAAGGGTATGTTGTATTCGTGCAAAAGTATGTAACAGCTAGAAGGAAGGGTTTCCGACCCAATAAAGTATATATATTCTTGATCAGGATCACTAGCCGAGTCGATCTAGCCATGTCCGTCTGTCCGTCTGTCTGTCCGTATGAACGCTGAGATCTCGGAAACTATAAAAGCTAGAAGATTGGCATTTTGCATGTAGATTTTATGAGTTCCTACGCAGCGCAAGTTTGTTTCAAAAAGGTGCCACGCCCCCTTTAACGCCCACAATCGCTTATATACGATTTTAAAAATTTAAATATTTCGGAAAAGTAAAAATGCAGTTTTATTGTGTTTATCAATACCTATCGAAATGTAGAAGAAATTTTTCAAATCGGACCATTCGTTAAAAAGTTATGCGTGATCAAAGTTTCTATCTCCATCTCCCTCGCACTCCCTTTACCTGAGTAACGGGTATCTGATAGTCGAGGCACCCGACTATAGCGTTCTCTCTTGTTTTTTTTTGTTTAACATATAGATTTAATTAACGTCGATCAACCAACTAAATGGCTATGAAGAGCTGGGGCGTCGGGGGTGATCGTCGTTTGGGAGCTGCTTCGTCGGGCGTTGCGGCTGTTGCACGTAGCCGGGTAGCAAGCTGGAAGAGATGCTGAAAAAAACACTCGATGATCGCGGTGCGCAAAGGAAAGAACAAAAACTCGCTGTGGTTTTCGGAAGAAGCGCGGACCGGCCGGGCGATGTATTTCAGTAGTGTGACATAGAAAGACTAACTTAAACCTAATTGAGCGCTGCGTTTCAAAGCGCAGTGGAGAGATTCCGGGAGCGGGAAGGCGGGAGAGCCTGGAATCGCAAGCGTCCAGTGCGGGAGAGCGGGAGAGCCTGGAGTCGCGAGCATCCAGTGCGGGCGAGTAGGCATTCGCTACGAGGGAAGCGCGGGCAGTTTAAAAGAGGGGAGAGCGGCGTAAACTTTCCGCCCCCCTTGCAATCGCTAGCGTTGCAAAAGAAAAAACAAGCCCACTCCTGTCGTCTAGGCTTGACTGCAAGCGCCGGACAGGATCCACCCGAATGCCGTCCTCTGGGCCACTGGGAGTCCCTCGTCGACCAAATGGAAGCCCGGTCGGATGACCTTGGCGTAGACATCCGCACCCAGGACTACAGAGATGGTTGCCGGCAAGTAAAAGCGTTTGTCGGCCAACGGGAGGTCCCCGTATCTGCCGACCACGGTGTCCGAGAGTTCTCGGATGGGGGTGCGGATGCGGACGTTCGGCTCCACTTTCAAGACCACCTCTAGCTTGAAGCCGTTGTCGCACTTCGACCGAATTGTCGCCGTGCAGATGCTCTCGTCGCCGACGGTCGTAGTCGGCAAGCGGAACGCGGACGCCAATGATGCGTCGATGCAGCTCGTCGGCGTACACGGGTCGATGAGGGCGGCCGTGTCGAAGGTCTTCAGCCCAGTCTCCAAAGTGACCATGGCCGTCGGCAGGACATTCACGCTGTGCCGTTGAAGGATGGACACAAGTGACGGAGCCGGTGCCGAGGAGGCTGAGCGCGGCGGAGAGGCAAGCGCTCTGCGAGTTGGCGGATCTTGCCGGCGCGAGCGCTGCTGAGAAGCGGCGGATGCCGAGCGCCTTGCCGGGGCTAGCGCTTGGCGAGTTGGCGGATTCTGCCGGCGCGAACGCTGTTGAGTAGGCAGGGGACGCTCGTGCATATGGAGGAGCGTGTGGTGCTTCCCGTTGCACGTTTTGCATTTGTCGCCACTGCGACAACTCCCGTCGGAGTGCTCGTGGGCGAGACAATTTGAGCAGTACTTATTAATAAGCACTGCCCGAAGCCGCTTCTCTGCGCTCAGCTTTAGGAACCTCTGGCACTTTCGAAGCGGATGGATTCCACGGCAGACTCGGCATCGGTAGGAATGTATACCTCGAGTACGTCTGCTTTCCAATGCCTGAGCGCTGCGTGGACGAGGAACCATGATGTGATCTGGTAGGGAGTAATGGATAAAAAAAAGATGATTTGAAACTGCTTAGATGGCGAGGATTGTTGGGGAATTATGTAAAGGATGTTGGTTGAGGAAGACGGTTGGAGTGTTCTCCTGGCAGAAGAACCACCTTGGTCACGGGACGCTTGATAATCCTGCGAGCCGTGAGAATGCTGACGACACGGACATTGCGTCAGCCCCCGGAAAGACAGAGTCGATTCTGCCAAGGCGCCACTCATTCGAGGGCAGATTGTCCTCCTTGACGACTACCATGTCGCCAACGCGGAGATTTGCGGTCGGGGACTGCCACTTGTTACGCTTGTGGAGCTCTTTGAGATACTCCTCTTTCCATCGAGCTTGGAATTGTTGATGGAGCGCCTTTAAGTGTTGCCACCGATTCACAATGGACTTGGATTCCCCTTTTAATTCGGGTTCCACTATGGACAGAAGAGGTCCGCCGACTAGAAAATGCCCTGGTGTCAATGCTAAGAGATCAGTGGGATTTTCAGACATAGGAGATAGCGGTCTGGAATTTAGACAAGCTTCAATTTTCGATAGGAGGGTTGAAAGTTCTTCAAAAGTGTACTTTCGAGTAGCGGTGGACTTGTAAAACAAGGTTTTGAAGCTTTTGACACCCGCTTCCCACAGGCCTCCCATATGGAGTGCCCCCGGAGGAATGAATTGCCAGTTGAGCTGCTGATGACTATACGCATCAGTCACAGACTCTTTTACGGCTTGTAGAAAATCTCGGGAGAGCAGGGTGGCAGCGCCGACAAAGGTTTTCCCATTGTCGGACTGCACTTGACGGGGACAACCTCTTCTGGATACGAACCGAGCGAAAGCGGCGAGAAATTTCTCGGTCGTCAGATCGGATGTAGGCTCTAGATGGATGGCCTTTGTAGAGAAACACACGAAAACCAACACATACCCTTTTGCAATTAGGAAAGCTCTGCCTGTGTAATTTTGTATGTCGAAAGGGCCAGCGTAGTCCATCCCTGTGTACGTGAATGGCCGGGAAAAAGAGACTCGCTCTTTCGGAAAACTTCCCATCATCTGAACTTGCAATCGCTTCTTATGGATAACGCAGACCTTGCAGGAGATAATAACGGCCTTTATCAAGTTCTTTATTTACGGAACCCAATATCTTGACCGGGTGAGACGTACGACTAACTGGTTACCTCCGTGCAACGTTATGAGATGCGTAAAGTTTACCAGTAGTCGAGAGAGTGCACATTCGTACGGGAGGATTATAGGATGTCGTTCATCATATCGCAATTTTCGGAGGCCGTTCTTCGGCCGCACGCCCTTATAAGCCCTTTCTCATCTAGAAAGGGGTTCAAGGAGAGGATGGAACTTGTCGCGGACACAGGACGCTTTTGACTCAAGCAGCGATATTCGTTAGCAAAATATCTGCGCTGAGTGCCATGAGTGACCAAGTTCTTGGGCTTCTAGATGGACTTCCGGAATCGGCGACTGTTTCCTACATCGCTGGACAAAACGGTGGACATACGCAAGGACCCGTAAAGCTCTATTTAACTTGGAAAAGCGATCAAGGATGTCTTCTGTCGGACTGGCCGCAACATGGGCCTTGACAGGACGCCTTTCCACTTCGGTCACCTGTAAATCGGTGCTTTGGGCAGGCCACTGATCTCGTGGCTTTTGCAACCAAGTGGGCCCATGCCACCAAAGGGAGTTGTCGACCAGTTCTTGTAATGGCACGCCCCGACTGGCCAAGTCAGCTGGATTGTGTTCGGATTGAACATGCGACCAATTGGCTGCCTCTGTGGACTGGGTGATCTTTGTTACCCGATTGGCAACGAACGTTGTCCACTGGCATGCTGGTTTGGCTAGCCATGCAAGCACAATCGTGGAATCGGTCCAACAATGGAGTTTCGAGGACAGCATCGGCATATGGGGGAGGATGGATTCGGCCATCTCGGATAGCAATAGAGCTCCACACAGCTCTAGTCTGAGAAGCGACACAGTTTTTACTGGCGCCACGCGCTTCTTGGCCGTGAGAAGATGCACTAGCGTCGTGTGCCCCATCTCGACGCGCACATAGATCGCAGCACCGTACGCCTTTTGAGAGGCATCACAGAAACCGTGATGTTCCACTCGGAATTCTGGGCGGAAGGAAACCCATCTGGGAATTCGGACTTGATCTAGGACTGAGTGGCTTTAAAGGAAATCAAGCCACTTTTGGCACAGTTCAATTGGAAGTTCATCATCCCACCCTAGATCACGCAGCCAGATCTCCTGCATGAAAATCTTGGCACAGACCACGAAAGGAGCGAGCCAGCCTGCTGGATCAAACAGCTTCGCAATTTGGAGAGAGAGAACATGCCGTTTTGTGAGTGTAGCTTCGGTGGATAGGTCGGAGAGGGCGAAGAAAAACTCATCGGATGTTGCTTTCCAACGGACTCCGAGAGTTTTCGCCGTGCTTTCCGTATCTATTTCGAGGAAATCGGCATTTAAAAGATGATCGGTTCCGATATGAGCCAGAACTTCTTTGTGGTTGGAGGTCCATTTCCTCAATGGAAAACCAGCCGAATCGAGGGCAATCTGCAACTCGCGAATGGTGAGGTGAGCCTCTTCTGCAGAGTCAGCTCCCGAAAGGACATCATCGACATACATGTAACCACGAATAACTTTACTCGCCCTCGGATGGGTTAGTTGCACGTCGGTCGCCAGCTGTTGCAGTACCCGAATTGCCAGGAACGGTGCACAATTGACCCCAAACGTAACAGTTTTTAGCTCAAAATCTCGAATGTATCCTTCCCTATCGCGGAATAAGATACGTTGGAACGCTGTCTGCTTCGTATCTACCCAGATCTGCCGGTACATTTTCTCGATGTCAGCACTATACACAAATCGGAAATATCGCCACTTCAGGATCTGGATGGTTAGATCGGACTGTAGGACCGGGCCAGCATGAAGGATATCATTTAAGCTGACCCCATTGTCTGAAGGGCTGGAGGCGTTGAATACCACTCGAAGTTTGGTGGTCGTACTCTCCGGTTTTAACACTGCGTGGTGTGGCAGGTAGTAACATGGGTAGGAAGGACTTCTCTCATGTGATTGAGGTCGAGATATTCTTGAATAACTGAGTCGTACTTGGATTTTAACGTACTGTCCCTTTTTAGCCGCTGCTCGTTTCTTAAGAATTGAGCCAGCGCCTGGGATCTGGAATGTCCTAGGGAGCAATTAATGTTCTCAGGATCTCGAAAAGGAAGACTCACGACATAGCTGCCGGTCTCGTCTTTTGTGGTGGTCCGAAGAAAATTGTCCTCACAAATCACGTCGGATTCTTTTGCCACTTTTACTGGCAGATCCTCCACCTCCCAGAATTTGGTGAGGAGTTTATCGAGAGACGCTTCATAAGTGTGTAAAACTTGCGTGGAAAAGGATGATATTTGATCATGCCTCGGAGCTGGTACTGGTCCTGTTGGAATCCAGCCGAAAATGGTCTCTTGACCGAGAAGCGAGCCACAGATGTTCGCTCGGGTACCGCTTAGTAGAATGGATGGAAGTATATCGGCCCCGATTAGAATATCTATTTGTGCGCTCTCATAAAACTTTGGATCCGCTAGCGGAAGTTCGGGAAGGTCTCGCAGGAAATGTTGCGGAAGCGGACATGAAGGAAGATTTCCGGCTATTTGCGGAAGCACGTAGGCAGTGGTGTTTAACTGCAGGCTAGGCCGGGTCGGAGAACGGATCGTGAATTGACAGATCTTTTTGGTCTCAGCGGAGACCGTTTGATTAAGTCCTGAGACCTGTGCTCGGATAACCTGGAACGGCAGTTTAATCAGGTTGAAAAGGCGCTCAGTGATGAAGGTCGCCTCAGAACCGGAGTCTATTAAGGCTCGCGCTTGGAAATTGGAACCTCGATGGCATATATTAATTATAGCGGTGCCTAGGAGGACTGACCTAGTGCCTGCCGCAAAATAATTCTGAAGCGTTGACTGCGTGCCACTGGCAGCCGAGGGACCGAGAGTATTTGGTCTGGATCTGGGCGTTGGCGTTGGATTTGCGCGCGCTGGGGATGGGCTGCCTCGGTGTAGGAGGGTGTGATGGCGGCCGCGGCACGTGAAGCAGTTATGTGCGCTTTCGCAGTCGCGCAACTGATGTGTCCGCGCAAAGCAGTTTAAACACAGCTGTTTTCTTTTTATATATGCGATGCGTTGGTCGACCGTCATCTGGAGAAATTTGGCGCATGTGCGTACAGGATGGTTCTCTCTATTACAGAGATCGCACCCTCTAGGTTGTCTAGGTGCTACCCTTGTCTCGTATGAATTTATTCTTCGAGACGCCGAGTTGGAAGTGGATGCCCTGGGCTGAGTCTGACTAGAACCTGATGGTCGAACATCATCTATGGCTTCTAGTGTCCTGTGACGCTCCGTTAGGAAAACGTTCAGCTCGTGCCACGTAGGGATCTCGGCTTTGTTATGGAGGGACTGCTCCCATAGGGAAAGCGTAAGCTTTGGGAGTTTGGACGAGCACATATACACCAAGAGGCAATCCCAAGTTTCGACCTGAATACCGGACATTTCTAGTACAGTAAGGCAACCCTGGATGGTACTTTGAAGTTCTTTCAAAGCTGACCCAGACTCCTGTGTGACGGACGGTACATTGAAAAGTATCTTTAATTGACTGTTTACTAACAATCGCTTGTTTTCGAAACGGTCAGTGAGGTTATCCCACGCTGATCGAAAGCCATCATTAGTAAGGGGTGAATTTGAAACTATATTGTGAGCGTCGCCACTCGTTTTAGCATTAAGGTGAAATAATTTTTCGACAGGAGTGAGTCTGGGATTGTTGATATAAATTGCCGTGAATAGATCCCTAAAGGTTGGCCAACGAAGATAGTCGCCGGTAAAAACTTCGGTATCGCACTGCGGAAGCCGGCAGCCTGACGGAATGTATGTCTGAGAAGGATCAGCTGGCGTTGGGGAAGGTTGCGGAAGTTGCGGAGTTTGCGCTATCATATCTGCTATCTGGGCGCCGCACCTTTCGTACGCGCTGTAGCAATACCCGTACTTAGCCTTGAGGACTGGCAAGCTGTCAGCTGCACCTTCTCCGGCTGCTACAAGGCATGCGGTACAGGCATCGTATTCTTTTTTGATGCGGACCCATACCTCACGGATTTCGTCTCGGCGAATATTGAGGACGGATAACGTAGGAGGGACCGCCGAGGGAATATTTATTCGCGATTCCAATTCGGACAGTCGATCCGAGACTTCAATAAACTGGCTCATAGCGAGGTCGGCAGCCGTTGCAACCATTTTTGTGCTGGCTCGCGTGGTTCTTTCGATGGAAGAAGGAACCTTTATGGGAGGTGGCGTCTTGACCTTTTTAGGTGTGGGCGTCCTTACCGTGATTTTTGGTATTTTCGGTGATGGAACAGGGGATAGTCTGTTGGAACTTTCCCTGGACATACCACACTAGGATGCTGTTAGGATGGAATGTGCGCGCTGATATTTCGGACAAAAATCAGAGAAACAATTACGGACCCACTTATGGACCGGTGGAAATAGGGTATCGACTAGCTCAAAAAAATAGTCGATATGCGTGGCTGAATTATTGTTAAAATATTCGCCAGGCTTTTGGTGGAACGATGGAGCAAGAATGGAAAAAAATACCAAAAAATACCACAAAATAAAAATACTGAAAAAATACTGGATTGGATGAGGTATTTGTCGTTTAGTATTTTATAGTGGGTGGTTGGCCGAATTAGGATGGGATTGGATGTCCCCGGCAGTGTTTGGTGTTTATTGGTTTTGTTTTTCTTTATTTTAAAAAAATATTCGGAGACAAAAAAAATACCTTGCAGTGGAATGCGGGTGGTATTTTTTCCAATTTTTTTCTTTTTTATCCCCAAAAGAAAAAATTGAGTCTCGATATATATGTAGATTTACCAAGCTCAATAAATAAGAAAAAAATACTGGAATGGACGTTTTTTGGAAAAAATGTGAAACCGAAGAAACAATTTAATAAATCAATAAATTAATAAATTGATTCCACTAGTTCCGCGATGGCGACAGTATTTTATATTTCTCCCCTTTTTTTTTTTTTCTTTTTTGGAACTGGCAGTAATTCTCAGTGTTTGTTTATTTTATTGGAGTTCAACTTGGTGTTTATTAATTTTGTTGGAATTTATTAATTGGATGATTGAAAAACAACTGCCCGAACTTTTGCGGGCTGTGTATTGGTGACGCTGAAATGCGCGGGATTATCGAGCTTTTTGCGGTACTGCAATTCGCGTGTATGTGTAGATGTATGGATGGATAGTGCCCAAAATATGTAAATAAGAAAAACACACTGAGACACAAAAGTTATTTCACTTCGGCTTTAGGAATTTATTTAATATATATTTATTGGATGGACGACGGAAATACTTGAGCTTTCGGAATTGGGGTGTAGTTATGTAGAAAAATATCTATAAATGTATGTATATATATATGGAATATGTAATATATGTAATATGGATGTAATATATGTAATATGGATGTAATATATGTAATCAATATGGCGGAAAATTTTATTGTAAATTTTGCAGGCGGGTATGTGTTGTAAATTTTCGATTTATTGTGGACTGTATTTGGATTTTTAATAATGTAAGCAAATATTGTCACAGCGGATGTACAATAAAAAATTAATATCAAAAAATTTGTGGGCCGAAATTGGCGGAACACCTAATTTTTGTTTCACTTTTTTGTGGAAAATTAATTTGAACTCAATTTTGAAATTAATTTATTTTCCACTGTTCACTGAATTTTTTTGAAATTAATTAATTTTTCACTGTACGCTTGACTTTTTTATTTGCACACTTTAATTTGGATTTATATTTTTTATTTTTCTTCGATTTGATGTTGGATGTATATTTAGTGGATGTACGGCCAAATGCGAATATGAAACTTGTACATCAATATGCACACGAAAAGGAATTAGAAAATAGGCAATATGGCCGCACGTTAAAAGAGAACGAAGAAATAAAAGACGGAATTGGAATTGTAATTTACTAACTGCCGTCGTCGGATTAAATCGGACTTGGATTTTAGACAAATCGTACAGAAAGTCAAACGAATTATGTTCTTCGAATGGCTGACTGTCGACCGGCAGTTAATAAAAAAAAATTAATAAATTGGCACTTATCTGGCTCGAATGGACCAAAAAATGAAGAGCTGGGGCGTCGGGGGTGATCGTCGTTTGGGAGCTGCTTCGTCGGGCGTTGCGGCTGTTGCACGTAGCCGGGTAGCAAGCTGGAAGAGATGCTGAAAAAAACACTCGATGATCGCGGTGCGCAAAGGAAAGAACAAAAACTCGCTGTGGTTTTCGGAAGAAGCGCGGACCGGCCGGGCGATGTATTTCAGTAGTGTGACATAGAAAGACTAACTTAAACCTAATTGAGCGCTGCGTTTCAAAGCGCAGTGGAGAGATTCCGGGAGCGGGAAGGCGGGAGAGCCTGGAATCGCAAGCGTCCAGTGCGGGAGAGCGGGAGAGCCTGGAGTCGCGAGCATCCAGTGCGGGCGAGTAGGCATTCGGTACGAGGGAAGCGCGGGCAGTTTAAAAGAGGGGAGAGCGGCGTAAACAGCTATAATACGTTGGGAATAATAAAGAACAAATAACGTGAAAACATAACAGAAGTGATTAACAAATTTTATAACAAATTAACAGTAAATGGTTAATGCTTAAGGACTTGAGTCATCTCTTGTCCAGAGATCGGCGGGGTGTCTTCGCTTCAGTCTTTTTCTACACGTCGGGTTGGGCAGGGAAGCTGCTAGGTGGTTGGTGTGGACAGCGAGGCGATCGTTGTACCGACTCGAGTGGCTGTTTATGCAGTCAAGCATAAAATATTTAGGATTCTTCAAAACTAAAGAAGGAATTAGAGCAGATGATAGAGGTCTTGATGCTATTAAAAATTTTCCGATCCCAGAAAAATTACACAACGTTCAAAGCTTTTTGGGTTTATGCTCATATTTCAGACGCTTTATAAAAGATTTTTCTATTCTAGCCAAGCCACTTTACGATATGTTAAGAAAAGATAAGGACGTTTAAAGAGAAAGAGTTTAATTGTTTTTTTTTAATCTGAAGAAAAAACTAATTGAGTCCCCTGTCTTGGCTATTTATGATCACAAAGACGATGTCGAGTTCAAATGCGATGCTAGCTCTTTAGGTTTCGCCGCAGTTTTAATGCAAAAAAAAGGGGATGGAAAATTTCATCCCGTGTTCTATTTCTCAAACCGAACAACAGAAACTGAGTCCAAGTACCACAGCTTTGAGCTAGAAACATTGACTATCATATACGCCCTTCGCAGATTTCGAATTTACCTTCACGGAAGGCATTTTAAAATAATAACCGATTGTAATTCATTAACCCCGTAACAACGCCTATTTTACGGTGACGAGTAATACTCTAGAACTTGAAGGTGCAAGTTTACTGACCGCCGAAAACCAGAGAGCTAACTCTTGCTCTCCCGCCCTGCTCTTCACCGCTCGAACGCCATGGAGTGAGCAATGCAAGACTCCAACAGAGCTTCTGCCGCCTAGCGCAACAACAACAGAAACTACTACGACTACTACAACGGTCTCCGTCGCCAACAATGCAATAACGACTCCACCCTCTTCTTGTGCTGCGGGTAAAGCAACAACACAACCAAGTGCAAAAATCGGTGCAAACGGCAAAAACAAAGCTACGGTAGAAGAAATGACAATTCTGCAAGCGGGTTCGACCATGCAGTCAGGCATTGATCGCTACATTAATATCTCCAAGCGCAAGCTAACACCCCCAAAAAACTCGGACGGCAATAAGCCCAAAATAAATCGTTCCAACAAAGGCCCTGTAAATCACGGGCCATTAGATGAAAATAGATTTTCCATTCTGGCGGAGCCTGAAACAGAGTCTGAACAATTAGCCCCAAGGAAACTAAAGGCCCCACCTATTTTTATTCGGGAGAAGATCTCGAATGCCCTAGTCAACAAAATAGTTGAGCTTGTCGGAAAAGATAACTTTCATGTTATTCCGCTTATGAAAGGGAATATAAGCGAAACTAAACTCCAAACCAAAACCGAAGACGATTTCCGAGCAGTGTCGAAGCACAAACGGACCGGACCAGTGCAATGCACAAACTGCCAGGAATACGGTCATACCAGGGCTTACTGCACCCTCAGGTCAGTATGTGTAGCTTGTGGAAACTGCCACGGCTCCGAACCCTGCCCTGCCAACAAGGAAGACTCTCTCACTAAAAAGTGTGTAAACTGCCAAGGAAACCACACAGCTAACTACAGAGGCTGTCCAGTCTACAAGGCGATGAAAAGTCGGATGCAACGAGCAACAACGGCACGCTCCCTGAACACACAAAACACTTACATGAGATCACAAACGACACCGGAAGTTTTCTTCGCAAAAGCAGCCAGATCATCATTTGGCCCTTCAATTACCACCAACGGAATTTCTTACGCCAGTGCTCTAAGATCAGGCACAGCTCACATAGAGCCGAAAGTTGATAACATCCAGCAGGCCATGAGACAGCCACAAAGTAACATGGAATCTATGATGATTACTTTGCAACAAAATATGATGGAATTTATGTCCTTCATGAAAACCACCATGCAAACCCTTATGCAAAACCAAAATATCTTACTACAAATGCTTGCAGCTCAGCAGTCCAAATAAACCATGCCTAGCCTTCGAATAACTCTGTGGAACGCCAACGGTGTTTAAACCTGAAATAACTCAATTTCTGAACGAAAACCACATCGACGTTATGTTGCTGGCAGAAACGCATCTCACCAGCAAATATAACTTTCAAATACGGGGATACACGTTCTATGGCACAGATCATCCAGATGGTAAAGCGCATGGCGGCACTGGAATCTTAATAAGAGACCGCGTCAAACACCACTTTCACCAACGCTTTGCTAAAAATCATCTGCAAGCTACATCGATAAAATTACAGTTGGGCAACTGCAACCTTGCCATTGCCGCTGTCTACTGCCCACCCCGCTTTACAGTCTCCGAAGACCAATTCATGAACTTCTACAATTCGCTTGGAGAGCGATTCATAGCAGCAGGAGATTACAACGCCAAGCACACGCACTGGGGATCCCGCCTTGTGACCCCCAAAGGAAGGCAACTATATAATGCACTCATTAAAACATGCAACAAACTGGACTACGTTTCACCAGGCAGCCCTACATACTGGCCTACAGATCCTAGAAAACTACCTGATTTAATTGATTTTGCTGTGACAAAAAACATCTCTCGCAACCTAATATCTGCAAAATCGCTTTTGGATCTATCATCGGACCACTCACCAGTGCTAATAACTCTTCTTCAAAGCCCGGAATTAATCGAGCACCCTCACAGGCTGACGTCGCATCGAACCAACTGGCTGAAGTTCAAAAAGTACGTAAGTTCCCACATTGAACTAACTCCACAGCTCAACATCAAGGAGGACATCGACTGCTACGCCGATGCCCTGGAGTCTGTACTCGTCGCAGCAGCCAAAGTCTCAACACCGCAAGGGAGGGATGGGCACACACACCAACACAAAACTAACCATGAAATCGAACAGCTTGTTCTGGAGAAAAGACGTTTGAGACGTACTTGGCAAACCAGCAGATCGCCATCCTCAAAACAAAGTCTTAAAGAAGCTGGTCGCAGACTTACCAGGGCTCTAAGGCAAGAAGAAGAAAAAGCACAACGCCAGTACATTGAGAAACTTTCACCCACCAGCACTAAGCATCCCTTGTGGAGGGCCCACCCAAAACTAAGTTCGCCGGCCGAAACAGTAATCCCCATAAGAGACTCTTCAGGCAGCTGGGCCAGAAGCGACAAAGACAGAGCTTGTACATTTGCTTTACACCTTCGAAATGTTTTTCAGCCAAACCCTGCAACTAATTCATTCGCACTACCGTCGCCGTCAATTCGAATTGAATCTGAGACGGAGCCAATTCTGTTTCAACCAAATGAAATTGCAAAAGTAATCAGCGAGCAATTGAAACCAAAAAAGGCCCCAGGCGGTGATCAAATAACTCCCAAAATGTTAATCGAACTTCCAAACTGTGCAGTTGAGGTTATTTGTAAACTCTTCAACGGGATTACACGACTTGGCAATTTCCCAAAAAAATGGAAAAAATCGGTAATCATAATGATCCCAAAGCCAGGGAAAGATCACACAATACCAGCTTCGTATAGACCGATAAGTTTACTCTCGTGTCTGTCAAAACTGTTCGAAAAATGCCTTCTGACGCGCATCATTCCATATCTGAAAGAGCACAACGTTATTCCAGCACATTAATTTGGCTTTCGAGAAAGCCATGGAACAATAGAGCAAGTCAACAGATTAACAACAGAAATAAGGACTGCATTCGAGCTTCGGGAATACTGCAGTGCGGTATTCCTTGACGTTGCACAGGCTTTCGACCGAGTCTGGCTTGATGGCCTTATCCATAAAATCAGAACGATCCTGCCAGGAAACACTCACAGGATACTGGAATCGTACCTTTACAACAGAGCCTTCGCCGTGAGATGCAACACCACAACATCCGATGACTACGCTATAGAGGCTGGAGTTCCCCAAGGTAGCGCCCTTGGTCCAACTCTATTTCTCCTCTAGACCGCAGATATTCCCACGAACGAGCGGCTAACTACTTCTACATTCGCAGACGATACCGCGATCATAAGTCGGTCCAAATGCCCAACTCAGGCAACAGCACTACTAGCTGATCATCACGTTGTAGTGGAGAGGTGGTTATCAGACTGGCGTATAAAAATAAATGCGCAAAAGTGTAAACACATAACGTTTACTCTTAACAGACAAACGTGTCCCCCGCTAACCCTGAATAACACGCCACTTCCACAAGCTGACGATGTAACGTACCTTGGCATCCACCTAGACAGGAGACTTACATGGCGGAGACATATCGAAGCTAAGAAAATTCACCTAAAACTAAAATCAAACAGTCTCCATTGGCTTTTAAACGCGCGCTCCCCCCTCTGGCTGGACTTCAAGGTCCTGCTCTACAATTCAACGCTTAAGCCAGTCTGGACCTACGGCTCCCAATTGTGGGGAAACGCGAGCAGCAGCAATATCGACATTATTCAGCGAGCACAATCAAAAATCCTGAGAACTATCACTGAGGCACCTTGGTATGTTCGGAACGACAACATCCACAGAGATCTTGGCATTCTACCCGTAAAAGATGAAATATCAAAACAAAAAGCGTCCTACCACACCAAGCTAACTTCTCATCCAAACCAGCTCGCCAGGGGCCTAGCCAGGGCTTCCATCCGGACCCGATTGCAACGCAATGACCTTCCAGCTCAGCAATAGTTATTAGAGCCCCTAAATTTTCGCGCCAGTCACCTTGACTGTCAGATAGCTTTTTAATTTAAGTATAGAATCTTACTTATTGTTAGTCTCAATTCAGAGAAGATCCAATAAATAAAATGCAAATGTTAATAAAAAAAAAAAAAAAAAAAAAATTAACCCTTACTTTAAATAGGGTCGACCTAAACTCTAGAATTGCGCGGTGGGCACTCGAACTTCAAAATTTGGATTACGAAGTAGTAGCCGATCGGGAAATAAAATGCAGCACGTAGATGCTCTAAGTAGGTGTCATATATTGACGGTTGAGGCCAATAGTTTTGAAGATAATCTGTCAGTCAAAGGATTCAAACATTTTACTAGTTCGAGACCAGCTTGAGAAAAATCAACTTAAAATGTTTGAAATGAGAAACGGGGTCATGTACAGAAAATCGAACGACGACAGATTGTTATTTTATGTCCCTGAAGAAATGGAGAGTCATATTTTACATAAATATCACAATGAACTTGGACACATTGGCAGAGATAAAATGATAGACGATAGTTTAAAAACATATTGGTTTGATAAAATGAAAGAGAAGTGCAGTAGTCACAATTGCCTAAAATGTGTTGCATTTGCTCCAAAAACGGGGAAATCAGAAGGTTTTCTGCATAGTATTCCGAAAGGGGATAAGCCATTCGAGTTGCTGCATATCGATCACTACGGACCAGTGGATAAAGGAAGAGCAAATAAACACATCTTTCTGATTGTAGACGGGTTTACTAAGTTCGTAAGACTGTACACAACTAAGACGACAAATACAAAAGAAGTTTTAAAAGCATTAAGCGACTACTTCAGGGCTTATAGCACACCAGAGTCGGTTGTATCAGACAGAGGTAGTTGTTTTACCTCTAATGATTTCGAACAATTCTTGTCTCAGAGGAACGTAAAGCACAGATGGAGCGTATAAACAGAAGCATTGACTCTATGATTGCAAAACTTACAGAACCACAAAACGGTGCACATTGGGACACAGTAATTGATCAAGTAGAATATACCCTTAATAACACTGTACACAGAAGCATTAAACAGATCCCGAGCAAGATGCTTTTTGGTGTTCAGCAGAAAGCAGAGATCGTAGATGAGCTTAGAGAAAAATTAGAAGAAATAAACGATTGTTACTGAAAGTTTAGAGGAAATTCGACTAAAAGCAATAGATAATCAAAATCAAGCACAGGCGTACAATAAAACTTATTTTGACAAGAAAAAGAAAAAGGCCAAGGACTACGCAAAGGGGGATTACGTCATGGTAAAAAACTTTGATAGCACAGCAGGAGTTGCGAGGAAGTTGATCCCCAAGAATAAAGGACCACATGTTATAGCCAAAGTGCTTCGGAACGACAGGTTCTTGTTGCAAGATGTTGAAGGCTTTCAAGTGTCGCGAAATCCGTACAAGGGTGTCTGGAGTGCTTAAAATATAAGACCATGGATAGGGAAAAGGAAAGCATTGTAAAACATAAAATTATATGATTCAACTTTGTATTAAGATAAGAGTATTGTAATTAGCTTTAACTTTAGCCTTAAGAATCACAGGATCAGGGGATCCAAATCGCAGGACGGCCGAATTGTAGTAGGCCACCTTACGCCCGATAAATTATCGATTGTTAATGTTAAGCTAACATTAAGTATAACATAATCTTTAAGCAACCCCAATGTTAATCATTCTTGATATATGCATTGACTGAAGTGGACGTGTTGTAATAAAAAGTGCCTAAAGTATTATATATACCGGTCGTCTCCCATTTCTTTATAAAATGAATAACAACAATGATTATTATAACAAGAAATAAGAGCTTACTTCGGGCGGAGCCGAAGTTGATATACCTTTGCAGAATATTCTGTAAATTATATTCTCCAAAATTATTCATATGATGCATTCTTTATACTCATAAAAAATCCCAACTTCCTAACTTTACAAACACCAAAGTTATGGCATTTCCGATCAATCAGTTATATGGCGGCTATAGGATATAGTCGGCCGTTCCGACTTATATACTGCGTACAAAGGAAAGAAGGGTGCGTGCAAAGTTTCAATTCGATACCTTTAAAACTGAGAGACAAGTTAGCGTGGAAACAGACAGACGGACATGCTTAGGACGCGATCCTGATCAAGAATATATATACTTTATAGGGTCGGAGATGTCTCCTTCACTGCGTTGCACAATTTTTACCAAAATTTTGGCTATCGATAGTTAAGGTTGAATTTAGTAACCAGTATTATTTGTGTGATGTTTTCTACGGTCATATTATTCGGTCACACTAAATCGGGCTTACGACACACTAAAGGGAAGAGAAACTGCGGTATGTAGACTAAGTAATTATATTTCAGGTTAGGCTAACTAATGTACATACATCTCCAACACACACTCTTGTTGTCTTTGATATCGCTAACCAAGCGGCGATATCAACTAGTGTTCCGAAGGCATTTCCCCGTGATCGGCCGAGCGGCGACAGGTATAAAAACTAATGCAATATAAATAGAAACGCGTTTTTCTAGAAATTACTTTTTTTGATGCGGTCGCCACTATATCTCAATTTGGCATGAATATTGTTTAAATATATCTCTATCGCCGGAACCAACAAAAAATAAAAAATTTAAATTTATAATATTTTTAAAAATTCGACAAAATGGAGAAATTAGTAAAAAAAAATCCACTTTTTCGAGTAGCCGCCATTTCAAGAAATTTTTTTTTTTTGGTGCCTCATGCCATAGCGACATTCGTACTCATTAAGAATCTATCATTGTTTTATTTTTCAAATAACGACAAGCATAGAAATCATGGCGACGAGGACACGGCGTCTTTTTTTCCCCCTCTTCTTCAAGAACGAATAACTTAATGAAAACAAATTTTTTTCTTTGAAATTTTTTTTATGTACTCTTTTAAGTTTAATAAACAAATGATAAAAAAACGGATAGTAAAAATATCTATTGCTTTTTTTTTATTAATTGTTAAAAAGCGCTCGAAATTCAAGCATTCTAAACAAGCTTTAAAATCAATCTCAAAGTATTCATCTCGATGACTGTTGATTGTGATGTATGGTTTAATTGCAAACATACCGATTCCATCTTCAGTCAAAAATGAAATTGGTGTCAATCTATAGATATCCAAAATCTAAGTAGACACCAAAGGCAAGTTTACTTTGATTATAACATGATCCTTTAGCTCTCATCATCTGGTTTGCCATTCAAATATTATCAGGAGAGACTGGAAGCGTTTATCCGATTTCAAATGGTTACGTATTTGTTCTAACTGATCCTTTAATTGTCTTGGCGACAACAACATCGGGCTTATTGTGTTATGCCGAATATCGGTTAAAATGTTTACGATCTCTGTTTGCATTAGTACCATGAAAATTTATTAAATCTATTTTCAGTACCAGTAGTTTCTGCAATATATTTCTCTTGAGAATTCATCCCTTTTGATGACATTAATTGTTGTCAATCAAATACATTTGCTTCTGATTAGCTTAAACCTTAGAAATCGTTTGCACCATTTTATCCGCGAAAATAGAGTCTACAATATTTCCAACGATTCCAACGGCGCTCGTTGCTGACGTGACTTTACTATCAGCATGTTTACAGCTTGAAGACCCTCCTCGATGTGTTTAAAAGTCTGTAACATGCTTGTTTATAGTAGTTCCTTGTAGTGACAATTGCTCCTTTATGGTAGCTTTCAATTTTTGTAATTCTTAATTTAAGTCGGGAACTTAACAGAAAATGGTTTAAGCTACTTTTGAATTTTAAGGGCAGAAGATGATATAGGATATTTTTGCATTTGCTAAATATTTGGCATTTCGTTGCCAAATATGGTGCAAACTTTGTGCCATATGTGATTGTTTTCAACTGATAATACTTAAGCCTTTTTGAAGGATAATTTCTCCATACGATCGTTTGAATTTATCCAAATTAGCTTGTACATTTTTTCAATGTCGGCCTTATAGGACCTATGTGCAATAAATCGTTTGATGATTTTCCGAAAGATGTCACTGCCGATGTGAAATACAACACTTAATTTGGTTGTCTGACTGTCCGATTTGCGCACACAATGATGCGGTATGAAGTAATGGGACTTCGAAAGATGTGTCTGTGGTACTTCTAACTTTCTTTTATTGCTTGATCCTTTTGAAATCGTTTCTCCAGTGATAAGAACCGTCTCGTGGCAATGTTGTAGGCTCCAAATCAATGAATCTGAAGTCCTGAGCCCTCTGTATGTTTTGAAGAAAGTGATCTTCACACTGTTTTTCCATTGGTGAATAACATGTTGGTGCTAGTTGAAAATTATCCAATGCCCAAAATTTGGAGAGTTGCTCGTCCACTTTTTCTCCTTCCGTAAGTACAGCTGATGATATAGGTGCTCTCTTCGAAATTTTACCGGCTACATCCATTCTTCATGCACTCAGCTTGCATTATATTTATACCCTTGCAGAGGGTATTATAATTTTTGTCAAAAGTGTGCAACGCAGTGAAGGAGACATCTCCGACCCTATAAAGTATATATATTCTTGATCAGGATCGCCTCCTGAGTTGATATAAGCATGTCCGTCTGTCCGTCTGTCTGTCCGTCTGTCCGTCTGTCTGTTTCTACGCAAACTAGTCTCTCAGTTTTAAAGATATCGAATTGAAACTTTGCACACACCCTTCTTTCCTTTGCACGCAGTATATAAGTCGGAACGGCCGGGATCGGCCGACTATATCCTATAGCTGCCATACAACTTTGGAAATGCCATAACTTTGGTGTTTGTAAAGTTAGGAAGTTGAGATATTCTGTAGGTTTTATTTTTGGCCAATCAATCCAAAACCAAATTTCATAAGGATCAACCGATTATATCATATAGCTGTCATACAACTGAACGATCGGAAATGCCATAACTTTGGTGTTTGTAAGGTTAGGAATTAAGATTTTCTATGGGTTTTAGTTTTGGCCAATCAATCTGACTTACCTAATTTTATGAGAATCGGCCGACTATATCCTATAGCTGCCATATAACTGAACGATTGAAAATTCCATAACTTTGGTGTTTTTAAAGTTAGGAAGTTGGGATTTTTTTGAGTATTAAGAATGTTTCATTTGAATAATTTTGAACAATATAATTTACAGAGTATTCTGCAAGGGTATATCAACTTCGGCTCCGCCCGAAGCTAGCTTTCCTTTCTTGTTGAAATAGTGTTCGGCTCCAAGAAGAATATAAAATTTTCCTGGTATTCCAAATTGAGGGTCAGCCAACGATATATTTTTAGTTATCTTCCAATTATCAGTCGAAATAGGATACGTTGGTTGATCAGGCAAAATCATTGCTTCAAGCCGTGAACTAAAATCGACCTGTTTTGATTTTAGCTGGACGTTGATCCTTGCATTGAAAGTCTGTGATTTTCCACCAATGAAATTAATTTAAAACATCGAATTTGTGGCTATAAGCGCGAGCATTTTTATTTCTCTTTAATGGCATTAATTTTGGCATTAATATGGATTCCAGAATCAAGCAATGCTCTGAATTTTGCATTTTAAACATTGTTTCTTTGAATAATTACACGAGCAGTCGCCAGGAAAACATAACTGGATTGTTTTCCACTCGCAGATGCCGCAGTGATACCATCCAAATGGTCAGGTTTTGTTTCTAAATGCACGTTTCTGTTGCTCTTAAAGCAATCTCTCTCTGTGCATGTCCTTGACGGGTTAATTTTGTCTTTGAACCCAGTTAAGACGTTCTGCTGGGGATTTCTTTAAACAATCATTGCATTTATATATGCTTAGATTCGATTTCTTACAAAAGAAACAGTTAAATTGCGTTTCAGGTCCAGTTGATGCACATGTATTTTGCTTTTTGCTCTTCTTTGATCCAATGGCTTCAAGAGTGAGGAACCGTTGCTCAAGGAAGTTTAAAAATTCGTTCAAAGTCTGAATTTGCCTTGTATTTTGGACGGATTGCTCATATAACAATAGGTTTTGTCGATCGAGCTTCTTCGTTAGATGACAGAGTAGAAGTGGATCCCATTTGTTTGTCCCTATTCCTATGTTATGTAGAGCTGATAATGTTTATTTTACATTATCATACAACGATTTAATTATTTTGGAATCATCCAATAATTTTTGAATTAACGTATTACACAATACTCTTTTATTTTTAAAGCATTCTTCAACCGTTTTTAAAGCAGTTGAGTAATTAGCTTCGGTTAACGATAAATGGCGGATTAGACGTTCTGCCTCTTCATTAACATTAGTTTTTAAATACCACATCTTTTGTATAGTGGGTAACGTTGATTCATGAATCTTTTTTTCGAATTCGGGTATGGCTACCTTCGGAAAATGTAATGCATTTTGTACAGTAGTTGCTGGATAAATATTTGTGGTCTCCTTCTTTAAGTACGTTTCTGTTTGTTTTTTTATGACTGAATCGTCTGCTGTCATCATATCCCAGTTTCTTTGGGTCTTGAACATGAATATTTATTATTTCATTCCAGTACTGTGCCATGACGTGAGAAAAATGTTCCTTTGTTTCATCAGTCATTTTGTTCATGATGCGCTCTAAACTATCAAGCAACACCCTTTGTTCTCCGAACATCGATTCTATTATATATTTCTTTAAATTATATATTTCATGTGCCGGCTGGCTATACGTCCGTGGCGGGGAAGTCGGTAGACTGTGGTTGCAGCTAGTGGTCTTATCCGCAATAGATGTAGAAGGTGGCCGGTTGGCCCGTGGCATCAACTGTAGAAATATGTTGATTAGGTTGAGAGGGTAACGGCTCTCTTTTCACCCGCTGGCCTTGAGACTCAGACAGGGTATAAATTAATAAATCGATAAAGGCGGTAGCCGGAGTTTCAATTAGCGCGCTTTGGCTCTTTATTCATTGGGAATGCAAAGTGAACTAAAATTGAGTTGGCAAAAAGTAAAACATATGACCGGACGCTCGTAGCATCTTCGCTGACCAAGTGCAAAATTGCTAAAGTCGTACGACCGCTGGCTCAGCGCTTGGACACCTTAAGGTGGTACAATATTAGGGTTGTCATATGTGAAAAATATAAGTATAATATAAAAAGATTATTGAGTGTAATATAAAAATGTCAAATAGCATACAATAAATTGTAAAATTGCCCTGCCTAGCTTAAGCTTGTCGCCGTCCTCGGTGATTACCAATTCGTCGATGGCCTTCTGCAACTTGAAAGATGTTCTCTTCCGACTCCAGCGTTGTTGCAATAGGACACGTCGTCTCTAAGCTCCTGCATAAGGCGCAGGTTGTGTTCGTTCATCCGCTGCAGTAGCGGTAGGCTTAGTATATGGTCGTGTCCCGTGATATTGAGTAAGGGTGAGGCTGCAATCCCCGGACTCTTATTAACCGAGTTGTTGAGGTTTAGGTAGACAGAGTCGTTTATTTATTTATTTTTTTATTTTCGCGCGGTGTCCCACGGCCCACTTACCCGCCCAACCGACCGAGGGGCGCAGCCGTGTATCGTACGGCACGATTCGCGAGAAGATAGACGCGAGATAAGAAAAAATAGGTAAAGATCCGGGGAAAAAAGTAACAGTAAGATTAATTTAGTGCCAATGAAGCTAGTATTAATCGTTTTAGGAGCGGCAGAGAGTCAAGATTTGAGATTATAGGAAAAAGTCTATTATAGTCAGAACATAATACTCTGAAAGGCTCATGCAAGGCATAGTTAGATCTGCAATGATTTAATATTAGCTGAATATAATTTCTAGTTAATCTGCTTGGCACAGAAAAGTTTAGCCGACTTACCAAGTGAGGGCTGTCAATCTCACCATGTATAAGCTTATAAATGAAGACTAGGAAGGGGAAAATTAATTGTAAAGTATTCCAGCATGGCTTTATACAAAGTGTGGCCGTCACTGTTTAGTACCAAGATCTCCTATATCGATTACACAGGCCAAGACATGGATCGATGGCTTAACTTACGATATTTACTAAATATGTGCTATATAACATGTCCCTTCTAAAGGTTTTCTTCATATTTTCAATGCTTACAAGTTTAATTCATTAATGATTCTACTATTTCAATGCTTACAATTTCAATTCATTGCTTAACGACCTTTCGCTCCAATCGGGGTCTAAGGTTTCTTTTGGGTGTTATACTCCTAATTGGGCCTCTAGAGGAAGAATCCGCACATACTTCAGATTCCTCATTTTGTGTATCAGCATTATTCCACACTTGTGCACATTCGTGAACCTGATCCGCATTTTCCATCCGTTTTGTGTTATCCTCGGGAGCTCGGATTTGATCAGAGTGCGGCTTTATGATTCTGTGGTTGTGAGCAAGGTTGCACAAATATGTTGACAAATGTATGCTTTTGTCTTGCTGTTTCAAAATTCTTGAACTGACTGATCATAAGATCAAATCTAGTTTTTAGACTTCTACCAAAGAAAAGCTTTGCTGGGGTTTTTCCCGTTGTACAATGAGGTGAATTTCGGTAGTCTGCTATGAATCTGTTTGTAATGGTTTCTAAACTTCTGTGACATTCCTTATCGAGTGTTGCTAGAATGGATTTTTTTAAGACCTTAACGAAAATCTCTGCCTGTCCGTTCGGAGCGGTTGAAACGTGTTTTATTCCATTTATTTCCATTAAAGTTTTAAGCTCCTGCGATGTAAATTGACGCCCGTTATCAGTGACTAAGACATCTATTAATCCATACCTACAAAACATTTCTCTTAACTTTTCCACTGTAAAGTTACTTGTAATTTGTTTTGTGATTACAACTTCGCTCCATTTCGAATACGAGTCGACCACAACCATGAAGTAATGATTATTGATAGGCCCAGCAAAATCGACATGAATTCGTTTCCATACTGAGTGTTCAGGGCTCCATGGATTTAAAGCGCTTTTGCTGGGACTATCCATGAGTTTTTGACATGGATCGCATTTGCTAATCATGTACTCTATGTCCTTGTCTAACCCTGTCCACCATACGTAGTTTCTGGCCAATGCTTTGGTTTTAACAATGCCTAAATGCGATCTATGTAAAGATTCAAGAACTCCCTTATAAAGTTTCTTGGGTACAATGGTACAATATCCCCACATTAAACAGCCGTATTCAATTGATAGCTCTGTGTGTTTCTGAATGAAGGGATGAAACTCCTTGTCCAAGGATTGAATGGTACCATGTTCTATTGCCTTTTGACAATGTAGAATCACGTCGGGACAGTCGGGCTATGCATTGAAAATTTAAATTTAAATATCTAATATCTAATCAATATAACATTAAATAAGAATAAGTTAAAACATAAGCACGTTTAATGGTTTAGTTTAATGGCTCCTCTCTAGGCAGTGGGAGGGATAGAGACAATAAGTAGGTCGTTACAAGTGCGCAGTAGCAAAGGAAGCGAAGCAAGCGAAGTAGAAGTAGAAGCAGCGAGAATCAAGCTGGAGATGCAATGGAAATTTCCACCGAACACGTGAGGATCACCAGAGAGCGAGAGTACGCGACGGCAGCATCGGAGCAGAAGAGCGAGAGTACGCGAGCATCGGAGCAATAGAACCCGACGTCGTGAGTGCAGGACAACTCGATCATGCGGACTTTGGCAGAAAAACCGAAGCAGCGAGCAAGATGGAATTCCAAATAACTTGGCTGCATGAGTTCTGGAGTGCGTACAAAAAGTCGAGTTCTGGACTGCGAATAGGAGAGTCGAGTTCTGGATGGCGAACGAGAAAGTCGAGTGCGGGAGTAGACGTGGGATTATTTGAACTTCGCGACCGGTAGTACCACGTGCACCAGCCGTACCAGGACCTGCAGCCACACCCTCCAACGGATACCAACACCACGCTTGCCGGGATCCACTGAGTCTGTCTGAGTGAGTAGCGTTAAGACAAGGAGTGCGGTATAAGCAAGGAAAATCATTCACATGTAGAAACAGCATCTTATTACTAAAAATAAAACGAAAACCCTGTACACGAAACGATCCCACGTGCTTAACTAGTATTTCCTTGCCTTCAGTGCATTCGCCCCAGCAGACCAATCCCACCCCAAAGTTCAACCTACCCGATCCTCACGTGCATTTTCGGTGACTGCTGCAAGGCGCCCAGCCTCCGCTCCCGAATGGTACGATCACCCGCTCCCCGCTTGCATCGCAGCCGATAGGGCGGAAAGCCTCGGTTGAGAAAAGTTGCCAGACGCACAGCCGCTGCTCGTGGAAACGTACCCTTACCCGATCCTCACGTGCATTTTCGGTGACTGCTGCAAGGCGCTCAGCCTCCGCTCCCGAATGGTACGATCACCCGCTCCCCGCTTGCTTCGCAGCCGCTAGGGCGGAAAGCCTCGGCTGAGACAAGTGGTCCAGCACTGCTAGTGGCGACCAGCCTCAGTTGCTTTTCCCTATTCCCAAAGCGGAGACCCTTTTTGCGCAGGAAACTCTAACGCGAGCAGACAACCATCACCTTCAGTCGGCCCGCTCTCTACCAAAATTTCCGAGTCAGTAAGCCACCCTGGCCGGACTGAGACATATCCCAGCCAGGATAACTACTTTACACTGGATTGAAGTGTACCAACACATGATCAGATGCAACAACTTCTTTAATCTGTTGATAGGCATTTTGACATTGATTCGTCCATTCAAACTCTACATCTTTTCTGAGAAGCTGATAAATCGGATCCATTTTCTCGGAAAATCTATCTATGAACTTGGAATAGTAGTTTACCATTCCGGTGAATGCACGAACTTCAGAAATGTTTCTTGGATTTGGTGCGTTCAGCACACACGAAACTCGTTCCTTGTTTTTGCTGAGACCGTCCTTGTCAATATTGAACCCTAAATATGTTATTTTGTTTTTGAAAAACATGCACTTTTCTTTATTTAAGTGTAACCCTGCTGACTTAAACCTAAACCTTTCTTAATGTGTCCACATGAGATTTCAAATCTAAACCAGTGATGGTTATGTCATCTTGATAAACGACAACATAAGGAATGTTTCGAAGTAAAGATTTCATTGTCTTTTGGAATATGGATGCTGCAGTTTTGATTCCAAATGGTAATCTTTTGACCTTAAAGATTCCTACATGTGTGCTCCTCGTGCATAATGACTGAGACTCCTGATCAAGTAATAACTGATTGTATACTTGAGATAAATCCAGCTTTGTAAAACGTTGGCCTCCCTGTAATGCAGCGAATATCTCGTCAATTCTTGGAAGCGGGTACCTGAACTCATTAAGATATTTATTAATGGTAACTTTGTAGTCTGCGCAAACCCTTAATTCACCATTAGGTTTCAGTATGGAAACAAGAGGGGTCCCCCAATCTGAACTATCTACTTGCTCAAGCATGCCCTGGTCTACCAGCTTTCTTATCATTTGCTCTACCTTTGACTTCCACATGAATGGTAAGGGTCTCGGCTTGTGAAAGATAGGTTTAGCTTCTTCCGAAAGTCGAAGTTTGACCGTTTCACCGTGATACGCTCCTAATTCATCTGAAAAAACTGAATAAAACTCGTTTTGAATTTTATCTACTAGCGTTTTAGTGCTTTCACTGCTCTCTATGGCATTGACTTGACATAATTCGAAGTTGAATGCTCGTAAAAAGGATCTTCCTAATAGAGGCATATTTTTAGACTCGGTCAAGACAAAAATAGAATTGGCATAGGTGTCTTTGAATTTAATTTGTACAACAAACTCACCCAGAATCCTTATCGGTTCACCATTATAATTTACATATGGTGTTTCGCAAGATTTTAACTTGGGCGTTTTCATTTCTCGAAATAGATCTACAGGGATCAGGTTACTAGGTGCACCCGTGTTACATGCTGCATCAAATTTGATGCCATCCACTTCAACCGTAAGTGTGTACACTTCCTCTAAACCTTTACCTAAGATACTGAAAATGCTATTATTAAAAATTTCGTTATGACTATTTAGGTGATTTGGATCAGATACAAAGTTTACATATCTTCCTTTAGTTGCTTTGCATACAGTTGCAAGATGTCCAATTTTGCCACATTTATGACAAGTACTGTCCTTGTATTTGCACTCCTGTGATGAATGATTTCGCCCTCCGCATCTTGAACATGGCTGCCGCTTTTTGCCTTTCGACACTTGCTTATGGTGAGTCTTGTTTACGAAATTGACCATTCCTGCTTTCCTCCATCGTACACGCCTTAGTCGCCAACTTGGTCTCGTACATTAGTGCCACATCCAGGGATATAGTCCCGTCTTCCTCGCAAAATCTTTGAAACAGCTCGTTGGGCATTCCAACGATGAATTTGTCTAGAACAAATGCTTCTAGATGCTGTCCAAAAGTGCAGCTGAGCGCTAGTTTTTTTACCCTTGCAAACCATGCTGCCACCGATTCTTCAGCGAGTTTACGAGCCAGATGAAATTGCCTGCGTTCTTAGAATGTGATTGTTGGCGGTGTATACTGGGTGTGTAGCATGGCGCATAGTTCTTTGTATGTCTTTCTTGTCGGTAATTCTGGGCTGCTGTAATACACAATAGGCGTACCTGATAGCCACTTCCATACTGTTCCCAATTCATTAATACCCCTTTTATTTCTAAATGGTAATAGTTGGGACATGAGGATTTTAATAATGTTTAAATTTTGTGCAATGTCCCATTCTAATTCAGAATTCGGACTTTTATTACCAATATTATTTTCAATTTGAATTATTTCTTTGTAAAAACTTAAATTAGTAATATGGAATAGGTCCTCAAAGGAGTCGTAAGTCATTACATCGTTTTCGTTTTTAAGTAGTAAATACTCGTTGTTAGTGTAGTCAATAATTTCCGAGTGGCAAAAAGTAATCAAAATAGCGATGATAAATGGGATTTCCATCGTCTGTAAGAGATGGATTATTTAATATTATCTTTATGAATAACTCTTTTTTTATTATTAATTATTACTTTGTTTGGTAAGTTTTCCTGAACGACTTGTTTTTTGAATCTTGGACCTAGTTTGTTTCTTTCTCCGAATCTGTTTTTCGTATACTACTTCTCCTACGTGATAATTTTTTTGTAATTTATTTTTATTTTGATGATCTAACATTTTAGTTTGTGCTATCTGTAATTTGACTGGTAAGTCGCTATGATTTATTTTATTAAACAAGATGTTGTAGGGTTTTTGGTTTGTCACTGAGTGAATTGTCAAATTGTAATTTTTTGCTGCTCTTATAATAATTTCAGAATAATCTAGGAGGCGGTACTCGTCTTTAATACAACGAGCTATTTCTGTTAAGGTTGAATGAACTCTTTCAACTTGTCCGTTGGATGGGCTATGTCTAGGGTCTGTATAATGAATTGATATTCCAGAACGTTGTAAAAAGGATTTAAACTGTGCCGATACGAAACTCGGCTCGTTATCTGTCATAATTGTTTTTACTAGTGGAAATGTTTGAAGTAATTCGTATACTTTTGAGTCAATGTTCTTTTAGTTACTAATTTCTTTTACAACTAGGTATTTAGAGTATGAATCGATGCAAGTTAAAAACGTTAGATTTTGTGCGTAATAAATATCAATATGTAAATGTTGACCTTCTATTTTTGGTATTTATTTATATTACAAATTTCGCAATTTGTGATATATTCCTTTAATTTTTTGTATAAGTTTGGCCAATAGTATAGCCTTCTGATTTTTTTATAATTCTCATCTAATCCTGTGTGAGCTCGACAATGGGTTTCCTCTATTATTATTGCTTTATCTTCGTTATTTGTTATATCTTGAACAAAAATTTTTGTATATAGAAATTTATTTGTAAAATTATCTTTTAGTGGAGTTTGAATTTCATACAATACTTCAGGGGTGCAGAGGATTCATGTGCTAATATTCGGTTGCAGAAATTCTTTTAGAATTGTAATTAAGTTTTCTGGTTGGTCATATTCTATGATATGCCTTCTGTTGTCGAAGACATTGATTTGTTCATGTATTGTAAAGTTTCCTTTTGCTAATAGAAGTTGTTGTTTAAACTGATTAAGGGGTTTTTTGTTTCGTTAATTATGTTATCAAAGCTGCTTTCGGCTGAATGTTGAGTGCCAGAATCCGTGGATTCTTCATTCTCTTCTTCTGTTATATTATTTCTTTCGATTCTAGAAAGGGCATCCGCTACTACATTAGTAGTACCAGGCTTATATATAATTTTTGGGTTAAAACTTTCTATGTAATTAAACAATCTTTTTAATTCAACATTTGGGTTTTTATCCGAAATAGCGTAAGAGAGCGGTTGATGGTCCGTATGTATTTCTAGTTCTGATACTCCGTATAAATAATTTCTTAAGTTTTTTAGTGCCCAAACTATCGCTAGAAGTTCTTTTTTATTGGTAGCGAAATTTCTTTCGGTTTTATTGAGTGTCTTAGATATAAAGGTAATTGGGTTTCCGTTTTGGGAGAGCACTGCTCCTATAGCTAAATCAGAGGCGTCTGTTGTTAATGTACATTTTTTTGTGTAATCTGGTTGAACTAGTTCTATGTAGCTAATTAGTTGTTCTTTTAGTTCGTTAATGGCCTGGATTGCCGGATCATCGAGAGTAATTGAGACATTTTTTGACATTCTCTTTGAAATTTTTCCATTGGAGCCTTCTAAAAATCTGGTTAGGGGTTTGGCAATGGACGCGTAATTTTCGGTTTTAATAATGTTCTGTGATACTACATATCCTAGAAATGATGTTTCCATTTTAAAAAATTCGGATTTTTCTAGTGATATTTTCATATTGGCTTTGTGTAGAATGTTAATTATCGAATTGAGGTCATTTAAATGTGTTTTGAGCAGAGCTCGCAAATAACTGTCGACCGTTTCTCCTTGTCTGCAAATAAGTGTCTTCTCCTGACCCTTTACGAAAAGATTTGGAGAGCAACCGATTTATGGGTTCTTGAATGAGCTCGCTCGCGTTCAGAGCGAAACCGTTTATTTCTATTCTGGTTGTTCCAAGACCGTTCGTTAAGCGTCTGTTTTGCAGATATATGGAATATGGAATCAAAATGGAACTTGTTAACAAAAATATTTGAAAATAAATTTAAAATTCTGTATTAAACAAATTACATATATTATTTCTTTTTCACAACGAAAGTAAATGTGAAGACCGTTTGCATTGAGTTTTTCGGTCAATCGGTCTTTTGCTGACTCTCATTCCGCTCTTTACGCACTGCTCATTGAAAGAGCGATATACAAAGATCTCAACGAAAAGCGCTCAACAGAAAACATAAATGAAGACAGCAAGAGTCTCTTGCTCAGAGCGAGAGCGAGAGAGTATGAACTTTTTCGGTTGTGCTTGCAACGAGAGCGCAGGAAGAAAAACGGTCAACAGTTATTTACGAGCTATGGTTTTGAGGGAGTGAGAAAAAATAATTATATCGTTCATGTAAACATGGCAGAATTTTCCAATATGTTCTCTAAGTATATCGTCCATTGTTCTCTGGAATATTCTGGGCGCATTTGTAAGCCCGAATGGCATTCTTATGAATTCGTATTTTCCGTTGTTAATGGAAAATGAAGTTTTTTCTACGTCTGATTCTTTCATCAAGATTTGATGGAAACCTGATTCTAAGTCTATCGTACTAAAATATTTAGCCTTCCCTAGGTTAGATAAAATAACTGACGGATCCTGCATGGGGTATCTATCCGGAATTGTGTTGAGGTTTAATTTTCTAAAATCAATGCAGAGTCTGTGTTTGGGGGTGCAGGGCTGCCAGTTTAGCTATTTAGTTGCTAGATCTAGCAACTTTTTAATAAATTTGCAACTTTTTTTTTCGATTTGCTATTAGCAACAAATCTAGCAACTTTTCATTTTTATACCCGTTACTCGTAGAGTAAAAGGGTATATTGTATTCGTGCAAAAGTATGTAACAGCTAGAAGGAAGCGTTTCCGACCCTATAAAGTATATATATTCTAGATCAGGGTCACTAGCCGAGTCGATATAGCCATGTCCGTCTGTCCGTCTGTCTGTCCGTCTGTCTGTCCGTATGAACGCTGAGATCTCGGAAACTATAAAAGCTAGAAGATTGGCATTTTGCATGCAGATTCTAGGAGTTCCTACGCAGCGCAAGTTTTTTTCAAAAAGGTGCCACGCCCCCTTTAACGCCCACAATCGCTAATATACGATTTTAAAAATTTAAATATTTCGGAAAAGTAAAAATGCAGTTTTATTGTGTTTATCAATACCTATCGAAATGTAGAAGAAATCGGGCCATTCGTTAAAAAGTTATGCGTGATCAAAGTTTCTATCTCCATCTCCCTCGCACTCCCTTTACCTCAGTAACGGGTATCTGATAGTCGGGGCACCCGACTATAGCGTTCTCTCTTGTTTTTTTTGCAATTTTAGCAACTTTATTACAAAACTAAACATTTTGTTATTTTTCTTCATCATTTTGAACTTTTTTATACTTATTCCAATTTACTGAACCAATTACGATCGAAAATGGTTCACAAAGATATCGGAATTATTTTTTAACTCAGTGGTTCAATTATTTGAACACATTTGATCTCTTTTGTGCTGTGTAGTGTCGGTTGCCCTTCTTTCCAAAGTCCACGAAAACGGAGGAACAAGAAGCGGCACTATGCCTATACATTGCAAAACATACGGCAATGGCGACAAGCGATCATTTATATGCATAATTAGTTTAAAAGTTAAATGTAACTGATCTAGCATTTTTTTGGGCTATTTTTCGACGAATTTTTAGCAATTTCTAGCAACTTTTTTTTCAAAATCTAGTAATTTCTGCTTGGGAGTTTCTGGCAGCACTGTGGGGGTGCCGTCTTCATTAGTACCTTTCTTTGATACTACAATCATAGGCGAATTATAAGGGCTTTTGCTGGGTCTAATGATTTCGTCTTCAAGCATACGACTTATTTCCTGATTCACAAACCCATTTACTGCTTGTGAATATGGGTACTGTCTTGAATAAATTGGTTTGTCATTAATTGTGTCTATCTCGCATCGAACATCTGTCCGGAATGGAAAATTCGTATTTATTTCTGAGTGTACTTTTGTATTTACAATTTTTTCTGTATAATTGGTTATTATTGTTTCGTCAGTAGTGTTTTCTAAATTATTAATATCGAGGGTATTGTCGAAGTTGCTACCTATATTTTCATCTTCTGAAATGTTTATTTTGTTTATGTCGAGCTTGACATCTACTGCGTGGTCGGAATCTGAAGATCCCAAACTGTTTGACTCATCTGTGTCGGAAATATCGTCGACGGCGCCTTCGGAACTTGATTGTCCCAAACTGATTGTATCGGAATTGACATTAATGGCTTGTTCGGGGTTTATATACCCCAAACTCTCTATGCTAGCTGTATTTTTATTCGTAAAACTTTCATGGTTAAAATATCTATCTAGTATATATTTTTTTAGGGGAAGTATGGGTGTTTCATTGTTTGATTCTAACAAGTTTAATTTTTCCTCATAATGCAATTGTTCCGTTTTCCCATTATATTTTATTGTATTATTGCTTATGACAATAACTGCTCCTATCTTTCTTTTTCTTTCTTGGTTATAGGAGTTTGTTTGGAAATTATTATTTTTGTTTTGGTACTGCCAGCCTTTGGGAAATGATTGGTTATTAGGATTATAATTTTTATTTTGGAATTTGATGCTGGCGTCCACTTCCATTGGCTCACTCCTGTTTTGATAAGTATTATTCGCTTGTGTCCAAACATTATTAGTTGGGTTTGAATTGAACCGAGCGTTGTTATACTGATAGTTATTATGATTTTGATAATTATTAGTATTTTGATAGTTATTAGGGTTTTTATAGCTATTAGTAAGTTGGTAGTTATTATTATTTTGATAACTATTATTTTGATAGCCATGTTTGTTGGCATATTGGTAGTTGGCATTTTGCCCTTGATAATTTTGGTTATCATTGGTTCTATTCAGGCGCAATTGATTGCCCTGATTATTGTTGTCAAATTTATAATATGAATCATTTGAAGTTCGTGGGTTTTCGTTAAAGCGGCGTTGAGGAGTGCTAAAACGATAAGCGAACTGTGCCCTTATCTGGTTGCTTTCCATTTCTTGCACTATGGCTAATGCGTTTGGCAAGTCTGGAGGGTTAAGGGAAAATAACATGCCGGAAATTGAGCCGTTTAGGCCAGTTATAAACACTCTCAAAGCATTTTGCCTATGTCTGAGGTTTGTTTCTGTGGTTATGGGATTTTCTTTCCCGTAAGTCATTATGGTTTTATTTATTAGTAAGGCTATTTTTTTATTAACCAAATTATAAAAGTCCATAACTGAGAATTTATTTTGTGTAAGGACGCTTAGTTCCTGTTCAATTATGTGGATAGGTCTTTTGTCGAAGTCGAGCCTGGCTAAAATTGCGTTAAGGTTTAACACCGTTCCGTGATTTGTTAAGGCATCATTTGCCTTTCCTATTATTTTATTTCTTAAAATGGTTAAAGCTACAAAATACCTGCGGCTTTTACGAACGTATAATCCCATTGCGGTTTCAGCGGCTTCCCGCCAGCCCACGTAATTTTCTAAACTTCCGGAAAACTGGGAACGGATTTTACTACCTCCAAAGTTTCGTCGCATGTTATGTTATCGTCAATCTGTTCGACTTGATATTCGGTTACTAAATTAGCTCTTGAGTCTAACAGGGTACGTACATTTTTTATTTCGTCTTGTAAAGGGGTTACATTGCTAGCAATCAATCGGACAATTAAGTCTGTGGTTAATGTTTGTTCGTGTGTTTGTTTGTTAGCGCTTCGGGTAGTCGACGGACCATTTGTAACAGTCATTTTAAAATTTTGTAATGCGTATATTAACCAGGATTAATCTATCACTTTTAGCAAAATCTTTCTGTGTTTATTAATGAAGATTAGTTTTATATATATTGAATATTGTTTAGAATTGTAGATAATAATTTATTTCTTATTTAAATATTTTTAAAATTCTAATTCGACTCTCACGATTTGTTGTCTTCTGTGTCCTGGTGGTCCTTTCAGTTCAATGATGGATTTTTGATCCTGGGTCTTCTTAGTCTTCTCTCAGTAATTTTGTTTCGTTCCTTTTCTTGCTACTTCTTGGTTTTATCAAATTGTTTGTGTGTGTCACTTTCTATAGTTTTTTCTTTTTTTTGTTTTCTTTGATTAATTTTTTTATTTTGTTTTATTTTATTAAACAACAAAATTTTTTGATGATTTTTATTACCCTTTAGGAATATTAAAAATGATGATGTATTTTTGCACTTTTTATATTTGCGTTTTGTAAATTTAAGTTTTGCACCTATTTTTTTATTATATTTGGCGTTTTGTTAATATATATATATTTTTTTTTTTTTAATGGTTAATATTTTTTTTCACTTTTTGCGATTGTTTAATTTCCTGGATAATTCATATTTAATATTTTATTGTAATTTTTCACTTTTATTATTTGGCGTATTCTGCTCCTTTTTTATTTCGTTATTTTAAGTGTTGCACTTTTAATTGTGTTTTTTAGAATTTCACTTTAGTTGTTTCTTAGCACAATAATATTTTCACTTTATGCTCTGGTTTTTTTTATCCGGTACGTTTTGTTTTTTTACATAGAAACCTTTTTTATTTTCGGGTCTATGATTTATTTTTATGGGAACACTCGCGAATATCTTTTATTTCATTTCGATATTTTTTACAGCGCTGGCCCACGCTGGGCGCCAATTACAAATACGTTACCGAATATATTTAATACAATTAGAATACAATCATTCTTAGACTTAATTCACGACTGCCCAAGCTTGAGTTGGTTCTCTTCCCTTGTTGCCTCGGGATCGAAGCTTTTAAAGTTTATCTTCGTAATTTTCCGAAGTCTTGGTTTCCGAAGTTAATTCCCGATTAAGATTGCTGTGATCAGCATGGAAAATTTGGAAGCGAACGCGATGCCTAAAAAAGAGGGTTCGCGGTGTTGGGATTCTTACGGATGTTTAGTTTAAAGTTTGGCCGGCCTCTGGCGGAATGCTAGGGGGAATTTGTTTACGTCTGTCTCAAGCTTGGCTCGCCGTTTGCGAGGGTGGAAATGTTTATAAGATAAGAACCCGTGAGAACTCAGTAGCAAGCTCTGCCAAAATAAATTGTTTACAATATTAATTAGAATCTTTAATTAAAGTTATGGTTAATTTGTATTTCGAAGTAATCGTATAATATATGTTTATCGTGTGGTTGTGTTTAGATGAGTGGGGACTGCTTGCTTTGTCGATTCGGCGCTTCGGAAGGGCCGAGTGATGAACTGCTTGCTATCGTGATCCGGTGTGCGTGCTTCGGCGCTCCGGAATTGCCGAGTGATGAACTGCTTGTTGTCGTGACCCGGCGCTGCGGAAGGGCCGAGAAGTCGCGTCGGCGCTGCGGAAGGGCCGAGAAGTGGACTGCTTCGTCGTGCGTACGTCGGGTTCGTAGTGTTCTGGGTCGTTGGGAGAGATCTACTTGGATTTTTTTTTTTTTGTTTTTGCGCGGAGTCCCACGGCCCACTTACCCGCCCAACCGACCGAGGTGCGCAGCCGTGTATCGTACGGCACGATTCGCGAGAAGATAGACGCGAGATAAGAAAATATAGGAAAAAGTCCGGGGAAAAAAGAAATAGTAAGATCAATTTTGTGCCAATGAAGCTAGTATTAATCTTTTTAAGAGCGGCAGAGAGTCAAGATTTGAGATTATAGGAAAAAATCTATTATAGTCAGAACACAATACTCTGAAAGGCTCATGCAAGGCATAGTTAGATCTACAATGATTTAATATTAGGCGAATATAATGCTTGGCACAGAAAAGTCGACTTACCAAGTCGGGGGAATCAATAAAACCATGTATAAGGTTATAAATGAAGACAGTACCAAGAATCGTTCTACGGTTGGCTAGGGAGGGTAAATTAATCAACAGAAGTCTACTAGAATAAGAAGGTAAGTTAAGATTTCCATCCCAGTTTAGGCGCCGTAAAGCAAAACGGAGAAAGTTTTTTTGTACTGATTCAATACGACCAATTTGTATTCCGTATTGCGGACTAGTGGGATTATGGAATGTACATAGGGCATCGTTAGTTTCGGTCTGCCGGGCATCGTTAGGTTCGAACTGCCGTTCTACATCCGTTTCGTTTCCGGGTCGGGAGCCGTGACGTCTGGGGGAACTCACTGAGGTGGGCCTCTATTACGAAAACCGGGCCGCCTCAGTGATCACGACTGGGTCTGGGCTGATTTCTAGGAAACCACACCGGGACGCCAGTGATCCTCACCAGGTCGCAGAACCGATTTAAAAACCGAGTTCTTACGGATCCACCAATACTAGATCATCCAATACCAATACTATCTACCAGAACACTTACCCGGATATTTCTCCTTGTTGCTGATGTTTCCTCGAAGATCGTCGGAACGCAAGTGACTCATCTAGGGTCTTGCCTCTGCTTATATAGGCTCCGTTGAGTGTGCCCAGAGCGGTCGATGTCGAGAATCCCGATATCGATAACTCGTTATCGGGTCACGAATATATCGATGGTAGTCGACTATCGATGTATCGGTGGAGGCTTATCGTTTTGGGCGCGCGTTTTGAAAGTGCGCGATTATTTGTGACGCTGGGACGTCACAGTCCTTATACTGCAAGCACAACTTAACATCATCTGCGTACATAAGTACTCGAGAATGACTTATAATTGATGGAAGATCGTTAATAAATAATGTAAAAAGTAACGGACCCAGATGGCTCCCTTGTGGGACACCGGAGGTAACACGGAGAATTTTAGAAATTGATTGATCGCTTTCTCTCGAAGGTGATGAGATGAGCCCCCTTCAATGAGCGATGCCTGATTATTATTAATCCTACTAAGATCGTCCGCGTCGGGCGTACCCGCCACGACCTTAAGGACTGAGCCCAAAAAATCAAGGCTCCTGGCCATCCTGTGGTGTATCTTGAGCTCATCCAAAATATTCTGGACATGTTCGATGTCAGCTTCCAGCAGCTTCCTCATGTGGGATTGTAGGAACAGTTCGAGCATTCTGATAGTGGAGTCAATTATGCAAGACAACTCAGATAAATTCGTCGAGCGCCTAACTAGGACATACTGTTCCCATACTAAAACATTCCCGTCTAACACCGGGATGTATTTCGCATGCGAGAAGTCGGTGATCCGCGCACTTGCGGTGGACAGCAGCACGATGGATATTACGGCAACCGTGTGGAAATTATAGCAAGTATTGAGTGTTAAGATAAGGGGGAAAGTGGCAGCTAAAATGCCTATCTGATGTTGTCCTTATGGACCTCCCTCCCCCTAATGAGAACAGATGTTCCCAGATCTGCTTCCACACGCTCTTCCGAATAAAGCGGCGTCAACTTGTTTCCTAATCTCCTGTTGTTACGTAGGTGCACTTTTTCACCAACTTTGAAGACACGGTTCTGTCTAGAAGGATTAATTCTGTCCAGGTTAGACTGTTGTGCTTTTTCAATTTTGGCTTTGATTGCCAGTTTGATCTCGTCGCTGATGGCGTGGATGACCTCCACTGGCCTAAACTCTGTGACCGAATGTAGCTTATAGTAGACCGCAATATCAGTTCCACAGTATCCTCGATTTTTTTTTTCAATTATGAGGCATCTGGCGATTTCTGCCAGGGTACTGTGAAATCGTTCTACTTGGCCATTGAAGCTACTATGTCACGGTGGCGCATTGACAACATCGACATTGGTTTTTCAGCAATGATGTGATTGTTTCGGAGTTGAAAGAGGCCTCGTTGTCGCAGTATATTGTTTTAATATTTGGGTAGAAATTTACCAACTGGAGAATAGGAGCTCATACGTCTATTATTGCCCTAAAAACTAAGGGTTGTACGATAGCAAATTTGGACAATTTGTCAATACAGGTTAAGAAGATTTTTTTTGGCGATATGCAACATTTATCCTACGTATGAAGGGATATGTGTTTTTCCTAATTCCTGCTTTTTAGGATGACGGTCGTACTTTGCTTTAATGCAGACTTTGCAATTTGCGACCACTTCGCTAGCTAGTCTTGACATGTTCGGGAAGTAATAATCCCGGAGGATGTTTTGCGTTCTCCTGCGCAGCCCGATGGTCCCGATTGTGCTCGGTGTTAGTCATCTCAAGCTGTTCATTGGCATTGGTAATGTGGCTGACGAAGGATTTCCAATGCCAAAACTTTGTTGCAAGGAACTCTTGTCTTAAGGCATGTTGAATGCAAGCCAGGGTAGGGAAATCACAACGTTGGCGTTGATAATCTCTTTAACGGATTCAACAAGCAAGTCTTTGTTATTAAAGTTAATGATGTGCCGAGTTCTATTGCCAAAAACGATGAAGTCTCTGCGAAGCGGTTCGCTTGCTTCCTCCAAAATGTTTCTGAAGCAGTTTAGGGGTTTGTCAGTGGTTTCTAGTTTAGTTCGCTGTATTTTAGTGTACGCGAAATCATGGTAATGGGTCTCTTATTTTGAGATAATACCGCACCTATTCTGATGCCAATTTATTACGAAGGTGGTCGAATGCGTTTCGCTGGGATTTATCGAGCCTGACAGCTACTTTTTTCGACATATCCTTGCTGACCGTTCCGTTTTCCCCTTTGAGAATGGCGGTGAGAGGTCTAGCAATAGCGGAAAAGTTTTTTACAAAACTTTTGTAATAGCTTTTTAGGCCGAGGAACGACCTGAGTCTAAACAGATTTTTTGGTTCGGAGAACTCTTTTATTGCCCTAACTTTTTCTGGATTTGTTTTGGTTCCTCCTCTAGTGACAATGAATCCTAAAAATTCTACGCTCTCTTTAAAGAATTTCGTCCTTTCCCGCGCCACCCTCATGTTGGCATCGAGCAGGCACTTAAGCACTATGTCAATGTGCTTAAAATGTTCAGTTTCAATTTCACAAAAAATTATAACGTCATCAACATAGACGTATTATATTTTGCCAATTTCTTCCCGCAGCACATCATCGATGGCTCTTTGGAAAATACTACCTGCGTGTTATAGGTCGAAAGGTAGTCGGTAGTCTTTTTCAGACAGGTATATCTGGTGATACCCTGACTTCAAGTCTAGTGTAGCAAAGAATTTGGCTTGGTCGTGTCCCGAGTTGGGCGCCAATTACATATTTCATGTGCCGGCTGGCTATACGACCGTGGCAGTGGAGTCGGTAGACTGTGGTTGCAGATATTGGTCTTAGCCGCAATAGTTGTAGAAGGTGGAATTTTCTGGTATTTTTTCGTCGATCTGAGGACCGTGCGTGCGCTTCTCACTGAACTTTTTTAAAAATAGGGGAAAAAAATCAAAAAACTTGCAAAAGTCGATTGCAGGAGTTTATATGTGAGAACAAAGTAACATTAATACGATCTGGGGTGCCTCTTGTTAGAGCAAAATGTTTATACGGTCAAAAAACTCAAAAGTGCAGCTATGAACTTTAAATTAGCAAATAATTATCAGTAAATTAAAAAAACAACTGTTAAATTTAAATTGTATTGTTTTTTAATTTCCTTGTACAGCGGCAGACTTGTCTTGCCAAGGTACGTTGATAATATCTTTTAAAGGCTCTTTCCCGCAAATGCGATATTTGAATTTTAACTGCTTGTCAACAAACCCAGCTGATTGACAGTACGATCGTGGCACGTTTAATTCTGATGAACTCTCGAAATTTTGGTCACACTGGAAAGATTAAAGTTTTTACGCTAACGTACTCGTTTGTCAATCTGAGTACTAGGCTTTACATGTGAGGACAAAATGACATTAATACGATCTGTGGAGTGCCGCCCAGAATTGTGGGATTTGTCAAATAAAAAACATTTTAATGCAACCATTATAAAAGAGCGTTGGAGGAAATAGCCTGGAAAATGGATAAAAATAGTAAGTCATAATTGTACATTATTAATTATTTGTGTAACGTGGACATATACAATTTTTATGTTTAGATAATAGTTGCAATACCACTGTAATCTCCGGACATCTATAAAAATTTGTCTGATATATCCTTGAAGAAACTTTCTTTAAGCCGATTTAGCGTCAACTTGGAACACGCTCTGTTAGTCGCGATATTCTTCAAAGTGTGGGGAGCCCATTTTACATAAGTTTTTGAAATACTTGCATACCACCTATTTATTATATATTAAAGCCTAGTATTCTGATCGACGAAAACCGTACGCCAGTCATGAGAGAGAGCGAGAGGCAAACAGCTGGTGTTCACTTTTCGTCGGTCCTTTTTTTCACGTCGGTCCCCTGATCGACGAAAAAAATACCAGAAAATTCCATAGCGTTGCCAGTCTGCGGAAATGAGTTTTGGGTGAACCCTAGCGAAAAGATTAAAAAATTTAATTAAAAATTTAATCTTTTGGCGTGCGCTTCTCACTGAACATTATAAGAAATGGAGGGAAAAACTCAAAAAACTCACAAAAGTCGATTGCAGGTGTTTACATGTGAGGAAAAAACAAGAGAGAACGCTATAGTCGAGTGCCTCGACTATTAGATACCCGTTACTCAGCTAAACAACTTAATATAAATATGCCTTCTTGTAATAAATTGACTAGAAATATTAAACATACATACTTATATTGGCTAAACACATACATTCTTAAATAGTATTATGTATATTAAAGTCTAAATGTTTGCACAACACGAGTAACGGGTATAGCGAATAGCTTTTTTGAAAGGAGTTATCTTTGCCGGGCAATTGCAACTGTGTACAATGTAAATACATACATATGTTTATGCTTACATAAGTACACACATACGCCATTGTTTGACTCAGACCTCCAATTTGGCTAACTTGATTTGATTTGCATAGTTCTTGGGATATAGTTCGGTATTGACAAAAAAGGCGGAAATGTAGGCGCTAGCCAGGCTAAAGCGTTTAATGGGTTTTTGGGCGTTAGAGTGGGCGTGGCAAACTTTTATTAGGCCAATCGATATTTATTGACGAAACAAATACATATCAATTAAAATTTTCATAATATCATCAAAACTGTGGCCACAGCTTGTGGATTATGGGCGTCAGAGGGGGCGTGGCACCATTTTGAAACAAACTTGCGCTGCGTAGGAACTCCTCAAATCTACATGCAAAATGCCAATCTTCTAGCTTTTATAGTTTCCGAGATCTTAGCGTTCATACGGACAGACAGACGGACAGACAGACGGACAGACGGGCAGACAGACGGACATGGCTAGTTCGACTCGGCTAGTGATCCTGAACAAGAATATATATACTTTATAGGGTCGGAAACGCTTCCATCTACCTGTTACATACTTTTGCACGAATACAATATACCCTTTTACTCTACGAGTAACGGGTATAATAACATTAATACTATCTGGGGTGCCTCTTGTCAGAGCAAAATGTTTTTTAGGTCCAGAATGTACGAAAAAACACAATAAAAGTGCAGCTATGAACTTTAAATTAGCAAATAATTATCAGTAAATTAAAAAAAACAACTGTTAAATTTAAATTGTATTGTTTTTTAATTTCTTTGTACAGCGGCAGACTTGTTTTGCCAAGGTAGTTGATAATATCTTTTAAAGGCTCTTTCCCGCAAATACGATATTTAAATTTTAACTGCTTGTCAACAAACCCAGCTGATTGACAGTACGACCGTAGCACGCTTAAATCTGATAAACTCTTAAACTTTTGGTCACACTGGAAAGATTAAAGTTTTTACGCTAGCGTAATCGTTTGTCGATCTGGATACTAGGCTTAACTGACGAAAGAATCGATATGAAATACAATTCTTCAATCATATAAGCTTTTAATAATTAATAACCTCTTTACACTTAAAATACTCCTAATGTTATTCGTACAGCAAATAGGGAGGGGGCGGAATTTTTCGCTTTTCCCTGGGCGCCAGCAACCCAAGATCCGCCACTGGGTGGGTGAAGGATGTGGTCTGTGGGAATCGGATTTTCACATTTGTCAAAAATCCCAAGCGTTTCCAACGGATGGACTCTATGGGAATTATAGTGTCTTCCCACAGAGATCCACCATCCGTTGAACGGATGGTCCATAAGCTGTTCCCGTTCCAAAAATTTCCTAGTTAGTACTGCATCCAAATTTACCGGACTTTTTTTATGGGTTCGCATTTTCAGCCGTTCTCGCGACAGATGAGATTTTACACAGATATACTCCGCGTGTATTCTTATAATATATATGTACTATACGCGCTCTTTGCATGGGCTCTCGCGACAGACCAGATTACATACCTATATGTATACTCAGAGTGTATAGGTATGCGAGAGCGCTGCATGCTATACGCAGTCTTTGCATGGGAATTCGTTCGTGACCTCGCGACAGGCGAGATTGAGATTTTTATATATATATTTTATAAATGAATATTAAACGGAAAATTTATTTAATTAAATATTTAATTTGACTTGTGTTGCTGCTATTGTATTGTGTTAAACAACAAATCTAAAGTGTTAGTAGAATTAATAAAAACATTGTTGTAGTGCTTTTGTATACTATAGTGTTACTTTATTTTGTATACATTATTACAACTGCTGCTCGTCATCACGTAAGTAAATTATTATTTTATTTGGTAAATTTTGTTACGTACATGATACGTACATAAACAAATGCACGTATTAAATAAAATTATCTAAAAAATGAGAAACACGTGGGGTACATATATGTTTACAATAGTGTACAATACTATTAGTATACGCATATGTATATATCACCTGTCTCTTTCTTCGGCTAGGGAGACAACTTTCTGTTTTACCAACAGTTACATTAAAAGAATACAAGTTTGGCGCTAGCGTTTAAAAAGGCGCTGCATTTAAAGTTTGAAATTAATAAATATTTACAAAATTTCAGAAAATCTCGAAATTTTGGGAGACTAGGAAAATTAACTCTATGCTCATTTCAGCTAAGAATTACAAATTATCGGAAAGCCGGAAAAGTAGGAAGTTCTGAAAAATCAAAAATATACTCATTTTATTAGAGAATTTCACTAGGGACGTGATTCGATGGTCGGAAAATCACTAAAAATTATGGGAAAACCGGAAAAGTAGGGAAACCCGAAAAATATATATGCTTTTTAAAAATTATATATGATTTTTTATGTACGATTTCTCATGTCGCGAGCGCATCTAAAAATGCTCACCCAAAAAAGTGCCCACCGCGCCATAAGTTCAAGTTTTCACTTCTGCCTGCACTCCCGAAGTGTTTCCTATCCTAATTCCTTGTTTTCCTAGCTTAATTTTTCGATAGTTATGCCCTCTTCCCATAGAGTCCATCCGTTTGAAACGGTTGCGATTTTTGACAAATGTGAAACTCCGATTCCCACAGAGCACATCCACCATCCACCATCCGATAACAGCTGATCTGAACAGCTGTGGCTCATCATTTTAGCCCGTTGCATTTTGCACAACATTTAAAATGAGCACAACAGCGTTATAAATGATACTTGGTAACAGACTGCAAGTGATCTACGCGAACAATCAAATCGAAGTAATACGTCTGCAGATTTTTGCCAGCCTGCAGACAAAATATGAACACCTATTGCCCAATATTGTCTAAATGGTAACAAATCAAGTTCATTATATTTAAATGTTTGTTTTTTGTTTTATTATAATTTCATATTTTATTTCATTTTAAATGTTCTGCTCAATGTTATGAGTAAGGTATGCGCCTAAGAAAGAGTGGAGCAACACCTAATGCTGCCACACGGATGGAGCAGTAATTAATTAATTATTACAAGTATAAACAGCATTTTTTGAATTGGCGCCTTCCTGTTCAAAAATTACCCGCCATTATTTTTTTAAATTTTCGTATTGAATGTTCCAATTTCCACTGTCAAGAAGAAGAACTCAGAGTTGCACCAAAAAAACATCGCCTAACTATCGCATAAAAATGTCCGTCAAATTTGGATGGGGAACTAACTGGGAATTTTCGGAACGGCAAAACCTTATGGACCATCCGTTCAACGGATGGTGGATGGTGGATGGAGCTCTGTGGGAAGAGGGCATTAGGCGATGTTTTTGGAGCAACTCTGAATTCTTTTTCTTGACAGTGAAGCCAAGTATCCAGATCGACGAAAACCGGACGCCAGTCATGAGAGAGAGCGAGAGGCAAACAGCTGGCGTTCACTTTTTTTCACGTCGGTCCCCTGATCGACGAAAAAAATACCAGAAAATTCCATAGCGTTGCCAGTCTGCGAAAATGAACTTTGCGTGAACCCTAGCGAAAAGATTAAAAAATGTAATCTTTTGGCGTGCGCTTCTCACTGAACATTATAAGAAATGGAGGGAAAAACTAAAAAAAACTCGCAAAAGTCGATTGCAGGAGTTTACAATTGAGGACAAAATAATATTAATACTATCTGGGGTGCCTCTTGTCAGAGCAAAATGTTTTTTAGGTCAAGAATGTACGAAAAAACACAATAAAAGTGCAGCTATGAACTTTAAATTAGCAAATAATTATCAGTAAATTAAAGAAAACAACTGTTAAATTTAAATTGTATTGTTTTTTAATTTCTTTGTACATCGGCAGACTTGTCTTGCCAAGGTATTTGATAATATCTTTTAAAGGCTCTTTCTCGCAAATACGATATTTGAATTTTAACTGCTTGTCAACAAACCCAGCTGATTGACAGTACGACCGTAGCACGCTTAAATCTGATGAACTCTCAAACTTTTGGTCACCCTGGAAAGATTAAAGTTTTTACGCTAGCGTAATCGTTTGTCGGTCTGGATACTAGGCTTGAATATTAAAACATTCACGACGCAAACGTAAACAATGATGACTAGTAACTTTTGAAATGGAATGCATCGAAGCAAAGGGTATGAACAATAAAAAATGTTTATATTTGTATTAATTCATTGTCGCTCCACTCATTTCTAGGCGCATACCGCATCCACAACATGGAGCAGAACATTTTGGATAACGAGTATGTACCCAGACTTATATTTGTGATCTACAATTTATTACTGTGGAGATCTTAGATGTGGATCCCCGATGCACTTTAAGCCTCCACCTGTAGCGAAACTCAACGCTCAGGCAGCACTGCGCCGCTTGCAAAGCGCGGGTTACCGCCTCAGTACATTCCCACGGCGGTCCCCCACCTAAGCCCCTACGGTTGACAAGCAGCTAAAAACCAAACACTTTATTGGCAACTAAGTTGCCAACCAAACAAACATCGCGGCCACTGCTGAATCCAAGCCCCATATATGCATCCGGTCCAATTACAAATCCATTCCGCTAGGTCAGCATATTGTATGTAAACACTAAGCTTTGAACAAAGAATTAAAAAATAAAGACTTCATTCTGATTTTCAACTCGAAACCATCAACTACAAAACATTTATTTGGTCGGGCTCTACCGGGACAATTATTGAAGAACCTACATAAGTTAACTGGCGCAGTCGGCAGGCCTCCGACTAAAGGACAGATTCTACCCAAGAAGCTCAAGGAAGGATCTGTGACGGCGGAGGATGACAGGAATTTACAACACTATAATTATCCTTATATTGTAAGAGTGAGTAGAGTGAAGTGTGAAATGGAGTGAAATAATAAATTATAAATAAATAAATGAAACAAAAATGATATAGAAAAGAAAATATAAAATAATTAAATGGAGAGAGAATTAAAGTGCAAGAATAAAATAATCAGTAAAGTAAAACATAAGGAGGTCGAGCCACGTTTAGAGAAGGAAAAAGAGGAAATGTAACAAGAATTGTGCACAGTGGGTGAAGGTGAAAATAACGATGCTTATATTCGAAGATAGGCAGTAAAGATTAAAGAAGTAATAGAAATCAAGTGCGACATTTTAAATTTTGGTTAAAATAAATGGCCGATGTCTGACGTCGGTGGACGGTTCGAGGTTGTTTCGAGCAGGTCAATCGAGCGGTCGGTTGCCGTCGGCTCGGGAAACGGTTGCGGTTGGCAATGGATCGGTATGACAAGAGAGCGTGGGGCGGCGTCGGTAGACGGTCGGGAGTGCCGAGTGTTCGATGCTGCACAGAGCGGGTCGACCAAGCGGACGGTTGCCGTCGAGGCGGCAAACGGTTGGTGTTGTCGTTGGTTCGATGCACACCGAGCGGCTTGGTAGACTAAAGATTGTGTTCGTCGTCGGTGGTCGGGGGCGTTGTGAAGATTCGTGACAGGCAGTGGTATGGCAACAGCTATAACAACAGCAAGCCAAGAGAAGGCCAGTTAGCGATCCAGGCAGCTGGAGATGGAGGTAGTGGACAATCAAGAATGTCTAAGAATTCAAATTATTCGAGACAGTCGAATAATTCGACCAACTCCAAGCGGTTATACAATTCGACCAATAACTCAGAGAGATACGGAAATAGACAGTCAATTAGCGGTCAACTCCATAATATCCAAGAGGATGAAGCAAATTTTTTTGCAATCAGCCTCGAACAACCAACAGGATATTTAAGAGCAAGGAGGGGCCACTTCACCCTACCATATATAACGATCAGAATTACTCCACACAAAACAATAAAATTAGGAATTGATCCAGGATCCACTTACTCTTTCATTCGTCCCGAATTAGCTCAACCACAGTATGTGAAGGAGCTGCATGACCCAATAGCCATTAAGACAATTACCCAATCACACACGATTTAGCAGGAAGCACACGTACCAATGCTCAAAGAATTCGGAGGAGTAGGAAATATGAGATTATTGCTCTTCAGATTTCATCAGTTTTTCGAGGGATTAATTGGTATAGACTTGCTGCAACAAATGAAAGCCGTAATTGATATTGAGAGGGGTTGGTTCCGCACGGTGGACACAGAATTGCAGATACATTCCACTTAGTATAGACCCAGCGAGGTTCACTCAATAGAAGTAGGGACAAAAGCAGTTATTTCTATTCCGGTATGTGTACCCGATGGGGATTTCTTGCTAAACAAAACAATAGTAAAAGAGGATTTGATCATTTCAGAAGGAATCTATAGGGCAGTGGCTGGAAAGAGCCTAGTCGAAATAACGAACTATGCGGAAAAGGATCATGAATTATTTCTGGAGAAACCGCCGTCCTTTCCCAAGGAAATTTGGGAACGGACAGACCAATAGCATACGCTAGCAGAACCCTGTCAGGATCAGAAGTGAAATATGCCACAATAGAAAAGGAAATGCTCGCCATTATATGGGCGATTAAGCATTTTAGACATTACGTATTCGGCACAAAGTTCAAGATAGTCACTGACAATAGGCCATTAACATGGATAATGAGCGTCAAGGAACCCGATTCCAAACTTGTAAGATGGAGACTCCAAATGTTGGAGTACGATTACGAGATTGTATACAAGAAAGGTTCTCTGAATGTAGTGGCTGACGCATTGAGCAGAATTCAACCGGAGCTCAATGTGTTGGAGGATGCCTCAGAGATGGCGACCAATGGAGAGACAATCCACTCTGCTGGAGAAGATCTTCAGTTGGGATTCCCAATATCGGAGAAACCACTAAACGAGTATAACATCCAGGTGGTCATACAGGAAGGTAGAGTAGCGGGAATACAGAAACAAATTCCGTTCAGGAATAAGTTGAGAACAATTTGGACGGATAACAATTTTGATGAGGAAACAGTTGGCCGCAAGTTAAAGGAAATCCTGAAACCTAAAAGAACGGTAGCACTCCCGATTCCAGACAACTTGGTGATAACAATCCAAGAGGCATATTGCAAGTATTTTTGGCTTATAGTAAGTTGTATAGGGCAATAAGATGTACAGTTTTGTTGCCGGATATAACGGAAAATAGTGAACAGGAACAGGTCATCAAAGACTATCACGAAAGGTCAAATCATAGGGGAATAGATGAAACATTAGCACACCTGAAAAGGAACGTGTTTTTCGTACATATGAAACAGGTAATTCCAAACAATTAATAATTGTCACAGTTGTCAAATACAGAAGTACGATAGGAAACCAAACAAGATCAAATACAGCCTTACAGAGACACCAAAGAGGCATATTCGTAAACAAGAAAAGTGTGCTAACCATAATTGACAAGTTCTCGAGATACGCTTGGGGATTAACAATCCCAGCAAAAGAATGCCTTAATATCGTTAAGGCAGTAAAGAGTTTCATGGCCTTATTCGGGGTGCCTAAAAAGATAGTCTGTGACAAAGGAGTAGAATTCTCTTCCAACTTGTTCAAGGCCTTTTGTAGGCAGTACGAATTAGAGCTACACACTACATCCTTTCAGCAATCATCGATCAGTTATACAGTCGAGAGACTGCACTCGACGATCACAGAAACATATAGACTAATAAATGAGACAAAAAGAAAAAAGAAACTTGAAATCAGGCATGAGGAAGTCCTGGATGAGGCATTTATAACTTATAATAATGCCATTCATTCAGCGACGAAACTAACACCGCAGGAGATGTTCACAGGGAGAACGCATAACTTCCTAAATAAAGTGTCTTCTAACAACGAACACGATTATTTACAGAAGATTAATGCGTTTCAAGCAGAGCTTTATCCAAGAATTAAGGAAAAGGTTCAGCAAGAAAAGAGCAAAAGAATAGAGGCGGCGAATGTTGACAGACAAAGACCGGACACAGTACAACCAGGAGACATAATATTTAGGAAAGAAAACAGGAGGGATAAGAAGACAACGGTCTCACACTAACCTCTACTAAACCACAAAAAATCCTTAAAGAAAAAATCAGAAGATTTATCAAGCCAAATGAACAATAATTACAGGTGGTCAAGGAGCATGGCCACAGAAAGGAAACTCGAAATCCGGCCATTGCTAGGGGAAGAACCACTAGCGCAAATAAATCTAGGCGCTGCAAAGATAATACAAACTCATAAAACATTGGTACACATAGTAAAATTACAAAAATATCAAGAGGCAATAGAACAGTTGGAACGAACACCCACAGAGGTAGTTGAAGACTCGGAAACAAGGGACCTTGTTAAGGTTTTGCAAAACAAATTACAGATGATCAAGAACAGATTAGAGGCAATATGCCCCAGGAAGAGGAAAGCAAGGGGACTAATCAATGGATTAGGATTTGTAGTTAAATCCATAACAGGGAACTTAGACGCGGAAGACGCAGAAAGGTTAGAAGAGGAGATAAGGAAAATGCAGGAAGAGGAAAGGAGATTGAAGGAGAATTTGAGTTCACAAGAGAGGACAGGAGCTAAAATCACGAAAATGTTGAAAATTTGAAGAAATATATAAACGATGAGCAAAGTCGAGTAACGACATTTATTAATAATTACAAAAATGGAATCAGCAAGACATTTTTAGAGGAAGACAAGAGGATTTATGGGATAGAATATATCAATAGAATCGCGATAACAAAAGATATGCTAGGGCTAAACTTGAATGAATTAGCCGAAAGTTTATTATTAGCAAAGATTGGGCTAATCTCAAAATTTATTTATGATAAACAAGAAACAGCTAGATGCATAAAAGAGTTGGAGGAGCAAGGAATACCGATTGTATCAGAGGAGCATATGTATGAGTTTGTGGAGCTAAGAACAATTATGAATAACACAATTTTCTTGATAAGATTACCAATGTTTAAAAAAGGAGAGTACTACTTACAGAGAATGGTACCCTTACCAATGAATAAAACAGAATTCATAATTGCACCAGAATATGTAGTAAACAGTAAAGAAGAAATGTACTATTATAAAGATAAATGTCAGAAGATAAGGAATTTGTACATTTGTAAGAATGATAAGATTGTAAATCAAATTAATGAAGAATGTTTTAAAAGTCTGATTAGCGGAAAGGAAGCGGATTGTGAGACGAGGGATGCCGGACTCGTAACCAGGATCTTCGAACCAGAGGAGGGCTACATCGCAATTTTCAACGGAGAAAATGTAAAACTGCAAGCAGACTGTGGACAGAACAGAACCCTGAATGGGTCAGCAATAATCACATTTATCGAGTGCAGAGCCATGGTGAACAACGTCCAACATGAGGCGGTAGAGAAACTTAGTACGGCAAAACTAAAACTGGAGATACCACAAATTTCAACCATGAAAAAGAACAGAACAACCCAAGAATTGGCAATCCATTAGCTGAAAATTGAAGATTTCGAAACGATACTACGGATCAATAGGATACAAACGGGAGCAACAATAAACACGACAACGACATACACCATGTTGTCTGTGATACTGATAATAGTATTGGCTGTGGCCTGATTTTCTAAGCGAACGACCATTTCCACACCAGTCGCCCCACCTACTAGTTTTGCACCAACCATCGCTTCACTATGGTCGGTGCTTCAGCCTGAGGGGGGAGGAGTTACTGCCTCAGTACATTCCCTCGGCGGTCCTCCACCTAAGCCCCTACGGTTGACAAGCAGCTAGAAACCAAACACTTTATTGGCAACTAAGTTGCCAACCAAACAAACATCGCGGCCACTGCTGAATCCAAGCCCCATATATGCATCCGGTCCAATTACAAATCCATTCCGCTAGGTCAGCATATTGTACGTAAACACTAAGCTTTGAACAAAGAATTATTAAATAAAGAATTCATTCTGATTTTCAACTCGAAACCATCAACTACAAAACATTTATTTGGTCGGGCTCTACCCCGGAACAATTATTGAAGAACCTACATAAGTTAACTCGCGCAAGGGTGTACAACAAGGACGAGCTTGTGGAGATATGTAGCTCGAAAATGGATGAAGCAGCAGGAAGCTCAGAGCGAGATTATGGCAATGATGGCAGACAGCCAAGTTCAACTCCAATCGGATTAGTAGGATCTGTTGAGAAATCAAAAGTTAGAAAATTATAGAATAAATAGTTTAATTTAAAAATAAAATTTTGAAAAATAGCGGAGTCATTGCAGCGCCCAGCAGAGCCGATGCCTACATACATATGTACAAATGTATCTGTTGTAAATATAAAAAACAATTTGTTTAGAAGATTGTTGAGCTTTATTGTAGTTGTAGTGATCGACTGCTTCTGCTGCTGAAGGGTTTATTTCGATATGACAGCCATTTTAAAATTATATATTACTATTACCAAGAAATGATTTGATGAATTGCACATAGACACTGGGGAAATCCAATTGCTTCGAACCCTTTGACACATTCGTGCTCTTTTCTAGAGTTAGATATTCGGGTGATATGAACTCGCTAGCAAACTCAAAAATAAGTGTTCGGAAAAATGGTGGAGAATTTCGCAAACAGTGTTTTGTGCAACTAAAATAAGCCTTCCAATGGAACGATATTCCGTTGGTGATCCCAGGGTGTACAAGGACATAGCATTCCGCTTTTCAAGAGGAATTGCTTTTCCCCAGTTAATGTCCTTCCTCTGCAAAAGCGAAAAGTTCATTTTCTCCATACAAAAGCACTCTTTAAAAAACTCGTCATTTTTTTCCCGCTTTTCTATTTCTCAAAATATTTCGTATCGTTTCTGTTTAATATAAAACGCATACTTTAATAGTAATTTGAATAGAATTAAAGTGCAAATTAACTTTCTCACTTGTGAATTAGTTTAAAAAAATTTATTTTTATTTTTTATTATCGCTTATTCACTATTACAATTTTTCAATAGGTCGAACTTATTTTATTCACTGCTCTTTTACTTTTCACTTGATTTTTTCTTTGGTGCTCGGTTCGGATCTCAAAAACGGACTGGACTCCTTGAGTTCAATGATCAATAATCAAACCTCGGCTTAAGAGATTTATCTCAAAAAATTGATAAAGAAAATGACTCAAGAGAGTCGGAAAATAGGATGATGCAATTTGCCAATTAAATTTGAAATCTAAATTTGGCTGGAAATTGGTGTTTACATTAGCGGACTTTAGGGATCACTTTGGAAATCTTTTGTTTGCATTAGCGGACTTAGGGCTCGCTTGGGGGCTCCGATGCTTACAGTATCGGCTTGGATGTTTACAGCATCCGTTTGATGCGGACTGCGTGAAATTGATCTGGGTGGGAGTAATTTAGAGGCGTGTTGACAGAAATAGGTGACCACGGATTTTTCTCGGGTCTTGTCAGAGTTAATTGAAAATTGGCTCTCGGCTCAAAGTTGTTTATAAATCGGGTAAGAGCCCCTAAGTAATATGTCATATAACTTTGGCTCTCGGTTCAAAGTTGTTTATAAATTGGGTAAGAGCCATTTTTATCTAAAACTTGCACTCTGACTTTGGAATTTTATTCCCAGAGACACGACTACTTTTTCTCAGCTTCTAGATGGTTCTGATTTGCCCTTTAGTTGCCCTTCTTGTAAGTCGGCTCAATTGCTTTTTCGAGAGAGAGTTTTCCGAAATTTAAACCTATCTTGAGCCCACTATTCTACTAGTTCTGCCACGAACCAGCACGACTCCGGAACCAGTTCTCCATTCCCAGGCCATCCCTAGTATCGGCATCTGTTGCTCCTCTCTAACCCAGGTACGCGGTCGTTTGGTATTTTTTGATTTTGTAAAGGTTTATTTTCTTTATTTTTTTGGCAGACCATAACACCACACTACGGTTTCGTTTACTTGTCAATGGAACAGGAGTACAATTGAGGCTGCCAGTAGCCCAACCCAGGCCACGCCCACGCCCTGAGATATGTTCGTCCTGCCGCTTTGAAAGGGTTAGCCGGCCCATTAATTGGGTACGTATTTGCACGTTTGTACATATGCAATTATTGTTTCAAATCTTTCGCATGAAATACTCCCAATCGTTTCCCTTGTAATGTTTCCAGCTCATATAGGTTATTCCCTACGGGTCTTACTATGCGGCACTTGGAGTACTTGCGACAAAACTTGGCATTTATGTTGTTCTTGAAATCGCTGAGGATGAAGTTTCGCTTAAAGATTTCTTGGCCAGGTAGGTACTTGATTTCTTTAGTTCTTCTATTGTATTGTTTGGCTGATCTCTCATATGTTTCATTAATGCGTTCTGTTACCTTTTCTCTTATTAGTTGAAGCCGATCCGTTCGAGATAGACTCTGTATCTGGGCGTCGTTTACGGCGTCTAGTTTTCGGGCTATCCTATAATCTTGCCCGCACAGGAACATGTGTTGGCCAAACATGGCAAAGTATGGGGAGACACCAGTGCTATTGTGGACGGCACTCTGCAGAGAACCTTGAATCTCGACTATCTTGTCATCCCAACGTGTGTGGTCTTCCCCTACATGGATCCTAATAGCTGCAAGTACGGATTGGTTCACGCGCTCTGAGGCATTCGACTGTGGAGCATACCTGCCGGTCCTCTTATGACGAATTTGATACTTCTCCAGGAAACTTTGAAACCGGCTTGCTACAAAATGGACTCCGTTGTCGGTGAGTATTACCTCGGGAACACCAAACTCATGCCATATTTCCGACTCCAGATATCTGACGACTGCATCTGCTGTCGCTTTTGGCATTGCTTTTAACCAAACAAACTTCGTCAGATGATCCAGCACTACCAATATGTAGCAGTTGCCCCTTTTTGACCGTGGATATTTTCCCAGGAAATCCATATACAGCTGCTGCATGGGCCGTGAGGTGATTGTTTGTTTGCCCATTTTCGGCCTAGTCATCTGGGTTGTGTGCTTGGTTTCCTTGCAGATGTTGCAGTCTTTAATGTAGTTTTTCACCTGGATTGCCATCTTGGGCCAGTAGTAGAACTGCCTAAGCCTGTTAAGCGTGCGACCTATGCCTCCATGCATCGCGGTATCGCTGTCGTGTGCTTGCTGGATTAAAGTATTTGTTAACGCTTTCGGAATCCACAGCTTCCACGGAAATTCCTGTGTGTCCCCGGTCACAAATTATATTCGCTTGAGCAAGAGCCCGTCTTCCACCACTAAATCTGCAAACTGCTCCGCATTTTCCTTCACCGTTTGGATTCTTTCCAGATACTCGGGACTTTCAAATTCAATGGTTTCAAAATCGAACACCTCCATGGCTTCTACCTCCGGGATACGGGACAACATGTCTGCCACCACGTTATCTTTCCCCTTCCGGTGCTCTATTTGGAAATCATATGCCTGTAACGCCAACGACCACCGCGCCAATCGTCCGTTTAGGTCTTTTAGCGTCATGAGCCATTGAAGACTGGAACGATCGGTGATGACTGTGAAGGGTAAGAGTTCTATATATGGGCGAAATCTATACACAGCTTTCACTGCGGATAAGCACTCTTTCTCTGTCACCGTATAGTGCAATTGAGCTCCTCGCAGCTTCTGAGAGTAAAATGCTATCGGTCTCTCATTTCCATCCATATCCTTTTGGAAGAGAACTGCACCAATACCCACATGGCTCGCGTCGCGTTGGACGAAGAATCTGCTCTGAAAGTCTGGATGTATCAGCACGGGAGCTGAGGTGAGTGCTGTTTTCAGTTTGTCAAATGCCTCTTCTGCTGCAGGTGTCCACTTGAACTTGGTCTTTGACTTCAAACAGTCCGTCAGAGGCGCCGATACATCTGAAAAACCTCGAATGAATCGCCTGTACCATCCAGCTGTTCCTAGGAAACTCCTCAACTGTCTCACATTCTTTGGTACTGGGATCTTGGCTATTGCCTGAATCTTCCCTGGATCCGTCCTCAAGGACCCCTCTCCGATTACAAAACCCAGATACTTCAAGAATCGGAAGCAGAACTTGGATTTGTGTAGCCCGATCGTGAGGTTGGCGTTTTGTAAGCTCTTGGCAACCTCAGTAAGTATCCGCATATGATCCTTGAACGTTTTCGAAATAATCAACAGATCGTCTAGGTACACAAAGACGTTGCTCCTGAGCTTCTGAGGGATGACCCGGTCCATTAGTCGACATAGCCGTTGAGCAGCGTTACATAAACCAAACGGCATCCTCCGAAATTGATACAACGGCCTTCCCGGGATGGTGAATGCGGTGTACTCCCTACTTTTTTGGTCCAGCTCAATTTGCCAGAACGCATGCTTTAAATCCACACTGCTAATGTAAATGGTTTCATCCACACGGCTCAGAATCAACTCTATATTCTGCAATGGGTAAGCATCCTTGATCGTTACCTTATTGAGTTTCCTCGCATCTAAGCATAACCGGTTTTTCCCAGGTTTTTGGATCAGAGTAACTCTATTGTTCCATGGCCTTTCACTAGTCTCGATTACACCTAATCGCAACATTTCGTCTACTTCCGCATAGAGCAATTCCTGGACTTTTGGTGACACCGGATAGAATCTTTCCTTTACTGGGACTGTTCCCGCCTCCAGTTGTATGGAATGCGTTTCCAATTCCGTCAGTCCCATGCCGTGTCTTTCGTAAGTTAGAAACTTATCCTGCACTAACTCCAACTGTGTTTTCTCTTCCCCAGACAGGATGTGTGGTTCTACCGGTTCGCTCGTAACATGGAACTCATTCTCAATCGACGACAATTCACCTACCCCTACGACGTCCGGAGCTAATGAAAATTTCCGCCAAAAGTCTATTCCCAAATATAGTTTTTGCCGCAGTGAGGGACATAGGAGCAATGATATGCGGTGAGTTTCCTGTTTATAGCAAACGTCCACCTCTATGCGACCCGCTATCCGGTGTGTTGCACCGCCTGCTGTCTGTACTGTTGATCTCACTTTCAAAACTTCTTGTTTCAGCCGCTTTACCAGGTCCATACACCCGTCTCCTAGGATGCTCTTCGATGCTCCCGTGTCAAGTAGCCCCTGCATTGGATGATTTGCAACCAATACCTCGGTAAACGCTCGGTTTTCCGTCGTAGCTGCTGATATTATAGCTGTGCAGACCTCTCTTCGTTCCTGTTTTCGTTGCTGGTAACGCCTCCGGGCTCGGATTATCCTCGACGACTTGCGGGAATGGCTATCTCCCCTTGGTTCTCCAAATATCCTTTCCCTTGCTTGCTGATAGTCGCGTTCCCTCTCTTCCATAGGTCTGGCCACGTATTTTGTTCCTATATTTACCTTGTTTATATTTTTATTTATTAATATCTTCTTAAACACTGACTTATATTTATCTTTTAACATATCTTTCAGATCCACGGAGGCAGTTAATTCGTCGTCTTGGGATGGGAGCGGGACTCCTCCGGTTGCGTCAAGCTCCATCTCGCGTTTTCCGCCTGACATTTCGGACACCGAGTAAAACGTACTCCCTGTCGACCGCATCTGTAGCAGAACTTATTAAGGACCTCCGAGTCGCACGTGTAATACGTGTGTCCCGGCATGGAGCAATTGTAGCAGACCAACGTACTTTGCGCTCCGCCTTCTCTGCCCCGGGAAATGGCCTCTACAAACTCGGAGTCCTCGTCTGGCTCCTGGGGTACATACGCCTCGTGAACCTGGTGCTTCTCCTTCGGTGGTCTCTGGTGCTCTTGCATCCCGGATGTGCGCGACCAGCGATTGGCCAAAACCCTCTCGGCTTCGTGGCATTCCTCCCTCAGTTGTTCCAGGTTAGTTAACCACATCGGATATATTATCCTCGATATCCCGTCTCTGATGTTCACTTTAATTGTCCTTATTAGGTCGTGGTCGGATATGTTGATGTCCAACTGGGATCGGAGGCTCAACATCGCCTGCAGATACTCATCCACGCTCTCTCCCGGTCGTTGCTTTCGCTCGCGTAGTTCTCGCTCACGCTCGAAGTTCGAACGCAGCGTTTGGAAACGTTGTTGCAGCGCGTTTTTTTAGATTTGGCCAATCCCTCAATCCCGTTGTGCGTACGTGCATCCAAAACCACTCCTTGGCCTGACCATCTACCAGGCAGTGAAAAGATCGAAGGACCTCTTCCCACGTGACTTGGTAAGCCATCTGCAGATGCTCTATCCGGAATATAAATTCACCAATTGGCATTCCCCTAGGTCCGCCATCGAACCAACCAGCCCATACCCTCTGTTGCTCTTCCCAGAGTCTGCCATCAGCTCGCTGCTGCGCTGGATTAGGCATGAAATTTATCATATCCTGTTGCATTTGCTTCTGGAAAGCAGAGACCTCAATGGACGCCGCTTTACGGTAAGTTTCATGAGCTTGTAATAGAGCTAAATTAATGGCTGACTCTATTTCTTTACCTAAATGCACAGGATACTTCCCTTCCTCATCGCTAGTATGATTGTGTTGGTCGCCGCGGGTAACTCCGTCGCTAGTATGTGCTTCCTCTCCCCCCACTGCTCCCGTCATATCCTGCTGGTCGCTAATCTCAAAGGCTGCGCTACCATCCATCATAAACCCCTGGGGAGGAGTGATATCCTTTATCTCTCGGTTCACTTTCTGATTGGCTTGGGAACGTGTAGCTGGCGGAGTCATTATTTCAGATCCGCGGTTCAAAAAAAATTCTAAACTTCTTCTAATTTTTCTATTGAATGTCTGCCTGTTTCTTTCGCCTTCTGACATATCTTTTCTTCCCTTCTTTTTCTTAACTTTTCTGTTTTTCTCTTTTGTCTGCTAGGTAGGGTGAGTGACGAATATTTTACCCAGCCCACTGTACTTTCATATTCCTAATCCTTCTTGTTTCTTTTCAGCAGCTTTCACCTTCTTTGGCCGGACGACATGTGTGTTGCTTCCAGCAACCTTTTCCACAAGGACCACGACCGCTGGATGTTGTAAGCTACTGATCCTGATCTCCTTTTGGTTGATTCTGACTTTTCGCCGTCTTTATAGGTGTTCCTAGACTTCTTCTTCCGACGCCCTTGATGGGCCGCGCCGAACCAGGATATTTCTGTCTCCTGTCGGGGTCCCGGTCGTGGGCATCTCAGCGATCATCCTACGTGGCTGTGTCTCTCGCCTCTTAGTGGGACTTCTACGATTTGCTCTTGGTAGCAATTATCCAGGACCACCACTAGTAGTCGAGGACCAGCCGGAGATTCCCTTCCTTTTCTTTTTTTCTGTCTTTTTATTATGTTTTCCTTGGGCGCCACTCTGTTATGTCTCGACTTGTTTTCGGTGATCCAACCATCGGATTCCGGCTAGCAATCGGATTTCTCAAGTGTGAGTATGACCTCGATAGTTGGATTTGTCGGCACACAGTAATAATTTTATTTTCTTCAGACTTGATGACAACTTTAAAAATGAAAGGAAACAAGGACTGCGGACCTGCTGTTGATGGCCGCGGAATATACCCCCCCTTCCTTGAGCTGCTGCATCTTTTAAGCAACTCCCCGACACTGGCTACTGGGTCTGTTATGCGTCACCTCACCCCATTGTTAACACTCTACTCACTCATTTTCTTTTCCACTTTAATTCACAAAATGCTTATAAATAACATTCACTTAACTTCACAATTCCCTAACCTGGGTACCACAGGGACGATTACATCACACATGAATAAATATTAATAAGTATAAATAAATGAATAAATAATATATATATATGGTTACATGAGTTTTTTAATTTATGTAGAAGTAGATTTGTAGTTTGTAGTGGGTGGTTATTGATGATTATATCGTGGTTTTATTAACTTTAAAACTAAACTTAAAATAAAAAAACCTGGCACCACCCAGACGTGGGCGGCGATAATAAAATTCCCAGTAGTTTTCTCCCAGTTTAATTCCTTTCCTCGCAGACTCCCAGATTTCGAATTTGGCGCCGGAAGCTGCGAACGCAAAAGCACTTTAATTTATATTTTTTTTTATCTAAAACTTGCACTCTCACTTTGGAATTTTATTCCCAGAGACACGACTACCTTTTTCTCAGCTTCTAGATGGTTCTGATTTGCCCTTTAGTTGCCCTTCTTGTAAGTCGGCTCAATTGCTTTTTCGAGAGAGAGTTTTCCGAAATTTAAACCTATCTTGAGCCCACTATTCTACTAGTTCTGCCACGAACCAGCACGACTCCGGAACCAGTTCTCCATTCCCAGGCCATCCCTAGTATCGGCATCTGTTGCTCCTCTCTAACCCAGGTACGCGGTCGTTTGGTATGTTTTGATTTTGTAAAGGTTTATTTTCTTTATTTTTTTGGCAGACCATAACAATTTTGCGACGTGATTGTCTATTAATAATTTTCCATCATTATGTGAAATGGATCTTGAATTGTAAATTTCACAACGATCGGTAATAATAGGGTATTTTATGTAAATTATAATAAGATCTTGGTGCAAAGCGATTTTAAATTCAGATATATCTAATAGGTCTGTTATAATTACAGGTCTACTTTCGTGTTTATAAATTTCTTGTATATCATCATTATTTAGAATTTTAGTATTAAATACATCAATTTTTGCGAGTGTAATTGTGTCCATTAAATTCATAAGATCGTAAGTAAGCAAGCGCAGACGATATTTCCTGAGTGGAACTTCTTGATCCTTAAAAACTGTTTTGAATTCTTCAGATAAAGATTTTATTTCTTTAAATATTTTGGAATTAATAACGAATTGATCGTTATTATTTTGTATTAAAGCCTAGTATCCAGATCGACGAAAACCGTACGCCAGTCATGAGAGAGAGCGAGAGGCAAACAGCTGGCGTTCACTTTTCGTCGGCCCTTTTTTTCACGTCGGTCTCCTGAAAGCCTAGTATCCTGATCGACGAAAACCGTACGCCAGTCATGAGAGAGAGCGAGAGGCAAACAGCTGGCGTTCACTTTTCGTCGGGCCTTTTTTTCACGTCGGTCTCCTGATCGACGAAAAAAATACCAGAAAATTCCATAGCGTTGCCAGTCTGCGGAAACGTGAACCCTAGCGAAAAGATTAAAAAATTTAATCTTTTGGCGTGCGCTTCTCACTGAACATTATAAGAAATGGAGGGAAAAACTCAAAAAACTCACAAAAGTCGATTACAGGTGTTTACATGTGAGGACAAAATAACATTAATACTATCTGGGGTGCCTCTTGTCAGAGCAAAATGTTTTTTTAGGTCCAGAATGTACGAAAAAACACAATAAAAGTGCAGCTATGAACAAAAACAACTGTTAAATTTAAATTGTATTGTTTTTTAATTTCTTTGTACAGCGGCAGACTTGTTTTGCCAAGGTAGTTGATAATATCTTTTAAAGGCTCTTTCCCGCAAATACGATATTTAAATTTTAACTGCTTGTCAACAAACCCAGCTGATTGACAGTACGACCGTAGCACGCTTAAATCTGATAAACTCTTAAACTTTTGGTCACACTGGAAAGATTAAAGTTTTTACGCTAGCGTAATCGTTTGTCGATCTGGATACTAGGCTGAACGACGAAAAAAATACCAGAAAATTGCATAGCGTTGCCAGTCTGCGGAAATGAGCTTTGAGCCTAGTATCCAGATCGACAAACGATTACGCTAGCGTAAAAACTTTAATCTTTCCAGTGTGACCAAAAGTTGGAGAGATCATCAGATTTAAGCGTGCTGCGGTCGTACTGTCAATCAGCTGGATTTGTTGACAAGCAGTTAAAATTCAAATATCGTATTTGCGGAAAAGAGCCTTTAAAAGATATTATCAAATACCTTGGCAAGACAAGTCTGCCGCTGTACAAAGAAATTAAAAAACAATACAATTTCAATTTAATGCCCTCTTCCCACAGAGCTCCATCCACCATCCACCATCCGTTGAACGGATGGTCCATAAGGTTTTGCCGTTCCGAAAATTCCCAGTTAGTTCCCCATCCAAATTTGACGGACTTTTTTATGCGATAGTTAGGCGATGTTTTTTTGGTGCAACTCTGAATTCTTCTTCTTGACAGTGGAAATTGGAACATTCAATACGAAAATTTAAAAAAATAATGGCGGGTAATTTTTGAACAGGAAGGCGCCAATTCAAAAAATGCTGTTTATACTTGTAATAATTAATTAATTACTGCTCCAACCGTGTGGCAGCATTAGGTGTTGCTCCACTCTTTCTTAGGCGCATACCTTACTCACAACATTGAGCAGAACATTTAAAATGAAATAAAATATGAAATTATAATAAAACAAAAAACAAACATTTATATATAATGAACTTGATTTGTTACCATTTAGACAATATTGGGCAATAGGTGTTCATATTTTGTCTGCAGGCTGGCAAAAATCTGCAGACGTATTACTTCGATTTGATTGTTCGCGTAGATCACTTGCAGTCTGTTACCAAGTATCATTTATAACGCTGTTGTGCTCATTTTAAATGTTGTGCAAAATGCAACGGGCTAAAATGATGAGCCACAGCTGTTCAGATCAGCTGTTATCGGATGGTGGATGGTGGATGTGCTCTGTGGGAATCGGAGTTTCACATTTGTCAAAAATCCCAACCGTTTCAAACGGATGGACTCTGTGGGAAGAGGGCATAACAGTTTTTTTTTTTTAATTTATGCCCTCTTCCCACAGAGCTCCATCCACCATCCACCATCCGTTGAACGGATGGTCCATAAGGTTTTGCCGTTCCGAAAATTCCCAGTTAGTTCCCCATCCAAATTTGACGGACTTTTTTATGCGATAGTTAGGCGATGTTTTTTTGGTGCAACTCTGAGTTCTTCTTCTTGACAGTGGAAATTGGAACATTCACTACGAAAATTTAAAAAAATAATGGCGGGTAACTTTTAAACAGGAAGGCGCCAATTCAAAAAATGCTGTTTATACTTTTAATTAATTAGTGCTCCATCCGTATGGCAGCATTAGGTGTTGCTCCACTCTTTCCTAGGCGCATACCGTACTTACAACATGGAGCATTTAAAATGAAATAAAATATGAAATTATAATAAAACAAAAAACAAACATTTATATATGTATAATCAACTTGATTTGTTACCATTTAGACAATATTGGGCAATAGCTGTTCATATTTTGTCTGCAGGCTGGCAAAAATCTGCAGACATATTAGTTCGATTTGGTTGTTCGCGTAGATCACTTGCAGTCTGTTACCAAGTATCATTTATAACGCTGTTTTGCTCATTTTAAATGTTGTGCAAAATGCAACGGGCTAAAATGATGAGCCACAGCTGTTCAGATCAGCTGTTATCGGATGGTGGATGGTGGATGTGCTCTGTGGGAATCGGAGTTTCACATTTGTCAAAAATCCCAACCGTTTCAGACGGATGGACTCTATGGGAAGAGGGCATTACTGATAATTATTTGCTAATTTAAAGTTCATAGCTGCACTTTTATTGTGCTTTTTCGTACATTCTGGACCTAAAAAACATTTTGCTCTGACAAGAGGCACCCCAGATAGTATTAATGTTATTTTGTCCTCACATGTAAACACCTGCAATCGACTTTTGTGAATTTTTTGAGTTTTTCCCTCCATTTCTTATAATGTTCAGTGAGAAGCGCACGCCAAAAGATTAAATTTTTTAATCTTTTCGCTAGGGTTCACCCAAAGTTCATTTCCGCAGACTGGTAACGCTATGGAATTTTCTGGTATTTTTTTCGTCGATCAGGGGACCAACGTGAAAAAAAGGCCCGACGAAAAGTGAACGCCAGCTGTTTGCCTCTCGCTCTCTCTCATGACTGGCGTACGGTTTTCGTCGATCTGGATACTAGGCTTTAATCTTTTGTACTTGTTTTTTATATCTAGAATTAAGCTTGTTTCTTTCCCCATGTTTATTTTCGTAAATTACCTCTCCTACATGATAATTCTTATTTTGTCTATCTTTATTGTGAAAATGCAACGATTTCTCTTGAGCTTGTTGCAGTAATTTAGTTTCCTTTTGTTCGATTTTATTAAACAATATATCAAAAGGTCTTTGGTTGGTTATTGAGTGAATTGTTAAATTATATTTTTGTGCTGCTCTAATTATGATTTCAGAATAATCAATTAAATTAAGTTCATCTTTAATGCAGCGAGCAATTTCTGTTAAGGTAGAGTGTGCCCTTTCTATTTGTCCGTTCGACTATGTCGTGGATCTGCAAAGTATAATGATATCCCATTTCTTTGTGCAAAGGATTTAAATTGGGATGAAGAAAACTTGGTTCGTTATCTATCATCAAAGTTTTGGCTAATGGAAATTGTTGTAAAATTTCTGAAACTTTATTTTCTATATTTAGTTTATTAGGAATTTCTTTTACGACTAAGTATTTGGAATAAGAATCTATACAGGTAAACTTTCACCTTCTCTTTCTGGGATAGGTGCTTGACCGATAGGAATTTGTATTGGGTGTCTGTTGTATTTGTTTTGATTACAGATAGTGCAACTCTTTATAAACTCCATAAGTTTTTTGTATAAATTAGGCCAATAATAAAGTCTAGATATTTGTTTATAATTTTCATCAAGCCCTCTGTGAGCTCTACAATGAGTTTCTGTGATTATGGTAGATCTGTCCTCAGCGTTTTCGACATCCTGGACAAATATCTTAGTGTATAAAAATTTATTTATAAAATTGTCTTTAAGTGGTTTTTGTATTTTATAAAAATCTACTAGAGTACAGTGAACTCCTATTGTTATATTGGGTGGAATGAATTCTCTTAAGATGGATACTAAATTTTCTGGAGTGTCATACTCTATTATATGTCTAGTATTTCCGAATACATTAATCGACTCATGTATTGTATACCTCCCCGTTGCTATTAGCAATTGTTGCTTAAACTGGTTTAAGGGTTTTCGGGTTTCTTGTATAACATTCTCAAAACTACTCTCTGCTGAATGCTGAGTATTTTGATCTTGGACCGATTCATTACTTTCCGTTAGGTTATTTATTTGGATCCTTGATAAGGCGTCCGCAACAACATTTGTTGCTCCAGGCTTATAAATAATTTTGGGTGAATAGCTTTCAATAAAGGAATACCATCTTTTCATTTCGATATTTGGATTTTTTTGAGAAATGGAGAATGAAAGAGGTTGATGATCGGTATAGATCTCGATGTCGTTAACCCCATATAAGTAATTTCGAAGATTTTTAAAAGCCCATACTATGGCTAGAAGTTATTTTTTATTTGTGGCGTATAATTGTTCAGTTTTGGTTAGAGTTTTTGAAATAAATGTAATTGGTTTTCCTTCCTGAGAAAGAACAGCACCAATAGCTAAGTCAGACGCATCAGTTGTTAGGGTAAATTTTTTATTATAATCTGGTTGTACTAGTTCTACCTGTGCAATTAAATTTTCTTTAAGCTCGTTAAAAGCTCTTACAGCTGAATCATCAAGCTGTATTTAAGTTTTACGTGATGTTTTTTTAGATACCTTGCCATTTTGGCCTTCTAAATATTTTGTTAAAGGCTTAGCTATCTTTGCGTAATTTTGCACAAATTTTCTGTAATATGCTGTAAGGCCTAGGAAGCTTCTAAGCTCTCGAATATTTTTAGGGATCGGATATTTTACAATTGTAGAAATTTTTTCGGGATCGGTTTTGATCACATTGTGAGAAACCACGTAACCTAGAAAGTTTGTTTCTAATTTAAAGAACTTTGATTTTTCAATCGAAATTTTCATGTTTGCGTTTAGCAAAATTTTAATTATGACAATTAAATCTTTGTAATGTTGTTCAACTGTTTTTGAAAATATAATAATGTCATCCATGACATGTTTTACCCACTTGTTCTCTTAAAATATCATCCATCGCTCGCTGGAATATTCTAGGAGCGTTTGTCAAACCGAAAGGCATTCTTAGGAATTCGTATTTCCCATTGTTTATTGAAAATGAGATTTTCTGTATGTCTGTTTCACTCATGAGAATCTGATGAAATCCAGATTCCAAGTCAATTGTTGAGAAATATTTGGCTTTTCCAAGATTTGATAAAATCACTGAAGGGTCCTGCATTGGATATCTATCTGGTATAGTATTTTCTTTAAGTTTTTTATCATCTATTACTAGTCTGAGCTTTGGAGTTCCATCTTCATTGATACCCTTTTTTGGTACTACCAGTACAGGTGAATTATAAGGACTTCTACTTGACCTTATAATTTCTTCTTTTAGCATTCGACTTATTTCAGAATTTATAAAATTTGAAGTTGATAGAGCATAAGGGTATTGTTTACTGTAAATGGCCCTTTCATTTACGGTGTTTATTTCACCGCGTATGTCTGTCCTAAAAGGAATCTGCATATTTATTTTCGAATGTTCTTCATTGATAATATTTAATATTTCGTTCTCCAAATCTTTTCTTTGATTTGCAGATGATATTTTTATGTTGTTTAATTTTTTATTAACGAATAATTCAACGACGGCGTGTTCAGGATTTTTAATTCCCAAACTTTTATTTTTATTTATATATTGGAAGCTAATTTTTATTTTATAAATTCCTGTTCTAATATAACAAGCGGTTGCTCCTGTGTCAATTAATATTTTTAATTTTTTATTTAATTTTTTATCATTTCTAATTAAGTAGGGTAAGCCTACTCCTGACCTTTGTCTAAAAAATGGTCCTCCTCAATATTTTTTAATCTCATGGTCTTGTTAGCCGGTTGGTTAACAGTTCCAGTTGGTAACCTCTTATTTTGGGCTTGGCCTTGCGGAGTGTTCTGGGTCTCAAATTGTTTAGTTTGATACCACTTGTTCAGTCTGTAATTATTACTTTTATGATTATTATAGGTTTGATTGAATCCGTTATTAGGCCTGTTCTGAGTCTGTATAGGCTCGTCTATTTCCATTGGTTCTGGCTTATTTTGTGGCTGTCTATAAGTATTCCACTGATTTTGTTGGTTATTATTAAATTTACCCTGGTTCCAAAAATTATTTTTATTCTGATTATTATAACCATAATTATTTCTGTTCTGGTTGTTGTCTTTATTGAACCTTAGATTATTATTGTTCCGCTGAATATTATAATTATTGTTTTGTTGTCTTGGCTTTTGATTGCAATATGTTTGTACATTACCACCAGAGTTTGGCTCACTATGTTTTCTCTGAGTACTTGAGAAACTATTTGCGAAATGAGCTCTCGTGTTGTTGCTTTCTAATTCCTGAACTATGACCATTGCATTTGGTAGGTCAGGTGGATTCATTGCGAAAATGGTATCTGAAATTTGGCCGTTGAGGCCGGTGATGAAAACTCTAAGAGCTGTCTTCCTATGTTTTTCATTAATTTCTGCTGTGATTGGTTTGTTTCTACCGTAGGTCATAATTGTTTTGTTAATTAGTAGAGTTAATTTTCTATTAACTGTACCATAATAATCCATTATTAATTTTCCCTGACTCAATACACTTAGTTCGTCGCTAAAGACAAAGTCAAGTCTGGCCATTATGGCATCGAAATTTAACACCGTACCATTATGGGTTAAGGCATCGTTTGCCATTCCTGTTATTTTATTTCTTAATATAGATAAGGCAGAATAAAACCTTTCACTCCCTCTGGCATACTGACCCATGGCTATTTCAGCTGATTCTCTCCAACTTACATATTTATGAGAAAGCTGCGATCTTAAATTTACGATCTCCTCCTTTAATGGATTTAATTCAAAATTAACAATTTGTTTTATTAAATCTCCTACATTTAACATTGTATTGTTTGTAACCGCCGGATAGTTCGTATTTTCTTGAGGCGTATTCATGTGGAGTCTTTTATTTACTCCAGTCTGGCTGGTTGAGGGTTCCGACATTTTCAGAACTTTATTGAAATCAGAAATTAAGTCTTCCACTTTGATTCTTTTTATTTCCTTTTTTACTAATTTCTTATATAATAATAAAAAAAAAAGGTTTTATCGCTCACGAATTGTCCTCTTTATTTTTCTTATAGTTGCTTGCTGATCCTGTTGGGGTCTTCCTTCTCTTTTTTGTTGATCCTGCTTGGGGTCGTCCTTCTTTATTGGTGACTTTGGGTCTTCCTTCTTTTTTAATAATTATTTTTGGCGAGGGATTGCCCTTCAGCCTGTTTTCTTTGAATGTTTTTTTGTATGATGGCTTTGATGATTTTGTTGTAAATATTTTTAAATTAAATTGTTTTTCCGATGATGATTTTTTTGTCACTATTTAATTTTTATAATGTCTGAGCAGTGAATTTCTTGTTACGATCACTATTTTGTAATTTGAGATTTAAGGAGATTATTTCATTAATTATTTTCTACCTTAGTTTTTTTGATCAACACAAACTTTTTTATTTTTTTGCCGGTTGTATCGAGTTTAAGGGGTTTATTGCATTTATTAATTTCCACCTTATTTTTTTTTATCAACACAAGCTTATTATTTTCGTCGGTTGTATCGGGTTTTTGGCCACGCAAAATTCCTTTTTTACTTTTAAACTTTTTTAACTTTTATTTTAAAGCCTGGTTTTAGAATTTTTTTTAATCGCACGGCCCCACATTGGGCGCCAATTAACTTTCTCACTTGTGAATTAGTTTAAAAAAATTAATTTTTTTTTTTTTTTATCACTTATTTACTATTACAATTTTTCAATAGGTCGAACTTATTTTATTCACTGCTCTTTTACTTTTCACTTGATTTTTTCTTTGGTGCTCGGTTCGGATCTCAAAAACGGACTGGACTCCTTGAGTTCAATGATCAATAATCAAACCTCGGCTTAAGAGATTTATCTCAAAAAATTGATAAAGAGAATGACTCAAGATAGTCGGAAAATAGGATGATGCAATTTGACAATTAAATTTGAAATCTAAATTTGGCTAGAAATTGGTGTTTACATTAGCGGACTTTATGGATCACTTTGGAAATCTTTTGTTTGCATTAGCGGACTCAGGGCTCGCTTGGGGGCTCCGATGCTTACAGTATCGGCTTGGATGTTTACAGCATCCGTTTGATGCGGACTGCGTGAAATTGATCTGGGTGGGAGTAATTTATGCCCTCTTCCCATAGAGTCCATCCGTCTGAAACGGTTGGGATTTTTAACAAATGTGAAACTCCGATTCCCACAGAGCACATCCACCATCCACCATCCGATAACAGCTGATCTGAACAGCTGTGGCTCATCATTTTTGCCCGTTGCATTTTGCACAACATTTAAAATGAGCAAAACAGCGTTATAAATGATACTTGGTAACAGACTGCAAGTGATCTACGCAAACAACCAAATCGAAATAATATGTCTGCAGATTTTTGCCAGCCTGCAGACAAAATATGAACAGCTATTGCCCAATATTGTCTAAATGGTAACAAATCAAGTTGATTATACATATATAAATGTTTGTTTTTTGTTTTATTATAATTTCATATTTTATTTCATTTTAAATGCTCCAAATTGTAAGTACGGTATGCACCTAGGAAAGAGGGGAGCAACACCTAATGCTGCCGTACAGATGGAGCACTAATTAATTAAAAGTATAAACATCATTTTTTGAATTGGCGCCTTCCTGTTTAAAAGTTACCCGCCATTATTTTTTTAAATTTTCGTAGTGAATGTTCCAATTTCCACTGTCAAGAAGAAGAACTCCGAGTTGCAACAAAAAACATCGCCTAACTATCGCATAAAAAAGTCCGTCAAATTTGGATGGGGAACTAACTGGGAATTTTCGGAACGGCAAAACCTTATGGACCATCCGTTCAACGGATGGTGGATGGTGGATGGAGCTCTGTGGGAAGAGGGCATTAGAGGCGTGTTGACAGAAATATGTGACCACGGATTTTTCTCGGGTCTTGTCAGAGTTAATTGAAAATTGGCTCTCGGCTCAAAGTTGTTTATAAATCAGGTAAGAGCCCCTAAGTAATGGGTCATATAACTTTGGCTCTCGGTTCAAAGTTGTTTATAAATTGGGTAAGAGCCCCTAATTAATGTGTCATATAACTTGCACTTACCAGCATCCACACAATTCGCGGCATTTACTCTTTTTCAGAAAAAATTCTTTCGAACTGCTCGTCGTTCCAATCCTCTGATTTGGCTGCCAATAATAGCTGAAGCAACTTTAAATTTTGCTGTTGTATAACAGCCAAAATGGTTGGTAAGTTGTTCGTTTTGCAAAATCCACTTCAACAATGTCTGCTAATTTTTTGATTAGCTACAGCGGTTCAGATCAGCTGTTACAGGATGGTGGATGTGCTCTGTGGGAGTCGGAGTTTCACATTTTTAAAAAGTCTCAACCGATTCGAACGGACTTACTCTATGCGAAGAGGGTATTATTCGATAGCACCAAAACTGTTGGGGACTATAAGTGGAGAAACATCGATGTTTGCGAATGTTTTTGGTGATATTTCATCGATGTTAAAATACATTTTTATTTTAAGTCACAGATTAATATTATTCAAATGACAAACTGTTGTTTATAAACAAGAACTAGTTTATAAACAACGGATGAAGAAACTTTAGTGCGACGGTCGGTCCTGTTTGCTTGTTTCTGACTCACACGATGAAGACGGAACGCTAAAAAAACTTCCTAGACAACTTTTAGAAGGCCTCATCGGTGGACATCTGAAAGAAAATAATTTGGTTTTACATTTACGGGAAAAATTTCTTAGTTTATACATTTTTGCATCGCAATACGCTAGAGGATCGCACTTTTCAGGCTGGTTTTCTTTTTCAATTAAGCAACTTTAAGCTACTTTAACTTCTTTTAAAATGAGACACGATCGTTATGAATTTCGCAAGAATTGGTCTCAATAACTGTCAAACGTAGTACGTCTTGCACTAGTAAATTAATTGAATGGGCTACGCAGGCAAGGGCTTGTACTCGATATCCAAGTTTTAGTTTTCAGTGTCAATCTTGTGCAATACAGAAATCAGCTTGCTTTTTAAGTTGTCTTATTGACTGGGAAGAACTGTTTTACGCACGTGGATCATGTTTGGCAACTTGTAGCGTGGTGGTTCATTTCCCTCAACAGATTAATAAACCCTTCATCCTCAAGACAACTGAATGGTTGGACATCTACAGCTATCAGGTTCATTACCATTTCGTATAACCTGCGTTTCCTGGCAGAATCATTACTATAAAATGTTGACCAACAACACATCCATAGCAGCTGGCATATATTTTTTACTTTTACTATCTTTAAGGTGTTCTGAGTGCACTTACCTGAGGTGGTCGAAAAGGTTAGATGTGTTTCCGGTCGTTTTTTAAGCTTTTCCATAGTAATTACAAACTTCATGTGCGTTTCAAACAGTTTCATTTTTTAAATAATCCCAACCAATAAAAGCTTCCCGCTTCTTTTTCCCAGCTGGGTTCTTAGAGATCAGAGATAGCATGCCAAACATCGATGTTACCGATATTTTGAAAACATAAATGTTTCTTCAACTCTATTGGGGACTGATAAGCCTAGTACTCAGATCGAGGCCTTTTTCTCATCCTGGTATTCAGATCTGATTTTTCAAAAAACCCAGCTGACTTGTAGTGATACCGTAGGCACATTAAGATCTGATGGACTGTTAATAAATCGGTCAAACTTGAAAGATTCAACTTTTTACGCTGGAGAACCGGTTTTTCGATTTGAGTACTAGTCTTTATACTGGTGGCTCGGCTTCCGTGTCATCGAAATAGTGCATTTAAATGTTCACACTTTCTTTTTTAATGCCCATGCTTCTGCTAAAGCTCTGCTGTGAGCCAAGTGTAACATGTGCGATGCAACAGCAATAGTGATGAGAGTTTGCACGGGACTCGATTTCATGTTTGATCGAACAAATGAAAATCCAATTACGCCTCTATACTAGAGGTGCAGAAACATCGAAGTATGGAGACATCGATGTTTTCGATGTTTTTCACCCAAAACATCGATGAAACATCGATGTTTTAAAAAATTAAAATAATATTTTTTAAATTATTAAAACCCACACTTGTGGTTGTATTAAAAATAGAAAAACAAAACATTTATTCACTTGGTTTAGAAAACGGAGATCATTTCTTAAAATTTAGTTAAACATTTTTTAAAAAATGTGATTTTTGTTTATGAACATAAGTTTGTCAACAATATCAGGCTTTAGGCGCGTCCTGCGGTCAGAAATAATTTGCCCCGCCTTGCTGAAGGCTCATTCTGACTCGCAGGAAGTGGCAGGGACACATAGAAATTTTTTTGCCACTTCTTTGAAGGGCGTCATACTTTTCGACGACTCCTGAAAGCATAATTAATTACTAAAAATAATGACTTAATACAATTTAGAAACGTACCTTCCAATACTTCAACGGCTCGCACACTTCGGCCTCATTCGTAGTCTCTATGTATATGCAGCCTGAGCATAACTATTGCTTCGGAGCGCGCCGTGGTATTTTTTGCTTGCAATTTTGGTTGCAAGCAAGTGAAATAGTCCGAAGATTCAGTCTGGCTTGGTACGTACCTTTCCTTTGCCTTTTTCTTTTGATAGTGACGGCACAGAAACATCGATGATTTAGAAAATTTCAAAAACATCGATGCATCGATGTTTCCATCGATGTTGCTGCACCTCTACTCTATACAGATTCTTACTCTATGTACAAACAGTTAATGACCCATTGCACGCAAAGCATTTTCCCTGACACCGATACTGAAGTATATTTTATTTATACTGCTAAAGCGTTCGGAATATATACTAAGGTAGTTACTTAGCTGCCTTAAGCCTAGTATCCAGATCGACAAACGATTACGCCAGCGTAAAAACTTTAATCTTTCCAGTGTGACCAAAAGTTTGAGAGTTCATCAGATTTAAGCGTGCAACGGTCGTACTGTCAATCAGCTGGGTTTGTTAACAAGCAGTTAAAATTCAAATATCGTATTTGCGGGAAAGAGCCTTTAAAAAATATTATCAATACCTTGGCAAGACAAGTCTGCCGATGTACAAAGAAATTCAAAAACAATACAATTTAAATTTAACAGTTGTTTTTTTTAATTTACTGATAATTATTTGCTAATTTAAAGTTCATAGCTGCACTTTTATTGTGTTTTTTCGTACATTCTGGACCTAAAAAACATTTTGCTCTGACAAGAGTACCCCAGATAGTATTCATTTTATTTTGTCCTCACATGTAAAGCCTAGTATCCTGATCGACGAAAACCGTACGCCAGTCATGAGAGAGAGCGAGAGGCAAACAGCTGGCGTTCACTTTTCGTCGGGCCTTTTTTTCACGTCGGTCTCCTGATCGACGAAAAAAATACCAGAAAATTCCATAGCGTTGCCAGTCTGCGGAAACGTGAACCCTAGCGAAAAGATTAAAAAATTTAATCTTTTGGCGTGCGCTTCTCACTGAACATTATAAGAAATGGAGGGAAAAACTCAAAAAACTCACAAAAGTCGATTGCAGGTGTTTACATGTGAGGCCAAAATAACATTAATACTATCTGGGGTGCCTCTTGTCAGAGCAAAATGTTTTTTAGGTCCAGAATGTACGAAAAAACACAATAAAAGTGCAGCTATGAACTTTAAATTAGCAAATAATTATCAGTAAATTAAAAAAAACAACTGTTAAATTTAAATTGTATTGTTTTTTAATTTCTTTGTACAGCGGCAGACTTGTTTTGCCAAGGTAGTTGATAATATCTTTTAAAGGCTCTTTCCCGCAAATACGATATTTGAATTTTAACTGCTTGTCAACAAATCCAGCTGATTGACAGTACGACCGTAGGACGCTTAAATCTGATAACCTCTCAAACTTTTGGTCACACTGGAAAGATTAAAGTTTTTACGCTAGCGTAATCGTTTGTCGATCTGGATACTAGGCTTTAATCTTTTGGCGTGCGCTTCTCACTGAACATTATAAGAAATGGAGGGAAAAGCCTAGTATCCAGATCGACAAACGATTACGCTAGCGTAAAAACTTTAATCTTTCCAGTGTGACCAAAAGTTTGAGAGGTTATCAGATTTAAGCGTGCTACAGTCGTACTGTCAATCAGCTGGATTTGTTGACAAGCAGTTAAAATTCAAATATCGTATTTGCGGGAAGGAGCCTTTAAAAGATATTATTAACTATCTTGGCAAAACAAGTCTGCCGCTGTACAAAGAAATTAAAAAACAATACAATTTAAATTTAACAGTTGTTTTTTTTAATTTACTGATAATTATTTGCTAATTTAAAGTTCAAAGCTGGACTTTTATTGTGTTTTTTCGTACATTCTGGACCTAAAAAACATTTTGCTCTGACAAGAGGCACCCCAGATAGTATTAATGTTATTTTGTCCTCAATGTAAACACCTGCAATCGACTTTTGTGAGTTTTTTGAGTTTTTCCCTCCATTTCTTATAATGTTCAGTGAGAAGCGCACGCCAAAAGATTAAATTTTTTAATCTTTTCGCTAGGGTTCACGTTTCCGCAGACTGGCAACGCTATGGAATTTTCTGGTATTTTTTTCGTCGATCAGGAGACCGACGTGAAAAAAAGGCTCGACGAAAAGTGAACGCCAGCTGTTTGCCTCTCGCTCTCTCTCATGACTGGCGTTCGGTTTTCGTCGATCAGGATACTAGGCTAAAAACTCAAAAAACTCACAAAAGTCGATTGCAGGTGTTTACATGTGAGGCCAAAATAACATTAATACTATCTGGGGTGCCTCTTGTCAGAGCAAAATGTTTTTTAGGTCCAGAATGTACGAAAAAACACAATAAAAGTGCAGCTATAAACTTTAAATTAGCAAATAATTATCAGTAAATTAAAAAAAACAACTGTTAAATTTAAATTGTATTGTTTTTTAATTTCTTTGTACAGCGGCAGACTTGTTTTGCCAAGATAGTTGATAATATCTTTTAAAGGCTCCTTCCCGCAAATACGATATTTGAATTTTAACTGCTTGTCAACAAATCCAGCTGATTGACAGTACGACCGTAGCACGCTTAAATCTGATAACCTCTCAAACTTTTGGTCACACTGGAAAGATTAAAGTTTTTACGCTAGCGTAATCGTTTGTCGATCTGGATACTAGGCTTAAACTACTGCAATCGACTTTTGTGGGTTTTTTTTTATTTATTCCATCCATTTTTTAAAATGTTCAGTGAGACGATTAAATTTTTTATTTTTTTCGCTAGGGTTCACCCAAAGTTAATTTCAGCAGACTGGCATCGCTTTGATTTTTCTGATATTTTTTTCGTCGATCTGAGTACCGACGTAAAATAAAGGCCCGACGATACTCAGATCGACGAAAAAAATATCAGAAAAATCAAAGCGATGCCAGTCTGCTGAAATGAATTTTGGGGGAACGCCAGCTGTTTGCCTCTCGCTCGCTCATGACTGGCGTACGGTTTTCGTCGATCTGAATACTAGGCATTACTTCCAAAACGAACGCTGAGATACATGAGTTGAACCGGGTCAACTTATTCGCTACAAGCAGGGAATTAAAATTTTATTAAAATTATTGATAAGGTATAATGTCTAAAAATACTGTGCTTAGCTTTATTCACCACGGTCAAAGGTTCTCTTACTGTGTTATTCTCTCTGTGCTTTGCGCATGTACCGTGTTTTTTATTGAACTGGAATTATACAATACAAAATAACAATTTTCAGTTACTGTGTACCCAATAAAATAGAAGTTCACGGTATTTAAATAATCGGAATATATATAAAAAATAGCCGTAAAGTGAACTAGAAATTAAGCTTTATTAAAATGTGATTAATAAGTGATTAACTATGATTAAAGAAACTTTAAGATTTGAAAAGGAAAACAACTTGATTAATTATCAATATTGTCTTGAAAGGTAAAAACAAATACTGTCGATAATGCTTTGCAATAAACAGTGAAGCCTAGAGCTATGCTATTGAAATAAACTGTGAGCATATGTACATATTACAAACCGAATGCACATGTAAATAATAAAGTATATTTGACGCAAATCCATATGTACATACATACATGTACATATGTTTTACCTCGTTAGCTTAGAAGCATTGTTTAACACATTTTCATATGCACTCCTATATGCACATATTCATATGTATGTCGGAATATAACATTTAAGTACGTATGTATGTACATATGAATGAAAAACACTAAGGCACTATAACAACTTGAAAATATGGTGAACATTATTTGTGAAGACCTTTGAAATATAGTCAGTCCATAACCCTTACCCTAATCCTCACAATATTAAAGAGCAATTAATCTACATATGTACATAGTATATACATACATATGTAGATAAATACTTATGATTATACATTGTGTGCCAAGGTCTTTTTTAAAATATCAAGCGATTAAAAATAAATTGCAAACGAATTTGTGCACATACATACATATGTACATATGAATATTTATTTATGTTTTCCCATACATATGTACATACATACATATGTAGATTTGTGTTGAACTCAAGATATCTCAATGCACCATGGCATTGGCCTGCATTCCATATTTTGGCCTGTATTCCCTATCTTTAATGTTATTCTTTATTATTATATAAGCCCTTTTGGTTTTTAAATAAAAAAACTTAACATTCTTGGAAAAGTATCTGATTTTAAAAAAATGGGTAATTGTCATTAATCCAAAACTTTTCACAAAAAAAAGGGGCACCATTTTTAAATAAACGTTAACTGAACGAAGTTTAAGTTAACATACATAATAATAATTTGTATATAAATAAAGACCATAGTTAATAATAATTATTTTATTTATATATATTTTAAGGTATTTTGGTTGATCTCTGATTTCCGCCCGACGCCTACAATGTCAAACAATTACTGCATGAGTACTAAAGATCAGGTAGACTATATCGTTTCCAGATAACAGTGCAGGAAAACAACATCTTAAAATGACGGTATGTTATTTTAACCGAAAGATGTTGTTAAAATTAATAAGTATATTTTTTAGCACTACGCAAGGCATGACTACTTTCAAAATAGACAAAACGGTGCCTTATCTTCTGACACCGGTCGTTCAAATTACAGTCACATTCCGTACGAAACTCAGAATAGCAGTGAATATTTTAGAGATCCATGCGATTTAAGGAATCAAGGACCAGATGAATACATAAGTGAGTGCCACCTCACAAGTGATTTAGTACCTAGAGCCGTAGATAAAAGCAACAATAGTTATGGCTACGACAACTTAGAATGTTATGGAACGCAAGAACAAATAGAACTTGAAGCGGAATCCGTTGACAATTGGAATGAAAATACTCCGATTGTCTCAGCTGACTACGGGTTTAAATATGCAAATCAAAAATGTAACTCATCGAAAATATTGCCTAAGCTGCCAGTCAATACAAATGGAAGCGGGTCATTAAAACCAAGTACCACTCGGATGGATATGGATTTGAAAACTGAAGGTATGTGCTCAGAAAGAAACCAACGCCATGGTGTCTGCATGGCCAAAGCACAAGATTATGACCATCGTCTTTTGCCTGGTGATTACCAGATTGTCAATGCCAATAATCTTAATGGATATGCAGGTTTTGCCTATTCATCGACGTTCTTAAACAATGCAGTGCCAGCGGCGCCAACGCGTGCTTTACCACATACAGCACGATCTAGCTTTTATTTAAGCCAAGATTTATTTGAACTGAATGCAGACGCGGCTCCGAGGGAAGACCTATCACAATGCAGCTTTGGAATCGATCAAACTGTTCCGATGGGCTCTGGATCTACTCCATATGACGTGTTGGAACAAATGTCGAGGCCATACACTTCCATGTTGCCCTTAGATTACAGTGATTACCAAGAATGTTATAACAATACTGACAATCTTTCAACATATAGCGACACTCCGCCGACTAATAATGCACAACTCAAGCTGCAAAAGCAGAGAAAAATTTCGTTAATGATGGCAATGACTACAGCTTCTGTGATAGCATCTGGTGAGACTAGAGTGCCGGTTCACTCAAAGCATTCTAAAAAACCAACTGAAATCCAGACAGACTCTATAATAGGGAGCAGCATCAGTACCAACGCCGTTACAAAAGCTTCAGACATATTTTTGGAGCCTGAATGCTGTGGTGGAATTGTCACTCCAGGTGATTCTGGTGCCATCACAAGCACTCAACATACTGCTATGGCGACGATTTCAAAGACTAGAAAATTGCCAAAGGTTCTGCCAACGCCACAGTTCAAGTCATCGCTTCATACAAACACCACAGGCATCGATGCATTAGGTTCCCCATTATACTCTTCAGATACTATATCAGAGAAAAGTCATCGCCCCAAGCAGCTCCCGAAGGTGCCAACATCATTATCTCAGCCCAAACCACAATCAATTCCCAATTCGAATTTTACTACGTATTCTGCCCCAGTTACATTATCCTTTAGTTCCTTAGACCAGAACTCGTCATCTCCTCAACCGCCGGCAACAACAATAGAAACAACAACAACCACATATTCGTCAATAACAACTTCTAGTGTAGAGAGCCATAAATCATTTGACTATCCCTATAATAGTAAAGAACCAAAAGATATCCTTTCGATAAAATTCATTAAAGAAGATCCCGCGCCGTCATGGACCCCATCCTCTGCAACATTTAACGCTAATCTTAGTCCGTCAGTGGACCTTCCGTACAATTATATTGAGCAGAATTCGCCAACATGTCATCTTCCTGAAACAGATAAAGGCAAATCAGACATTAAGCCGGACCTGTACGAAACTTTCATCGAACCGTTTTCAGAAAGTATAAAATCACCTGAGCCATATTGTGAGCCAGACTCAGCCTTATTTAACATATCTGAGTATCTAAAGCCTTATACATTAGACATAATTACTTTTTCCGGAGAGAAACCAAGTCATATCTCCAATGCTGCCAGTACATCAACTACTACACAACCCTACCATGACAGTGGAGGGCTCAGTAGTGAAATGAGCAAATTGCATTCGACTGTGCCATTAGGTGACGGACTCTTTCCGAATTCTAACACGTGGGCGACTAGCTGTGTCAATTATCAATGTGAGGTTGAGTCGGGTGAAAACATTTCAACTCAGCCCAACAAAAGTACAGTTCAAGTAGAATTAACAAAGTCACCATTATGTAATTCCATTCCTCCTCTCTCAATGTCTTCGCATTTCACTTTCGATAATTCTACGGAAGTGACCTTAAATCCAAAAACAGGTTCTCCTCCCGACATCACCACAACTGTTAGTAGTATTACCTCTAACAACGCGTTCACAACAACTGTTCCCGCAAAAAATCTTGAAGTGCTGCCAGTAACCACCAGCCAAATCGCTTCACCGACGATATCAACTTTAACGGTAAAATCACCATCGTCAATAGCTCCAATTCTATCCTACACGGACTACATGAAGCAATTTGAGTTGCCCGATTTGCCACAGCTGATAATGGATTTCTCAGAGAATGAGTCTGCTACTCTCAACGATACTGATGCTATTAAAACTGATACTTCTGCTAATGCCGAAATGTTAACTTTCAGCAAAGAGTTGGATACTGAAGGCAAATGTAGTGAGCCATTACCTTCGTATTTAAAAGAACTTTTTGATGCATATGACGTGCCCAGCTTTCCAATTGAGAATCATGAATCTCCCGTCATCGACGAAATTCAAAATGTATCTGACACTATAACCGTACCCTCAGTACCAACTACCACCATAGTATGTTCAGTAGACCCTCCGAATCGACCTAATTTTAAGCCAGAGGCTGAGGCGATAGAGAACAATGCTGTTTCATTCGATGACACCTTTTACGATAGTTTTAATGTCGACATAATAGAACTGACGGCATCTGTTGCATACAGTGAAGCAGAAAACGGTTTAAACAATGCCCCAATTTTAAGTGGGGATAATAATAGTATAACCATAGATAATAAGAAATCAATTGACTTAAGTATTAAAAATACTCTGGACACAAGAGACATGAATCAGAATTTAAGCTCAGCTCAAGGTGGTTATTATAAGCCATCTCAGACACATCAAAAGACGAATGTGGTTGCATCTGCAGCAACAAGTATGCTAGGTGGAATTTCGAAAGGCCTCAAAGGAGGATTGGATGGAGTTTTCAGTGGTGTCGGGTCAACAGTTGATGTCACTCAAACGACTAACACCACCAAAAAAGGTTTTAGCTTTAACTTGGCATCTAAGCTTGTGCCAAGTGTCGGTGGATTGCTTTCCAGTTCAAGTTCAAACGCTAGCAAACAAACACAAGACCCAAAAATAGAAACTACTCCAAATTTTATTATGATACCAGATAAAAATGATTCTAATGATCGCAGTACTTGTGTAAAAACGATATCGCCATCCTGTCTTTATAAGAATACAGAGGACAATTTATATGCGACGACATTTCCAAACACCTTGGAGGTGTCTCGTTCTTACAATGATGCAATGGTAGCTTCCAGCTCGGCTTTGATGGGAAATATCAGTGAAAACTATGATGAAAGCTATGATGAGTTGATTTTAACTGATAAAATTATAAATGAAGGAATGCTTGACCGTGAATCTGAGTATGGCCTAATAGAAAATCCTTATTTGTATGCCGTAGCAGGCGAAGCACAGGTCGACAATATTAACGCTTATAAGCCGCAGAAGGATATTTCAAATCAATCAAGTTTTGATATAGAACAATCAAAAATAAAAAATGACGCGGCACAATTTCATGAGTCTCCGGCAAAAAAAGTTAATACAACATCTGGTGGTATGTTCGGATCAATTTTGGGAAAAGCAGCAGCAGCTGTCCAGTCAGCAACGCAAGCTGTGAATCAAAGTGCTTCGTCGGTGGCATCAGTCGTGGCCCAGAAACCATCAATGCTACCCACGACGCACAATATGCTTCACTTGTCTGGTATACCTATGCCTAATGCGATGGATTCAAAATTGGGTACTGTTGGTTTCGATACAATGAATATTGATTACACTTATCAACTGCCCAACGAAGAGTCTCTGCCAAGCCATTATGCAAATGCAGGAACAGATTATGAGAACAGTAATATCAAAATGGATGTATATAGTCAATATACAGATAATAAGGCATTTGCCAATTACAATTCTAATGGTAATCAGAGCCAGTATAAGGATGCCACGGTGATTTCCGGGCAATACCAAGAGATTGCTAATGGCACAAAAATTCTACCGACGGTGCCGCCAGCAGGATCCACAGGCAAAAAACTGCCCACCGTCAACGGTAAATCGGGGTTGCTAATTAAACAAATGCCGACAGAGATTTATGACGATGAATCGGAGTTAGATGAACTAGATGTGAGTCCATCAATCGGCAAAGAACCCAGTTATCGCATTGATAGTGAGCAGGATGATTACTACATGGATCTTCAGCCGACGACACCGTCTAATCAGACGAACGGTTATTATGAACACGTCAATAATGGTTATGATTATCGCGAGGATTACTTTAACGAGGAGGATGAATATAAGTACCTCGAGCAGCAGAGAGAGCAAGAGCAACAACATCAGCCGAAAAACAAAAAATATCTGAAGCAGACCAAAGGTATGCTTGCGACAAGTCAACCACAATCATCATTAGATTTCATTGACGAAGGACAGGACAATGACTTTATTTACGAAAACTATCACAGCGAAGAAGACAGCGGCAAATATCTAGATGAAAGTTCCAGTGGTAGCGTTGGTCCCATCGAAGCGCGAAATATAAAAATGGACGAAATGTGTGTTGGAACTCGGAAAGACTCAAACGGGGAGGCCTCGTTAGCTTCAATTAGCACTCAAATGAAGGGCGAGTCCTTTACTCCGAAAAATAATACACTTCAAAATCATGACGGCGTTGTTATGGAATCAACGCCCAACCTTTCGGGCTTTGGAAATGAAAAAATGTGTCCAGACCTCAACGAAATAGACGAAGACATAAATGATCAGCTATCTGATATTAATGACTTAAAAAAACGTATGCCGCAAAAGAAGAAGCCGCTCTTAAGGGGAGAAACTGAAGAAGTCGTAGCTGGTCACATGCAGATGATACGACAACCGGAAATCACAGCTAGGCAAAGATGGCACTGGGCGTACAATAAAATAATTATGCAGCTTAATGTAAGTACATAATATACGTTTTTCACAATTTTCAAACATTCACAAGGAAATAAAAAAATACAAATTTATTTTTAATTGCTACTAATTGGAACTGTTTTGCAGTCAAAAATATCTTTTCACTCTTTGTTAAACTCGTTACTCGTAGAATAAAAGGTAATTTTGTTGTCGTGTGTAACAAAGTGTATGATTCATTTTCGACCCCATAAAGTACATATATTCTTATTTATATTTATATATGTTCGACTAAGTGAAAGTCGAGATTTAGAGGTCATGAAAACTGGATTCATATAGAAAGTTTATTTTAAATTTGACTTACAAAGCCGAAATTATGATAATCTGTGGCAACAACATTTTCAGTAACTTAATTAAGTTGACAAAGTAGTAATGAAAATTATTTCCGACCCTATTAGGTTTATCAGCACTACGATATGACTGTCATTTGTATAGGGGTCTAAGCTATATAAAGGCCTAAGTAGCTCAAAACTAGACCCGAGTTGTTCCTTTCTTCTGGTCTTGTCGGAGCGAAGATGTGGGGATATATTCAAAAATTCAGAACGTTTGATTTTTAAATTGCTAACAGAATAAGTATATGCGCCAAAAAATGTGTTTCTTACTTTAACAAAAAAGGAAGCAAACTTCGACAAGCCGATGTTTATATAACCTTGCAGTTATTACACAACGACTATTTCGATTTCTATGCCTATCTTATTATGTAGACTTTTCGCTGCATTGTTGCCCGATTTTGACAAAACTAAAAGCGTAATTCTAATATAGTAAAAAATTACTATATCTCAAAGGATTATTTTGATAAACAGAAAAACAGCTAAATACATTTTTTTTCATTTTCAGTTTTTCATTTTTGATTTTCCTGTGAGAGTTATATGATATAGATGTCCAATTTTAATTTAATTAAAACCGTTATTCCATTGTATTTAAACATTTCCGATTGTTCCTATGGGAGCTATATGATATAGTCGCCGATCCTACTCGTTTCGACTTATATACTGTAATAGAATGACAACTTTTGGTTTCAAGCAGATAGCTTTTAAACTGGGGGAATAGTTTGCGTAGAAACGACGGACGGACAGCCGGACAAGGCTAGATCGATGGAGAAATAGGAGAGCATTGCAATACAGCAATAAACATAAAAAAATTATTCGATTAATCAACGCAATATAGTTGTTTTATACGAGTTTAGGAATAAGTTATTAGTTTATTCAAAACCGTCTTTTAAGATTTGTATTATAAGAGTTTCGATTAGATTTATTTTTAGGTGTTTTGTTTTGTAACGGATTACTATCTATTTTGAATCTATTCTCGATTCTCCGACAATGCTTTATGTCCTTGATAAAAACAAAGCTCATTTTAAGAGCCCAAAATAGGATTTTATGGTATTTCACAAAGCGGATAAGGATCGATTCTTTTGGGATATCTGGTCTTTAACATATTAAGACACAACCACACATTATTGCACATATATCAAAAATGTTATATTATAACATGATTTTTCGGCGAAGCAGCTAAAAGATAAAGTGGTTCAATTTAAAAAAAATTAAACAAGTATTTTTAGAAATCGTAAACAAATTGTTATCTCGATTTTTATACCCTTGCAGAGGATATTATAATTTCAGTCAAAAGTTTGCAACGAAGTGAAGGAGACATTTCCGACCCTATAAAGTATATATATTCTTGATCTGCATCACCAGGAGAGTCGATCTATTCATGTCCGTCTGTCCGTCCGTCTGTCCGTCCTTCTGTCCGTCTGTCCGTCTGTCCGTCCGTCCGTTTCTACGCAAACTAGTCCCTCAGTTTTAAAGCTATCTGCTCGAAACTTTCCCAAAAGTTGTCTTTCTATTGCAGTTAGTATATAATTCGGAACGAGCCGGATCGGGCGACTGTATCCTATAGCCGCAATATAACTGATTGATCGGAAATGCCATAACTTTGGTGTTTGTAAAGTTAGGAAGTTTCTATGGGTTTTATTTTTGCCCAATCAATCAGACCTACTAAATTTCATAAGGATCAGCCGACTATATCCGATAGCTGCCATATAACTGAACGATTGGAAATGCCATAACTTTGGTGTTTTTATACCCGTTACTCGTAGAGTTAAAGGGTATATTGTATTCGTGCAAAAGTATGTAACAGGTAGAAGGAAGCGTTTCCGACCCTATAAAGTATATATATTCTTATTCAGGATCACTAGCCGAGTCGATCTAGCCATGTCTGTCTCTCCGTCTGTCTGTCTGTCCGTATGAACGCTCAGATCTCGGAAACTATAAAAGCTAGAAGATTGGCATTGTGCATGTAGATTTAGGAGTTCCTACGCAGCGCAAGTTTGTTTCAAAATAGTGCCACGCCCCCTCTGACGCCCACAAGCCACAAGCTGTGACCACAGTTTTGATGCTATTATGAAAATTTTAATTGATATGTATTTGTTTCGTCATTACCTATCGATGGGCCTAATAAAAGTAAAAAAAACCCATTAAACGCTTAAACCTGGCTAGCGCCTACATTTCCGCCTTTCATGGCCCGTGGTACCACGGTAGCGCCATCTAACGGATGACTTTGGAACAGCTGGCCAAGGTGCTAATTCGAGCGGCGAAAAACATACAAGAAGGCATATTTATATTAAGTTGTTTAGCTGAGTAACGGGTATCTAATAGTCGAGGCACTCGACTATAGCGTTCTCTCTTGTTTTTTATACATTCGTTACATTATTTACAGTATTTACAATTTTTCTTACAGACTATTAGTTACAATTACATATAATTATCATATCTTTATCCAGTGTCTAATATTATTTGCACTCCAAATGCCTTGATATGGATTACGAGATAACTGAAACCCGTCAATATCTTTAAGCAAATACCTGTCATTTTTTAATATTTTTTCGATTACATAAGGACCTTTGTTCTTCGGAATGAGTTTTCTCGAGACACCCGCCGTACTATCGAAGTTTTGAACCATAACATAATCTCCTTCTTTATATTCTGTCGCACATTTCTTTTTCGCATTGTAGTGTTCTTCATTTTTCATTTGAGCCTTTCTCTGTGTTTCTTCTGCTTCTTTTCTAATATTTTCTAAAGATTTTCTAACATTTTCTACCTCTTCTTCATCTTATAATTTTTCCTTTAACTCATCACATACTTCTCCTCTTTGTGTTATTCCGAATAATGTTTCACTCGGACGCTGCTTAATGCTACTATGAATCGTATTATTCATTGAATACTCTACTTTTTCAATAACCCTATCCCAATGTAATCCCTTTCCGGCTCTGTCAATTTTGCAATCATTGGTCCTAAACTTCGATTAATTCGTTCAACTTGGCCATTAGCCTGTGGCGAGCCCGTCGCGATTTTTATGTGCTTAACGTTACTATTTTCCATAAACTCTGCAAAATCAGAAGAAGTAAAACAACTCCCCCGATCAGATATTATACATTTCGGTCTGCTATATGCTCGAAAGTAATCAGTCAATGCACTTATCACCCCCTTTGTATTCGTCGTTTTTGTTGTGTACAACTTAACAAACTTTGTGAAAGCATCTACAACCGCGAATATATGTTTTTTCGATCTGCTATTATCCTCCGGCCCATAATGGCCTATATGAATAATCTCGAAAGGCTTATTACCTTTTGGTATACTATGTAAGTGTCCATCTCCCTTACCTACTTTCGGATTTTAAACAATTTTGAATATGCTCTAAGACCTTTTCCTTCATGTGTGGAAACCAGTAGCTTCTGTTAATTACATCTAACATCTTGTCCCTTCCAATATGACCCATTTCGTCATGGTACTTGTATAACACAGGTTCTTCCATTCTATTCGGTACATAAAATAATAATCCGTTATCATTACATTTTCTATAAAGCTCACTCTTTTCTAATATTTTTCTAATCTCTTGAACCTTAACATCTTTTGACTGACAAATTACTAAATTTGTTTCGAATGTATTCGCCTCTACTATCATTATGTTATTGCACCTACTTAATTCGTCTACATGCTGCATTTGACTGCCTGTGCTTTAACTCATAATCAAACTCCTGCAGCTCTAGAGCCCATCTTGCTATTCTTGGATTCAACTCAATCTTATTGAGCGTTAAGGTTAAGGAATTACAGTCTATCACAATTTTGAATCGTTTGCCAAGTAAATATATTCTAAATCTTCTTAACGCGTAAATTATGGCTAAAGTCTCTAACTCAAAACTGTGGTATTTTGCTTCCGTTGCTGTCGACCTCTTTGAAAAATAGAAAATAGGATGCAACTTGTTGTCATCTTTTTTCTGAAGAAGCACAGCACCAAATCCTTAAGCACTTGCATCACAGTGAAGCTCGACATCATCCCTGTAATCGTATATCGCCAGAACTGGCGCTTCCATTAATTTAGCTTTTAAAAGCGAAAAACAACTTAATTCTTCTTCCTCGAAATTAAACTGCCTATCATTTCTCAATAAGTCATACAAAGGTTTCGTTAAATTTGAAAAATCCTTAATGAATCGTCGAAAATACGAGCAAAGCCCCAAAAAACTCTGTACTGCTTGCACCTTGCCTGGAATCGGAAAATTTTGTATAGCTTCTAAACCTTTACTGTCAGCTTTAATTCCATTATTCGAAATCAGAAAACCTAAATATTTAACCTTGTCTTGTAAAAATTTACATTTGTCCATTCTCAATTCTAACTTATTTTCTACTAGTCTCCTAAATACTTCTACTAATATTTCTAAATGCTCTTCTAAACTTCTGCTAGCAAGCTCCTGTGGAGCTGTTTTTAGACCCATAGGCATCCGTAAAAAATCAAATTGCCCCAAAGGGGTAGTAAACGATGTATATTTTACCGACTCTTTGTTAACAAATACATGAAAGTATTCGTTCCTAAGATACAATTTCGTAAACACTGACTTTCCAACTAAATTATCTAAAAGGTCGTCTATTAATGGTATCGGATAATTATCCTTTGCCATAATTTTGTTCAATCTTCTAAAATCTATACAAAGCCTAAGTTCTCCCGACTTCTTCTTCACTAACACAATAGGAGAAGCGTACTCCGAACTACTAGGTTGTATAATTCCGTCTCTAACGTATTCCTCTAACATTTTTTGTAATGCCTCCTTTTCACAATATGACAGTTGTGCACCAACTAAATGGTTTTGAGTTTTCTAATATTATGTTCATTTCACATTTTATTTTCGGATTTTCCGGTCGCTTGACCTGAACATAACTTGTTTCTAACAACTTTATGAACTTCTCTCGATCACAATAATTTACTTGTTCACCAATATTATAAAGTCTCTCATTTTCAAAATCTTCTAAAATATTAATATTCATCATTTCCTTTTCAAAGTTTTCATAACAGACATCCATATTTAAATTTCGATCTTCTAATACTGCTAAAGATTTACTGCTTAAACATTCATTTTCCGAAAAGTTTTCTCCCAAAGTTATATTCCTTAAGTTCTCGCTTTCCAAACTGCTACACTTTAAACTTTCTTTTCCCAATATTTCACTTCTAAATCTTTCTTTTTCTAAGATTTCATTTCCTAACCTTGTGACGGTTCGTCGCTGTTGGGTGGCTCAGGGATGGCCAGTGTTTGTCACAAGAAGGGGTGCCGCCCTTGCTGCCTTTGCTTCCTTCGTCCACTTAGAATACCTGGTATCGGGGGCCGTTCTGCTGTTCGAGAGGACCAATACGGGATGTGTTGCCTGAAATGAGAATAGGGTGCTTGGGGACCCTGAAGTCAGCCACGAGCGAGAGAGTTTGTTGCTTGGGGACCCTGAAGTCAGCCACAAGAGAGAGAGTTTGTTGCTTGGGGACCCTGAAGTCAGCCGCAAGAGAGAGAGAGTTTGTTGCTTTGGGACCCTGAAGTCAGCCACAAGAGAGAGAGAGTTTGTTGCTTGGGGACCCTGAAGTCAGCCACAAGAGAGAGAGAGTTTGTTGCTTGGGGACCCTGAAGTCAGCCACAAGAGAGAGAGAGTTTGTTGCTTGGGGACCCTGAAGTCAGCCACAAGAGAGAGAGAGTTTGTTGCTTGGGGACCCTGAAGTCAGCCGCAAGAGAGAGAGAGAAGTGCTTGGGGACCCTGAAGTCAGCCACAAGAGAGAGAGAGAAGTGCTTGGGGACCCTGAAGTCAGCCGCAAGAGAGAGAGAGAAGTGCTTGGGGACCCTGAAGTCAGCCGCAAGAGAGAGAGAGAAGTGCTTGGGGACCCTGAAGTCAGCCACAAGAGAGAGAGATCAGCCGGTGAACCGTGCCGTAAGGAGGTGTGATCCTAAAATCAGACGTCTCCTAGGGATACCTCCAAGAGGAGGGACTACTACTAAGCGAAGGAGCTAACTACTATGTATAAGCGGACTTGGATCGAATGATCCAGTCCACCAAAAAATGACTTCGCTGCTTACCACCACTGGGGAGTTGATCCTTCACCCTTAGACGGTTGGCTGCTAAGTGCCTTTCCATGGCCCGTGGCCCGTCTTATATAGGGCTCGGCGAGATTTAGTTTGCCCGTCGTCTGTGTGATTTGCTGGGCTAAGTGTGACCGTCTCTCTCTCGGTCTAGTGTGCCCCTACATGCGCGATCGTTGGCGCGCGCGCGTTCTTGGTTTGAATTTGAAATTAAATGCTTCTATTGTACGCGCAGCGTCACAACCTTTCTTCTTCAAAAATTTTAATTTCCTAAACTCTCATTTCCTAAGCTCTCAATTCCTAAACTCTCAATTCCTAAACTCTTACTTCCTAAACTCTTACTTTCTAAACTTTTACACTCGGACTGAAAATTTAACTCATTAGGTTTCTCAGTATTATTATCCAATAAACTAATATTTGCGCTCTTATCGACTTGGGTTTCAATATTCTCAACAGTAATCATATTTAAAGTTTCTAAATTCATTTTCAAATTGCATGCTTCCATAAAGTCTCTGCCCAGTACAATATTACAGCTCATAGATTCATTTGCCACCACAATTAAATTAAAAAAATCTTTATTTCTTCTTTTATAATGAAACATAATATTTTTCCATAACTATTCAAGCGACTCTTGTTTAATCCATAAAAGTCAGCTTCTTGCGGGTCTAATTTAATATTTTTGGGTACATAAGCAAATTTTATGGTCGATACTGGGCTTCCTGAATCTATTAAGCACTCTGTAATAATTGGCTGGTTAGGGTTTTCATAAACAAAAATTTTAAACAATCTTACATAATTATTGGCGCCATCCTTCTTGTTTTGGGGACATCCACTGATGAAATGATCCCCTGCCCTACATCCATAGCAGGACCCTGGAGTTCTCTTCGGTTTGATGCAAGCTCGTGGCCTTTTCCATTGCAGTTATAGCAACGCGATTCCTTGCTTGCCGGATCACTCCTCAACGTTTGCACCTTTTGCCCTCCACGAGCCCTTGCCGGCAGCATTATGTCAGCAAACGCTCTCAGCATCCTTCCAGGGTTGTCGAAACACTGCAGCTTCGCCTGCGTACGCAAATTCGCTGCTGGAATGCCGACAATAAGGCCATCCAACAGCTCGTCATCTTCCATGTTGACATCTCGGGCCAGCCTGCGTTTCTGTTCGAAATATACTGCAAACTTCTCGGTCGGCTTCCATAGACGGGCCTCAAACTTGCGCCTCAAATCTGCTTTTGACTCGTTGCCTCCAAAAGCAAGCTGTAACTGCTCCACCAGCTCACTCGTCGGTCTTAAGAAACGGGTTGCATCTGCGTGCAGCCACTGCAACGCGCTGCCTTTCAATTTGCCAATAATTAGAACTCTGCTCTGGGTGTCCGACAGCTTATACAACTTGGCTATATTGTCCCACTGGGAGACCCATGAGCGAACAGACATATTATCCGAAAATTCCAATAGGACTTCCTTGGCTAAACCAAATCCCGCTGAAGAAAAATCGTCTCGCCTGCCTCTGCCAACACTCGTGCCGATTTCGCCGTTAGCGTCGTTTCCCGGAATCTCGAAATTTCCAGAAATCTCGTTTGCGTCTCCTTCGTTTCTGTCTGCATCAGGCCAAAAATGTACGCCACCAATGAAGAGGGTACATCGGGAACGGATACAAGAGAAGCGACACGAAGATTTCCAGCAAGTAGCCGACAGAAACCCTAAGGGAAATTCAAAAAGGCAGCTCAGGGCCAGACCAGACGCCATCGTGGTTGCAAGAGTCGGGGAGATTACCTACGCGGAACTTCTCAAGGCCGTTAAAGGAGACTCCACGCTAAAACACGTCAGTGGGGACGTACAGACCATCCGTAAGACGGCCAAGGGAGATCTTCTGCTGCAGCTGAAGAAGTCTCCAGACCACAGCGCGGAGGAGCAGTTGTAAGGGCCCTGACCGAGCAAACCAGACTTGAGGTCATGGGCTTAGACGAAGTCACAACCAAGGAGGAGATAGTGGAGGCTCTAAACAGTAAGCTAGGCGATACCCCTCTTTCGGAGGAGGCCGTAAAGTCGCTGAGAGCCACCAGAAACGGCCTGCAGATAGCCACACTAATGTTGCCAACACCCACAGCGAACAAGCTGGTAAACCTGGGGAAAATAAGGATTGGATGGGTGATCTGCCGGATTAAGCCCATTTTTTCGCCAAAACGCTGCTATAAGTGTCTCGCGTTCGGCCATATCTCGTCGAACATGTTTCAAGTGTGGTGGAAAAGACCACGAGGCCAGAAGCTGCAATAGGGACCCACATTGCCTACTCTGCGCGCAGAAAAAAAATCTTCCAACAAACCACTCGTCTGGGAGCTTTAAATGCCCAGCGTATGTCGAGGCGGTAAAATCTCAACAAAGATGCTAAGGGTCATGCAGCTAAACCTTAACCACTGCAGGGTGGCCCAGGACCATCTCACCCAAACAATTTCCGAGCTCAAAATAGACCTGGCAATTTTGAGCGAACCCTATAAAGCAATTAGATCCAACACGTGGGTCATGGATCAATTGGGAAAAGCAGCAATCTGGACATGTGGGCAACCGGCCCAACATCTAGCATGCGTGAAAGCATCAAAAGGCTATGTAAGGGCGAAGCTAAAAGACTTTTGGATTTTTAGCTGCTACTTTCCACCCAGCTGGACACTAGAGGAGTTTAGCGAGACGATAGACAGCCTGGCAATCGACATAAGAGCATACTCGCCTGCGATTGTTGCTGGGGACTTCAATGCATGGTCAACGGAGTGGGAGTCAGCCTCAACAAACGCCAGAGGAAGAGTGGTCACTGAGACGCTCGCATCGCTGGACGTTGTCCTACAAAACAGGAGTTCTACCCCTACATTTTGGAGAGCGGGAGCGCAGTCCATAATCGACCTCACCTACTTAAGCGCAAGCTTGGCGGCGACGGCGACCTGGGAAATTAGCGAGACCTACACGGCGAGCGACCATAGTGCAATTATAAGCACCATCCGCATGAGAAGAACCGCCACACCGACAATTACTCGACGACACTACAAAGAAAATACGCTCGACATACCAGCATTTAGAGCGGCCCTGGAAGGGATGGAATTAGCGGAAAACGAACGGGCATTGATGGAAAAGGTCAAGGAAGCCTGCGACGCCAGCATGCAGCGCAGTAAAAGCTTCAAGGGGCGCAAGCCAGTCTACTGGTGGAACCTAGCGATTGAGGAGGCACGCCGCGAATGCATAAGCGCTAGGAGAGCCTACCATAGGGCCCGCGGAACCGAAGCCTTCCATATACTCAGGGAAGTTTTCACCCAAAAGAGGAAGATCCTAAAGCGGAAAATAAAAAGCAGCAAAAAGCTGTGCTTCTTGCAACTCTGCGATGAAGCAGAAAACGACTTGTGGGGAAAGGCCTACAAGGTGGTAATGAAAAAAACCAACGCCGTTAAAAACGTGACCCCAACAGGCTCCGAGAAACTGGGAGAGATAATTAGGCACCTTTTCCAAGCGCAGGAAACGAGGCAAGAGGAAGCGTTCGGTGTCCCGGACCACCAGATACCGCCGGTGACCCTACAGGAGCTGGTCAACATAGCCCAGAAGGTACCAAACAACAAGGCACCAGGGCCAGATGGGATCCCAAATCGGGCACTCAAACTTGCAATCAGCATGTACCCGAGCACCTTTGTTAGTGCATACACTAAGTGCCTGGCCCAAGCCTGCTTCCCAGAACGGCGGAAACAGCAAAAGCTGGTGCTTATTCCAAAGCCAGGAAAAGACAAGGATGAACCGTCGGCATATAGGCCCATTTGCCTTCTAGACACGGCCGGCAAAATACTGGAAAGTATTGTCAGTGCAAGACTCGGAGAGGCAATAGAGGTGGCCGGAGGGCTCTCAGAAAGTCAGTATGGCTTTAGAAGGGCTCGCTCAACCCTAGATGAACTAGAAGCCGTGGACCGCATAGCCAGGCAGGCCATAGAAGGCAAAAGGTGGCTGGGAGGAAACAAACAATACTGTTTGGTGGCAACTCTGGACATCAAAAACGCCTTCAACTCGGCATCCTGGAGCAGAATAATGGCCTTACTCGAGATGCTGAACATCCCAAAGTACTTGCAGGCGATTGTTAGCGACTACCTGAGCGACAGGTGGCTCAACTATGACACGGACGAAGGACCTCAACGCTACGAAATCACAGGAGGAGTGCCACAAGGGTCCGTCTTAGGCCCATTATTGTGGAACACCATGTACAATGGTATCCTGCGACTAAACTTCCAGCAGGGCGTAAACGTTGTTGGCTTCGCGGATGACGTCGCGGTCATAGTGGTAAAAAAGTCCATAGCTGAGGTAGAAAGCTCTACTAACGCAGCAATCAGCATGATAAGTGAGTGGCTACAAATCGTAGGACTTGAACTGGCTGAGCAGAAAACCGAGGCGGTACTCATCAGCAGCAGGAAAAAAGTGGAAACGGCACGAATCACTGTGGGCGGAGCCCAAGTGGAGACGAAAAAGGCTATAAAATACCTAGGCGTCATGCTGGACACCAGGCTGTCCTACAGGGAGCACCTGCAGGCGACTCATAAGAGGGCACACGGAGTCACGATGGCAGTGTCCCGAATGATGCTTAACCATAGAGGCCCAAAATCCACGAGCAGGAAGCTACTGTTTAACGTAGCAAAGTCGTCCATCATGTATGCAGCACCAATATGGGCCGAGGCGACAACAAAAAAGAGCTACATAAAGGGTATAGAGTCGGACTACAGAATAGGAGCTCTTAGGGTAGCCTCCGCCTTCCGGACGGTCGCTACAGAGGCCATTCTGGTCATCAGTGGTATAACACCAGTCGAGCTCGCAGTTGTGGAGGCCAAGGAGAACTTTGAAGGGAGAAAATTAGCTGACACACAGGCGGACCACCGCTTGGCAAAACTAAGGTCAAGAACAAAGTCCCTCGAAAACTGGCAGCAAAGATGGGATAGGGCAGAAACCGGCCGGTGGACGCACCGACTCATCCCCAATATAGCGGCTTGGGTAAACAGACCACACGGCGAACTAACGTTCCATCTGACACAGGTGCTGAGCGGACATGGATGCTTTAAGGAGTATTTACATCGCTTCGGCCACGAGACAGCCCAATCTGCGATACCTGCGGAACAGTGGAAAATGCCGAACACGCACTAACCACTTGTGTCAGGTTCGGAGAAGAGCGCCGAAGAACTGAACAAATCCTGGGGACCCCGATCACAGTGGATGGACTTGTTCCTAGTATGCTGGAGAGTCAGGATAACTGGACAGCTGTATGCAGTCTGGCTGCGGAAGTCACGACGGAACTGAGGCGGCTGGAACGCATAAGGAACGAGAGGTCTTTAACAGGACAGCCAGCCTTGCGAAGCAATGCTTCACGGCAGTCCCGCAAGTCTGGATATCATATGTATATTTATTTATTTTGTCTATGTATGTAATTTATGAATAAAACAAAAAAAAAAAGATGGCGCAATACAATAGCGCCATCTAACGGATGACTTTGGAACAGCTGGCCAAGGTACTCAACAGAGTCAACGTTAATTCTCGATAAGGATTTCTATTAAAGGAAATTGCGATGGATTTCATTTGTCAATACCGAACTATATCCCAAGAACTATGCAAATCAAATCAAGTTAGCCAAATTGGAAGTCTGAGTCAAACAATGGCGTATGTGTGTATGCTGGTGCAGGCCAAAAGCTGCCTGCGCTAAAGCAGCGCTGGTGCTGATGCTCGTGCTGTAAAGCTGCCAGCTCTAAGAGATCGCCGAATTCAAATTGATAATTTGAACTTGTTGTCCTTTTTTTCCTGTGGTCACTCTAATTCACATTATGTTAATGCAAAATCTAAAGTTGTTTAGCTGAGTAACGGGTATCTAATAGTCGAGGCACTCAACTATAGCGTTCTCTCTTGTTAAAGTTAGGAAGTTAGGATTTTTTATTGATTTTATTTTTGGCCAACCAATATAATTTATGAATATTCTGCAAGGGTATATTAACTTCGGCTCCGCCCGAAGTAGCTTGCCTTTCTTGTTTATGTTAATAATAAGTAAAGGCGGTGTTCCTATTATATTCCTATTCATTTCCAGTCCCCCCGATTTTCGTAAAATAAAACCATATTTCTGAAATAGACGGGCAGACGTCTGTCAACACGCCAGGTGTTGCTCTTTAACAATGTATAATTAGGCCTTATATTATAAATAATTATAATCACTAGATTATGCCATTATCTAAAATTTAATGTATATTTTATAAAAGTCGGACGATTGTCATAGACATTTTTAACATTTCCGCGAATTGTCTTTTAGTATTACTAAAAGCGGACAATTATATATAATGATTGCAAAATGTAGCGCTAAATCGACATAGCTTGTTTTTAGTAATATAGGCATAGAAATCGAAATGTAGTCGTTTTGTAATAACTGCAAGGGTATATAAACTTCGGCTTGCCGAAGTTTGCTTCCTATTTTCACAATTAATTCAGAATTGCATCCTCATTTCAGATTTTCTTCAGAATCTTTACATCTTCCTTAATTGCAGCCGATTTTTATCTCGAGAACAGTTTTGTAGCCAAATCAAAGAGCGTTAAGTGACTAGTGATCTATTGAATTTGCACATATATTTCGTGTATGTTTTGGATTCATAATTGGTCTATATGCTATAGAATTTGTATATGCAAATAATGTTGGTGTGAAACTTTAAATTATTTACTTAAAATGTGTTATAAAAGAGTTAAACATAGAGGGTAACTTTTCGGACGATTATGCCTTCGTGGAAGAGCGCAGTGGGTCTCAGAGAAAGTAGAATATTTGTTATACGCGTTACTCGTAGAGTAAAAGGGTATATTGTATTCGTGCAAAAGTATGTAACAGGTAGAAGGAAGCGTTTCCGACCCTATAAAGTATATATATTCTTGTTCAGGATCACTAGCCGAGTCGATCTAGCCATGTCCGTCTGTCTGTCCGTATGAACGCTGAGATCTCGGAAACTATAAAAGCTAGAAGATTGGCATTTTGCATGTCGATTTTAGAAGTTCCTACGCAGCGCAAGTTTGTTTCAAAATGGTGCCACGCCCCCTTTAACGCCCACAATCGCTTATATACGATTTTAAAAATTTAAATATTTCGAAAGTAAAAATGCAGTTTTATTGTGTTTATCAATACCTATCGAAATGTAGAAGAAATTTTTCAAATCGGACCATTCGTTAAAAAGTTATGCGTGATCAAAGTTTCTATCTCCATCTCCCTCGCACTCCCTTTACCTGATTAACGGGTATCTGATAGTCGGGGCACCCGACTATAGCGTTCTCTCTTGTTTAGAATTTGAATCGTGCGAAAGGGAGATGCGCACATGCAGGGACCAAAAATATAAATAGGTCTTTGAGAAAAACACCCAATGGATTATTGAAATTTTACATTGCACAGCTTTCTTTTTAAATAATCAGCTTTCACCGTCTTTAATTTACTAATTAAATATCACAATCCGGTAAAATTGCAACTTATAGAATACGGGGTGTAATGTGAAGATGAATACATTTTTTCACTTATATAAGAAATGCTTGTTAATAACTCCTGGCAATTATTTTGATATTATTCAAACAGTACCCAAGGATACCATGTGACATTAGAAATTTTCATCATCAAATGATATAAAGCAAAATATAGAAGACCTACCATAAGTTGTGGTATGATTATAGATTTTTTATTTATTGAATCTTCTCCTTTCGCATACTAACAATTAGTGTACAGTCATATTACTGGTACTGAGTTATGGGGCCCTGAGAATTATTTCTGTGTTGGAAGGTCGTTGCGTTGTAGGCGGGCTCTGCTGGAAACCCGAGTCAAGCCTCTTCCGAGATGATTTGTGTGCACAGAGGGTGTTTCTCAGTTGGTCGTCTTTTGTTTGTCTATTTCATCTTTTACTGCAAAAATGCCGAGGTCTCTGTGGATGTTTTGGTTGCGAACATACCACGGTGCCCCAGTGATAGTCCTCAGGATTTTCAGGATAGTCCAGACGCAGGAGCAATCGAATGTTTAACATCCAGTGGAAGCTGCTGGCTTTTCATTTTAGGTGTAGTTTCTTGTATTCGTCTTCTCCAGGTTAGCCGTCTGTCGAGGTGGACGCAAAATACGTTACTTCGTTGACTTAGGGAATCGGTGTACTATTCAATAATAGTAGAGGGCATGCTTGCCTCTTGAGAGTAAACGTTATGTGTTTACATTTTTGTTCATTTATTTTAATACACCAATCAGGTAGTATCTAGTCAACTACGGTGAGGTGATTGGCTAGCTGTGTTGTTGCTTGGCTTGGGCTCCTCGAGCGACTTATTCTTTCTTGCGGGACTCCAGCTTCGATTATGTAGTCGTCAGTTGTTGTTGCGTTGCACCTTACTGCGAAGAATCTGTCGTAGAGATACGACTCATGTAGCTTATGAGTATATGTGGGCAAGCGTGTTTTGATCATATGCATGAGGCCATCGAGCCAGACTCGATCGAAAGCTTGAGATACATCGAGAAATATTGCTCTACAATATTCCCGATGATTGAAGGCTGTGCGTATTTCTGATGTAATTCTGTTAACTAGTTCGATTGTTCCATGGCTTAGACGGAAGCCAAATTGATGTGTTCCAGATATGGTATTATGCGTGTAAGGAGGGATTTTTCGAACAATTGACGGGATTGTGTGGTCTTTTCTGGGCTTTGCTCGGACAGTAGCCGAGACGTATGATTCCATTTAAGAGCTTACAAATAACCTCAATAGCAGAAATTGGAAGTTAAATTATCATTTTTGGTGTAAATAGGTCACCGCCAGGAGCCTTTTTCGGTTTCAGATCCCATATGACTTTCGCGATCTCCTTTGGTTCAACCAATGTTGATAAGGATATAGTTTCAGATTCGATTTGTGGTAGGAGAAATAGACGAGTGGCAGGGTTCGGCTGGAAAACGCTTCGGAGATGTAAAGCTAAAGTTTCGGCTCTATCTTCGTCGCTGCAGGCCTAGCTACCTGAGTTTCATATTGGAGTGACTGTTTCGATTGGAGAGCTTAGATTTGGGTGAGACCTCCACAGATGATGTTTTATACTGGTTGGGGAATGTTTTTCGATGTACCGTAGTTGTGCATTTTTAGCGTCTTTCATCAGGGCTCGGCTTAGTGTGCGAGTTACTTCCTTAAGACGTTGTTTTGCCAAGCACGCCGCAGACGCGTCATTTCCAGTACAAGCTGTTCCAATAGCAGATTAGTTTTAAAATAGTTGGATTGCACGTCCTTCCCTTGTGGTGTTGAAATAGTGGCTCCTGCCAAGAGCATCGGTGGTGCAGTCGATGTCCGCTTCGATGTTGAGCTGCGGGGTTAGTTCGATGTGGAAACCTACAAACTTTTTATATTTTAACCATGTCAGTCAGTCATCAGTCTCTGTGGGTGATCTGTAGGTTCTGGGCTTTCAAAAGAGGACCGAAAGCGCTCTGCGCTTATTATATTGCGTGAAATGTTTTTTGTCACCGCAAAATCTATTAAGTCTTGGACTTTTCTGGGGTCTGCTGGCCATTATGTGGGGCTACCTGGGGAATCAATGTCCATTTTGTTGCTCAGTTTTATAATTGCATTATATAATTGCCTTCCTTTGGGAGTCACGAGTCGTGATCCCCAGTGGGTGTGTTTGGCATAATAGTCTCCTGCTTCTATGAAGTTGTAAAAATCCATGAATTGTCCTTCAGAAATTGCAAAGCGAGGCGGCCAGTAGACAGGAAAGGTGCCCGTTACCTGACTGCACTTTGGTAGATATGCCCTGCAAGTAATTAGTTGCAAACCTTTGGTGAAAGTGGTGTTTGATCCTGATGAGGATGCCGGTTTTGCCGTGGCCTTTACCGTCTTGATGATTTGTGCGGTCAAAGGTATAGCCTCTTTTTTGGAAACTGTATTTGTTTGTGAGGTGCGCCTCTATCAGTAGTATAATGTCGATATGATTTTCTTTCAGGAACCATTGGCGTTCCACATGGTTATTCGTACAATTGCAATTAATTATTTAGACTGCTCAGCTGCAAGCAACTGTAACACCATGTTTTGGTTTGGAACCCTACAATGAGTCAGACGAATCGCATCGTAATATACGGTAAAATTTGACCGAGCCCTTAGGTTTACTGAAAGGCAGATTGTAATCTGCTTAACATTTTGTGCGAGAACTCTTTATTAAACCATGGAGGTTAATTGGAAACTGACGAATGGTATAACAGAACACATAGTTAAAAGAGGAGTTCAATGCATTATAAAAGATATTAACGGCCTTAGCCATGTTAGTGCATGAATAAAGTTCGGACCAGTTAAATCCTGATATACAAATATTTAAGCGATGAAAATTTTCCTTACGAAAGCAACGGAACCGTTTTCCGATTTTTGCTTCAACTCTGTTTCGCATTTACAGTGAGTTCTAGAGGGTAGTGACGGTCAAAACCTAAATACTTGAGAAAATTTTGGAGCTTATAATATCCGGCCTTAACCAGGTATATACATACAATAATTGTATATGATATGAAAAACTATCCGAGTAAAATTTAGTCAGCTTACTAAGTAAGCCTCTTATATTCTGATAGGAAAGAAGGAAGCTGGGTTTTCGGGGCAGAAGAGGAAGTGGATGGCGCTGGGTTTTCGGGGCAGACGAGGAAGTGGATGGCGCTAGGGATGGTTCTATAATAGTATTTTTCATTTCCCAAAAACAATTATTATACCCGTTACTCGTAGAGTAAAAGGGTATATTGTATTCGTGCAAAAGTATGTAACAGCTAGAAGGAAGCGTTTCCGACCCTATAAAGTATATATATTCTTGATCAGGATCACTAGCCGAGTCGATCTAGCCATGTCCGTCTGTCTGTCTGTCCGTCTGTCTGTCTGTCTGTCCGTATGAACGCTGAGATCTCGGAAACTATAAAAGCTAGAAGATTGGCATTTTGCATGTAGATTTTAGAAGTTCCTACGCAGCGCAAGTTTGTTTCAAAATGGTGCCACGCCCCCTTTAACGCCCACAATCGCTTATATACGATTTAAAAAATTTAAATATTTCGGAAAAGTAAAAATGCAGTTTTGTTGTGTTTATCAATACCTATCGAAATTTTTCAAATCGGACCATTCGTTAAAAAGTTATGCGTGATCAAAGTTTCTATCTCCATCTCCCTCGCACGCCCATTACCTGAGTAACGGGTATCTGATAGTCGGGGCACCCGACTATAGCGTTCTCTCTTGTTTTTTTCTTAGCTGCGTACTCTTTTACAAATACGCCTTCGGTTTAAAAACTGGTGGTGTCACACCGCGACCAGTACCTTTGGGTACCGAACCACTTTTTGTCCCCGATATAAGTACCATTTGAGTGGCGCATAAAATCGGCAGCTGTGCTGGAAGCGAATCACGGGAAGCGATGATAAATTTTATCACAAGTATTGCAAGGAGTACTTTTCTGTCCAGCCGAGATAACTTTTTGCAGTATTTAAGTGAACAAAATGACATTATCACTCTAAATCGGACCATTGCATTGGTGCACTGTGCAGATATAGCGGACTAAAATCTTATCGCGCCAAAACTTTGAGAGAGAGCGATATATCCGATATTAGGCACCTCTGAGCGGGATAGATAGAGAACCTCATTGATTGGGAGCGTAACAGCGTTAAGTTTACCGTTCCAATAACTCCGCAAAGACGTTCTACTCTTTAGAGAGTAGCAACAGCAGCCAACGACGATGAGAAAGAAACTTAAAAGGGAAGGAATAGAAAACCAGCACCCACCTAAATGTTCCAAATATTTTTATTTCTCGAATTGAAACTTTGCACACACCTTTCGTTCCTTTGCACGCAGTATATAGGTCGGAACGGCCGGGATCGGCCGACTATATCTGATTGATCGGAAATGCCATAACTTTGGTTTGGATTTTCTATGGGTTTTATTATTGGCCAATCAATCCGACATACCAAATTTCATTAGGATCGGCCGACTATATCCTATAGCTGCCATATAACTGAACGATCGGAAATGCCATAATTTTGATGTTTTTCAAAATAGGAGGTTGGGATTTTTTATGGATTTTATATTTGGCCAATCAATCTGACCTACCAAATTTCATAGGTATCGGCTGACTATATCCTATAGCCCGCATATAACAGATTGATCGGAAATGCCATAACTTTGGTGTTTGTAAAGTTAGGAAGTTGGGATTTTTTATGGGTTTTATTTTTGGCCAACCAATATAATTTACAGAATATTCTGCAAGGGTATATCAACTTCGGCTCCGCCCGAAGTTAGCTTTCCTTTCTTGTTTATTTTCAGGAATTCGACTTAAAATCATCGGAAAATTAAAATAAAAAACAAGAAAGGAAAGCTAACTTCGGGCAGAGCCGAAGTTGAAATACCCTTGCAGAATATTCTGTAAATTATATTATCCAAAATAATTCATATGATGCATTCTTAATACTCATAAAAATCCCAACTTCCTAACATTAAAAACACCAAAGTTATGGCATTTCCAATCGTTCAGTTATATGGCAGCTTTAGAATATAGTCGGCCGATCCTTATGAAACTTTGTATGTCGGATTGATTGGTAAAATATAAAACCCATAGAAAATCTCAACTTCCTAAGTTAACAAACACCAAAGTTATGGCATTTCCGATCGTTCAGTTATATGGCAGCTATAGGATATAGTCGGCCGATCCCGGCCGTGCCGACTTATATACTGCGTGCAAAGGAAAGAAGGATGTGTGCAAAGTTTCAATTCGATATCTTTAAAACTGAGAGACTAGTTCGCGTAGAAACAGACAGACGGACAGACAGACGGACAGACAGACGGACAGACAGACATGGCTATATCAACTCAGGAGGTGATCCTGATCAAGAATATATATACTTTATAGGGTCGGAGATGTCTCCTTCACTGCGTTGCACACTTTTGACCAAAATTATAATACCCTCTGCAAGGGTATAATAAATATATTTTTTTTAAACGTATAATTATACCCTTGCAGAGGGTATTATAATTTTGGTCAAAAGTGTGCAACGCAGTGAAGGAGACATCTCCGACCCTATAAAGTATATATATTCTTGATCAGGATCACCTCCTGAGTTCATATAGCCATGTCCGTCTGTCCGTCTGCCCGTCTGTCCGTCTGTCTGTCCGTCTGTCAGTTTCTACGCAAACTAGTCTCTCAGTTTTAAAGCTATCGAATTGAAACTTTGCACACACCCTTCTTTCCTTTGCACGCAGTATATAAGTCGGAACGGCCTGGATCGGCCGACTATATCCTATAGCTGCCATATAACTGATTGATCGGAAATGCCATAACTTTGGTGTTTGTAAAGTTAGAATGTTGGGATTTCCTATGGGTTTTATATTTGGCCAATCAATCCGACCTACCAAATTTCATAAGGATCGGAGGACTATATCCTATAGCCGCCATATAACTGATTAATCGGAAATGCCGTAACTTTGGTGTTTGTTAAGTTAGGAAGTTGGGATTTTCTATGGGTTTTATTTTTGGCCAATCAATCCCACCTACCAAATTTCATAAGGATCGGCCGACTATATCATATAGCTGCCATATAACTGAACGATTGGAAATGCCATAACTTTGGGGTTTTTAAAGTTAGGAAGTTGTGATTTTTTATGAGTATTAAGAATGCATCATATGAATAATTTTGGAGAATATAATTTACAGAGTATTCTGCAAGGGTATATCAACTTCGGCTCCGCCCGAAGTTAGCTTTCCTTTCTTGTTCGAGAATTAAGATTACAATCATAAACTATCATGGAATATATCGGAAAATGAATAAGAAATTAGGATAAAAGCATTCGAACAGCTAAGTTAAGGCATGTAATAAACTACTGTGTGACCGACCACCAACCCTGATTCCGAAAAAAAGTGTTGGGTAACTGTTGGGCAACTGTTACTATACAACAAGAAAGGAAAGCTAACTTCGGGCGGAGCCGAAGTTGATATACCCTTGCAGAATACTCTGTAAATTATATTCTCCAAAATTACTCATATGATGCATTCTTAATACTCAAAAAAATCCCAACTTCCTAACTTTAAAAACACCAAAGTTATGGCATTTCCAATCGTTCAGTTATATGGCAGCTATAGGATATAGTCAGCCGATCCTTATGAAATTTGATAGGTCGGATTGATTGGCTAAAAATAAAACCCATAGAAAATCCCAACTTCCTAACTTAACAAACACCAAAGTTATGGCATTTCCGATAAATCAGTTATATGGCAGCTATAGGATATAGTCGGCCGATCCTTATGAAATTTGGTAGGTCGGATTGATTGGCCAAATATAAAACCCATAGGAAATCCCAACATTCTAACTTTACAAACACCAAAGTTATAGCATTTCCGATCAATCAGTTATATGGCAGCTATAGGATATAGTCGGCCGATCCAGGCCGTTCCGACTTATATACTGCGTGCAAAGGAAAGAAGGGTGTGTGCAAAGTTTGAGTTCGATATCTTTAAAACTGAGAGACTAGTTTGCGTAGAAACAGACAGACGGACAGACAGACGGACAGACAGACGGACAGACGGACATGGCTATATCAACTCAGGAGGTGATCCTGATCAAGAATATATATATTTTATAGGGTCGGAGATGTCTCCTTCACTGCGTTGCACACTTTTGACCAAAATTATAATACCCTCTGCAAGGGTATAAAAATCTGGGTCATTATTCCAACCTTACTAATACCAACCTTTTGTTTTCTGTTTACATTAACGGAAGGTCGTTATGTAAGCCGATGACGTCCAAAAAAATGTTATCGGTCGATAATAAAAATTAATAATTATAAGATTTGTTGACCAAGCATTAATCTTCGGCATAATTTTCAACAAAACACTCTCTTGGTGTAACATTAACAGGGCCTTAGACAGAATGTATGGTTTTCTGAGGCATTTGGCGTACACGAAAATGTTTTTACCAATTAGTCATGTACGGTATAGAGGGTTTGGTCGATGTAATACCTTTGACCAGAGTGATAAGATACATTTATACATATTGACAATGGAAAATAAACGCAAAGCAACTTACTGTTAAGTATCCAAATCAACTTAATATAATTTAAACAACGCCAACAATTCGCTAAACTCTGTCATGTCACTCTGTGATACTGTAGAGATCAGTTATTGGGTTGGTCTATTACCATCGACTCTTAAAGTGTTGGCACTGCAGTTCAGAGAAAGAAATACACAATCGGCTGGGTGCGTATTTATTTCCTAATATATAATATAAGTTAAGTATTTCCAGTTGCAAGGAATTATCTAAGACACGCGGTTTTGCCCGATTGAGAAGACTTTAGCGAGTGCTGTGCATTGCCCACTGATTGCTCTGAAGCTTGGGATTCTGCAATATCTGCATTATTTTTATACTAGCTATGCGTAGACAGCATGGCAAATTTTCTGCTGTGTTAACTTATATTCTCTTATATTTTGTTATTCTCGTCATCTCAAGGACAACGGAATATTCAGGTTCGCCTACAGAAGGTAATTACCTAAACATTGAAGATAGCAACCTTTTCCTCAAACAGTCCCGCCAATGAATTCAGCTCCTGATTCGATATTACGACACCGCTTGTAGTGTGCAGCTTATCGCGGGCGATGAGAGTCATCAGGTGTCTAGTGGAGTAACTAGTATAACTCCGGTTGCCAACTGTAATGGTCTTATTGGCTTTTTGTTGCAGATGTTATTGTGACGTTAAAATAGAGGCATGTGCGCCCTCTAGCAGGCGTAAAATGCAGTTATCTTCATTCAATTTCAGTAAATCTTTCTCTTGGCACACTGTTGTGATGCCATTGGAGAGGCAGGCGGGGCTTTTGTCTAGTTTATTTTGTTTCAATATCCCCCTAGATTATTGGATTGAGGAGTATGAATCGATAACTGTCCGCCGCAGCCTTTGGAATGGCTATGTGAAAATTGGACCGCCTCGACGGCGTTTTGGTACGGGAGGCTGTTTACCTTACTCAAAATGGAGTTTATCTCCTCGTGGTTTAAAAGATTTGAATTTAGTTCTCCCGTCTTGGCTAGTTTGAAACTTGGTTGGCTACGATGATTGCATTGTCCGTCGACTCTTCGTGGTGAAGGTTTCGTAAATCTGTTGATTTCTTCCGACGAATTTCTTAAATAGTGAGTTGCCTGCCATTCTCCTGACCTTTATTATGGCAGGTTCCTCATCTAGTTCGGCGATGAGTCGAGTTTAAAGATGCCGCTAACATGCCAAATAGTTACCTGTTGTAGTGGAATTACTCGGGCATCATACTTGAAGATCTGGAGGACGGTCACAACATGTGCCACCATGATGCTTGCGACAACGGGAAAGAAAAAAATGTTCATATCAAGGACTTAAAATATTGTTATTATACCCTTGCCGAGTTTGCAACTCAGTGAACATTTCCGACCGTATAAAGTATATATTCTTGATAAGGATCACCAGAAGAGTCGATCTAGCCATGTCCGTCTGTCCGTCCATCCGTCCGTTCGTCTGTCCGTCCGTTTCTAGGCAAACAAGTCCCTCAGTTCTAAAGCTATCTGCTTGAAACTTTCCCAAAAGTTGTCTTTCTATTGCAGGTAGTGTATAAGTCGAAACAAGCCGGACTATATCATATAGCTCCCATAGGAACGATCGGAAAAAAGAATTAAAAATTATAACGTTGTTATTATTATACCTTTGCAGAGGGTATTATAATTTTGGTCAAAAGTGTGCAACGCAGTGAAGGAGACATCTCCGACCCTATAAAGTACATATATTCTTGATCAGGATCGCCTCCTGAGTTGATATAAGCATGTCAGTCTGTCCGTCTGTCTGTTTCTACGCAAACTAGTCACTCAGTTTTAAAGATATCGAATTGAAACTTTGCCCACACCCTTCGTTTCTTTGCACGCAGTGTATAGGTCGGAACGGCCGTGATCGGCCGACTATATCCTATAGCCGCCATATAACTGATTGATCGTAAATGCCATAACTTTGGTATTTGTGAAGTTAGGAAGTTGGGATTTTCAGTGGGTTTTACCTTTGGCCAATCAATCCGACCTACCAAATTTAATTCTAAGGATCGGCCGACTATATCCTATAGCCGCCATATAACTGATTGATCGGAAATGCCATAACTTTGTTGTTTTTAAAGTAAGGAAGTTGGGATTTTTTATGAGTTTTATTTTTGGCCAATCAATCCGATCTACCAAATTTCATTAGGATCGGCTAAATATATCCTATAGCTGTCATATAACTGAACGATTCAAAATGCCATAACTTTGGTGTTTTTAAAGTTAGGAAGTTGGGATTTTTTATGAGTATTAAGAGTGCATCATATAAATAATTTTTGAGAATATCATTTACAGAAAATTCTGCAAGGGTATATCAACTTTGGCTCTGCCCGAAGTTGGCATGCCTTTCTTGTTGTTGTGTTTTTCCGTCCATTTTTATACCCTTGCAGAGGGTATTATAATTTTGGTCAAAAGTGTGCAACGCAGTGAAGGTGACATCTCCGACCCTATAAAGTATATATATTCTTGATCAGGATCACCTCCTGAGTTGATATAGCCATGTCCGTCTGTCCGTCTGTCCGTCTGTCTGTCCGTCTGTCCGTCTGTCTGTTTCTACGCAAACTAGTCTCTCAGTTTTAAAGCTATCGAATTGAAACTTTGCACACACCCTTCTTTCCTTTGCACGCAGTATATATGTCGGAACGGCCGGGATCGGCCGACTATATCCTATAGCTGCCATATAACTGATTGATCGGAAATGCCATAACTTTGGTGTTTATTAAGTTAGGAAGTTGGGATTTTCTATGGGTTTTATTTTTAGCCAATCAATCCGACCTACCAAACTTCATAAGGATCGGCCGACTATATCCTATAGCTGCCATATAACTGAACGATTGGAAATGCCATAACTTTGGTGTTTTTAAAGTTAGAAAGTTGGGATTTTTTATGAGTATTAAGTTGCATCATATGAATAATTTTGGAGAATATAATTTACAGAGTATTCTGCAAGGGTATATCAACTTCGGCTCCGCCCGAAGTTAGCTTTCCTTTCTTGTTTACCTTAGAAACACTCTGGTCTGACAACAAACACCCCAAAAGATTGAATTTTTAAATATTTTCGCAAAGGCCTGACGAATGTTATTCGTTCAGGTGGTTGACAACGCAATGTAATTTGCTGGTAATATATAGTCGATCTGAATACCGGGGTGAAAAAGACCCTGACGAAAAGTGTTCGCCAGCTGAATGCCTCTCGTTCTCTCTCATAGCTGACGAACAGATTTCGTCGATCTAAGTACTAGCCTTTACATCGGATAAACATTACTTCGTTTTCCCAGGGGACATTTGGCTTCGTTTGAGTGGAAATTTATTTTTTTGTTGCCGAGATGGGGTCTATTTGTGCAATGGCTTTAGTTCTTAATTAATTTCGAACAGAATACCATTTAAAAACTCTTAAAGAACTAAAATAGTTCAATTCTGTGTTAGCAAATGAGATTTCCTCAACCAAATGCTTGACAGAAAATTTTTGAGACTTTTTCTATATTGAGTCATGGAACAAGGTTGGGAAATTCCAATCCTTGAGAGGCCGAAAAAAAATGTTCTAAACTGTTAGCATTGTCAGGCCAGAAACATAGTCTAAGGCCGCTTAAAGGTCTGGTTTGTTAATGCTGGAAAAAACATATCCTGCAGTTAGCCGCTCAAATGAATTCTTAAATACTAATTTTAGATAATATGGTTAAAACTAGGTTTTTTTACTCAAAAGTTCTTAATTTTTAGACAGTTGTCAATATATCATATATTATAACCAACTATGTTTTGAAATACCCTCTGAAAGGGTAAAAAGGTTTTGCTTATTGTTGAGTTAAAGTTAAACCATTTATGTTTATCCAAATGCGGGCAATCAACAACTTGAATATGCAAGGGGTAACCTACATGTAAATGTTAATTTTGTTACCCGCATTCGTAGAAACCTAAATTCTCATATTTACACGGTGGGGCTGATGTTTTGTTGTTGGAAGTAATATAATTTGTATTTCAAATATTTATAAGTACTTTCCGCGTTTCTTAAACATTTTTATCTTTTATTATTATTAAAGATGTTTTTTTTGTTGATTTGTGCTTAGCGATATGGCGTTTAAAAACGCAACATGTCGGTGACCACGGTACCTCGCTGCCGTGTAGAAATGAAGCGTTTAAAATTCTACCGGTAAAATGTTATAAATTTATTTTTGTAACAAAGAAAAAATATTGAGAAACGATATAGTCGAGGGCTACGACTATACGATACTCAGCTAAAATAAATCAATTTTAGGAAGCATCATCTGCCAAACTGCTAAACAGTCCAAGCTGAGAGCCAGCAGCACCTCCGTCCCTTCGTCCGTTACCAGTTTTCTCGCTCTCTCCCGATCTCTCAAATATGCAATGACGTCAAAATTATTACTTAAAATGTTTTATAACTTTTAAAGTAATAGATCGATTCGGAAAATTTATGGAGCGTGAAAGTCGTGGTAATTTAACTAATTTATTAATACCCTTTACGAGTAATGGGTATAAATATGCTTTTTGTTAAATGTATTATTTAATGAGAATCCCCATTAGAATCATGATTAGAATAATTATAATTTGATAAAAATCAATTAATTTTAAAAAAAATTTATTTTTTTATATTTTACATTTTGCCACAAAATTACGAAATACAGGGTATCGAAACACTCGATAATTGCGTTCAAGTTGGCTTAGAATATATATTTACGTGAGGGCTTCAGTCAAGTTTTATTTCTTTTGAGTGGTGTGACCGGTAACTAGCAAAACTTCGATGAACTTTTTATATGAGAAGTTCCGCCAACGATCGTTTTTAAATCAAGATTATGCAATATGCAGTAGTCCAAGTAAAATGGAAAAAAATGTTCAGTCCATGGCAGAACGTACCCGAAAACTAAGCCTCCTCCTAAAGTATCACACACAAATTCCTAAAGTAAGTATTATTACTGAAAACAAGAAAGGAAGGAAATATTGCCTTGCAAAAATTAAATATTCTTTAAAAGGACTTTATTTTGATTTTTATTCGTATCTATATAATCGACGCATCGTTTAAACACACTATTAACATTTTGTTTCATACAATTCTAATAACAACAAGAAAGGAAAGCTAACTTCGGGCGGAGTCCGAAGTTGATATACCCTTGCAAAATATTCTGTAAATGATATTCTCCAAAATTATTCATATGATGCATTCTTAATACTCATAAAAAAACCCAACTTTAACTTTAAAAACACCAAAGTTATGGCATTTCCAAAAAAAAATTTTGAGTAATTTAAAATTTGAGGTTTTTGTTTTAAAATAGCCTTTAACTATATTAAATCGATGTTTCAAAATCAATTTATTTGGTCCAAACTGTTCAGATGGAAAATAATTTTAATTCTAAGCTGATTACAAAAACCCTTTGAGAGGATAATATATTTTCAGTTGATATATACTCTTGATCAGCATCAAAGACATCTTTAGAACATATTTCCAAAAGTCTTCTTTTTTGCAGGTAGTATAAAAGTGAGAATAGTTTGGATCGGACTTCTATATTATATCTTTGCCATAAGAACAATCAAAAAAATAATTCATCGTTTTAAACATATACATATACTCTGAAAAAAACTCCGCTTTTAATTTAGGTAAGATCTTACTTGATTTCGTATTTAAAAAGGCTTGATTCAAGTGCTAAGCTCTCAAAATTATATTAAAATGTTTAAATCAAATTCGTTTCATACTTTATCTAAGAATTAAATTATGCAATTTACGTAGTTATTTTCATAAAATAAAATACAACAAGAGAGAACGCTATAGTCAGATACCCGTTACTCAGGTAAAGGGAGTGCGAGGGAGATGGAGATAGAAACTTTGATCACGCATAACTTTTTAACGAATGGTCCGACTTAAAAATTTTTTTCTACATTTCGATAGGTATTGATAAACACAATAAAACTGCACTTTTACTTTTCCGAAATATTTAAATTTTTAAAATCGTATTTAAGCGATTGTGGGCGTTAAAGAGGGCATGGCACTTTTTTGAAACAAACTTGCGCTGCGTAGGAACTCCTAGAATCTGCATGCAAAATGCCAATCTTCTAGCTTTTATAGTTTCCGAGATCTCAGCGTTCATACGGACAGACAGACAGACGGACAGACGGACATGGCTAGATCGACTCGGCTAGTGATCCTGAACAAGAATATATATACTTTATAGAGTCGGAAACGCTTCCTTCTACCTGTTACATTCTTTTACACGAATACAATATACCCTTTTACTCTACGAGTAACGGGTATAAAAAGTCCAGTTAAGTGTGTACTGAACTTTCATGGTAAAAAACTTAATTTATTTTTATACCCTTGCAGAGGGTATTATAATTTTGGTCAAAAGTGTGCAACGCATTGAAGGAGACATCTCCGACCCTATAAAGTATATATATTCTTGATCAGGATCACCTCCTGAGTTGATATAGCCATGTCTGTCCGTCTGTCTGTCCGTCTGTCTGTTTCTACGCAAACTAGTCTCTCAGTTTTAAAGCTATCGAATTGAAACTTTGCACACAGCCTTCTTTCCTTTGCACGCAGTATATATGTCGGAACGGCCGGGATCGGCCGACTATATCCTATAGCCGCCATATAACTGATTGATCGGAAATGCCATAACTTTGGTGTTTGTAAAGTTAGGAAGTTGGGATTTTCTATGGGTCTTATATTTGGCCAATTAATCCGACCTACCAAATTTCATAAGGATCGGCCGACTATATCCTATAGCTGCCATATAACTGAACGATTGGAAATGCCATAACTTTGGTGTTTTTAAAGTTAGAAAGTTGGGATTTTTTATGAGTATTAAGTTGCATCATATGAATAATTTTGGAGAATATAATTTACAGAGTATTCTGCAAGGGTATATCAACTTCGGCTCCGCCCGAAGTTAGCTTTCCTTTCTTGTTTTTTAAAGTAAGGAAGTTGGGATTTTTTATGGGTTTTATTTTTGGCCAATCAATCCGATCTACCAAATTTCATAAGGATCGGCTAAATATATCCTATAGCTGTCATATAACTGAACGATTCAAAATGCCATAACTTTGGTGTTTTTAAAGTTAGGAAGTTGGGATTTTTTATGAGTATTAAGAGTGCATCATATAAATAATTTTTGAGAATATCATTTACAGAAAATTCTGCAAGGGTATATCAACTTTGGCTGTGCCCGAAGTTGGCATGCCTTTCTTGTTGTTGTGTTTTTCCGTCCATTTTTATACCCTTGCAGAGGGTATTATAATTTTGGTCAAAAGTGTGCAACGCAGTGAAGGAGACATCTCCGACCCTATAAAGTATATATATTCTTGATCAGGATCACCTCCTGAGTTGATATAGCCATGTCCGTCTGTCCGTCTGTCTGTCCGTCTGTCTGTTTCTACGCAAACTAGTCTCTCAGTTTTAAAGCTATCGAATTGAAACTTTGCACACACCCTTCTTTCCTTTGCACGCAGTATATATGTCGGAACGGGATCGGCCGGGATCGGCCGACTATATCCTATAGCTGCCATATAACTGATTGATCGGAAATGCCATAACTTTGTTGTTTGTTAAGTTAGGAAGCTGGAATTTTCTATGCGTTTTATATTTGGCCAATCAATCTGACCTACCAAATTTCATAAGGATCGGCCGACTATATCCTATAGCTGCCATATAACTGATTGATCGGAAATGCCATAACTTTGGTGTTTGTAAAGTTAGGAAGTTGGAATTTTCTATGGGTTTTATATTTGGCCAATTAATCCGACCTACCAAATTTCATAAGGATCGGCCGACTATATCCTATAGCTGCCATATAACTGAACGATTGGAAATGCCATAACTTTGGTGTTTTTAAAGTTAGAAAGTTGGGATTTTTTATGAGTATTAAGTTGCATCATATGAATAATTTTGGAGAATATAATTTACAGAGTATTCTGCAAGGGTATATCAACTTCGGCTCCGCCCGAAGTTAGCTTTCCTTTCTTGTTTACCTAAGAAACACTCTGGTCTGACAACAAACACCCCAAAAGATTGAATTTTTAAATATTTTCGCAAAGGCCTGACGAATGTTATTCGTTCAGGTGGTTGACAACGCAATGTAATTTGCTGGTAATATATAGTCGATCTGAATACCGGGGTGAAAAAGACCCTGACGAAAAGTGTTCGCCAGCTGAATGCCTCTCGTTCTCTCTCATAGCTGACGAACAGATTTCGTCGATCTAAGTACTAGCCTTTACATCGGATAAACATTACTTCGTTTTCCCAGGGGACATTTGGCTTCGTTTGAGTGGAAATTTATTTTTTTGTTGCCGAGATGGGGTCTATTTGTGCAATGGCTTTAGTTCTTAATTAATTTCGAACAGAATACCATTTAAAAACTCTTAAAGAACTAAAATAGTTCAATTCTGTGTTAGCAAATGAGATTTCCTCAACCAAATGCTTGACAGAAAATTTTTGAGACTTTTTCTATATTGAGTCATGGAACAAGGTTGGGAAATTCCAATCCTTGAGAGTCCGAAAAAAAATGTTCTAAACTGTTAGCATTGTCAGGCCAGAAACATAGTCTAAGGCCGCTTAAAGGTCTGGTTTGTTAATGCTGGAAAAAACATATCCTGCAGTTAGCCGCTCAAATGAATTCTTAAATACTAATTTTAGATAATATGGTTAAAACTAGGTTTTTTTACTCAAAAGTTCTTAATTTTTAGACAGTTGTCAATATATCATATATTATAACCAACTATGTTTTGAAATACCCTCTGAAAGGGTAAAAAGGTTTTGCTTATTGTTGAGTTAAAGTTAAACCATTTATGTTTATCCAAATGCGGGCAATCAACAACTTGAATATGCAAGGGGTAACCTACATGTAAATGTTAATTTTGTTACCCGCATTCGTAGAAACCTAAATTCTCATATTTACACGGTGGGGCTGATGTTTTGTTGTTGGAAGTAATATAATTTGTATTTCAAATATTTATAAGTACTTTCCGCGTTTCTTAAACATTTTTATCTTTTATTATTATTAAAGATGTTTTTTTTGTTGATTTGTGCTTAGCGATATGGCGTTTAAAAACGCAACATGTCGGTGACCACGGTACCTCGCTGCCGTGTAGAAATGAAGCGTTTAAAATTCTACCGGTAAAATGTTATAAATTTATTTTTGTAACAAAGAAAAAATATTGAGAAACGATATAGTCGAGGGCTACGACTATACGATACTCAGCTAAAATAAATCAATTTTAGGAAGCATCATCTGCCAAACTGCAAACAGTCCAAGCTGAGAGCCAGCAGCACCTCCGTCCCTTCGTCCGTTACCAGTTTTCTCGCTCTCTCCCGATCTCTCAAATATGCAATGACGTCAAAATTATTACTTAAAATGTTTTATAACTTTTAAAGTAATAGATCGATTCGGAAAATTTATGGAGCGTGAAAGTCGTGGTAATTTAACTAATTTATTAATACCCTTTACGAGTAATGGGTATAAATATGCTTTTTGTTAAATGTATTATTTAATGAGAATCCCCATTAGAATCATGATTAGAATAATTATAATTTGATAAAAATCAATTAATTTTAAAAAAAATTTATTTTTTTATATTTTACATTTTGCCACAAAATTACGAAATACAGGGTATCGAAACACTCGATAATTGCGTTCAAGTTGGCTTAGAATATATATTTACGTGAGGGCTTCAGTCAAGTTTTATTTCTTTTGAGTGGTGTGACCGGTAACTAGCAAAACTTCGATGAACTTTTTATATGAGAAGTTCCGCCAACGATCGTTTTTAAATCAAGATTATGCAATATGCAGTAGTCCAAGTAAAATGGAAAAAAATGTTCAGTCCATGGCAGAACGTACCCGAAAACTAAGCCTCCTCCTAAAGTATCACACACAAATTCCTAAAGTAAGTATTATTACTGAAAACAAGAAAGGAAGGAAATATTGCCTTGCAAAAATTAAATATTCTTTAAAAGGACTTTATTTTGATTTTTATTCGTATCTATATAATCGACGCATCGTTTAAACACACTATTAACATTTTGTTTCATACAATTCTAATAACAACAAGAACGGAAAGCTAACTTCGGGCGGAGCCGAAGTTGATATACCCTTGCAAAATATTCTGTAAATTATATTCTCCAAAATTATTCATATGATGCATTCTTAATACTCATAAAAAACCCAACTTCCTAACTTTAAAAACACCAAAGTTATGGCATTTCCAAAAAAAAATTTTGAGTAATTTAAAATTTGAGGTTTTTGTTTTAAAATAGCCTTTAACTATATTAAATCGATGTTTCAAAATCAATTTATTTGGTCCAAACTGTTCAGATGGAAAATAATTTTAATTCTAAGCTGATTACAAAAACCCTTTGAGAGGATAATATATTTTCAGTTGATATATACTCTTGATCAGCATCAAAGACATCTTTAGAACATATTTCCAAAAGTCTTCTTTTTTGCAGGTAGTATAAAAGTGAGAATAGTTTGGATCGGACTTCTATATTATATCTTTGCCATAAGAACAATCAAAAAAATAATTCATCGTTTTAAACATATACATATACTCTGAAAAAAACTCCGCTTTTAATTTAGGTAAGATCTTACTTGATTTCGTATTTAACAAGAAAGGAAAGCTAACTTCGGGCGGAGCCGAAGTTGATATACCCTTGCAGAATACTCTGTAAATTATATTCTCCAAAATTATTCATATGATGCAACTTAATACTCATAAAAAATCCCAACTTTCTAACTTTAAAAACACCAAAGTTATGGCATTTCCAATCGTTCAGTTATATGGCAGCTATAGGATATAGTCGGCCGATCCTTATGAAATTTGGTAGGTCGGATTAATTGGCCAAAAATAAATCCCATAGGAAATCCCAACTTTCTAACTTTACAAACACCAAAGTAATGGCATTTCCGATCAATCAGTTATATGGCAGCTATAGGATATAGTCGGCCGATCCTTATGAAATTTGGTAGGTCGGATTGATTGGCCAAATATAAAACCCATAGAAAATCCCAACTTTCTAACTTTACAAACACCAAAGTAATGGCATTTCCGATCAATCAGTTATATGGCAGCTATAGGATATAATCGTATAGCCGTTCCGACTTATATACTGCGTGCAAAGGAAAGAAGGGTGTGTGCAAAGTTTCAACTCGATAGCTTTAAAACTGAGGAGACTAGTTTGCGTAGAAACAGACAGACGGACAGACGGACAGACCGACAGACAGACGGACAGACGGACAGACGGACATGGCTATATCAACTCAGGAGGTGATCCTGATCAAGAATAATATACTTTATAGGGTCGGAGATGTCTCCTTCACTGCGTTGCACACTTTGACCAAAATTATAATACCCTCTGCAAGGGTATAAAAAGGCTTGATTCAAGTGCTAAGCTCTCAAAATTATATTAAAATGTTTAAATCAAATTCGTTTCGACTTTATTAAGAATTAAATTATGCAATTTACGTAGTTATTTCATAAAATAAAATACAACAAGAGAGAACGCTATAGTCAGATACCCGTTACTCAGGTAAAGGGAGTGCGAGGGAGATGGAGATAGAAACTTTGATCACGCATAACTTTTAACGAATGGTCCGACTTAAAAATTTTTTTCTACATTTCGATAGGTATTGATAAACACAATAAAACTGCACTTTTACTTTTCCGAAATATTTAAATTTTTAAAATCGTATTTAAGCGATTGTGGGCGTTAAAGAGGGCATGGCACTTTTTTGAAACAAACTTGCGCTGCGTAGGAACTCCTAGAATCTGCATGCAAAATGCCAATCTTCTAGCTTTTATAGTTTCCGAGATCTCAGCGTTCATACGGACAGACAGACAGACGGACAGACGGACATGGCTAGATCGACTCGGCTAGTGATCCTGAACAAGAATATATATACTTTATAGAGTCGGAAACGCTTCCTTCTACCTGTTACATTCTTTTACACGAATACAATATACCCTTTTACTCTACGAGTAACGGGTATAAAAAGTCCAGTTAAGTGTGTACTGAACTTTCATGGTAAAAAACTTAATTTATTTTTATACCCTTGCAGAGGGTATTATAATTTTGGTCAAAAGTGTGCAACGCATTGAAGGAGACATCTCCGACCCTATAAAGTATATATATTCTTGATCAGGATCACCTCCTGAGTTGATATAGCCATGTCTGTCCGTCTGTCTGTCCGTCTGTCTGTTTCTACGCAAACTAGTCTCTCAGTTTTAAAGCTATCGAATTGAAACTTTGCACACAGCCTTCTTTCCTTTGCACGCAGTATATATGTCGGAACGGCCGGGATCAGCCGACTATATCCTATAGCCGCCATATAACTGATTGATCGGAAATGCCATAACTTTTTTTGTTTTTTTAAAGTAAGTAAGTTGGGATTTTTTATGGGTTTTATTTTTGGCCAATCAATCCGATCTACCAAATTTCATAAGGATCGGCTAAATATATCCTATAGCTGTCATATAACTGAACGATTTAAAATGCCATAACTTTGGTGTTTTTATACCCGTTACTCGTAGAGTAAAAGGGTATATTGTATTCGTGCAAAAGTATGTAACAGCTAGAAGGAAGCGTTTCCGACCCTATAAAGTATATATATTCGTCTGTCCGTCTGTCTGTCCGTCTGTCTGTCCGTCCGTATGAACGCTGAGATCTCGGAAACTATAAAAGCTGGAAGATTGGCATTTTGCATGCAGATTCTAGGAGTTCCTACGCAGCGCAAGTTTATTTCAAAAAGGTGCCACGCCCCCTTTAACGCCCACAATCGCTAATATACGATTTTAAAAATTTAAATATTTCGGAAAAGTAAAAATGCAGTTTTATTGTTTTTATCAATACCTATCGAAATGTAGTAGAAATTTTTCAAATCGGACCATTCGTTAAAAAGTTATGCGTGATCAAAGTTTTTATCTCCATCTCCCTCGCACTCCCTTTAACTGAGTAACGGGTATCTGATAGTCGGGGCACCCGACTATAGCGTTCTCTCTTGTTAAAGTTAGGAAGTTGGGATTTTTTATGAGTATTAAGAGTGCATCATATAAATAATTTTTGAGAATATCATTTACAGAAAATTCTGCAAGGGTATATCAACTTTGGCTGTGCCCGAAGTTGGCATGCCTTCTTGTTGTGTGTTTTTCCGTCCATTTTTATACCCTTGCAGAGGGTATTATAATTTTGGTCAAAAGTGTGCAACGCAGTGAAGGAGACATCTCCGACCTATAAAGTATATATATTCTTGATCAGGATCACCTCCTGAGTTGATATAGCCATGTCCGTCTGTCCGTCTGTCCGTCTGTCGGTCCGTCTGTCCGTCTGTCTGTTTCTACGCAAAACTAGTCTCTCAGTTTTAAAGCTATCGAATTGAAACTTTGCACACACCCTTCTTTCCTTTGCACGCAGATATATGTCGGAACGGCCGGGATCGGCCGACTATATCCTATAGCTGCCATATAATGATTGATCGGAAATGCCATAACTTTGGTGTTTGTTAAGTTAGGAAGTTGGGATTTTCTATGGGGTTTATTTTTAGCCAATCAATCCGACCTACCAAACTTCATAAGGATCGGCCGACTATATCCTATAGCTGCCATATAACCGAACGATTGGAAATGCCATAACTTTGGTGTTTTTAAAGTTAGAAAGTTGGGATTTTTATGAGTATTAAGTTGCATCATATGAATAATTTTGGAGAATATAATTTACAGAGTATTCTGCAAGGGTATATCAACTTCGGCTCCGCCCGAAGTTAGCTTTCCTTTCTTGTTATATTATAATTTTGGTCAAAAGTGTGCAACGCAGTGAAGGAGACATCTCCGACCCTATAAAGTATATATATTCTTGATCAGGATCACCACCTGAGTTGATATAGCCATGTCCGTCTGTCCGTCTGTCTGTTTCTACGCAAAACTAGTCTCTCAGTTTTAAAGCTATCGAATTGAAACTTTGCACACACCCTTCTTTCCTTTGCACGCAGTATATATGTCGGAACGGCCGGGATCGGCCGACTATATCCTATAGCTGCCATATAACTGATTGATCGGAAATGCCATAACTTTGTTGTTTGTTAAGTTAGGAAGCTGGAATTTTCTATGCGTTTTATATTTGGCCAATCAATCTGACCTATCCAAATTTCATAAGGATCGGCCGACTATATCCTATAGCTGCCATATAACTGATTGATCGGAAATGCCATAACTTTGGTGTTTGTAAAGTTAGGAAGTTGGAATTTTCTATGGGTTTTATATTTGGCCAATTAATCCGACCTACCAAATTTCATAAGGATCGGCCGACTATATCCTATAGCTGCCATATAACTGAACGATTGGAAATGCCATAACTTTGGTGTTTTTAAAGTTAGAAAGTTGGGATTTTTTATGAGTATTAAGTTGCATCATATGAATAATTTTGGAGAATATAATTTACAGAGTATTCTGCAAGGGTATATCAACTTCGGCTCCGCCCGAAGTTAGCTTTCCTTTCTTGTTTACCTAAGAAACACTCTGGTCTGACAACAAACACCCCAAAAGATTGAATTTTTAAATATTTTCGCAAAGGCCTGACGAATGTTATTCGTTCAGGTGGTTGACAACGCAATGTAATTTGCTGGTAATATATAGTCGATCTGAATACCGGGGTGAAAAAGACCCTGACGAAAAGTGTTCGCCAGCTGAATGCCTCTCGTTCTCTCTCATAGCTGACGAACAGATTTCGTCGATCTAAGTACTAGCCTTTACATCGGATAAACATTACTTCGTTTTCCCAGGGGACATTTGGCTTCGTTTGAGTGGAAATTTATTTTTTTGTTGCCGAGATGGGGTCTATTTGTGCAATGGCTTTAGTTCTTAATTAATTTCGAACAGAATACCATTTAAAAACTCTTAAAGAACTAAAATAGTTCAATTCTGTGTTAGCAAATGAGATTTCCTCAACCAAATGCTTGACAGAAAATTTTTGAGACTTTTTCTATATTGAGTCATGGAACAAGGTTGGGAAATTCCAATCCTTGAGAGGCCGAAAAAAAATGTTCTAAACTGTTAGCATTGTCAGGCCAGAAACATAGTCTAAGGCCGCTTAAAGGTCTGGTTTGTTAATGCTGGAAAAAACATATCCTGCAGTTAGCCGCTCAAATGAATTCTTAAATACTAATTTTAGATAATATGGTTAAAACTAGGTTTTTTTACTCAAAAGTTCTTAATTTTTAGACAGTTGTCAATATATCATATATTATAACCAACTATGTTTTGAAATACCCTCTGAAAGGGTAAAAAGTTTTTGCTTATTGTTGAGTTAAAGTTAAACCATTTATGTTTATCCAAATGCGGGCAATCAACAACTTGAATATGCAAGGGGTAACCTACATGTAAATGTTAATTTTGTTACCCGCATTCGTAGAAACCTAAATTCTCATATTTACACGGTGGGGCTGATGTTTTGTTGTTGGAAGTAATATAATTTTTATTTCAAATATTTATAAGTACTTTCCGCGTTTCTTAAACATTTTTATCTTTTATTATTATTAAAGATGTTATTTTTGTTGATTTGTGCTTAGCGATATGGCGTTTAAAAACGCAACATGTCGGTGACCACGGTACCTCGCTGCCGTGCTAGAAATGAAGCGTTTAAAATTCTACCGGTAAAATGTTATAAATTTATTTTTGTAACAAAGAAAAAATATTGAGAAACGATATAGTCGAGGGCTACGACTATACGATACTCAGCTAAAATAAATCAATTTTAGGAAGCATCATCTGCCAAACTGCAAACAGTCCAAGCTAAGAGCCAGCAGCACCTCCGTCCCTTCGTCCGTTACCAGTTTTCTCGCTCTCTCCCGATCTCTCAAATATGCAATGACGTCAAAATTATTACTTAAAATGTTTTATAACTTTTAAAGTAATAGATCGATTCGGAAAATTTATGGAGCGTGAAAGTCGTGGTAATTTAACTAATTTATTAATACCCTTTACGAGTAATGGGTATAAATATGCTTTTTGTTAAATGTATTATTTAATGAGAATCCCCATTAGAATCATGATTAGAATAATTATAATTTGATAAAAATCAATTAATTTTAAAAAAAATTTATTTTTTTATATTTTACATTTTGCCACAAAATTACGAAATACAGGGTATCGAAACACTCGATAATTGCGTTCAAGTTGGCTTAGAATATATATTTACGTGAGGGCTTCAGTCAAGTTTTATTTCTTTTGAGTGGTGTGACCGGTAACTAGCAAAACTTCGATGAACTTTTTATATGAGAAGTTCCGCCAACGATCGTTTTTAAATCAAGATTATGCAATATGCAGTAGTCCAAGTAAAATGGAAAAAAATGTTCAGTCCATGGCAGAACGTACCCGAAAACTAAGCCTCCTCCTAAAGTATCACACACAAATTCCTAAAGTAAGTATTATTACTGAAAACAAGAAAGGAAGGAAATATTGCCTTGCAAAAATTAAATATTCTTTAAAAGGACTTTATTTTGATTTTTATTCGTATCTATATAATCGACGCATCGTTTAAACACACTATTAACATTTTGTTTCATACAATTCTAATAACAACAAGAAAGGAGAGCTAACTTCGGGCGGAGCCGAAGTTGATATACCCTTGCAAAATATTCTGTAAATTATATTCTCCAAAATTATTCATATGATGCATTCTTAATACTCATAAAAAAACCCAACTTCCTAACTTTAAAAACACCAAAGTTATGGCATTTCCAAAAAAAAATTTTGAGTAATTTAAAATTTGAGGTTTTTGTTTTAAAATAGCCTTTAACTATATTAAATCGATGTTTCAAAATCAATTTATTTGGTCCAAACTGTTCAGATGGAAAATAATTTTAATTCTAAGCTGATTACAAAAACCCTTTGAGAGGATAATATATTTTCAGTTGATATATACTCTTGATCAGCATCAAAGACATCTTTAGAACATATTTCCAAAAGTCTTCTTTTTTGCAGGTAGTATAAAAGTGAGAATAGTTTGGATCGGACTTCTATATTATATCTTTGCCATAAGAACAATCAAAAAAATAATTCATCGTTTTAAACATATACATATACTCTGAAAAAAACTCCGCTTTTAATTTAGGTAAGATCTTACTTGATTTCGTATTTAAAAAGGCTTGATTCAAGTGCTAAGCTCTCAAAATTATATTAAAATGTTTAAATCAAATTCGTTTCATACTTTATCTAAGAATTAAATTATGCAATTTACGTAGTTATTTTCATAAAATAAAATACAACAAGAGAGAACGCTATAGTCAGATACCCGTTACTCAGGTAAAGGGAGTGCGAGGGAGATGGAGATAGAAACTTTGATCACGCATAACTTTTTAACGAATGGTCCGATTTGAAAAATTTCGATAGGTATTGATAAACACAATAAAACTGCACTTTTACTTTTCCGAAATATTTAAATTTTTAAAATCGTATTTAAGCGATTGTGGGCGTTAAAGAGGGCGTGGCAAAACAAACTTGCGCTGCTTAGGAACTCCTAGAATCTGCATGCAAAATGCCAATCTTCTAGCTTTTATAGTTTCCGAGATCTCAGCGTTCATACGGACAGACAGACAGACGGACAGACGGACATGGCTAGATCGACTCGGCTAGTGATCCTGAACAAGAATATATATACTTTATAGGGTCGGAAACGCTTCCTTCTACCTGTTACATACTTTTGCACGAATACAATATACCCTTTTACTCTACGAGTAACGGGTATAAAAAGTCCAGTTAAGTGCGTACTGAACTTTCATGGTAAAAAACTTAATTTATTTTTATACCCTTGCAGAGGGTATTATAATTTTGGTCAAAAGTGTGCAACGCAGTGAAGGAGACATCTCCGACCCTATAAAGTATATATATTCTTGATCAGGATCACCTCCTGAGTTGATATAGCCATGTCCGTCTGTCCGTCTGTCTGTCCGTCTGTCTGTTTCTACGCAAACTAGTCTCTCAGTTTTAAAGCTATCGAATTGAAACTTTGCACACAGCCTTCTTTTCTTTGCACGCAGTATATATGTCGGAACGGCCGGGATCGGCCGACTATATCCTATAGCCGCCATATAACTGATTGATCGGAAATGCCATAACTTTGGTGTTTGTTAAGTTAGGAAGTTGGGATTTTCGTTGGGTTTTATTTTTAGCCAATCAATCCGACCTATCAAATTTCATAAGGATCGGCCGACTTTATCCATAGCTGCCATATAACTGAACGATTGGAAATGCAATAACTTTGGTGTTTGTTAAGTTAGGAAGTTGGGATTTTCTATGGGTTTTATATTTGGCCAATCAATCCGACCCACCAAATTTTGTAAGGATCGGCCGACTATATCCTATAGCTGCCATATAACTGAACGATTGGAAATGCCATAACTTTGGTGTTTTTAAAGTTAGGAAGTTGTGATTTTTTATGAGTATTAAGAATGCATCATATGAATAATTTTGGAGAATATAATTTACAGAGTATTCTGCAAGGGTATATCAACTTCGGCTCCGCCCGAAGTTAGCTTTCCTTTCTTGTTATTTAGAACAAATTTTAGAAGCTAAAATTAAAATGCCCTTTATAGTTTTTTCACTTTAACTAAGAAAGACTGAAAAATAGTTCTTAAAAAAACTGAAAAATTCTTAAACGAAGTACGTTGTGTAATGAAAAATGAAGATAGAAGCTCTTTAAGGCTCTTTTATAAGACATACAAATGCACTTATCTAAAGAGCGTGACGTTTCGGTGGTTCGATTTCCAGACAGGGAATATGTTTATCGCAAAAATGTTTCGTTATTGCCAATATTAAACTTGTATCTACCAATCTATTTATAACTATAGTGTAAATATTATATGAATATATGAATGCTTTATAACAGATCGGGGCATAAATCACAATTCATTTTCGAAAGCCGATTTTTCGTCTCACTTTCAAAAATTCTCGGACACATAAATTGACTGCTAATACAATTTGGTTTTATAGAGTTCGAATGGGAACTCGGTTACAGATTAATATAGGGATGCGTACATTAGCATAATGTTCGATGTATATACATTTGAAATGTTAAAAAAGCTTTTCAATGGAAACCAGCTATACAACTTTAGGAGCGTTAAATGAGGCAACTATTGAGACATGCGCAGTGGAAAGGCAAAATATTCTCTTAAGTTTTCGGTTCCGTACTCAGACATGACGTTTTTTGTCTGTATACAAGAGCTTTTTCCAAGGATGTACTAAAAACTAAAGTTTTTAGTGTGTAAGCGTCAACCGCACAAATGCTTATTTGCTGTGGCTCCATGAAAACGAAGCTAGGTGCAACAAAGAGTAATTTATTAAGTTGTAGTATACATTTCAACGATTTCCAAATCACGTCACTGCACAAATAATTGTGCGTAATAATTATATACAGTTTTAGTTGACAAACAAATAAAATTAAAAAAAAACGCACTGCCTTATGTTTTACAATTGCGTATACATAATTTTATGCAAAAGAAAAACTTTGCCAAGTTAAAGGCTTTAAGGGAGTTTTATACAAACGAAAAATAAATATTTTTTTCCGGCAGCTGCGACCCTCTTTAACTGTTTGGTATACGAATAATATTTAAATTGTAAAGAATTTCAGCTTGGAGTCCATTTTTAAGTATTGGTGCTCACTGATTTTTATTGTTGGATTTAATACTTTGCTGATTTCTAATAAATAAATCAAATATAATTTTAATGCAATTTTTTCTGTATTTAAAGTGAAAAAGTATTGAGAAAGTGCAATTTAACAGAAGGTTTCGTACACTTAAAACTATATATAGATATTATTTGCCATTTCATTTAATAAGTGTGTATCCCAAAAAAAAACAATTTCCCACTAACATCAAATTATTGTTTTAGGTACATATGTATATAACCATTCAATATTTCAGACGATTTCGCATTGACAATTGGATTAAACGTATGTATTTCATTTAAGGCAAAAAAGCTGATTATTAAAGATAAAACTATTTAGGTGAAAATACATTTTACATTCGATAACGGCATTTTAAAACGATATGATGAACACATCTCACCCGCAAGCGTCGGGGGCGCTAGAAAAAAATAGTCAGTTTCAAAACCAGGAACACAAATCCATCTCCGAGGTGAAGGTTGAACATCAGCTTACCTTCGCAAAAAATGCTCTAAAAACCCAGATTCAAATAAAGGAACAATTGCGACATCATCAGCAATCATCGATGTATGGGACAACAGTATCCAACTCTTCTACTGCTGGACCAGTTCGAGCAATATTTCAAAATGAGTCGGCGAAAAGGCTCGAATACCCGTTGGAGGTTAAATCAGTTCATAACCATATAAACTTGATCCCAGCTCAGTCACAATTATCGAAAATTCAACCACCGATAAGTAAGTCACCCATAGGCTTGAATACCTCTTACTCCAACTATCCAAACACCAATGGCAGTATGGTGTCGATAAAAAGTGAACAGCAGTTGTGTCAGATATACAATTCGCAGCAACACTCCGATTACATAATCTCCGACTATATGGATAAAATAGCAACGCGGATTAGTTTACTCGAAACAGAATTGAAGTTTGCATGGCGTGCGTTGGACTTGCTTTCTACTGAGTACGGAAAAATTTGGATTCGTTTGGAGAAGCTTGAAAACATATCAATAGAGCAGCAGTCTGTGGTTAGTAATCTTATGGACCTAATCGGAACAGCAAAGCAAGAACAGCAGCAGGACAATATCGAAGGACTGGAATTCCCTTCATTTCAGGATGAAGATCAGTTGCTACCATTGGACTACGAAGATACCATGGGTGTAGACAAAGTCTTGGGATGTGAACCACCTGATCCAGACTATAATAAAGAATTATGTTTTGGAGATCATGATCACACTGTAGTGGCACAGCATACACAGGTTTGCGATCCCGATGTATTTTCGAATTCAGCTTGTGCATTAGACTCTCACATCTCTTGCAATCCTTACTTCAATTTTGAAAATGACCAAAGTTTGGACTCAGACAAAACCGATGAATCTACTTCTAAGGGATTTCAATTGGATATTGAAGCTTCACGTAAAGACTCGAGAATACAACTTTATTCAGATTCTGACCTTATGTTGTATCAGAAACAGCAATTTCTGGCAAATAATGCACGTGCCGAACTAATGAAGGAGTTTATAAATGGACGACGAGTGTTAAATGAAATTTCAGCATCCTCGGGTGTGTCATCAAAAAGTTCCAGGAAATGTACCAACATCTCACAGCCAAGAGAGGGACTTCAATATAACCAATCTTATGTTGAATTAGATGATGATCACATAAGACAGTCAAGCAACGCTTGCGATGAATTAGATAACCTTATTGAAGATGTTAAGTTTTTTCGTTTAGCAGCCTCTAAAACCGGTGAGGGCGGAATCCAAGTACTACCCATTGAAGATACTGGGGGAACGGAGCTTTCAGCTAATGCCAATGAAATGAACGAATCTTTCTACAAAAAACTCAATGAGGCATATCGTGACAATGATTTGAGTTCTGAAATATTTAAGGTGGATGCATTGCTGTATCAGTCTGAGGCTAACCACGAAAAAATTGGATTAGTTAATGGTCGCCCAGCTTCCTCCTTAGTCTTAGGAAAACAAGAGGAGAAGGATAATTTAGATATGCAGTCCTTAGACACTGCAAAAACTAGCCTTGTAATTCAAACAAACAACATTTTAAGCAAGGAGTCAAGAAGACAGCGAAAAAAAAAGCATCATACAAACGAAATGGACATGATAAATAAACTAAAGTGTATCCTTGCACAAGCACAATCATCGCGTATTATTAATGGTGATTCTGAAGAATTGAATACTGAACTGTTAGGGATGCATACCGGTAGTAAACGAATTGAACTTGGAGCCGACAAGATTCAGAATGGGTTAGACAATCAAAGTTCAACAAATAGTATCAACTATTTAAGTGACGACATCCGAATAATTTTAGATAACATAACAGAGACTTTAATAGAGGAAATAAATAAAATTCCAGGCTTGCAATCTTTAAGTGCATCACAAATTAGTCAGTTGCGTAAGACAGTATGGTCAGAAAATAAGTTTTTTCAAAAACTCAGCCAAGTTGATAAAAAATTGACTCTGCTTTTACTAAACCCGATAACTGTAACTGAGGAACTTCGAAGACATAGTATTACAAATACCAATGAAAAGTTTATTTTGGTTATGAAAAAGTTTAATAAAAATATCGACACACTAAAAAAATTAGTTGGCAGCTCATTGGACGATTTTAAAATAGACAAACCTCGTACAAATACCACCTCAACTCACAGCGTCAATCCTAATCATACATCGAAAATAAATGTTTGCAGTTTTAGTACTCATTTATTAAGAAACAATTCAGACCTGGATGAACAACTAAAGATTCTAGAAACGCAAGAGATTGAAATAAACCGAAAACAAAAAATAGACCAAATTGTTAGCGGACTTACTGGGAACGTAGACAACGCTTTTAACACAAATATAGAATATGAAAGCAATTACACTTATGCCCACTCAACAGATGAAATTAAGAGTTCGAAAAAAAATATTTATAATGAAGATGAGTACATAAAGTCTTTAAAAAAAAGTCTGGAACGCCACAACAGCATGATTTTTCTCCTCCATTTGCAAAATCCTGAAAAACACAAAGTTTCTGCTGAAATGAATGATCCACTAATAGATTCAAATCGAGCCAGTCTCAGTCCACCACCACCAGCTCCCAACGATATTCTTAACTTTAATGAGACCGTAAATCAATTCAGTGGTGAAATAGACATACATCAACAAAAGAATACAAAATCAGATTCTGGATTATCGTCTATGAGCGGTTGGTCACTAAATTCCCCAGTGACAGTGGGAATTCCAAATTTATTCTGCAACGAAATTATCGAGAAAAGTAAAGATCAATTACAAGCATATCCATCATTGCCTTTAGCTGGAAGTTCAAACTTAAATAACTTTCCGGTCGGCTATGATACAAATAATACTATCAAAAAAAATGATTATGTAATATCGGAAGAAAACCTTAACTATATTCACGAGCTTTCTAAGAACTTACCAATTTGCTCCGCCTATGAAAATAAATCTATTTTCGATATAAATTCCGACGCAAATAACATAGGACAAATTTCAACTGTAGACGAAATGCTGGAATGGGATCATCTCAATCAGAAGGATACAAAAAATCTTTCAACGGATCGGTTGAAGTCTACCCGTATGCCCGACCTGTTGACTACTGAAATACAAAAATCAACTTTAAAGCAACAAAAAAAAAAATGTTTAAATGTTAATCTAAGAAATGTCGAAAAAGCAGAAGATGGAAACATATCAAGATATAGTCATAAAGAGTCGACTATGGAGTACGAAAAAACAGCGAATCAATCTAGCAGGCGTTGTTTAACAGATAGACTAGTATTCTATCCGTCTTCCAACTCTATTACAGATTACAATAGCAGCAATAATTTGGATTATTTAGGTCAACAAAACCAAATACGGTTTACTAAGGAATACGGGTCTAAACCAGCTCATAATATTAATACCTATTCTCAAGCACAGGTGCAAATTATTGTTGCCCCGACCAGCTCAAGTCAACCGGAATTAGGTTTTAAATCTGTATCTTTGTTGAGCTCTGCTGAGTCTTCGAGCAATACATATAAACATCAACGCCTTGATCCCGAACTCGCGCCCTTTAAACCCCCAAAGGTATGGAATAAGCTAAATACCCTCTTAACAGATAATCTAAAGCTTAAACGTATATCCAAGTTTAATCGATCACAGTCATTACCCGGTGATGTACAAAGTCAAGGCAATCAGAGACAGCCCCGTGGCCAGGCGGGTTCGTGTCCGTTTATTTCTCACAAGCGGTCTAATGTAAGCGGTAGCCAGGTTCAGTTATCAAAAAGAATTCAAAAGCTACCAATGCGTCTTATACGAAGAGCGACAGGAGCCCCATTTGTGCGACGGTTGTCTCACCCCGACTCTGCTGTTTCATCAGATTCCGCTGCCAACGAATTTTCAGAAAGAGGTGTACAAAAAAAGTCACTTTCATCTAAGATGAATAATCTAATGCAAAAGGCGAAGACTTACAAACGGCATAGCTTTGTCCTGCGCCGCGGCTGTAACATGTCGGATATTGAAATAGATATGCCGGACTTTACGTCATCGGATAACGATAAAACCCCTGCATTCGAAAGTAAAATTGAAATGAATCAATACAAGGTTGATGCAGATGAAGAGGCCTGTGCCTATGAGATTGAACAGAAATTAGACGGTTCAACGAATGAGTTAAATGAGAGTCTGTCAAACAATGTATTTGCTGTCGTAGGAGACTTTAAAAAGATTCAAAACACCATACCACTGGCTGTCTCAACAGCATTTAATTATACTGAGTTTGCAAATAGTAATGAAATTGGCAATGTGAAAACTGTGCCCATTAAGATGCCAGAGATACTCTTGGAAACTTCATCACAGGCGTGCCTTCAGAAACTCAACTCAGTTTATATGGACGATGTCGACGATGAGAACATTCTCGGAAATTCGGTCAATATTGATGTAAATGTTCCCACCCTCAGTATACCTAAACTAACTGAAGAAGTTGGGGACACAACAATAAATACATTCCAAACAATACCAGCAACAACCGGCAGTCGTAGCCTTAATAGCAGTGGCGTTTTGTGGGTGGCTCAGCAGTGCTTAGACCTTCCGAACAATCCTGGCTATGGGTCGCGGGAAGATGAGGACAATCGGAGTCAGCATTCTGCTCGCACCCTCTCTTCTTCTCGTCGACAAAGCACTGAGGATAGCATCGACACAGACGACGAATACTTTTATTATGAGCTTCGCCAGTTAGAGGAACAGGAACAGCAACGGGCAGAACATTCCAGGATTGTGCCTTGCGAACAAAGTGAAGAAGTTCTGTTTTCACAAATAGGACAACTTCTGGAAAACGATATCAACGGAGGAGAATGTATGCGGCAATCTGTTAGTAAAGATGGTCAAGACACCATTAATTATTCTCCGAGTGAAAGTGTAAAGTTACGGATGTCTGAAGTATTTGGTGAACTTAAACGCATCGTTAATTTACAGTCAGACGTATATGACGACAGTAAGATATGTACAGCTTCTGATGCTACTGTTGAAGAGTTTGCTATCGTAAAGCCGTCAGGTGAGAAATATGCTACAGTTTTTGACATGCATAGCGCTTGGCAGGATGTTAACTGCGATTTTCAAAATACTGCGTCGGAAGTGGATTCTAATGACGATGCCGAGATGGAGAATAGAAGCGGAGGGACTCTCCATTATTTAAATAATAAGCAACGAAAATTGCGACGATTTAAGAAAAAAACACGCGATCGGAATGTAAATATGTCTAACAATGCAGCCAGTTCAAGCTCATCTTGCCACTCTGAAAATGAATGTGAGCAGGAGCAACATAATCCACTTTTTGAGCAATGTATTCCAAAATCGGACGCAGAAAAAGAAGAAAATTATATAACAATCAAATCCACAGCATCAAGCGAAACATCTGGACCCGATACGCCAGCAGAGATGAGCGATGTTGAAATGAGCGAAATCGAAAATGTCGTTATGGTTGATGGTCATACATTAGATAATGTATATTTACCTGACACAATCAATCAGGATATTATTTTAAAAATGGATCAAGGGTCAATATTACAATCTAATGAAGAAAACCAGGCTTTGGAAAAGTCTCAGAGTAGTACATTTTCATTGGAGATTATTACAAACGGTACAGTTCTATCTCAGAGCCCTATTGACTTAAAAAAGTTTGTAAATCAAGAATCAGAAGTAGATGGATCCCAGGTAATGGGGAGTAATAGTGCCGTAGCAGGTTTTGGTAGCAGCAAGTGGAAGTTGTTAAAAACTTTGAAAGAACGCAAGATCGAAGAAAAAAATAATCAAGATAAACTTAAAGAAGATGAAATGACCAAGGACAGGGAAAAGGTAATTAAAGTGAATTTACATTTAAGACAGACAAACCCAAATTCATATATATTATAAAACATGTAAATGTGATTCTCCAATGGATGCGAAAAAAAACAACGTCTGCTTGTCTTAACTGCTCGATAGAATGTTTTGACACACCGTCCATTGCTCCCCAAAATATGTTATATGAACCATGTTTCAAATATGCAGTGATGTCATAATTAACACTGCGATTTCTATATGTTATAGTATATAATAGTTATTATTATGCTTTTAGTATTGTCAAAATCGGACAACAACGATGAAACGATAGAAACCATGCCAAAATGCACCGCAAAATCGACATAGCTTCATTGTTTTTAGATTGTTTATAAATTGAAATGTCGTTGTAATAATTGCAAGGGCTTGCCGAAGTTTTAATTTTTTGTTTTAATTTTTTTTCCGATTGTTCCTATGGGAGCTATATGATATAGTCGTCCGATCCTGCTCGTACCGACATATATATTACCTGCAATAGATGGACATCTTTTAAGAAAGTTTTATACAGGTAGCTTTAAAACTGAGGGACTAGTTTGCGTAGAAACGGACGGACGGACAGACGGTCATGGCTAGATCGACTCTTCTGGTGATGCTGATCAAGAATATATATACTTTATAGGGTCGGAAATATCTCCTTCACTGCGCTGGAAACTTTTGACTGAAATTATAATCCCCTTTTGCAAGGGTATAAATCTAGATTACGGTCCTAACACCCTAATCCTAAAAAATTAACCTCGATGACCGCGTTTTCTTAAGAATCAAACGTCATGATATGGTCCTTTTGCAATCGAATTTGTTTTTCAAAGAGTTTCAATAAAAAATAGGAATAGTATTTTTTTGCTTTTACAAAATAAAAACAAGAAAGGAAAGCTAACTTCGGGCGGAGCCGAAGTTGATATACCCTTGCAGAATACTCTGTAAATTATATTCTCCAAAATTATTCATATGATGCAACTTAATACTCATAAAAAATCCCAACTTTCTAACTTTAAAAACACCAAAGTTATGGCATTTCCAATCGTTCAGTTATATGGCAGCTATAGGATATAGTCGGCCGATCCTTATGAAGTTTGGTAGGTCGGATTGATTGGCTAAAAATAAAACCCATAGAAAATCCCAACTTCCTAACTTTACAAACACCAAAGTTATGGCATTTCCGATCAATCAGTTATATGGCAGCTATAGGATATAGTCGGCCGATCCCGGCTGTTCCGACATATATACTGCGTGCAAAGGAAAGAAGGGTGTGTGCAAAGTTTCAGTTCGATATCTTTAAAACTGAGAGACTAGTTTGCGTAGAAACAGACAGACGGACAGACGGACAGACAGACGGACAGACGGACAGACGGACATGGCTATATCAACTCAGGAGGTGATCCTGATCAAGAATATATATACTTTATAGGGTCGGAGATGTCTCCTTCACTGCGTTGCACACTTTTGACCAAAATTATAATACCCTCTGCAAGGGTATAAAAATATACAAATTTCTTTCGAGTTATATATGTATATAAATCGTGAACCACAAAAAATTTCTTTAGAGCGGTTAGAAACCGGAACCATGAAAAATTTACCCGTTTAATGACGGTACCACCAAAAATTCGTTGCACGTTAGTGACTTGACCGCGTTTATATTGCCTATGGTTATATTTTTGCTATATCACGGTAACACTTTTTTCTCTGAATTTACGTTTTGTCTTCTTGGAACCTTAATCTATGTACACTAGAAATGTCTAATTCATTCGTAAAATGTTAAAAAAGGGGCACAAAACGAATAAGTTGATCCTTTTAGCTTCAACATAATAAGCCTGCATGCTTCAGCAAATTAAAAAAGCTTTTTACCTTAGAATTGCATTGAATGGTTATTTTCTTTCCTTAGATATAGGAAGCGACTTTATACCTTTGCTGGAATTCCTACATTGGCCGCTTAACTTTCTTAAAAACAGGCTTGGCCTGTCTGAAGCAGTAACAACAGGTCCTTGGTAAAGAGCTTCTGCGTTCATATTTTGGAAACTCCATAAGGTCAAATTGCACAACTCTCGGTCAGAAACTGCTAAAGATAATTGCAGAAAATGGATTATTAAGTTTTATTCTTTTGTACCGGTTAGTCTTAGAATAAAAGGAATAAATGAGTACTAAAAATTTCGTTGGAGTGTATGTAAAAGGTAGAAAAAAGCATTTCCGCCCCTATAAAGTATATATATTCATCAGGATCGCTGGCCGAGTCGATCTAGCCACGTCCGTCAGTCTTTCCGATTATCCGTAACTGGCTCCACCTAAAGCCCGATGGTTAGTCGTGTTAGTTCTGGTAATTTTTTTTTCGAACGTTGTTCGTTGCAAAAAGTGCGCGGAGCCCTATTCTTCATGGGGCGAAACACGAGACCGCGAGAGGTGAAAAAAGGACAATATAAAAACCGACAGCAAAGTTAAAATACATACGAAACAAAATACTAATACAAAATTCTCGCTAAATAAGATAAAATTAATAGTTTTAAGATTGGTTAAGAGTCGGTAGTAGAAATTATATGGTATAGTCTAATATAGTCATTTTAGCTAGATCTACAATGCTTTAACGTAAGAGGAATATAAGTCCTGGTAATGATAATAGGCACAGATAAATTTAGGCGACCCAGTAACTCGGGACTATCACTATATCCGAGAATAAGTTTAGGAATAAGAGTAGTGCCAAACATCGTTCTACGGTTTGATAAGTAAGGCAAATTAATTAAAAGAAGTCTACTAGAGTAAAATGGTAAAATAAAATTTGCATTCCAGTTAAGGCCCTGTAAAACAAATAGTAAAAATTTCTTTTGCACGGACTCTTTCCGATCTATATGTACACCATTGGGCACTTCATACCGGCGAATCCGTCCATCCAGGATTGGATGAACTAGTGAAATAAATAATGTCATAAATAATGTGTGGTGGCATAAGGATCATCGAATTCCTTTGACCACCTTTTGATAAATCCAATCATTCCCCTCGCTTTATTTACCATGGAAGTGAAAACTTAAAACTTATGTTTTCCATTTATTAAAAAGATTGCTCCAAGAGGTGTTTCGCCTTAGACCTTCGCCTTACAAATCCATGTTGACTTGAAGATATAATTGATCTACAAAGATGTTGCAAGTGGGGTGTAATAACGTTTTCGAAAAGCTTTGGGATGATGGACAACTTGGATATACCTCTGTAATTGATTGTATTTGATTTTTTTCACTTCGTGAGAAGGGGAATAACAAAAGACTCCTTCCAAATAAGTGGGAAGTAAGAAATTTCCAAACAAAAAAAAAAGTATTAAAAAGCTTTGCGTTACAGTAGTTGATTCTAATATTTCAATAGTGGCCTTTTAGTTCGATGTCTTTCCTAATAGACCTGATTTCAAAATCTGTTCCCAATGAAACAATTAATTATTTTTTTAATTTTGCTGGTAGTAACTTAATATATGCATAACTTTTAGGGGAACTGTATTCGCCAAATATTCGCCAACAAGATATAATTAAGTCCCTAAAGCTCCTAAACAAAACTTATAGAAAATAGTTATTACTAAATAAGTTTAAGGGATAATGCAAAGTAAGTCGTCTTAAACATGTTTTTATCATCTTCATATACAGTTATGTTATGAAAATAATAGGAATATAATAAATATAAAGTTGAAATGATTGGTCATACAGATATATAAATTTTAATAATTACTGAAAAAAAAATCTTTTTAGTTGTTTTTATACCCTTGCAGAAGGTATAATAATTTTGGTCAAAAGTGTGCAACGCAGTGAAGGAGACATCTACGACTCTATAAAGTATATATATTCTTGATCAGGATCGCCATAACTTTGGTGTTTGTAAAGTTAGAGAGTAGGGATTTTCTATGGGTTTTGTTTTTGGCCAATAAATCCGACCTATGCCAAATGCCATACTTTGGTGTTTTTAAAGTTAGGCAGTTGGGATTTTCTATAGGTTTTATTTTTGGCCTATCACTCCGACCTATCAAATTTCATAAGGATCGGCCGACTATATCCTATAGCCGCTATATAACTGATTGATCGGAAATGCCATAACTTTGGTGTTTGTAAAGTTAGGATGTTTCTATGGGTATTACTTTTATACACTTGCAGAGGGTATTATAATTTTGGTCAAAAGTGTGCAACGCAGTGAAGGAGACATCTCCGACCCTATAAAGTATATATATTCTTGATCAGGATCACCTCTTGAGTTGATATAAGCATGTCCGTCTGTCCGTCTGTACGCATACTAGTCTCTCAGTTTTAAAGATATCGAATTGAAACTTTGCACACACCCTTCTTTCCTTTGCACGCAGTATATATGTCGGAACGGCCGGGATCTATGGGTTTTATATTTGGCCAATCAATCCGACCTACCAAATTTCATAAGGATCGGCCGACTATATCCTATAGCTGCCATATAACTGAACGATTGAAAATGCCATAACTTTGGTGTTTTTAAAGTTAGGAAGTTGTGATTTTTATGAGTATTAATGAATAAATAAATCATATGAATAATTTTCGAGAATATGATTTACAGAGTATTCTGCAAGGGTATATCAACCTTGTCTCCGCCCGAAGTTAGCTTTTCTTTCTTGGTTTTATTTTACTTTGTAAATTTATAAGCATTTATAAGACATAATACACATTATTAAATAATAATACTGTCAGACTACTTTGTCTATATTTCAATAGCTTAGTTTGGGAGGAGTTAGAAGAGGACTGTCGATGACTTCGGAAAGCAAACAAATTTTATTTCGGATCTAGATACTGGGTATAATTTAATTTTTTCTTTTGTATACCCTTGCAGAGGGTATTATGATTTCAGTGAAGGACTCCGACTCCATTAGGTACATATTTTCTTGATCAACACGACGAGTTGATATATCCATGTTCGTCTGTCAGCTATCCGTCCGTAGCTACGCAAATTAGTCTCTCAGTTTTAAAGCCATTTGAATGAAACTTTCGGAAAAGTAGTTTTTCTATAGCAGCTATTAGAACCTTCGGAACGGTTTTAATATTTAGTGCTACAGAAACAATTTGTTTTGAAAATCAACAAAACTTTATTGTTTTAAATATATACATAAAAAATGATAGAATAGTAAATTTTAGTTTTATCTGCAAAGGTATATAAACCGAAATAAAATTTTTTCTTGTTTAAGAGGATATGCATTTACTTGTTATATATAATTGTATATACCCATATTTCGCCTATTCTATTCTAATAATAATAATAATATTCTAATAATATCGTATAATTGTTTCAGAATGGCGGTGGTACTGGAGAAGTTGGATTACGTTCCAATGGACACCCCGGAGATAACCCTTTCTATAGCAATATTGACAGTATGCCGGACATACGACCTCGTAGAAAATCAATTCCCCTTGTGTCTGAACTGGTAAGCCCTCTAATAATTTGTTAATTTATTTTACCTATCGAAGCAATACAGTTAACATAAAAATAAATATTTTTTTTTGATAACTCATGGATCTTCTATGTTTAAATACAAGTACTTATTAACTTAATTTTCTATGATCCTTTGCTTACTTTTACATACCCTTATTAAAATGTCGGTTTCTAACGACGATGATTTGATGGACGGCAGGTTCTCAAGGTATAGACTAAAGTCTTCCAACTCAAAATTTTTTATTATATAAATTTTACTAGCCGTTTTAAAATTAATAAGTAATTTCTATTTACATTTTAAATTCACTGATACATGCCAAGTGCAACATTTATTGTTGTTTTTTATTTTAAATGTAGTTGTGCACTGTAGACTCCATAAAACACAAATTTAAGCGTAAAATGAACTTATTCTGGCAGGAAAAACATAAAAAATTATTTATCAAAAATATATTTTTTAAATGGCTTGTGTAATGTAAGAATATAAACGAAAAGTTCTAAAAAATATAAAACAAATTATAACCGTATAGTCAATCGATTAATATATTAATATATTTGCGTAATAAAATTAAGTACCGGATGATACAAAGTATTTATGAGATCAAATTAAAAAAAAAAACACATGAAAAAATATGAAAAACATGATTAAACAAGAAATGAAGCAAACTTCGACAAGCCGAAGTTTATATACCCTGCAGTTATTACAAAACTATTACAATTCGATTTCTATGCCTATATTACTAGAAAACAATGAAGCTATGTAGGTCCATCGTTAATGGCAGCTATATGATATTGTTGTCTGATTTTTACAAAACTATCTCAAAGGAATATTTTGATAAATAGAAGAAAGCAAAATACAAATATTTAATTTTTTTTTAAAGTTTTCTATACAATTCAATTAAAACCATAATTCCATTGTATTTAAATATTACCAAATCCCAAAAAAACAAAAAAAAAATAAAAACAACAAAGTTATACTTTTTATACCCTTGCAGAGGGTATTATAATTTCAGTTAAAAGTTTGCAACGCAGTGAAGTGATCAGCATCACCAAGAGAGTCGATCTCGCCATGTCCGTCTGTCTAATTAAATTAAAATCGCACATTTATATCATAAGCTCCCAAGAAAAATTAAAACATAAAATTATAAATAAATTAAATTTGCTGTTTTATTATTTATTAAAATATCCATTTGAGATATAATAATTATTTACTATATTACGCTTTTAGTGTTGTCAAAATCGAACAACAATACTGCAATACTGCTGCTATAGAAACGATGGCGAAATCAGATATAGTCGTTTTGTAGTAACTGCAAGGGTATATAAACTTCGGCTTTAAAAAAAACTGTTTTTGAAAGTTCCAGTTATTGCTTAAGCCTAGTATCCAGATCGGCGAAAACCGTACGCCAGTCATGAGAGAGAGCGAGAGGCAAACAGCTGGCGTTCACTTTTCGTCGGGCCTTTTTTTCACGTCGGTCCACAGATCGACGAAAAAAATATCAGAAAATTTCATAGCGTTGCCAGTCTGCGGAAATGAACTTTGGGTGAACCCAAGCGAAAAAAATTAATTAAAAAATTTAATCTTTTGGCGTGCGCTTCTCACTGAACCTTATATGAAATGGAGGGAAAAACTCAAAAACTCACAAAAGTCGATTGCAGGTGTTTACACGTGAGGACAAAATAACATTAATACTATCTGGGGTGCCTCTTGTCAGAGCAAAATGTTTTTTAGGTCCAGAATGTACGAAAAACACAATAAAAGTGCAGCTATGAACTTTAAATTAGCAAATAATTATCAGTAAATTAAAAAACAACTGTTTAATTTAAATTGTATTGTTTTTTAATTTCTTTGTACACCGGCATACTTGTCTTGCCAAGGTATTTGATAATATCTTTTAAAGGCTCTTTCCCGCAAAAACGATATTTGAATTTTAACTGCTTGTCAACAAACCCAGCTGATTGACAGTACGACCGTAGCACGCTTAAATCTGATGAACTCTCAAAATTTTGGTCACACTGGAAAGATTAAAGTTTTTACGCTAGCATAATCGTTTGTCGATCTGGATACTAGGCTTTAAACAATTATTTGATCAAAAGCCAGAAAGTGCTACCATTCTGGTTTTTGATCGAATGATTGTTCAAGAAATAACTGGAACTTGAAAACAGTTTTTTTAACTCCGAGCTCAAGGTGGTAGTAATGTATCAAAAAAGGTATTGCTCAGAAGCGGAAGTTTTGTAACAATATCGTATTAGATACAAATCTGCACCTTTTTTTGTAGTGTACAACCATTTTGGTCAGTTGATTGTAACACAAATACTTAATATCTAAGAATGTTGATATGTAAGAAACTACGTAACGACAATGCGTAGACATAAATTCATACATTGATAACCCAAGATCAATAATCATGCATTAAATAGCAATGCTTAGTGTGAACTTTATTTAAATACACTTGCGGAGGGTATTGCAGTGAAGGAGACCATTCCAATATATTTTCTTGATCAGCATCCCTAGGAGTGTCGATCTAGCCATGACAGTCAGTTAATTAATTTAAAACAAATTAAAATTTTAATGATTTTTTACATTTTGAATATACTCCGAGATATAGTAACTTTAAACATATACAGAACTTTAAGAAACGGACAACTATATCAAAAATCTGACAAAGGGACTGTCAAAGTATTTATCGAAAAATCGACATAACTCATTGTTTTCAAAGAAATACGAACAAAAATATTATTTATTTAAGCTTCAAGGGTATAAGAGCTTCGGTTTGCCGAAAAAATCAACAAATTTATTTCATATTTGAATTCTTTTTTTACCCTTGCAGAGGGTATTATAATTTTGGTCAAAAGTGTGCAACGCAGTGAAGGAGACATCTCCGACCCTATAAAGTATATATATTCTTGATCAGGATCACCTCCTGAGTTGATATAGCCATGTCCGTCTGTCTGTCCGTCTGTCTGTTTCTACGCAAACTAGTCTCTCAGTTTTAAAGATATCGAATTGAAACTTTGCACACACCCTTCTTTCCTTTGCACGCAGTAAATATGTCGGAACGGTGATCGGAAATGCCATAACTTTGGTGTTTGTAAAGTTAGGAAGCTGGATTTCCCATGGGTTTTATATTTGGCCAATCAATCCGACTTACCAAATTTCATAAGGATCGGCCGACTATATCCTATAGCTGCCATATAACTGATTGATCGGAAATGCCATAACTTTGGTGTTTGTTAAGTTAGGAAGTTGGGATTTTTTATGAGTATTAAGAATGCATCATATGAATAATTTTGGAGAATATAATTTACAGAGTATTCTGCAAGGGTATATCAACTTCGGCTCCGCCCGAAGTTAGCTTTCCTTTCTTGTTTTTGCTTTTACTTACAGCAAAGTTAAGATCTGAGGTGGTCCTATTTATTTGCGTATAACTCCAGTTCAAATAGTAGTTTCTTAGTGCGATTAATTAAATTAAAAAATTGTTAATATAACTATTATATATAATTTTCCAACAATTGATGATTTAAAAAAAAATAAATTCCCTTCAACTGATAAAAGCACTAAGGGATACGATTATTTTTATACCCTTGCAGAGGGTATTATAATTTCAGTCAAAAGTTTGCAACGCAGTGAAGAAGACATTTCCGACTCTATAAAGTATATATATTCTTGATCAACATCACCAGGAGAGTCGATCTAGCCATGTCCGTCTGTCCGTCCGTCCGCTTCTATGCAAACTAGTCCCTCAGTTTTAAAGCTATCTGCTAGAAACTTTCCCAAAAGTTGTCTTTCTGTTGCAGGTAGTATATATGTCGGAGCGGCCGGGATCGGGCAACTATATCATATAGCTGCCATATAACTGAACGATCGGAAATTCCATTACTTTGGTGTTTTTAAAGTTAGGAATTTGGGATTTTCTATGGGTTTTATATTTGGCCAATCCATCCGACCTACCAGATTTCATAAGGATCGGCCGACTATGTCCTATAGCCGCCATATAACTGATTGATCGGAAATCCCATAACTTTGCTGTTTGTAATGTTATGAAGTTGGAATTTTTTATGAGTATTAAGAATGTATCATATGAATAATTTTGGAGAATATATTTTACAAAATATTCTGCAAGGGTATATCAACTTCGGCTCCGCCCGAAGTTAGCTTTTCTTTCTTGTTTAGTTACGATGGTTTACCTGTTGAAAATAACGATTATGAAACCGTTTGAACACTCTGCAGTAAAGTGTAAAGATTCTTGGTGGCGACTACAATGCCAATGCCAAAGGTCCTAGAGGCATAAGTGTGCAATAAAAATTAAATTTATAACTACATCGAAAATTATATAAGAATTAAATTAGTACCTTATTACCGAAAAATACATCATTCAAGCTATAAATACGTCTTAAAACGCATCTTCAAAAAAAAATGCGTATTTAGTGAGCTGCCGTGAGTAATTGATGATTTTTGATTCTTTTGATCAACGGTTCTCAGCTACAGCAACATCATGCGCCAGCAAAAAAGGATCGATGTAATCTGTTAAGTTTGCATGAAAATGAGCAGATAACGGTTGGTAGATAACAAACGTACATGCTTGTAACGCAAATCTTTTAGAACATAGAAAGAACTTAAGCAAAAATACAAAAATGATATTCGGATAGATACGATTTTAAATATATAAATCGTTACCAATAATTAAGAAATAAACATATAGTACTCGTACATAAAAATCAGTGCACTTATAATTGTATTTATCTCCTATTTGTATATTTTTCCAACGATTTTTATTTGAATTGCATACTGCCTGTTACGCTTCCTCAAATTATACTTGAAGCTTAAAAACTTATTCTAATTTTTTAAGTATCTGCAGTAGAGTTGCGATGAAGTAGCTTAATTGCTTAGTATGTTTTGAAAACCACGTTTCAAAAGAAGAATTTAAAGACTTTTATATTTACTGAATACACAGTCTGCACTCTTAGAGGACTAATTTATATCTACTTTTCTTTAGACAATGGCCGCTACTAAACGAAATGCTGGACTTACCTCCGCTGTTCCTCGTGCAACGCTTAATGATGAAGAACTGGTAAGTATCAAAGCTTCTTTAATAATAAGTTAAGTCTTAATTATTTTTAGCATTAAAACCATAAGTCTCGTAAAAAAAAGGGAACGACTACATCGAAATTTAATTAAATTACTAAAATAAACCAATTGAATTAAAAAAAAGTGAATACAAAATAGTAGGACTGCATTCCAAAAATATATTTATAAAAATTATTACAAACGAAGTACACGATGATAGGTGAATGAACGATGATGAACTTGTATAATGACAATTAGTTATCCTATAATCGGGACATCGTCATGCTATAACACATTTTTAATCAATTATAAATGGCATATTTGACATTTATAGACCTAAGGATCTAAGAAAATCCTGAAGATTTTAAAAAGAAATATAAGCGATTTATTAATTAAATTAAAGAACACAATTTTATTATTTATCATTATCATATTATCAAAGTTATAAGAGACGTCGCCTACAAACGAAGCATTTTCGGCTTTGGATTTAAGTTTGAAATGAACTTGTAACGTAACCTACTCATAGGTTAAGTTGAAATAGTACGGTTTTGAGCATGTACTAATTGAGGTACATGTAAACTCCAATTGTTTTTTTTCCAATCCATAGAAAATGCACGTATACAAAAAAGCTCTACAGGCTCTGATCTACCCTATATCTTCGACAACGCCACACAACTTTTTATTATGGACAGCAACTTCACCCACGTACTGCTACGAGTGTGAGGGTCTACTGTGGGGAATAGCACGGCAAGGAGTGCGATGCACTGAGTGCGGTGTAAAGTGTCATGAAAAGTGTAAAGACCTGTTAAATGCTGACTGTCTTCAGCGTAAGTATTTTGAATAGAACTGAACGCAAAAGATCCGTGATCTTTTTTTTACAATAAAATTTAGGTGCTGCTGAAAAGAGCTCAAAACACGGTGCCGAGGATAAGGCAAATTCGATCATTACAGCCATGAAAGAGCGAATGAAGCAACGAGAGCGAGAGAAACCAGAAATTTTTGAGTTGATTAGGTAATATTTTAATTAATATATTGACTTGACTAGTGCGGATAATCGCAGCGATAAAAACATATAAATTTTCACTTTTAAACCATTAATGGGGGTACTTCATAATTATATGCACAACAATTGATATGCAGCCCTTAAATCTTACATAATACAATAAAATTAAGTTAGTTAGTTTTGTAAGCGGCCAGAATCAACAAAAACAAAAGATAGTAAACTTTGACATGGCATTCATCCGTATAGAGCCGTATTCAGCGTTGAGGAGAAGAGTCACACTGGTCATATGAAAGCTGTTAAACAAAGCGTCCTGGATGGCACAAGCAAATGGTCGGCAAAGATAGCAATCACAGGTTTGAGATTGTACAAAACTAACTTCTAATCGTCGTATTTTTTCTGTTGTCGGTTTCATTTGAATTGGATGTATGTGAATGTATTTGCAGTTCGCATTTGAATGACACGCTGTATTTATTATTATTATACTGGTCTATGAGAAATACAATATTGATTTACAATAATGAATGTGCTTATATGTAACTATATAACATTTTTGTATTTGAAAAATGTGTGATATGCATGTACGCAATACATACATGTATATTTGTAAAATCCACTTATAAAATATACTATGGGAACATTTAATTTGCAAACTATTAATGAAACTACATATTTCCAAATGAAAAAGTGATCAAAACTGAAATGTCATACTGCATGAAACCAGTATTAGTAAGCATTTTGGATTAAATTTATGTGTGGTCTTCATCCCAAAATGTTAGATACGAAACATTTAAACTTATACAAATGCAAATACAAAATAAGGGTCAAAAACGATTAGTGGCTTTTAAATACATTTTTGAATTTTTTTTTATACAATATTATAGGATTGAAGTTATGTGTAAAGGTCGAAATAATAAACATCCAAAGGGAAAAACGTGTGCACCCGCCTAGCCAATTCAATAACATACTTTTAGTGTTTTGATATTTCAGAAGCATTTATGAAGTATTCATTGTAAACCCGAATCATAAATGTATGTAATCGATTTAATTTAAGGATGACATTCGGTGTGGATCCCGATACTCACATAGATTCATTAGAACAGGCTGAGCACGCAACTGTTGAGGGAACATCTAAGTGGTCATGCAAACTAACAATTACAGGTACACAAACAACGCCATTTGGCATTAAATAAATTTATTTTTTCTTTTGTCAAATGATTTTATCGTTTTGGCCTTGCATCTTTAATTTCCAATTTCAGTACCGTCAACGTAATTATTGTAATTAATTACTGGATATCATAAGAATCATTTTAAAAAATTATTGATTTTTAGTTTCACGTTTTGCTAATCAATTTTTGAAATATTTTTTCATGTAAAGTCTCCTTTACGGCTTAGCTTCCTTTTCCCTATTTTTTATTTTTTTTTAACAAGGTTTTGAAAGGGGTGAAGCAATAAAGGGATAATTTCAGGATTTGTATAAAAAGAAGAGTGATAGTTTATGTATTTCATGTATATTTTGTATTAAGGTTCGTGGTAAAACTATACGACACAAAAAAGGTGTTTGTTTAACCTTTGACAAATTTGTACCGTTAATAGAGGGATTGAAATTTAACTTCTTATAGAAAGAACAAAGTTTTATGTATATTAAAAAGGTACGCTTTCACCATTTGTCTTCTTTTTAAAAAACCGTTAATTTCCCTAATAATGTGTCTTCTTCTTGAAAAAAAAATATTGTTGCTTTATTTATAAGTCAAACTTAAGAGAGAGCAACAGGGTATTTCAATTTCAGTCATATATATTTTATATATTTTATTGATCACCAGGAGAGCCGATCGAGCCATGTCGATGTCTATACTCCTAATAGTACTATCCATGTTCGTCTGTCCGTCCGTTCATCTTTTCGTTTGTTCGTTAATACGCAAACTAATCACCAGTTTTATTGTTTTTTGTAGTTTTAAAGCTTTTCTAAAAAGACTTTAATATATTTCAGAAAGTATAAGTCGAAATGAAACATATGAACAATCGAAAAAATAAATGGAACAAAAATTATTCCCCATAAAATCAAAGAAATAATAATTTTAAATTGTTTTATGATTACGGTTTTACGATTTTTTAAAAACCGGACGACTTTATCAAATAGCACATTAAAAATATAATATATCTGAAATTCGGCACAGTTTCATTATTTATTCATTGTTAAAATGAATTCGATGTTTGCTTCTCTGCTTGTCTTTCTTAAAAATTAACAAGAGAGAACGCTATAGTCGGGTGGCCCGACTATCAGATACCCGTTACTCAGGTAAAGGGAGTGCGAGGGAGATGGAGATAGAAACTTTGATCACACATAACTTTTTAACGAATGGTCCGATTTGAAAAATTTCTTCTACATTTCGATAGGTATTGATAAACACAATAAAACTGCATTTTTACTTTTCCGAAATATTTAAATTTTTAAAATCGTATATAAGCGATTGTGGGCGTTAAAGGGGGCGTGGCACCTTTTTGAAACAAACTTGCGCTGCGTAGGAACTCCTAGAATCTGCATGCAAAATGCCAATCTTCTAGCTTTTATAGTTTCCGAGATCTCAGCGTTCATACGGACAGACAGACGGACAGACGGACAGACAGACGGACAGACGGACAGACAGACGGACAGACGGACATGGCTAGATCGACTCGGCTAGTGATCCTGATCAAGAATATATTTACTTTATAGGGTCGGAAACGCTTCCTTCTAGCTGTTACATACTTTTGCACGAATACAATATACCCCTTTACTCTACGAGTAACGGGTATAAATATCAATGGGCATCTCCAGATCCCAAACTAAAAAAACATTCTAGGCTTCGACCCATATTAAACTGATTGCATTTTTTTCCCCATCTCAAACTATTTGAACTTAAATGTATTGTTTATTTTCATAATTATGTGTAGTACCTTCCAATAGCTTTTTTTTTCCAAACCTAAAGACTTAAAAAAAAACCAAAGATGTTTTGAAATATTTTTGACTAGTCAGTGCTAAACAATAGGCTGCCAGCCTAAGTATCCTAGGGAAAATAAGAAAGGAATCAAACTTCGGCAATCCGAAGTTTATATACCCTTGCAGTTATTACAAAACGACCACATTTCGATTTTAATGCATATATTTCTCAAAACAATGAAGCTATGTCGATTTTAAGCTGCATTTTACCTTCGTTTTTATGGCAGCTTATAATATTGTTGTCCGATTTTGACATAACTAAATGCGTAATTCTGATATAGTAAAAAATCTCAAAGAAATATTTTTATAAATAGAAAAACAGCGAAATATTTTTTTTTTTTAATTTGTATTTTATTTAATTTTTCGATTTTCATAATGGAGCTATATGATGTAGATGTCCGATTTTAATTTAATTAACACCGTAATTCTAAGGCATTTAAATATTACAAAATAATCAAAAACAACAAAGATATTCTATATGATATAGTCGCCCAATCCGGCTCGTTCCTGCTTATATACTACCTAAAATAGAAAGACAACCTTTGGGAAAATAGCTTTAAAACTAGGGACTAGTTTGCGTAGAAACGGACAGACGGACGGACAGACAGACGGATATAACTAGATCGACTCTCCTGATGATGCTGATCAAGAATATATATATTTTATAGGGTCGGAAATAATACCTTCACTGCGTTGAAAACTTTTGACTAAAATTATAATACCCTCTGCAAGGGTAGAATAATATTATTAAATAAGGCCGTATAGTTAATGTCCGGAAATGTTTTTAAGTAATATTTTTCTTTTAAATATCCCTGTGGGTGGAAATTACGTTGCCGAAAAATAAGTGGTTTTATATCAGAACAAAAATACAATAAAGCTTGCTTACCTAGCCAATTCGAAGATTATATACCCTTGCAGCTTGATAAAAATGTATTGTGCTAAAAACGACTAACGACTATGTTTCTTAACTTATATGAGAATATGTTTAACTACAATAATAAATTATGACGATTATTCAATAATTTCCTGTTCATTTTCCGATTGATCTAATTGCAGTTATTTGGTATTTTAATAAGACAGAATAAACCTTCAAAAATACTTATATCTCTTAGTAATTTCGTTTATCTTATATATCCAACTAGGTTTTCATTTTTCTTCAATAAATATGATTTAGTCATATTTTTATTTATTTATTTCTCTTGACGTAAATGGATTAATATCTTAACTGGCTACTTACATACAAAATAGCCTTTCTACACATATATTTAGTAATCTTACCCGTTCCGTACAAAAAATTAATTAAAAAATACAAGAAAGCAAACTTCGGAAAACCATGTTTTTATATTTCCTTTCAGCTATTACAAAAATAATATATTCTATAAAACGAATATATTTCTATTTTTGCGAGTGTGCTTAAACTTTTCTTATACATTCGTCGATCCTCTAACAGCTAATATTTCACACAAATTTATAATTGTAGTTAAAGTAGATTGTACCCAAAACATTTTTATTAGATTATCATTACAAACTCTTGTACCTTAAACAATAAACATATTAAAATAGTCAATATATTCAAAAATCAAGTGTTAATAAACTATAAAAGCAAAACATAACATAATTAAAACATATAATTTTCTGCATACATTGGAATTATATAACAAAAATTAAATTATTTATATAAAAGGAAAACAAATTAAACAATCAATAAATTGTATACAATTTAATTTCCTTTAAAGGGAAACTATCTTAAACTAATGTTATTTTTCAAATTGTTTTTATGTGTTATTAACCATTCCAGTGTGCATCAAAAATATGTTCGCTGTTATGCTTATACTTAGCTACTATGACTATAGGAAGGGAGTTTTTATTATTGTGAAATATTAGTTCAATAAAATAATAAACCTTGTTTATAAGTTTTATCCAGACATTTTTAAAACATTGTCCCTTTTTCCCTCTTGTTCCTATGGGAGCTAAATGACTTAATAATCCGATCTGTCCCGAAAGAGCACATTTTTCCAAAGTTTCATCCAAATAGCTTTAAAGAGGACGGAGGGACGGACGGACAGACGGACATGGCTAGATCGACTCTCTTGGTGATGCTGATCAAGAATATATATACTTTATTGGGTCGGAAATGTCTCCTTCACTGCGTTGCAAACTTTTGACTGAAATTAATACCTTATGCAAGGGTATAAAAAAAATTAAAAATATTACGAAGAGGTACAGAAATACTTAGGTGATGTTTGTTGTATTCTTTGTTTTAACACATTATTTTTTTTTAGTTTAAGCTCTATTATTTAAATGCATTACAGAAGCAAACAAATATTAACCTACACGATAGATAGTTGTCTAGATAGTAAAGTTTTATAGAATTATAGTTTTTTCAAAAAAAATCAACCAAAACGTATTTATTATATTTGCATGCCCCTTAAGAACAAATTAAATTAAAGACAATTCACAACATTAATTGGTTTAGATTGAATTTGACTACAGTTCGTTTACAAATGGTTTTATTATTATCCTATATATGGATGAGGCTTGTAGGTTGAGCCTGCGTGTAACTTACTTTAACTTAACTATATATATATCAATATTCACAAACAATCTGTCCAAATGAGCATATCCATGTCGAATTTTAAAATAATAGCAAATATGTCAATATAATTGATATAATCTATATTTATTACAGCATAAAGTTGTTTGCTCTGATCGAGTTTTAGACCTTCTCCATGCCAATTTAATTCATGCCCTTATTATAACGATTTCTTATGTGGGTTTATACATGAGGTAAATTGTTTGTAAAATAAAAAAATCAAATAGTTGCTTAGGTTACATATTAGACAAAAACTTTTGAGAAATGAGTAAGATAAGGACCCTGCCCAAGTCTGGTTGAGATTACATACTCTCTGCTAAGGTAAAATAACAAAAAAAGATACACAATAGGCCCTCTCTTTCAAATTTGTTTTCGGCATTCTAGACTGTGGAATTTATTGAATAAAAGCTGGCACCACTATTTTTTTATTTTAAATGTAACCCTTAAAAATAATTTAAAACCAGGCTTTAATAACCACAAACCCTACTATATGTATATATTTATTCATTTCGCCATTTTATTCAATAAAAAATACGTGTTCGAACTAAATATTTTTTTGACCCTCTTAGTGTGTGTGAGGCAATCTAGTGGTCAGTAAATATCGATTTCCCCAGTACATTTTTTTAAGCATATATTCTATGGTACACACTTAAAAAAATTCATTACAAAGCAAGCTAATTGAACCTGATGTATCCTTTTTCTTTACATGTGCATTTTGTATAGGTTTATATGATAAAGCCTAATTAAAATTATTCAACTTATGTATATCTTGCTTTTGACTTTCTGCTCTTTACTTTACAAGTGTGATTAGTTTTTAAAATTGTACAGAACTAAATGTTTTTTATTATCGAAAATAAACCTTTAACACTTTTACCTTTGTCACTTGCATCTTTCTGACTAATACTCATATGTACATAAATGTATATACTTATGTTAACCAATTAATTGTATGTACGTACATACATGTATATACATATATGTATATGTGACAGTGTAATCAAGTCAGCAGCACTGCACTGTTCCTGCTGAACTGATATTGAAGATCATTATTAAAAACACTCCGTTTTTTCTCTTCTTCTTTCTCCCTTGAAAATCAATTCTTAACACTGAAAAAAATGAAAAAATTAAAAAATGTAAAATAACTATTTAAATACACATAAAAAAACTACAAACTATTTTCTTCGTTTCAAACCCCAACAAATCGTTTTAAAATTAAAAATACAAAATTAAAAACTGTTCCTTGTATGCAATCGACAACAAAAATTTAACTAACTTGATAAAATTTTAAAATTTAACATCTGGAACATTATACTGATCGGCATGGAACATCTGACTTCCACACAATTGGTGATTTTCGGATTATGGCGTGGGAAACGAACAAATTGACCAACCTACTATATTTGACCTGATTGATGCAGTGATTTGTGCTCAAGGCCTGATAGCGAAGGATAAAAGCGGTACCAGTGATCCATATGTGACGGTGCAGGTTAGCAAGGTGAAAAAGCGAACGCGAACTATGCCACAGGAACTTAACCCTGTGTGGAACGAGAAGTTTCACTTGTGAGTACTTGTGCCCTAAATTCATTCCTTTATGTTTTTTCAACACAAAACAATACAACAACTATGTATGCTAGCATACATTAATTAAACCTAAGATGCACTCTCTCACGTACGTAACCCTGTTAGTTCCTTAGAAGTGTGAAAATGGCAAAACTAAGTTATTTTAGTTCAACAATTATGTAATAATAATATTAAATGACTTTGTCGTCTTTGATAAAAAAAATGATTATCTTAATTATCTAAATCAGCATTGCAAATAAAGTTTATCGCAATAATCATTAATAGGAATAGATGATTACAACTTACTCGAAAGATGAACGTTTGGTTATGCGGTCCACTCGATCCCCTATAAAGAAAATAACACTTTGATTGGTTGGTAACACCGAAATTGGTTTACCAGAACTCTAGATACCAGGAATTGGCACGAAAACAAACGAACAACTTACTATGCACGTGAAAATGCTACCATACCCAAGTTTCATTTTCTAAATCAGGACTCCAACTGAACTGAAAACCAAATATGTCCACAGTAAATTGTCGATTAAATTTTATAATCCATTTTTACAAGAATGAAACTAAAAATCAGCTACAAACACAAAAACTTATAATTTAAGGTACAAAATAAATAAGAATAGAGGTGTTATTTACCAAAGTGAAACCCCTTGAGGCCTGATAACCGCGTTTATTGTAGGAGCAACAAATTTAAGATAAATAACTTTAAAACAAGAAAAGATGAAAACGACTATATTTCGATTTTTAGGCGTATCCGTATGCTTAAAAGCAATAAAACCATGTCTTTTTTTTATTTTGATCGTTCCTAGGACAAATATATGATAGTTGTCCGATTTGTACAAAACTAAAACCGTATTTATGAAACTGCTAAAAAATATAGAGTGTATTGAAATATGTTTAGATATGACAAAATTATTATTTTATTTCCCATTTTTCCCGATTGAACCTATGAAAGCTATATGGTAGTAGGCTGCGCAAGCCCGTTCTGAATACCTGCAACAAAAAGAAGGCTTATTGCAATGCATCATCCCAAAATCTTTAAAATTTAGGGACTAATTTGCGAGGAATCGGACAGACGGTCGGACATGACTAGACCGACTCGCCTAGTGATGCTAATCAAGAACTTATACATATATTTTATAGGGTCGGAAATGTGCCCTTCACTGTGTTGCAAATGTTTGACTGAAATTATAATACCCTCTACAAGGGTATACAAATAAATATCTGTTCCAACACTAAAATCACAATAATTAAACATTTTACAGTAATACTTCATTTGAATATCCTATTAAGGACTTTTATTAGGCAACATTTAATTAAACGGAAGAAACAAATCTAGTCAGCTTGACAAATTTTGAGAAAAATTCGCTTAGGACCTTCTTTTTTTGGGTTTGCCAAAAATCCCCAACCAATTTTATTTGCTTGTACATAATGAAACAAAAACGCCTCTTAACGATTTAAAAAGTCGTGACGATTGCACAATATACAAAATTTCTGATATCAAATTTTGTAACGAAATAAAATCATAGAACGGTCTTTTATTTCAAGCTGTTTAACAAAGTTAGAAAGATTCCAGGACCCCAAGTTTTGATTTAATGCACACATTTGTAAAGGGTGGGCTTTACGAGTAGTATAATAGAAAATACATTAAATGGCTGATCTTTTCTCTGCACGCCGCCTGCTGCTTGGCTTTCACAAAGTTCCACTGGCTTGATTTATATCGGTATTTTATATGACCGTTTTCTTAAATACGAATTAACAGCAGTTAACTTTGAATCGCGTTCGTCAAGGTGTTCTTCAGAATATATCGTGGCTTATATCTATATACAGGAGCTGAAATAGGGAGCATTTTGTAGTACTATTTACCATGGTATTGATGTTCCCCTTTATTGATCGCATGTTTTCATTTCATCGCTTCTCGTTTTTATCAAGAATGTGCAATTGATTTGCAATACTTTTCAAAATCCTTAAAAGTGAATGATGCATTTCATGTCGGATACAATCTTCTGGAATTTCTCGTCCTGTATAGGAAATAGCCAATCTTTCAGGTCAATTATTGATTTCGATATTTGAGGCATGCTGTTTCCATCTCACACGCATCCTCATAAGGAGCGCGACTTAGCACGTCAACGTGGTATTTTTGTGTTTTGGCTCGATGAACAATCTCTATGTCAAATTCTTGGATTCGTTACCACCATCTTGCTATTCGGAAATAAGCTCTCGTTTATGCATTGAAGTTTTTAAGGCATTTCAGTCTGTGATAAATTTAATATTTTTGCCATAAATGTAGTACTTGAATCGTTCCAGTGACACAACTACGGCTAGAGCCTCTAACTCGCAACTATGATAGTTTTTCTCCGGCTTTGAAGTGTCTGTACTATAATAAGCAATTGGCTTCAGCTGATCCTCTTCACGTTGTAGCAGTACTCCGGCTAAACCAATGGCAGTGGCATCCGTGTGTAATTCATGCTCTGCGTCTAGACGATAACTCATGACAACTGGATTTAAAATAATTTAATTCGTCGAATGCGTTCTATTGTGGCGCATTCCCCTGAAACTTGTCATATTTGCGCAAAAAATTTGCAAGGGTTTTGATATAATGGTGTATCCAGCAACAAATTTTCGAAAATAGCCACTGAGATCCAACAATTTTTTTACGTCGGTAACATTAGACGGTTTCGGGAACATTCTAATGGCACTCGTCTTAATATCTCCGGGACTGTTGCCGTCCGCATGTATCTGTTGACCTAGAAATGTAATGGACTTCTTGAATAACTCACATTTTTCCAGGGTCAAGGTAAGTGTGCACTCTTCCAAGTTCGCTCAAGCATGTCATGCTTCAACGTTTGGCTACCAGTAAGGATGTAATCCATGTAGTGAATTATGTCACCTTTGTGTACGCGCTTTTATAGTTCAGCCATGAGTACATTAAAAACAGCAGGAGCGTTTTTCAATCCAAACGGGAGCCTCTTGAACTTATTAATTCGCTTTGCCTCCTCCAGACGCTCTTCTATGTTTGGCACTGGAAAATTTTCCTTCTTAATAAGCTTATTTAGGCTGCGGTAATCGACGCACGTTCGATCACTACCTTTTTTAATGACTACCAGTGGGCTGGTAGTGAAAGGATAATAATATCCTGCTGCAAAAGCTCGTCGAATATTTTGCAACTAACTTCTTTCTTTGGCTCGGGATGTCGATACGGTGCTTGAAAAACTTCATGACTACTCTTGACGATAATATCTGCTTGAATGATGCTCGTTTTTCATATGTCTTGCAATCCTGCAGAGAAAACATCGCCGAACTTCTCCAACAAACCGAGCACTTTGCTTTTTTCCGTATCGTTTAGAAAATTAACAAGAAGTTTTTTGCCAGCAGTGTCACTTTCAAGAACTGGTGGTTGAAATGTTCGCTGAACTGTCCCAACAGAAAGTCCTCCTGTAAAAGAATGTCGTATGCTACGTACACTTTGGCTGTGATCACTTTGCGGTCGATGTCCTTATCCAGAATTACCGTTTCTGTAAAAATACATGGGGGTCTGAAATGCATCTAATCTTCATAGAGCACCTGTGACGTTCAGTGTTAATTTACTGTGCAACTGAGTGACGAATAATACTAGCCTGGCTACCTGTATGAATGAAAGCGTTATAATATTCGGATCTTGCGTTACCTTTCCTGGTGAAGATCTTGTCTTAATTTTTGACTCCTGAGCGGATCACATTTGCTGTTTGGCAAGCAGCGTTCGACTCGTGGAACTTAATACATTTGGCACAGCGCGACTTTTTCTTTTCCTTTTTCGAAATGTCCCAAATCTTTGCAGTTGTAACATTTCCCTTGGTGAATATTCTGTAAATTATATTCTCCAAAATTATTCATATGATGCATTCATAATACTTATAAAAAATCTGAACTTCCTAACTTTAAAAACACCAACGTTATAGCATTTCCAATCGTTCAGTTATATGGCAGCTATAGGATATAGGCCAATGAAAAACACCAAAGTTATGGCATTTCCGATCGTTCAGTTATATGGCAGCTATAGGATATAGTCGGCCGATCCCGGCCGTTCCGACTTATATACTGCGTGCAAAGGAAAGAATGGTGTGTGCAAAGTTTCAATTCGATATCTTTAAAACTGAGAGATTAGTTGCGTAGAAACAGACAGACGGACAGACAGACAGACGGACATGCTTATATCAACTCAGGGCGCGATCCTGATCAAGAATATATATACTTTATAGGGTCGGAGATGTCTCCTTCACTGCGTTGCACACTTTTGACAAAAATTATAATACCCTCTGCAAGGGTATAAAAATGGTCACAAAAAGAAATTATTTTGATAATCAGGGAGTCTCACTGCACCAAAAAACCAAACATTTATTTCTGGAGTAAATTTTTGATTTAACTTTCAACATCAACAATAAGATTATAATTATATTTTATAATAATTATATTTTTTTAAGATTTATCTAATCATATCTGTATACTTAGTTTATAATTCTAACGCGTGGCAGATAAGATAAGAATAAATAAGTAAAATAACTTTTATTCTGTTGATGTAAGATCTTAAATCTTTAATTTAAATTTTGATTTTTATGCCTATATTACAAAAAACAATGAAGCTATGTCCATTATGCCTGATGTCTGATTTTGACAAAAATAAAAGCTTAATTCTGATATAGTAAATAATCACTATATCTTAAAAGAATATTTTAATGAATAGAAAAACAAAAAAAAAACACTTTTTGTTTCATTTTTATTTTTTTTAATTTGTTGAATGTTCTATGGTATAGATGTCCGATTTCAATTGAATTTAACATGTAATATTACATCCTAAAGAACGAAAAAAAATATTAAAAACAAGAAAGTTATACTTTTAAAAATGTTTTTTTTTCGATTGTTCCTATGGGAGCTTTATGAAATAGTCGCCCGATATGGCTCGTTTCAAATTATAGACTACCTGCAATAGAAAGACAACTTTTGGGAAAGTTTCAAGCAGCTTTAAAATTGAGGGATTAGTTTGCGTAGAAACGGACGGACAGACGCACATGGCTAGATCGACTCTCCTGGTTATGCTGATCAAGAATATATATATTTTATAAGGTCGGGAATGTCTCCTTCACTGCGTTGCAAACTTTTGACTGAAATTATAGATTTTTAAAAACGAAATCTAAGTAAATTTGTAGATATTTTTATATAAATCTCTATTAACATAATTTAATGCCGATAGCACTGCAGTAACAAAACTGTTGTCCAGTGTTATAAAAATAGACATGCACACAACTTGTACGTTTAAAATGATCAAATTGCTTATTAAGGTGATAACTTAATTATTGTTTGTTGGGTGGATTTAGCGAGTGCCACAACTCCTCAGACCGTATAAAAGTACGAGTTTGGGACGAAGACAACGATCTTAAGTCGAAGCTTCGGCAAAAATTAACTCGAGAGTCGGATGACTTTTTGGGCCAAACAATAATTGAGGTGCGTACGCTTTCCGGTGAAATGGATGTGTGGTACAACTTGGAGAAGCGCACAGACAAATCGGCCGTATCAGGTGCGATACGGCTTCACATATCCGTTGAAATAAAAGGCGAGGAAAAGGTAGCTCCTTATCATGTTCAATATACATGCTTGCACGAGAATCTGTTTCATTATCTTTGTGAAGAAAATACCGGAATGGTAAGCATTTTATAATTTACCTTAATAAGCTTTGTTTTATTCAATTAAAAAAATGCAACGCTTGAACTATTATCATAGGTTAAACTGCCAACTCAGAAAGGTGACGATGCTTGGAAACTGTATTTTGATGAAATTCCCGAGGAGATTGTTGATGAGTTTTCAATGCGGTATGGAATTGAGAATATCTATCAAGCAATGACGCACTTCCACTGCTTATCTGCCAAATACCTTTGCCCCGGAGTACCAGCTGTAATGAGCACACTGTTGGCAAACATAAATGCATATTATGCTCATACGACTGCTTCTTCAGCTGTGTCGGCCAGTGATCGTTTTGCGGCCAGCAATTTTGGGGTAATTTTTTTCCTACATATTATTCAATAAAAATAAGACTATGTTAAATGTTTTGAAAAATTATTTGTACCGTTTCTTAGAAAGAAAAATTTGTGAAATTGCTGGACCAATTGCACAACTCACTTAGAATCGATTTGTCAATGTACAGAAACAACTTTCCTGCATCGAGCCCAGAAAAATTAATGGATCTAAAATCGACAGTCGATTTATTGACCAGCATAACGTTTTTCCGCATGAAGGTAATTTAACTTTAAATTTAGTTTCAATAAATTATATTTTTAATATAACCACTCAGGTACAAGAGCTATCTAGTCCTCCGAGAGCGAGCACAGTGGTTAAGGACTGTGTTAAAGCTTGCCTGAGGTCCACTTATCAGTTCTTATTTGAGAACTGCTATGAACTCTACAACAGAGAATTTCAGGTAAACGTGTTAACTAATTGAACCACAAATTATTCCATTAGATGAGGAAAAACTGGAATGTTAGCTCACACTCGTAGAAAAACCGTAATTAATATCACTATTTCCATGTTCAAATCAAATATATTTTCTTTCGACTTAGAGCCTCAAACAAAAGTAATTATAACATTTTATACTCTTGCAGATGGTATTATAATTTTGGTCAAAAGTGTGGAGGAGACATCTCCGACCCTATAAAGTATATATATTCTTGATCAGGATCGTCCTGAGTTGATATAAGCATGTCCGTCTGTCCGTTTGTCTGTTTGTACGCGAACTAGTCTCACAGTTTTAAAGATATCGAATTAAAACTTTGCACACACCCTTCGTTCCTTTGCAAACAGTATATAAGTCGGAACGGCCGGGATCGGCCGACATATTCTATAGCCGCCATATAACTAATTGATTGGAAATGCCATACCTTAGTTGTTTGTAAAGTTAGGAAGTTGGGCTTTTCTATGGATTTTATTTTTGGCCAATCAATCTGACCTACCAAATTTCGTAAGGATCAGCCGACTTTATTACTGAACGATCGGAAATGCCATAACTTTGGTGTTTTTTAAGTTAGGATGTTGAGATTTTTTATGAGTATTAAGAATGCATCATATGAATAATTTTGGAGAATATAATTAACAAAATATTCTGCAAGGGTATATCAACTTCGGCTCCACCCGAAGCTAGTTTTCCTTTCTTGTTTATGTTTATATTATGATCATCCGAAGTTACTGGGGCTGCAATTAAGTTTTCAAATATACTAGAAGTTATAATTTTATTTAAAAGTTTAAAATCTTTACTTTTAAAAATACTTAATAAAATAATGGCGTAACAAGTTTTTTTTCAATGCAGCCCTAGCTAAAAATAAGGTGTTTTGATTTTAATAAATTTTTATGTTTTTATGGTTAAAAGTACAACCAAAAAGTGCATAATAAAAACTATTCAAATTTCTTTGATTGGTATCCTGTAAAGACGTGCCGACACTTGACCTCGTGCTAACACAACTCTTCCAAAAAAATATATATCTTAATAATATTGTTACCACACAGGTTGATCCCAACGAAGCAAAACGTGCACCGGATGATCATGAACCCAAATTGGATAGCGTTGACTTCTGGCATAAGCTAATAGCTTTAATCGTGTCGGTTATTGATGAAGACAAAAACAGCTATGGTACAGTTTTGAACCAGTTTCCTCAGGAACTAAATATTGGACAGGTAAACTTGTAATTTCCAATTTAAACTTAAGACATAATTGTAACACTTTTTTACTTCAATACATATGTGCAGTTATCAGCATCCTCAATGTGGCATCTTTTCGCTGTCGATATGAAGTATGCACTTGAAGAACACGAACAACATCGTCTATGCAAGTCATCGGCTTATATGAATCTTCACTTTCGAGTTAAATGGTTATATAGTAACTATGTTAAAGAAGTGCCTCCTTACAAAGGAGCGGTTCCCGATTATCCAGCTTGGTTCGAGCCTTTTGTAATGCAATGGCTAAATGAGAACGACGATGTTTCATTGGAATATCTTCACGGCGCATTTAAACGAGACAAAAAAGACGGGGTAAGAACAAGATGCAAATACGGACTTTGAGTTGATATAATGTATTGATACCATGAACAAATGTAGCTATGTAGACGATTATATGATATTTTCCAGTTATTATATTGCCTCGGTACCTCTATGAAGGATTAAAGTTAACTTTATACCTTCATATGGATGAAACCGTTTATTGCCGAACGATTCTCAATCTTTGTTGCACAATTTTTTAAACCACCCTAATTTTTATACCCTTGCAGAGGGTATTATAATTTTGGCCAAAAGTGTGCAACGCAGTGAAGGAGACATCTCCGACTCTATAAAGTATATATATTCTTGATCAGGATCGCGTCCTGAGTTGATATAAGCATGTCCGTCTGTCTGTTTCTACGCAAACTAGTCTCTCAGTTTTAAAGATATCGAATTGAAACTTTACACACACCCTTCTTTCCTTTGCACGCAGTATATACATGGACATGTGGTGTGTATGTGTAAAAGGACACGTCTCTAAAATATATTGCAAAATGTTCCAATCGGCGTAATTTTTATACCCTTGCAGAGGGTATTATAATTTTGGTCAAAAGTGTGCAACGCAGTGAAGGAGACATCTCCGACCCTATAAAGTATATATTTTCTTGATCAGGATCACCTCCTGAGTTGATATAGCCATGTCCGTCTGTCCGTCTGTCCGTCTGTCTGTCCGTCTGTCTGTCCGTCTGTCTGTCCGTCTGTCTGTCCGTCTGTCTGTTTCTACGCAAACTAGTCTCTCAGTTTTAAAGATATCGAACTGAAACTTTGCACACACCCTTCTTTCCTTTGCACGCAGTATATATGTCGGAACGGCCGGGATCGGCCGACTATATAGCTGCCATATAACTGATTGATCGGAAATGCCATAACTTTGATCAATCCGACCTACCAAATTTCATAAGGATCGGCCGACTATATCCTATAGCTGCCATATAACTGAACGATTGAAAATGCAATAACTTTGGTGTTTTTAAAGTTAGGAAGTTGGGATTTTTATGAGTATTAAGAATGCATCATATGAATAATTTTGGAGAATATAATGTACATAATATTCTGCAAGGGTATATCAACTTCGGCTCGGCCCGAAGTTAGCTTTCCTTTCTTGTTAATATATATATATATATATATATATATAAGACGTTAAGACGCTTGGGCCACTAACTATCCTTGCCCCACTCTCCCCAGCTCAAGTACATCTTCACATACTTGTGCAGGTCGCTAGAGTAAACTGCTATTAATATAAACAATAACAAAATTACAAAATGCTTTTTCTATTTGCATTGGGCTGTAGTTTCAAAAGAGCAGCGAGCACGCGCTTTTTTCAAATTCGGTAGTCGACGTATTTACGCAATTGACGCAATGTTTCGATGTTGTTAGCAAACTCGAGTGTCCTGATCCAGAAATTTGGAAACGTTACATGAGGCGTTTTGCTAAAACAATCGTAAAAGTGCTAATAGCTTATGCGGATATTGTGAAAGTAGAGTTTCCAGATCATATGAAGGATGAAAGAATTGTGAGTAGACAAATGTGCCGAGTATAATCATATATGACATTAACACACGCAAACTACTTTTGTGTTAATAGGCTTGCATACTTATGAATAACATTCAACAACTAAGGGTGCAGTTGGAACGAATGTTTGAGTCTATGGGAGGGGATAAGCTAGAAGAAGACGCAGCCAACATTTTAAAGGAACTTCAACAAAATCTTAATTCAGCGTTGGACGATTTGGCTTCACAATTCGCTATCAGGTAGGCTTAAATCTTTCAATACTGAATGCAACATTTTTAAATTAATTATGTTTAGTTTGGAGCCGCGAATAACTCAGTCTGTGCGAGAACTAGGGGACATGCTACTTTCTATTAAAGGAGGCAGTGGGACTCTGGCAGCTGGTAACCTAGCAGCTCAAAGGAACGCGGTTGCCGTCGAGGCCGATGAAGTTTTAAGACCGCTCATGGATTTGCTCGATGGTTCTTTAACGCTCTATGCACAGTCATGTGAAAAAACTGTACTGAAGAGATTACTAAAGGAGCTTTGGAAAATCGTGATGCGAATCTTAGAGAAAACCATTGTTCTACCACCAATGACTGATAAAACTGTTTGTATACCGATTTTTTAAACTAAGTGATGAAATTTATGTGTACCTATTTTAATAGATGATGTTTAAGCACCTTACCGACAACGCTAAAAACTTAGCATCTAATGCAAAAATTGAAGACATGGGTCGATTGTTTAAATCACATATGGCAGGAAAGCAGGATGTTAAAAGTGCGCTTAGTGGTGTAATGGACATATCAAAGGAAGTCGAAAAAAATTTGTCGCCCAAACAGTGTGCCGTGCTTGACGTTGCCTTAGATACAATAAAACAATATTTCCACGCCGGTGGCAATGGACTGAAAAAGACGTTTCTTGAAAAATCGTCAGAACTGCAAAGTTTACGTTACGCACTCAGTTTATATACACAAATGACGGACACACTAATCAAAACCTTTATATCTAGTCAAGTTCACGAGGGTAAGTACAATTTAATGTGCCAAAAATGTGGGATATATTTATTAAACGTAAGTCTATTAATCAATTTTATACAACTAGATTATTAGCCATGCGTTTAATAAAGGAGTTACAATTTTTGGTTAGATGTTTGTCATGCATAGAAGGAGACATAAAGGAATTATAATTTTCGTTAGATTTTTGTAATGCATAGAAGGAGACATTTTCAATCAACAAAGGATATATATTTTTAAACAGCGTCACCAGACAAATCCAAGTTCGCCTGTCTGACAGTCTGTTTTGGTTCAGCTCGAAACTTTCAAAATCTTCTTCTTTTATACGCAAGTAGTTCAAGAGAAAACAAGAAAGGAAGCAAACTTCGTCAAGCCGAAATTTATGTACCCTTTCAGTTATTACAAAAGAGTAAATTTCGATTTTTATACCCTTGCAGAGGGTATTATAATTTTGGTCAAAAGTGTGCAACCCAGTGAAGGACACATCTCCGACCCTATAAAGTATATATATTCTTGATCAGCATCGCGTCCTGAGTTGATATAAGCATGTCCGTCTGTCTTTCCGTCTGTCTGTTTCTACGCGAACTAGTCTCTCAGTTTTATAGATATCGAATTGAAACTTTGCACACACCCTTCGTTCCTTTGCACGCAGTATATAAGTCGGAACGGCCGGGATCGGACGACTATATCCTATAGCCGCCATATAACTGATTGATCGAAAATGCCATAACTTTGGTGTTTGTAAAGTTAGGAAGTTGAGTTTTATTTTTGGCCAATCAATTTGACCTACCAAAATATAATTATAAGGATCGGCCGACTATATCCTATAGCTGCCATATAACTGAACGATAGAAAATGCCATAACTTTGGTGTTTTTTAAGTTAGGAAGTTGGGATTATTTATACCCTTGCAGAGGGTATTATAATTTTGGTCAAAAGTGTGCAACGCAGTGAAGGAGACATCTCCGACCCTATAAAGTATATATATTATTGATCAGGATCGCGTCCTGAGTTGATATAAGCATGTCCGTCTGTCCGTTTGTCTGTTTCAACGCAAACTAGTCTCTCAGTTTTAAAGATATCGAATTGAAACTTTGCACACACCCTTATTTTCTTTGCACTAGTCTCTCAGTTTGAAAGCTATCTGCTTGAAACTTTTCCAAAATTTGTCTTTCTATTGCAGGTATTTAGAAATCGAAATGTAGTCGTTTTGTAATAACTGCATGTGTATATAAACTTCGGCTTGTCGAAGTATGCTTCCTTTCTTGTTTATCTCGAGTTCTGGTAAACTCCGCCTGCGGATTGTCTAACAATTTGTAACTTTTACATTCTCAATCTAAGGAATATTGAAAGAATTGGCGTTCTGTGACAAGAAATGTACAAATCTCCATCGTATAAAAGATATAACTTAAAATGTATAATTTTTTTTGTTAAATATGCAGACTTCATTGTATTTTTATTCACTTTTCCTTGATGCAGTTGATCCTGAAAATGCTGAGGAGAGTGTCGGCGAAATTTCCGTGCAAATAGACTTATTCTCCCATCCAGGCACCGGTGAACATAAAGTGAACGTAAAAGGTGATTCGGACTATATATTTTCAATATACAGTTTTAACGCATTTTATGTATGTTTGCCTTCAGTTGTTGCTGCTAATGATCTTAAATGGCAAATACCGTCGGGTATGTTTCGACCATTTGTTGACATCAATTTAATCGGACCGCACCTGCAAGAAAAAAAACGGAAGTTCGCTACAAAATCAAAGTCAAACAATTGGTCACCAAAGTACAACGAGTCTTTCAGCTTGTAAGTCCTTTTGAAACAAAAAATGTAAATATGTAAATGTAAATATGTCTTTTTAGTACTATTGGAAACGAGGAGCAGCTAGATTTTTTTGAGTTGCATATTTGCGTTAAGGACTATTGTTTTGCTCGGGATGATAGACTCGTAGGAGTAGCTGTAATCCCACTAAAAGATATTTCGGAAAAGGTTCGTAATATTTGTAAAAATAAAATACATTTAATTTACGCTATGCCTAACAGGGTTCTGTCGCATGCTGGTTACCCCTAATGAGACGTATTGAAATGGACGAGACGGGTTGGACAATTTTAAGGATTTTATCACAACGTAATAATGATGAAGTAGCCAAGGAATTTGTCAAGCTGAAATCGGAAATACGGCAGGAGCCGACGATGGGCACATAAGTCTTGCTTCCCGTTCTACAGAATCTACAAATCTTCACCTATTACATAATAATACTTATATTACTTTGACAAAATAGCATTATTTTATATTTTCCTATTTTTCATATAACAAGTATTCCTAGGAAACATTCTCATATAGAATTCATACATAAAATATGCAATAAAATATATAAATATATCTCGAAACTCTATGTATGTTATAAAATTTCTGTTCAATGACGTAAAGATGTATATTATTAATTAATTCACAGAAATGTCACACATCAAACCCCCAAGTTTATATGGTCTTAACCAATATAAAAAATGCGCACCGTGAAAGATAAATCAATAATCACACTATTTCTCATTTCTGTCTATAAATAATTAAGTTTATACAACTAGATACATTCGTACATTTGTACATAATGCAGGCAAGACGCTAATATTTATATTTATTTACTAAATCCATTTTCATCTGTACATTTAAAAATCACTACACGCACATTCCTATTTATGTAAATAAGTACCTGTAAAAATATTAATTGGTAATTCTCGAAAATATTTGTTATAGATAATTCACATAATCAATAAGTCCATGTGAATCCTTATTTTTTTCTATTGCAATAAAATATATATAGAATTACAGATCAATCGCTAAAAAAATTTAAATTATTCATTGATAAATATAGATAAAATACAGCCTTTAAAAAAATATTACTCGTAATGTAAAAAGAATGTAATAAGTCGAAGGATGCGCTTTTGGCCCCAGTAAAGAGTATTTTTGATTAGGATTATCATCTGGGTCGATTCATCTGTGTGTGTCCTTCTTTTCGTCCATCCGTCCGCCTAGTTCTCGAAAGCTAAGAACAGCTAGAATAATCGTTCTCACAAATTCCATAATTTTACGGCTCTTTTATGTTTGATGGTACAAATTTGCGACCAGTCTCCCTTATAAAGACAGCCATCTCTTTGTAACAGCAACATTATTTTATTGCGAGAAGCAATTTAAATTCTCTAAAATGATTAAAAATCTGAAATGAAAACTACTCATATTAAGCGAGGCATTGTGTGGAGTTTGACAGGATTCGTCGCACAAATGACATAACCGAATAATTAAAATGGTATATGATAGATAGCTTTTCAACATATAAAATGTTTGAAACAGGAAATACGGCTTAAAGAAACATTACTATCAAATTTGTGTCAAAATCGGTTTTATGCCAACCAAAAAAAGTATAGTTTAACATTTTTAAATTTGGTTTCGTTGTTAATGTTATAACTATTTAAAGATAATAAAAAAAAAATGTTTCTTTCAAAATGTTATGTTATGAATTTTGTTTAGAATTATTACATTTCGTTTGAGAATTTATATCTAACGGAGCAATCATTTGCGAACTTTAATAATTCTATTTTAGTCATTTCGTTGATGGTTTAAGCTTCTTTAATGACTCCTGTGCTTTTTCGGAAAGTTTTCCTATGGCAGAGATTTTATTCCATTTTATCTTTTCAATGCGACAATACTTGATGAACTGTTGGGTTAATTTCTTCTGTGAATACAATGCCTCCAAAAATGATGCAGTTTTCGACGCAGTGTCAGTTACTGAAGTCCCTGTGTAGAAAATAGGAATACAACATTCTCCCAGATGAAGTACCGGTTGAACGAGGGACAAATGACCTCTAGAATAACAAGTGCGGGTACAACAGCCGTAGGTAGTGTCTCAGGAAACCGAGTGCCAAAGCAGAAAGTAGTTGCTACCATGGCTCCGCGGTTGCAGCTTCCTAATCTGAAGTACTGAAACTACCGCTGGAGTTGTTCTACCAGGCCAGAACAGGCCTCCTCTAGTGCTGGATCTCTTGGAGAAAATCGCAGCGCTGGAGAAGGAGCTAAGTGATATCAGCGCCCGGAGCACAAGCAGTCCCAGCGATTCCGTAACAGCGAGCGTACTCGGCGAGGGTAACTTTACGTCAGCGCTGATCCCAACTGACGGGGTCGGCACAAATGGCGCCGCCATTTTGGAGCGGACCGGTACTGCTGGAAAGTAGCAGTCTTTGTACGTCATTTTGTGCAACAAGCACAGCGCAGACAGCGCATGGAATTAAGCCTCAAGGTGTGGCCATCAACAAAGGAATGATGCCGAAGCCAGATCTGCCAATTTACTAACACAACTCAAGCGTACAACTGTACGAATCTTGAGAACAACCAACGCTTGCTGAAGGCGTTGAAGGATGAAGACCGTGAGTCCAAGTCGCTTCTGATCAACCCAAATAAGGATGCTCGCCTACCGATGCGTGGTGGTGCCAACGTGGTGCCAAAGCTACTCATGGGACTTGATTATGGACACTTGGGATTTCCTCTTAGAACGAGACGGTTTGCCAAACTGGGACCGTTTGCGGCCGCAACCGAGCTGGGCTGGGTTGTCTTTGGGTCTGTAAGAGGACAATCGATTGTGCCATCACCAAGGTCTTGCTTCCTAGCAGGCAGCGACGACGCGCGAGCTCAAAGAATACTAGATACCACGCTTAGGCCAACGTTACAAGATTGTTGTGGAAAAATGACCATGTTGTGCTGCCACAAAGCTATGATATGCCGTACAAGCTCAACGTCGAGAAGAAGATGAAGCGCAACGCGCAGTTCGCGCAGGAATACACAAGGATCATCCACGAGTACGTATCTTAAGGATCCGCTCGACGGTTAAGGTCTGACGAAGTCGCATTGGAATGCGATCGGTTATGGTATCTGTCACACTTTGGAGTCAAAAACAATAATAAGCCGGGTAAGATTCGACTGGTTTTTGACGCTGCACCTAAGGTTGGAGGAGCATCACTAAATTCGGACATGGACAAGCCCCTACCAGCTGTGCTCTTTCATTTTAGATAAGGGTCCATCGGAATTTGTGGCGACATTAAAGAAATGTTCCATCAAGTTCTTATCTGACCAGTGGACAGATGTTCCCAATGCTTCCTGTGGAGAGATGGCAACGACACCAGGAAACATGATGTCTACGAGTTGAACGTAATGACCTTTGGAACAGCCTGTTCGCGGAGCCCTGCGCATTACCTTAAGACTAATGCTAATGCTAAGACTAAGTGAATGCCGAACAATTCAGGAATACAGATCCGAGAGCAGTAAGGGCCATTATCGACTGTCATTATGTCGACGACTACGTGGACAGATTTGCTACGGAGAGCGAGGCTATCAGCGTATCTACCCGAGTGAAGGAGATACATTCAAACGCTGGAATCGAGTTATGCCAAGTTTCATCCAGCTCACCGGTTGTGGAATCTGCTTGGGCCCATCAGGACGAGTTGTGCGTGTCTTATGGGGTGAGTCGGAACAGAAAATTCTGGGAATGTGTTGGGGGACAGCCACGAATGACTTCAGATTCAATGTGAAGTATAATCGAGTTCCAAGCAGCGTACTGAACGGCGATCGAGTCCCTACTAAGAGGGAGTATTTAAGCTTGGTCATGTCTACGTTTGATCACTAACCTTACAACATATAGACTGGTCATTTCATACAACGAAAATGGACACAAAAATTCTTTTGCGGGAGGCCCCCGGGCTAGAAGCGGCAGGCCCGGTAAATACGCCCATATTATTAGGGTACCAAGTCTGAAAAGTAGCAGCAAGTCTTGCTGCCTTGAAATGAAATGATCGCACACATGCACCCCTGTATGAGAATGCATGAACACGCATACATACAAAGGCCGATTCAAGCGCAGGGCAACCTTCTTCAAAATGCGAGTCTCTGCGACTGAATGACCGAACTCGGGCAATGAGTGCGCGAGCATCAAAATGAGAATAAGAATGAAAGCGCAAAAAACCCGAAGGCACACGAAGTGTCCGGGGCCTGCCGCTACTAGCCCGGGTCGTGGACGACAACGGCCTATCCAGGATCATCATGCGTCCCGTAATCTACCTTGCAGTTTTGGATTTGAGTGAAGGTGTCCTTCACGGGGTCGGTGATGTCGGGGGACGATAGTTGATCCTGATGTTTTTATTACATCTAGTATTTTATTTGAATTGTATAGATTTTGAGCCCAAGAACGAACGGGCATATTTTGGCCGCCATGGTTTGCCGCCATAGATTTAAGCTTCCGCATCTTGGCGTGGTTAGTGCAGGAGTACACACTGTGGTAAGCTTAGATTTGTAAAATTGTATTAGGTTATATTTGCTGATGTCAGTTTATAGAATAGATCGGCTCGCGGCTCGGTTCGACGGTTCAGTTTTCAACAGCTCAGCTTGGCTCTCCACAATCGACTGTGAATGCAACCGTTGAAGGCAACTCCGGGACCACCGACAGGATCAGATTTTGGCCTAGGCTCTCAGGTAAGCTTAGTTGATGGCAAAAAAGACATTTTAATTACTCGCGACCACATCAGCTCTAACATAATTTAAAATATCCTTATGGCTGGGTGATAATTTTGTTTTTCGAACAGAATCCGACGAACAACTTTTTTCCTAACTTTTTTCCTTTAGTACCACAATACATGCATGCCGACCACCAATTTCACGTTTGCGTCCTTTGTACTCTACATTTTCGTTTAGTTTAAATTGTTTAGGTTGTTTGGTTTTCTGTTTGTCATCAAACCCAGCTGATTGACTGTCAGACCGTAGTACGCTCACTTCGGATGAACTCTCGAAAATTTGGTCACACAGGAAAAATTATAGTTTTTCCGCTAGCGAACTCGTCGTACTGTCAATCAGCTGGGCTTGTTAACAAGCAGTTAAAATTCAAAAATTTTATTTGCGGGAAAGAGCCTTTAAAAAAAAATACTCTTTAATTTAAATAATATAGTTTTATATTTTCTTTGTATAACGGTAGTATATCTGTTTAAGGCTCTTTCCCGCAAATACTAAAGGATGCCTTGCATCATTTTTTGAGGCAGTGCTGGATATTGTCAAGTACCTTAGCAAGACGAGTCTACCGGCGTAGATAAAAATTAAAAGACAATACAATTTATATTGCCGTTGGTTTGTTGCAGTTGGCTAAGTAGATGACGCAAGCCTGTTAATGCCGATCATTTCCAATTCAGCAAACTTGGATAGAATCGACTGCTTAGGTGTGGAGTGCGTGTTTGGGATCAGCATATGAAATAACAAGTTTTCCAATTTGTTAAAAAACATTTCGATGTTAGTAATAAAGAGTAATTGGGTATTTTAGCAAATACCAAGTTCACAGCATTCGCATCGGGAAAGTGTAAAGGTTCCTCAGCTTCACATGTGCTTTATTTCGTGCCATTTTCAACCTTCAGAACGTCAATCTGCAATATCGTTGAAGTTTTCAGCGATGGTAACAGATGTTAAAGTTCGAGGAAGTACATTAAAATTGGATAGTTTTTAAATCATTCGAACTTTTACATTTGTAACCATGTCCCGTATGGTCGAACCGAGCCGCGAGCCGATCTATTCTATAAACTGACATCAGCAAATATAACCTAATACAATTTTACAAATCTAAGCTTACCACAGTGTGTACTCCTGCACTAACCACGCCAAGATGCGGAAGCTTAAATCTATGGCGGCAAACCATGGCGGCCAAAATATGCCCGTTCGTTCTTGGGCTCAAAATCAAATAAAATACTAGATGTAATAAAAACATCAGGATCAACTATCGTCCCCCGACATCACCGACCCCGTGAAGGACACCTTCACTCAAATCCAAAACTGCAAGGTAGATTACGGGACGCATGATGATCCTGGATAGGCCGTTGTCGTCCACGACCCGGGCTAGTAGCGGCAGGCCCCGGACACTTCGTGTGCCTTCGGGTTTTTTGCGCTTTCATTCTTATTCTCATTTTGATGCTCGCGCACTCATTGCCCGAGTTCGGTCATTCAGTCGCAGAGACTCGCATTTTGAAGAAGGTTGCCCTGCGCTTGAATCGGCCTTTGTATGTATGCGTGTTCATGCATTCTCATACAGGGGTGCATGTGTGCGATCATTTCATTTCAAGGCAGCAAGACTTGCTGCTACTTTTCAGACTTGGTACCCTAATAATATGGGCGTATTTACCGGGCCTGCCGCTTCTAGCCCGGGGGCCTCCCGCAAAAGAATTTTTGTGTCCATTTTCGTTGTATGAAATGACCAGTCTATATGTTGTAAGGTTAGTGATCAAACGTAGACATGACCAAGCTTAAATACTCCCTCTTAGTAGGGACTCGATCGCCGTTCAGTACGCTGCTTGGAACTCGATTATACTTCACATTGAATCTGAAGTCATTCGTGGCTGTCCCCCAACACATTCCCAGAATTTTCTGTTCCGACTCACCCCATCCGACACGCACAACTCGTCCTGATGGGCCCAAGCAGATTCCACAACCGGTGAGCTGGATGAAACTTGGCATAACTCGATTCCAGCGTTTGAATGTATCTCCTTCACTCGGGTAGATACGCTGATAGCCTCGCTCTCCGTAGCAAATCTGTCCACGTAGTCGTCGACATAATGACAGTCGATAATGGCCCTTACTGCTCTCGGATCTGTATTCCTGAATTGTTCGGCATTCACTTAGTCTTAGCATTAGCATTAGTCTTAAGGTAATGCGCAGGGCTCCGCGAACAGGCTGTTCCAAAGGTCATTACGTTCAACTCGTAGACATCATGTTTCCTGGTGTCGTTGCCATCTCTCCACAGGAAGCATTGGGAACATCTGTCCACTGGTCAGATAAGAACTTGATGGAACATTTCTATAATGTCGCCACAAATTCCGATGGACCCTTCTCTAGAATGAAAGAGCACAGCTGGTAGGGGCTTGTCCATGTCCGAATTTAGTGATGCTCCTCCAACCTTAGGTGCAGCGTCAAAAACCAGTCGAATCTTACCCGGCTTATTATTGTTTTTGACTCCAAAGTGTGACAGATACCATAACCGATCGCATTCCAATGCGACTTCGTCAGACCTTAACCGTCGAGCGGATCCTTAAGATACGTACTCGTGGATGATCCTTGTGTATTCCTGCGCGAACTGCGCGTTGCGCTTCATCTTCTTCTCGACGTTGAGCTTGTACGGCATATCATAGCTTTGTGGCAGCACAACATGGTCATTTTTCCACAACAATCTTGTAACGTTGGCCTAAGCGTGGTATCTTCTAGTATTCTTTGAGCTCGCGCGTCGTCGCTGCCTGCTAGGAAGCAAGACCTTGGTGATGGCACAATCGATTGTCCTCTTACAGACCCAAAGACAACCCAGCCCAGCTCGGTTGCGGCCGCAAACGGTCCCAGTTTGGCAAACCGTCTCGTTCTAAGAGAAAATCCCAAGTGTCCATAATCAAGTCCCATGAGTAGCTTTGGCACCACGTTGGCACCACCACGCATCGGTAGGCGAGCATCCTTATACACGCCTTGAACATCTCGTCTATTTAAAGTCTGCATCGGCAAGCTTAGGTTTAAAACGGAATAAACATTTCGCAATACGTGACGAGATGGCATGCCTGTTCCACTGATTTGCAGACTAACTACATTGGTAGGCTCTCTGGTGGCTCTTCCTCCAACCCCTGAATATTAAGTTGTCGACGCTCACCTTGTACGCCAAGGTCTCTTCTCAGCTCGTCGTCGATCATCGTAAAGGACGACCCCTCTGTTCGGGCTACTTCTGGAAACTGCTTACTGCTGGTATTCCTCGTTATAGCTTCCATTAGGGCTTCGTTGCGGAGACGATCTTCTGGCGTCGCCTTCAGCATGTAGCAGACGGTGATGGCCCTTTCGGCATCCCTTGAATTGCAGGATCTAGTCATGTGACCACTTCGTAGGCATGCACACCACATTTGCGTACTCCGTCAACCACGTACTGGTAGGGAGTTTGGCGACAAGGTCTTCCATTAGGGTTAGATTCCCCAAATGTTGATCTGCCTTAGCTGACTGCAAGAAGGCTGTGAGGTTATTCACACGGGTTGCGAAGGGAACATGTCGTGCTCCGAAATGGGCGCCACCTCTCGTAAGCCATTTAGCTGGCTGCGTATATGTTGCTCCGGTCGGCCAGAATTAAAGTGCAGCTGCTCCACCACGACGCTTACGTTATTTGGGTGGATCAGAAGCGACTTGGACTCACGGTCTTCATCCTTCAACGCCTTCAGCAAGTGTTGGTTGTTCTCAAGATTCGTACAGTTGTACGCTTGAGTTGTGTTAGTAAATTGGCAGATCTGGCTTCGGCATCATTCCTTTGTTGATGGCCACACCTTGAGGCTTAATTCCATGCGCTGTCTGCGCTGTGCTTGTTGCACAAAATGACGTACAAAGACTGCTACTTTCCAGCAGTACCGGTCCGCTCCAAAATGGCGGCGCCATTTGTGCCGACCCCGTTAGTTGGGATCAGCGCTGACGTAAAGTTACCCTCGCCGAGTACGCTCGCTGTTACGGAATCGCTGGGACTGCTTGTGCTCCGGGCGCCGATATCACTTAGCTCCTTCTCCAGCGCTGCGATTTTCTCCAAGAGATCCAGCACTAGAGGAGGCCTGTTCTGGCCTGGTAGAACAACTCCAGCGGTAGTTTCAGTACTTCAGATTAGGAAGCTGCAACCGCGGAGCCATGGTAGCAACTACTTTCTGCTTTGGCACTCGGTTTCCTGAGACACTACCTACGGCTGTTGTACCCGCACTTGTTATTCTAGAGGTCATTTGTCCCTCGTTCAACCGGTACTTCATCTGGGAGAATGTTGTATTCCTATTTTCTACCCAGGGACTTCAGTAACTGACACTGCGTCGAAAACTGCATCATTTTTGGAGGCATTGTATTCACAGAAGAAATTAACCCAACAGTTCATCAAGTATTGTCGCATTGAAAAGATAAAATGGAATAAAATCTCTGCCATAGGAAAACTTTCCGAAAAAGCACAGGAGTCCTTAAAGAAGCTTAAACCATCAACGAAATGACTAAAATAGAATTATTAAAGTTCGCAAATGATTGCTCCGTTAGATATAAATTCTCAAACGAATTGTAATAATTCTAAACAAAATTCATAACATAACATTTTGAAAGAAACAATTTTTTTTTATTATCTTTAAATAGTTATAACATTAACAACGAAACCAAATTTAAAAATGTTAAACTATACTTTTTTTGGTTGGCATAAAACCGATTTTGACACAAATTTGATAGTAATGTTTCTTTAAGCCGTATTTCCTGTTTCAAACATTTTATATGTTGAAAAGCTATCTATCATATACCATTTTAATTATTCGGTTATGTCATTTGTGCGACGAATCCTGTCAAACTCCACACAATGCCTCGCTTAATATGAGTAGTTTTCATTTCAGATTTTTAATCATTTTAGAGAATTTAAATTGCTTCTCGCAATAAAATAATGTTGCTGTTACAAAGAGATGGCTGTCTTTATAAGGGAGACTGGTCGCAAATTTGTACCATCAAACATAAAAGAGCCGTAAAATTATGGAATTTGTGAGAACGATTATTCTAGCTGTTCTAGCTTTCTTAGCTTTCGAGAACTAAGCGGACGGATGGACGAAAAGAAGGACACACACAGATGAATCGACCCAGATGATAATCCTAATCAAAAATACTCTTCACTGGGGCCAAAAGCGCTTCCTTCGACTTATTACATTCTTTTTACATTACGAGTAATATTTTTTTTAAAGGCTGTATTTTATCTATATTTATCAATGGATATTTTAAAATATAAAACAATATTATTTAAATTTAGGAGTAGTTTTTTTTAAAGGCTCTTTCCCGCAAATACGATATTTGAATTTTAACTGCTTGTCAACAAACCCAGCTGATTGACAGTACGACCGTAGCACGCTTAATTCTGATGAACTCTCGAAATTTTGGTCACACTGGAAAGATTAAAGTTTTTACGCTAGCATACTCGTTTGTCGATCTGAGTACTAGACTTTAACTAATAATATGTATTTATTGCAGGTACTACGGTATACTTTGTGAAGTTCTTACATCTGGACCCCGCCGACATGGAAGCCTCTCTATGGCCCCTGCAAAGCGCGCAAAGGAGATAGCGCTCGACAAAGGCTAGAGGAGCAGCAAGCGCAGCCCAAGATCACGTCGTTAAATGAACTTGATTTGTTACCACTGAGACAATATTGGGCCATAGCTGTTCTTTTGGGAACTTTTAGGAAAGGTTCAAGCAGATATCTTTAATACTGAGGGACTAGTTAAATTAGTCTATAAATTATATACTGAATAAACTCTGCTTTTAATATGTTAATTTGCTGAAATATTTGCGTTGAGACTAATATTGGCTTCACACTTATTTTTTTGAACTTTTTGCTATTTTTTCTGAAGTGAATTTCGAACTCAGCGTAACAATAACAATTAATTAACAATTAATATAAATCATACCGGTGTTGCGATTAGTGAACCCTAATTCCATCTTATCTTAGAGTCCATCCGTTTGAAACGGTTGGGATTTTTGACTAATGTGAAACTACGATTCCCACAGAGAACATCCAATAACAGCCGATCTGAACAGCTGTGGATAATTTTTTTAGCCTGTTGCATTTTGCTCAACATATACTGCCGGTAACTTAGCTAAATGACAGTTTAGAGTATTGTCTAAAAGTGCACGAAAGCATTTTGCTGATAGTTAACGCGAAAAAAAATATCAGCAATGGATTTCAAACGTAATTTATTTAGCTTGCATTATATTTAGCTTGAAAATCACAACCATCGATTTTTCGTGAGCTTAAACATCTTAAAGTGAATAAAGTTTTCGTTTATCGCACCATAACTCGTTACAATTATACTGGTAGCATCGCAAAACGTTATGGAGGTGGTCATCAAAAGACTGCTACATCACGTGAGATGGTTCAAAAAGTAAAGAAGCGACTTGAGCGAAATCCCCGACGAAGTGTCAATCAAATGGCAAAAAAACTGAAAATAACTAACGATCTCACACCGAAGCAGCGACAAGTCAGACTTGAGAGAGCGAAGGAGTTGCTTCGCTTGGCCGAAACCGTTCAACTTCCGAACATTGTGTTTTCTTACGAGAAAATTTTTACAATTGAACAGTTCGTAAACTCTCAAAACGTTAGAGTTTATTTGACGGATAGTTCATGCGAGAATTTGAGACATCGATTAGCCACCAGGAGGCATCACCCGCCACAGATAATGGTTTGGGCGTTCTCCAATCGTTTCTATCGAGCCTGGCGTCAAGGTAAATGCGTAATATTATCAAGAAAGTATTCTGAAGGTGTGGGCAGACAAACATTTCGGTGACAGACCATGGACGTTTCAACAGGACTCGGCACCATTTTTTCTCACAAAGCTCGATTGAACCAAGAATGGCTGGAAAACCACTTTCCAAACTACATAACGTCCACACAATGGCTCTCGAATTCAGCAGACGCAAATCCGATGGATTATTCTCTATGGGCCATTTTGGATAGCAAGGTCCGCTCCAAAAGATACACCAGTCTCGAGGCGCTTAAAAAATCCGTTGTCCGCAAGTGGGCCAAAATACCTGCAAGTCACATTCGGGCAGCTGGCGAACCGTCTCAAGGCCATAGTTAAGGCAAAAGGTGGTCATATCGAGCAAAAGTGAATTGTTTCTGAATTTCGTATTATTTTTACTTTGAATTGAGTAATAGTAATTTTCCAAACTAAATTTATGGCTTTTTTAAATGGTTACACTTCGAGTGCCGGACCCTGTCTCAGCTATCTCGCGTATCTTCATCCGGCGGACTGCCAATACGAGATCGTGGATTTTTGTCACGTTATCCTCCGTGGTAGCCGTTTTCGGGGCACCTGGGCGTGTCTAATCAAAAACCGACGTGCGACCACGTTGAAACTCGTTAAACCAATTTTTGACGGTCGCCATCGAAGGAGAAGAGTCACCGTACACAGCATCCAAGCGCTCTTTGATTTCGCTGCGCGATTTCCCTTCCAAAAACAAGAATCGAATCACAGACCGATATTGCTCTTTCTCCATTTTTCTAAAATCCGCGGACACGTCCGATTCCACACGCAGTCAAAACAAGACTACGAGTCCGATTCGGCTGAAATTTCGACAGTAGCCGTCTACGAGAATGTACTACACGATAGTAAATTTCTCTTGCGATAGTGACGTCTTCGAAAGTTGAGGCGAATATTGATGTGTGAAATTAATTTGGCTCTGTGATTTTTTTTGTATTAATATATATATTTACTATAAATATCAGGCTAAGGAATTTTGTATTTTTCGGAGGCGGTAGTGCTAGTATTTTTTATTGCTTCACATACACAAATCACACCCGCTAGGAATAAATAGGAATATTTGTACTCTAAAATTTTATTTTAATTATTTGTAGAATGTTCCACTTTATTTTTCTCACTGTACATGTATTGGTAGGATCAGTTGTTCCTGGTTGTCTGTACGGAGGGGGGATAACGTCACTGCCTGACGTGGCCGGCTGGTCTTCTTGGTGAGCGTTGTGTGTGTTCGAAGAACTTCTTCCCCGAGTGATGTGCTGGCCGCATGTGTTGGTGGACTCAGTGATGTTCCTGGATTGTGCAGAATACGATAGGAGAACCTCTGTCAGTTATTTACGGCCCTTAAGGGGGGTATAGTATTAAAATTTTTTTTTTGCATTTTTTTTCTGAATGCACAACATCTTGAGAATATTCTGTTAAAGTTTTAGGTCGATCCGAGTAAAGCTTCCGAACTTATGGGCAGTTGAACGTAGGTAAGTTAGCTCGTTTTGTATGGGTGTCCAAAACTTTTCAAAGTCGGTGTACACGATCCTGCAAAATCTAACGGACCGATCGTTTTGAAATTTTCCTCAGTTGTTCTTAACAAAATTCCTCAGGTAACGCTGTCGAGTTTTTTTTTTTAATTTATTATTTTTAGAGCAACAAATATCTCGACGTTTTAGGCGAAAATCGGTGTTTTTGACTTTGAAGCCTTAAAAATCGAAAAAAAAAAATAAAAACTCGACAGCGTTACCTGAGGAATCTTGTTCTTTAACTATTGCAATTGGATTTTTTCATTTCGGATGATTCTGTGACCGGTTATCGTGTACACCGCAATACACCTTTTCTTCAAGGCATCGCCGGAAATTGCCTGTATCTCAGTCAATTTTTAATATTTTTGGAAGAAAAAAATCACACATATTGTTTAAATGTTGCCCAATCACATGCAAAATTGAGCTGAGACTATCCGCATCGCCAATACAAATTTTTAAAAAATGTCAGATTTTTCACCGAATTAACTATTAAAAATTTTTTTAATATGCAGCAGGCCAGTTAATATAAGTATGCTCTGGTCACACTATCCCTTGAGTTACGCTCTCTCGAGAGAGCATGTTACTCTCTCAAGAGAGCTCCTCTCTGTGAAAACGGGGGTTGAAAGCAAGCTGCCTGCGAGCATTGAGATCACTTGGTTATGAGAGCGCAACACAAGAGGATACAAAAGTGAACTAAAGCTAAAACTAAAGTAAAATAAGCTTAAACTAAAGTAAACTAAGCCTACAATAAATAAAAGACGTAATAAAGAATAATAAATACTACCTATTACAATCTCAGAAGTGGGATCGAGTGAAAAATTTTGCGAAACGAATATAACAAAACCAAAATGGATTTGGCCATTAATGAAGTAACAGTGGTTCAGCTAAAAGAGTGGCTGGAGTGTTTGAATTTATCAACCAAAGGTTCAAAAGCCGATCTGTACGGCCGATTATGTGCAGTTCCACCCGAAAGCCGAGGCAGTGCACCAACGATTAGCCAGGAGGTGCAAGAAATAATGGACACGGAGGCGGAATGTGCAGAGTTGGAAAGGCGCATGCAGCAAAACCGCATTGAACTTGATAGTGGCCTGAAAACCATGGAGGAGTTGCATCAGGGAATCGAAAATGCCAAGAAAGTTCTCGAGAATCTTCAGCAGCAAATCGACAGCGTCGGTTCGAAAATTGGCGGCACGCTACACGGTGGCGCCATAAGCTACATTTCTGAGAATGGCGGCGGCAACCTGTTAGAGGGAGACGGCGAATGTAGCAACGGTTCTGCGAATGATGCAGACAGAAACGAAGGAGACGCCAACGAGATTTCTGGAAATTTCGAGATTCCGGGAAACGACGCTAACGGCGAAATCGGCACGAGTGTTGGCAGAGGCAGGCGAGACGATTTTTCTTCAGCGGGATTTGGTTTAGCCAAGGAAGTCCTATTGGAATTTTCGGATAATATGTCTGTTCGCTCATGGGTCTCCCAGTGGGACAATATAGCCAAGTTGTATAAGCTGTCGGACACCCAGAGCAGAGTTCTACTTATTGGCAAATTGAAAGGCAGCGCGTTGCAGTGGCTGCACGCAGATGCAACCCGTTTCTTAAGACCGACGAGTGAGCTGGTGGAGCAGTTACAGCTTGCTTTTGGAGGCAACGAGTCGAAAGCAGATTTGAGGCGCAAGTTTGAGGCCCGTCTATGGAAGCCGACCGAGAAGTTTGCAGTATATTTCGAACAGAAACGCAGGCTGGCCCGAGATGTCAACATGGAAGATGACGAGCTGTTGGATGGCCTTATTGTCGGCATTCCAGCAGCGAATTTGCGTACGCAGGCGAAGCTGCAGTGTTTCGACAACCCTGGAAGGATGCTGAAAGCGTTTGACATAATGCTGCCGGCAAGGGCTCCTGGAGGGCAAAAGGTGCAAACGTTGAGGAGTGATCCGGCAAGCAAGGAATCGCGTTGCTATAACTGCAATGGAAAAGGCCACGAGCTTGCATCAAACCGAAGAGAACTCCAGGGTCCTGCTATGGATGTGGGGCAGGGGATCATTTCATCAGTGGATGTCCCCAAAACAAGAAGGATGGCGCCAACAATTATGTAGGATTGTTTAAAATTTTTGTTTATGAAAACCCTAACCAGCCAATTATTACAGAGTGCTTAATAGATTCAGGAAGCCCAGTATCGATCATAAAATTTGCTTATGTACCCAAAAATATTAAATTAGACCCGCAAGAAGCTGACTTTTATGGATTAAACAAGAGTCGCTTGAATAGTTATGGAAAAATTATATGTTTCATTATAAAAGAAGAAATAAAGATTTTTTTAATTTAATTGTGGTGGCAAATGAATCTATGAGCTGTAATATTGTACTGGGAAGAGACTTTATGGAAGCATGCAATTTGAAAATGAATTTAGAAACTTTAAATATGATTACTGTTGAGAATATTGAAACCCAAGTCGATAAGAGCGCAAATATTAGTTTGGATAATAATACTGAGAAACCTAATGAGTTAAATTTTCAGTCCGAGTGTAAAAGTTTAGAAAGTAAGAGTTTAGGAAGTAAGAGTTTAGGAATTGAGAGTTTAGGAATTGAGAGCTTAGGAAATGAGAGTTTAGGAAATTAAAATTTTTGAAGAAGGTTAGGAAATGAAAACTTAGAATAAGAAAGATTTAGAAGTGAAATATTGGGAAAAGAAAGTTTAAAGTGTAGCAGTTTGGAAAGCGAGAACTTAAGGAATATAACTTTGGGAGAAAAAAGAAAAGAAAGAAAAGTTCATAAAGTTGTTAGAAACAAGTTATGTTCAGGTCAAGCGACCGGAAAATCCGAAAATAAAATGTGAAGTAAACATAATATTAGAAAACTCAAAACCATTTAGTTGGTGCACAACTGTCATATTGTGAAAAGGAGGCATTACAAAAAATGTTAGAGGAATACGTTAGAGACGGAATTATACAACCTAGTAGTTCGGAGTACGCTTCTCCTATTGTGTTAGTGAAGAAGAAGTCGGGAGAACTTAGGCTTTGTATAGATTTTAGAAGATTGAACAAAATTATGGCAAAGGATAATTATCCGATACCATTAATAGACGACCTTTTAGATAATTTAGTTGGAAAGTCAGTGTTTACGAAATTGTATCTTAGGAACGGATACTTTCATGTATTTGTTAACAAAGAGTCGGTAAAATATACATCGTTTTCTACCCCTTTGGGGCAATTTGATTTTTTACGGATGCCTATGGGTCTAAAAACAGCTCCACAGGAGCTTGCTAGCAGAAGTTTAGAAGAGCATTTAGAAATATTAGTAGAAGTATTTAGGAGACTAGTAGAAAATAAGTTAGAATTGAGAATGGACAAATGTACATTTTTACAAGACAAGGTTAAATATTTAGGTTTTCTGATTTCGAATAATGGAATTAAAGCTGACAGTAAAGGCTATACAAAATTTTCCGATTCCAGGCAAGGTGCAAGCAGTACAGAGTTTTTTGGGGCTTTGCTCGTATTTTCGACGATTCATTAAGGATTTTTCAATTTTAGCAAAACCTTTGTATGACTTATTGAGAAAGGATAGGCAGTTTAATTTCGAGGAAGAAGAATTAAGTTGTTTTTCGCTTTTAAAAGCTAAATTAATGGAAGCGCCAGTTCTGGCGATTACAGGGATGATGTCGAGCTTCACTGTGATGCAAGTGCTTAAGGATTTGGTGCTGTGCTTCTTCAGAAAAAAGATGACAACAAGTTGCATCCTATTTTCTATTTTTCAAAGAGGTCGACAGCAACGGAAGCAAAATACCACAGTTTTGAGTTAGAGACTTAAGCCATAATTTACGCGTTAAGAAGATTTAGAATATATTTACTTGGCAAACGATTCAAAATTGTGATAGACTGTAATTCCTTAACCTTAACGCTCAATAAGATTGAGTTGAATCCAAGAATAGCAAGATGGGCTCTAGAGCTGCAGGAGTTTGATTATGAGTTAAAGCACAGGTCGGGCAGTCAAATGCAGCATGTAGACGCATTAAGTAGGTGCAATAACATAATAATAGTAGAGGCGAATACATTCGAAACAAATTTAGTAATTTGTCAGTCAAAAGATGTTAAGGTTCAAGAGATTAGAAAAATATTAGAAAAGAGTGAGCTTTATAGAAAATGTAATGATAACGGATTATTATTTTATGTACCGAATAGAATGGAAAAACCTGTGTTATACAAGTACCATGACGAAATGGGTCATATTGGAAGGGACAAGATGTAATTAACAAAAGCTACTGGTTTCCACACATGAAGGAAAAGGTCTTAGAGCATATTCAAAATTGTTTAAAATCCATTGCTTATTCTCCGAAAGTAGGTAAGGGAGATGGACACTTACATAGTATACCAAAAGGTAATAAGCCTTTCGAGATTATTCATATAGGCCATTATGGGCCGGAGGATAATAGCAGATCGAAAAAACATATATTCGCGGTTGTAGATGCTTTCACAAGGTTTGTTAGGTTGTACACAACAAAAACGACGAATACAAAGGGGGTGATAAGTGCATTGACTGATTACTTTCGAGCATATAGCAGACCGAAATGTATAATATCTGATCGGGGGAGTTGTTTTACTTCTTCTGATTTTGCAGAGTTTATGGAAAATAGTAACGTTAAGCACATAAAAATCGCGACGGGCTCGCCACAGGCTAATGGCCAAGTTGAACGAATTAATCGAAGTTTAGGACCAATGATTGCAAAATTGACAGAGCCGGAAAGGGATTACATTGGGATAGGGTTATTGAAAAAGTAGAGTATTCAATGAATAATACGATTCATAGTAGCATTAAGCAGCGTCCGAGTGAAACATTATTCGGAATAACACAAAGAGGAGAAGTATGTGATGAGTTAAAGGAAAAATTAGAAGATGAAGAAGAGGTAGAAAATGTTAGAAAATCATTAGAAAATATTAGAAAAGAAGCAGAAGAAACACAGAGAAAGGCTCAAATGAAAAATGAAGAACACTACAATGCGAAAAAGAAATGTGCGACAGAATATAAAGAAGGAGATTATGTTATGGTTCAAAACTTCGATAGTACGGCGGGTGTCTCGAGAAAACTCATTCCGAAGAACAAAGGTCCTTATGTAATCGAAAAAATATTAAAAAATGACAGGTATTTGCTTAAAGATATTGACGGGTTTCAGTTATCTCGTAATCCATATCAAGGCATTTGGAGTGCAAATAATATTAGACACTGGATAAAGATATGATAATTATATGTAATTGTAACTAATAGACTGTAAGAAAAATTGTAAATACTGTAAATAATGTAACGAATGTATAAAAAACAAAAGAGAACGCTATAGTCGAGTGCCTCGACTATTAGATACCCGTTACTCAGCTAAACAACTTAATATAAATATGCCTTCTTGTATGTTTTTCGAATTAGCACCTTGGTCATCCGTTAGATGGCGCTACCGTGGTACCACGGGCCATGAAAGGCGGAAATGTAGGCGCTAGCCAGGTTTAAGCGTTTAATGGGTTTTTTTTTACTTTTATTAGGCCAATCGATAGGTATTAATATACATTCATAATATAATGAAATAAATACATATCAATTAAAATTTTCATAATAGCATCAAAACTGTGGCCACTGCTTGTGGTTTGTGGGCGTCAGAGGGGGCGTGGCACCATTTTGAAACAAACTTGCGCTGCGTAGGAACTCCTAAAATCTACATGCAGAATGCCAATCTTCTAGCTTTTATAGTTTCCGAGATCTCAGCGTTCATACGGACAGACAGACGGACAGACGGACATGGCTAGATCGACTCGGCTAGTGATCCTGAACAAGAATATATATACTTTATAGGGTCGGAAACGCTTCCTTCTACCTGTTACATACTTTTGCACGAATACAATATACCCTTTTACTCTACGAGTAACGGGTATAATAATCTATAATATCAGGACAGAGATAGAGGGTTATCTCAAAGTCAGGACGGCCGAGTTGTAGCAGGCCAGTTAATATAAGTATGCTCTGGTCACACTATCCCTTGAGTTACGCTCTCTCGAGAGAGCATGTTACTCTCTCAAGAGAGAGCCTCTCTGTGAAAACGGGGGTTGAAAGCAAGCTGCCTGCGAGCAGTGAGATCACTTGGTTATGAGCAGGGACTGAAACCGATTGGAATACCGGTTCCGATTCCGGTTTCGGTTCCTATAAAAATCTGTTAGCGGTTCCGGTTCCAATTTCGGTTCCTAAAAAAAATCGCAAAACGATTCCGGTTTCGGTTCCGGTTCCTAAAAAATATTACAAATCGGTTCCGGTTCCAGTATCGGTTCCATTTTTTTAATGTATAATCGTGTAGAAAAGTAATTGCGACAACATATGTATATATCAGGGACTGAAACCAATTGGAATACCGGTTCCGATTCCGGTTTCGGTTCCTATAAAAATCTGTTAGCGGTTCCGGTTCCAATTTCGGTTCCATCAAAAATTATAATTTCGGTTTCGTTCCGATTCCGGTTCCGTAAAAAGGAAACGGTTCCGGTTCCGGTTTCGGTACCGGAACCGGTTCTCCTCAGTCCCTGGTTATGAGAGCGCAACAGAAGAGGATACAAAAGTGAACTAAAGCTAAAACTAAAGTAAAATAAGCCTAAACTAAAGTAAACTAAGCCTACAATAAATAAAAGACGTAATAAAGAATAATAAATACTACCTATTACAAATAGTATGTTGAGCTACTATAATTTTCCCAAAAAATTCAACGAAATCGAGCTCCATGCTAATTTAAAAGCTGCAATTAGTTCGGGAACGCTCGAATATTGCTGACCTGATCCATAAACATGAAGTGTTAGCCATCCCCACACAGTTTAATAATGTAATGTGGTTCTTTTTGAAGGTCATGAACCTGTGGGTTGCGGGCCCCGGGGAAATGACCCCTCTCATCGGGCCTGGATGGACCAGATAAAATTCCATTGAATAATCACAGAAACAGCAAACAACTTTAAAACGGTTATATTCCAAACCTTAATTTATACCTGAATAAGCAAAGAATGATTGCACAAAGATAATATGCAAAAAATAACTTAATTTTACAATTTCATTTTCGAGTTATGAGCAGTTGTAAACAAAGCATACTGGGTTTCCGCGGGGAAACATGTGGTTTTGGAATTTAACAAGTTGGCAATGAATCCCCAAGAAACGTATGCCGTACTGGTAAACTATTTCTCGATTGGAAACACAGCCGTTTGTCAAAAAAAGGCGACAGCACCCTGTTCCTCACGAACTTCTGGGAACCATCACCTATTAGGCTCATTCATTGTCCATACGACAACGAAACTATTAATATTGGAATTCTATCCTACAACAGATATTTGTCTACCCACGTGATGGCTATGCATGCCGTGACTATAACATCACAAGTAACCGTCCCGGGAAACAAGTCAAAACAAGTCATAGACGGAAGGACCGTTAATCTGCGGGACGCATATTTTTTAAGGGTGAAGAGGTAGGGGTGCAGCTATTCCCCCTGACTATCATCGCCTCCGGCACTGAGATGCACTTTTCCAGCGTTGTCGCAATATCCGCGGACAAATTACACTGTCTGCAATACGGAAGCCGCAGCCGTCGTCAACACTTTGACTAACTAGGAACGGGCAGAGGAGACCTGGCACCCACTCGGATCAGTCATCGAAACATTTACTTGAATATTCAGTAAATACTACTGTGAGCAAAAAGTAAGGTAAATTTGTTTGTAAAATGAAAAATCTTTATTTATTCTCCTAAATCAATTTCATCCCCTTCCGATAAAATACACTTATACCAACGTTTTTTCAAATCCTCGAAACATGCCAAATAGTCCCTTTCCTGTATAGCCATGAGCGCCCTCTTCGATTCAGCTTTTATCTCCTCAATCGACTCGAAACGCGTTCCCCGGAGTGGTCTCTTAAGTTTTGGAAATAGCCAGAAGTCACACGGAGCCAAATCAGGAGAATACAGTGGTTGAGGAATGGCGAAATGGTCACCAAGAACGAGTGCAGTGTGAGACGGTGCATTATCGTGATGCAAAAACCATAATTCTGATCTTTTTAGACGAATTGCTTCACGCAAACGACCAATATTCCTTATTAACAGTTTGGCGAGGTGGAAGGAATTCATATTACCCCACACCACGAAAATTTTGACGTGCTCTTTTCGGTCTCGCCCTTAGCACGATAATGGCTTGATTGGTCTGTTGTTTCATGGTCGTAAGCATAAATCCAAGCCTTATCCCCTTAATTATGCTTTTGAGCTTGTCCTGATAGGCCCAAATGGTCTTTCAAAATGGTTTCCACAGATCCTTCCGATATTCCGATCATATCAGTGGGTCTCTAACAGTCATTGACGTGTTGGTCATCTGTTGACGTCGATGGTCGTCCGGAGCGCTCCAAGTCATCAACAAGTTCCCGACCCTCTTTGAAGTCTTTGTACTACTTATAAACATTTTTCTGGGAGATTGTAGAATCACCAAAGGCCTTCTGCAACATCCTCAACGTGTTCGCAGCGGAAATATCATCCCGCAAACAAAAGTTGATGGCACTTCTCTTCTCAATTAAATCAGACATTGTAAAAAACCAAAAATTCAGCCTGGCTCGTTTGATGAAAATAATTGTAAATTACCCCCAGATGTCATCAACAGTCCTGCCAACTCAAGAAAAAAAAACTAGTCCGAAATTATTTCTTTTTTTATTTAAGAAAAACTTTTTTTGTTTTCTATTCGGTGTTGCTGTAACCTACCATTTTGACTAACCACAAAGACCTGATAAATTAGGGCATTTGCAAGCGATATCTATTTATACAATACTTTTTTGACTTATAATGGCCTTGAAAATGGAAAAAATATAATTAAAGCTTGAAGCCTAGTACTTAGATCGACAAACGAGTTCTCTAGCGGAAAAACTTGAATCTTTCCAGTGTGGCCAAAATTTCGAGAGTTCATCAGAATTAAGAGTGCTAAGGTCGTACTGTCAATCAGCTGGGTTTGTTGACAAGCAGTTTAAATACAAATATCGTATTTGCGGGACAGAGCCTTTAAAAGATATTATCCACTACGTTGGCAAGTCAAGTCTGCCGCTGTACAAAGAAATTAAAAAACAATACAATTTAAATTTAACAGTTGTTTTTTTTTAATTTACTGATAATTATTTGCTAATTTAAAGTTCATAGCTGCACTTTTATTGCTTTTCATACATACACTTTGCTCTGAAAAGAGGCACCCCAGATAGTATTAATGTTGTTGTCCTCACATGTAAACTCCTGCAATCGACTTTTGCAGGTTTTTTTATTTTTTCCCTCTATTTTTTAAAATGTTTCGTGAGAAGCGCACGCCAAAAGATTACACTCAGATCGGAGAAAACTGTACGCCGGTCATGAGCGAGAGCGAGAGGCAAATAGCTGGCGTTCACTTTTGGGCAGGCTATTTTTTCACCTCGGTAATCAGATCGACGAAAAAATACCAGAAAATTACATCGCGTTGCCAACCACCTGAAATGAAGTTTTGGTGAGCCCTACTCAGATCAACAAACGAGTCCGCTCAAGCCTAGTATCCTGATCGACGAAAACCGTACGCCAGTCATGAGAGAGAGCGAGAGGCAAACAGCTGGCGTTCACTTTTCGTCGGGCCTTTTTTTCACGTCGGTCTCCTGATCGACGAAAAAAATACCAGAAAATTCCATAGCGTTGCCAGTCTGCGGAAACGTGAACCCTAGCGAAAAGATTACAAAATTTAATCTTTCGGCGTGCGCTTCTCACTGAACATTATAAGAAATGGAGGGAAAAACTCAAAAAACTCACAAAAGTCGATTGCAGGTGTTTACATGTGAGGACAAAATAACATTAATACTATCTGGGGTGCCTCTTGTCAGAGCAAAATGTTTTTTAGGTCCAGAATGTACGAAAAAACACAATAAAAGTGCAGCTATGAACTTTAAATTAGCAAATAATTATCAGTAAATTAAAAAAAAAAACTGTTAAATTTAAATTGTACTGTTTTTTAATTTCTTTGTACAGCGGCAGACTTGTTTTGCCAAGGTAGTTGATAATATCTTTTAAAGGCTCTTTCCCGCAAATACGATATTTGAATTTTAACTGATAACCTCTCAAACTTTTGGTCACACTGGAAAGATTAAAGTTTTTACGCTAGCGTAATCGTTTGTCGATCTGGATACTAGGCTTAACGTAAAAACTTTAATCTTTCCAGTATGACCAAAATTTCATCTCAACTGAGCGTACTACGGTCTTACTGTCAATCAGCTGGGGTTGTTAACAAGCAGTTAAAATGCAAATATCGTTTTTGCGGAAAAGAGCCTTTAAAAGATATTATCAATTACGTTGGCAAAACAAGTCTGCCGCTGTACAAAGAAATTAAAAAACAATATAATTTAAATTTAACAGTTGTTTTTTTTTAATTTACTGATAATTATTTGCTAATTTAGAGTTCATAGCTGCACTTTTATTGTTTTTTCATACATTTTTGAAGAAAGAAACACTTTGCTCTGACAAGAGGCACTCCAGATAGTATTAATGTTATTTTGTACTCACATGTAAACTCCTGCAAACGACTTTTGCGGGTTTTTTTATTTTTTCCCTCCATTTTTTTAAAGTTCAGTGAGAAGCGCACGCCAAAAGATTAAAAATTTTAATCTTTTCGCAAGGGTTCACCAAAAGTTCGTTTCCGGTGGTTGGCAACGCGATGTAATTTTCTGGTATTTTTTCGTAGATCTGAGTACCGAGGTGAAAAAAAGCCCATTTGGGCTAAATAAAAATATTAATTTATATCAGTTATTATTGCCGAGGTTATTCTTGCTATTAATATATTTTTGCAAGCTTTCTGTTTTTCACTGGCTTTCTTAGTTTTTAATTGCCCATCGAAACAAATAACCGCTGTTTTCCTACAGCCAAACGCATAAGCCTAGTATCCAGATCGACAAACGATTACGTTACTTTAATCTTTCCAGTGTGACCAAAATTTCGAGAGTTCATCCAAACTGAGCGTACTACGGTCTCACTGTCAATCAGCTGGGTTTGCTGACAAGAAGTTAAAATTCAAATATCGTATTTGCGGGAAAGAGCCTTTAAAAGATATTATCAAGGTAGTTGGCAAGACAAGTCTGCCGCTGTACAAATAAATTAAAAAACAGTACAACTTAAATTTAACAATTGTTTTTTTTAATTTACTGATAATTATTTGCTAATTTAAAGTTCATAGCTGCACTTTTATTGTGTTTTTCGTACATTTTTGACCTAAGAATCACTTTGCTCTGACAAGAGGCACCCCAGATGGTATTAATGTTTGCGGGTTTTTTGATTTTTTCCCTCCATTTTATAAAATGTTCAGTGAGAAGCGCACGCCAAAAGATTAAATTTTGTATTCTTTTCGCTAGGGTTCACCCAAAGTTCATTTCAGCAGACTGGCAACGCAATGCAATTTTCTTGTATTTTTTCGTCGAGGTAAAAAAAGAGGGCTGACGAAAAGTGAACGCCAGCTGTTTGCCTCTCGCTCTCTCTCATGACTGGCGTACAGTTTTCGTCGATCTGAGTACTAGGCTTAACTCCCATAACGATAGGAAACTCGCGTCAGTGTAAGTGACTTTACTAGTGCAATGTCTGTGGGAATAGGATATTATATCAAGTTATAAAAGACATTGAAATCATTTTTAAGGATCCCCCTAATATTAAGAAAATTGAAAACGGCCACACTAGATTTGAATACTTTATTGGTATTGGTATTTTACTATTATATCTCGGTGGTACGTGTAAGTATAACATTTTACGAAATAAAACAAGTAGTTTTATGTTTTATTTTTGTTGAATGGGATTTCCAAGTAGTATGAAAAATTGCTTAAATAGATTAAACCGAACATTTGTATTAACTTATTAAAAAACTCCTGTATTTTGGTTATGCTTTCGTACGTTTACTCATACACGCGTTAGAAAGCTAGAACAAGACTACTTCCATATGTGCATGTGTATATATATGGTCTGCCCGAATAACATTTATCAATTTTCTGTTTCTCTTGCGTCCGTTAAAAAGACATATTATATCCAATTGAAAGTTATGGCGATTTAATATATAGAAGTATAAAACCAGATTTTAGTGTTAGGTATGTTCACACAACAATGTATATATTAAAAATTAAATATAAGTGTGCATGTCTAAATGGCGTTTGAATGAGATATTAAAGTTAGATTTTTAGGTTATGTAGTTTTGCTGTATTACTTTTGTATTCCTTTATTTTAACTGCCTATTTGGTAACAACTTAAAATGTCGTCTTTGTTATTAATAAGTACACCGTCCTTTTATGGAAATTTTCGATTGGTCCGAATGCTGTAGACGATATATCTTGAGTTGCATTTTGTTAAGCTTATAAAATAAAGATATTTTCAAAAGCAGTCGTACAATTTTACGGATCGTTTTCGTAATTTTAATTGAATATTATAATTATAAACTAGAAAAGTCGGGTTGACTGTCCTTGATATGATATGCAAGTCGAGCAGCTAAAATGTACAATTTTATCTTTGATCTTAGCGTCAGCATAATTATATTGAACAAGAGGCTACTGAAAATGACAGATTCGATGAAATTTGGTCCGGAATGGTTGCGCAATATGTCAGCTGAGCCCTCAGGCTCCCCCAGTACTTACAACATCGGTGCCGGAGGACCAAACAGCTCAATTGCAGCGCACAACCTTGGCAACACCACGACAGCATCTGCCTCGCGTAATCTATTTCCAGAATACCGGTACGGACGTGAGGAAATGTTGTCGTTGTTTGATCGGAACTGTTTGCTGCCGCAGATTTTACCTTCGTTTAAGAAACTTTTCGTGGAAAAAGTTCAATATCCTCTTGCCCTGACTCCAAGCTCTGAGGAGGACAATAACCAAAATCCTGTTGGGAATAGCGTAAGTTAACTGGATGTGACTTATTTTCGGCAATTTAGGTTTCTCTACTTTGCAACAGTCGCGTCCGGCCTGGTTGCAGCGCTCATCCGGTGGATTTAGTACTGCATCTCGGGGAACTGGACGTGGTGGGACAGTTGACAGGGGCCGAATGCGCGGAAAATCTGTCTATCATCCTATATATCAACGTCCAAGTGGGCTTTACGATGAGAGTTTATCAGTAATATCTATCAAGGTAAGGCAAAAGATTTAAGGGAAAATTTGATGTCTTGCTAGCTAATAATTTTCTTCACCCAGGCCGAACGTACTTGGAATGAACGGAACGGAACTGGAGATTCAGCAATTGCCAACACTTCTGGTAACTTAGGTGGCTTAGATTGGAACGGCACGCCAAGCTCAAGCCCTCGTAAAGACTTTTCCAGTCATCATCGCAATATGGAGAATTGGCGGCGATCTCGAAACGAAGACGGATCCGGAGATGGTCCAGTTGCCAGCGGTCCAGACATTGCTGGTTGGCGAAGCGGTGGCGGCGCAGGAAATGCCAATACTAGTTTTGGTACAAACAGTCATCGTTGGGGTCAGTTATTACACCATTTTATTATTATTTTAATATTCAACAATACAATGCAATGCAAGAGATTCGTCCGTCCATAGACGCCGAATTTGGCTAAAAATTTTACACAGGTCGGTTAAACAGCAGAGCAAGATCAGAAATTATGCCACTTGTCCTTGGTGGTTGTTATAGTCTGTTGACAGCAATGGCCACAATGTCCTAATTATGTTAAAAAATTCTAACGAATCTACTTCCAAACAAGAGAGAACGCTATAGTCGGGTGCTCCGACTATCAGATACCCGTTACTCAGGTAAAGGGAGTGCGAGGGAGATGGAGATAGAAACTTTGATGACGCATAACTTTTTAACGAATGGTCCGATTTAAAAAATTTTTTCTACATTTCGATAGGTATTGATAAACACAATAAAACTGCATTTTTACTTTTCCGAAATATTTAAATTTTTAAAATCGTATATAAGCGATTGTGGGCGTTAAAGGGGGCGTGGCACCATTTTGAAACAAACTTGCGCTGCGTAGGAACTCCTAAAATCTACATGCAAAATGCCAATCTTCTAGCTTTTATAGTTTCCGAGATCTCAGCGTTCATACGGACAGACAGACAGACAGACAGACGGACAGACAGACGGACAGACGGACGGACGGACATGGCTAGATCGACTCGGCTAGTGATCCTGATCAAGAATATATATACTTTATAGGGTCGGAAACGCTTCCTTCTAGCTGTTACATACTTTTGCACGAATACAATATACCCTTTTACTCTACGAGTAACGGGTATAATCAGGTCTGAAAGGCTTTCTATAGTCGAGAGCGGACTCTTACGAAATTTTGCATGAGAATATCGTTTTAACTCTACGAGTAACAGGAATAAAAAATTAAAAGTTAAAGTTAAATTCTTACGCCGTGCTCATTTTGATGATCCATGCTTTAAAATGTATAGTTAGAAATTGTATTTAAATCGCATATCGCTTAAAATAACACTTTTTCTAAAAGATTTTGACTATTCCAAGAATTCATGCTGAAGTTTATTTAATATTGCTCTTGTCAAACTTGTTCTTAATAGAGTAATTGAGGAAACTGTTCAACAAAAATTAAGCATATGAATACGTGTTGAAGTCTATTAATACATATATTTTAAAAATGTTTCTCTAACTTAACTTTTCTGTTACTCCCAAATGGGAGTAAATTATTTTTTAGCATACCTATCATTGTTCTCGGGAAATATTCAATTTTAGATGCACATTAGGATAATGACTGTAACAGCATCTTGACAACTTTTTAGTTCCGTTAATTTTTGTTGTTGGTTTAATAGTTTAAATAAGTATTTTGTTTAAAATATTTTTGAACAGATACTACTTGATATAGTCTTAAACAGGAACCGGGTACCTTTCAATAAATATTCATGCTCAAATCTGCTGTGAAGCTTCAAAAGAAAAAACACTTAACACCTAAAACACTCTTCTGAAAAGTTTCCATTTTCAAAGTCGGTGTACACGATCCTGCAAAATCTACAGTTTTTAAATTTTGCATAATACTTCTTTACTAAATTCCTCAGGTAACGCTGTCGATTTTTTTGTTTTTAAGAAAATGTATTATTTTTTCAACAACAAATAACTCGGATTTTTGGGCGAAAATTGATGTTTTTGCTTTTCAAGTGCCTTTAAAAATCGGAAAAAAATAGGAAAATAAAAACTCCACAAAATTAATTTTTTCAATTCAGATGATTCTGTGTTTAGTTACAATTTACACCGCCACCAGAGGTGTCGCGGGAGATTACCTATATCTCACTCACTTAACAATATTTTTAGATTCAAATTTTCACACATATTGTTTAAATGTTGTATTATCACATGGGAAAACAACATTTTCACTGAGAATTTTCGTATCGCCAATAAAAATTCGTCAAAAATTACAGATTTTGCAGCGAATTAACCATACCTCCCCTAAGGGATTAAGATTCTTTAAAATTACAGCTTTTAATAAATATATCAGGGACTGAAACCGATTGGAATACCGGTTCCGATTCCGGTTTCGGTTCCTATAAAAATCTGTTAGCGGTTCCGGTTCCAATTTCGGTTCCTAAAAAAAATCGCAAAACGATTCCGGTTTCGGTTCCGGTTCCTAAAAAATATTACAAATCGGTTCCGGTTCCAGTATCGGTTCCATTTTTTTAATGTATAATCGTGTAGAAAAGTAATTGCGACAACATATGTATATATCAGGGACTGAAACCAATTGGAATACCGGTTCCGATTCCGGTTTCGGTTCCTATAAAAATCTGTTAGCGGTTCCGGTTCCAATTTCGGTTCCATCAAAAATTATAATTTCCGTTTCGTTCCGATTCCGGTTCCGTAAAAAGGAAACGGTTCCGGTTTCGGTACCGGTACCGGTTCTCTTCAGTCCCTGAAATATATGGATTTTAGAAAAAAATTATGTAATACAAAGGCAAAAATCGAGTAAAAAAATTAATTATTATAACACAAAAAAAAGGATCATTATGTTCAGAATGTTCTAATATAAACCAAAATTTTTAACATTTGCCCCTATAAAAGTCCGATGCATAATCAAAAATTACAACAAAAAATTTGTTAAAATCTAAATAAGTGAGCCTTATAAAATTAAATAAATGAATCAAACAAATATTTATGTTTGGTTTATATCTGTCTTAATAAGTTCGTTTATTATACCCTTGCAGAGGGTATTATAATTTCAGTCAAAAGTTGGCAACGCAGTGAAGCAGATATTTCCGAACCTATAAAGTTTATATATTCTTGAGCATGTAATACTAAAATTAAAGTTTTTTTTCTTAAAGTTTGGTTTAGATCTGTCTTAATAATTATTTTAATTTCAGTCAAAAGTTGGCAACGCAGTGAAGGAGACATTTCCGAACCTATAAAGTTTATATATTCTTGATCAGCATCACTAGAAGAGTCTATCTAGCCATGTCCGTCTATCCGTCAGTCCGTTTCTAAACAAACTAGTGCCTCAGTTTTAAAGCTATCTGCTTGTATATAAGTCGGAACTTGCCGGATCGGGCGACTATATCATATAGTTCCCATAGGAACAATCGGAAAAAAATTTTTAAAAACGTATAACTTTGTTGTTTTTAATTTTTTTTCTTGTTTTTTTGGGATTTGGTAATATTTAAATACTATGGAATTACGGTTTTAATTAAATTAAAATCGGATTGGAGCCATATGATATAGATGTCCGATTGTAATTAAATTAAAATCATAATTCCATAGTATTTAAATATTACCAAATCCAAAGAATATTACCAAAGCCAATCCGTCTCGTTCTTCTATACTACCTGCAATAGAAAGAGAACTTTTGGGAAAGATTCAAGCAGATAGCTTTAAAACTGAGGGACTAGTTTGCGTAGAAACGGACAGGCGGACATGGTTAGATCGATTCTCCTGATCAAGAATATATATATGTTTCCTTCACTGCGTTGCAAACTTTTGACTGAAATTTTAATACCCTCTGCAAGGGTATACAAATATATATCTTTCTTAAAAATAAAATTGAATCCTTAATCCTTTCGTATTATTGAAACAAACAAAATTCTTTAAAACTGGCATTAAATACTAATTCGAAACATTAAACGAATTTTTAAATTTTCATTTTTAGGAAGGTCTACAAGTTGGCGCGATGAAGACGCTAACGTCGACAGTCCAACAAGTTTGCAACGGTCAATTTCAACGGTTGGTACTGTGAGCACAGATCGCGAGCGGCCTGGAAGCAGTAAAGGGTGCGGAATGGGAGCTGGAGAGGTAGGAGGAGGCACATCTAACCCTTCTGCACGTTTGTCAGTCTCGAAGGCCTCACAATTGTGGACCGCCAATAATGATGCAGTCGGTGCTAATGCCGAGGACAATCTTCCAGAATGGGCTATGGAAAATCCATCTGAATTGGGTGGCAGCTTTGATGCAAGTGGGGCCTTTCATGGTGATATCGATCTACAAAATAACAAAGGTTCGCTTAATTCTTTAAAGACCAAAAGTTTAAACTCTGAACACGATGTTTCAAAATCTAAAAGCAAGGACAGTACTGCAACAGATAGTGCAAACGATAAACCATCTGAAATCCTTTTAATGAAAGATCAGAACATATCATCAGCACAGGAAGTCAACAGCAGCCGTTTATCTCCAATAAACTCAACAACGACGAAAATGGAAGAGGTCCACGGGGATATTTCAGATCGAATCAAAGAAGTCGCCGATGAAGTGGAAAAACTAATAATGGAAGATGATAATCAAAGCTCAACAAATCAAAATCAACATCAAAATGATAGCGGACGGTTTGCAGGGCCTCTGCCAAGTCTAGCAGATATTGAGTTAAGCATGAAACCTGATTCTGTAAGTGGTACTACAGTACGCCAGCAAGCCCCTCCTACCATGCCTATACAAATGACGACCACACTTTCAGAAACGGCTCATCCAACAGCGCACCCAGCTGTACCGTTTTCAGACCATGTGACTATGCAGCACCATAATTTGCACCACCAACCACATTTTTCAATGCTTCCCACACCACATATGGTCAATCCAAATCTCAATGAATTGTGGTTTTACCGGGATCCCCAGGCAAATGTGCAGGGGCCATTCAGCGCCATGGAGATGACAGAATGGTATCGTGCTGGATACTTTAATGAAAACCTATTTGTACGACGATTCTCCGATAATAGGTTTAGACCGCTGGGCGAGCTTATAAAATTTTGTCATGGGAACATGCCATTTACTAACAGCCACTTACTTCCTTCACCAATTGATCTAGAGAATCTTCCTATTAGTCAGATACCACCCACTCTTCCAGCACCACTACCGCTTACACCCCGTAAGCCAACCCCAATTACTCTTTCTCTGTCTGTTGTTGAACAGCAGTTGCAACAACAAAGAGACGAGCAACTTAAGGCAAATGTGACTGCAGCTGCGGAATCTCTTAGCGCCGCAATTAAAGGAAATCTTGGAGGAAATAGCATAAGCACTACATCGCATATGCTTACAATGCGATTTCAGATGCTACAGGACCAGTATTTACAGCACCAGGAATACCAAATACTGGCAGAGCTATCCAAAAATGAGATCTTTCAACGACTTTCAACAGTGGAGAAAGAGGCGGTTGTTCGGCGGAAAGTTCAAATGCTTGTTCTTCCTGAGTATTTGAGCAACTTAAACGCACTAAGCAACTCGCTCTCCATATTGAACCCAATTGCCGGAAGTCAGTTATATAGTGCAGTGGCTGAACATGCCAAGAAGGATCAACATATGTTTGCGAACAGTAACGAACAGCAACTTTCAGTGGGTAACCTATTAGAAGCCAATAATTTCATACTAAATGCCCAAATTATGCATCAGCAAGCACAACCAGTGGTAGCTTCCTTGCCAACATCGGCTGACTGTGTTATGCAAAGTGGTTCTGCAGTCGATCTTAATAAAATAGACGAGCTACCCAGAAATGACTTGGACTTACTAAATGAATACAACTTACGAATGCTCTTGCGAGGCCAGCCAACAGTTGGCCAACAGCAACAACCTTCACTTCCAACTTCTGGCAACGAAAATCTTTCTGGAGGAGATTTTATAACTGAAACTCAGTTGTTAGCGGGACACAACTTAATGATTCCGATGTGGTTACCGCCTAACAAGCCACAACAGCTTGAACAACAATGGCCTGGAATACCCAATACAAAAGCAACGTTGTGGGAAGTAGGGAATTTAAATGAAGAGCAAAGTGAAGAACAGCAACTATTAATTCAAAAATCCCCACAAACCTGTTTCCCAGATCCAGTACATTCTGTGCAAACACCACTAAACCAAGTTCAATCAGAAGATCATTTTAAACATAGCTCCGCGGATTTAGGTCAGTGTCAGACTACTGACAGTCTAAAGGATTCGAATAATCATAAGTTAGTTTCATCGTTTGTTTCCGATATTGAAGAGTATCAAAACAAGGAACAAAATTCTCATCAGCAACAAACAAAGCAGACTAATAAACAGCATTCGACTGTAAGACAGAATCTGCTGCAGTCTTCCGCAATAAAGCAAATAAATGAAGATGATCGCAAACGGGAGCAGACGGAAGAAAAACGTCGGCAAAAGGAGGAGCGCAAGCGTCAGCAATTGGAAGAAGAAAAACGGCGTGCTATGCAGGAGTCCGAGGAAAGGGCCCGTCAAATGCAGGAGGAAAAAGAAAGACAACAGCAAATACAAGCCCAACGTCGAAAGGCTTTATTAGGCAACGCTCAATCTGCAGTTCAAAGTGGCATGCCAGGTTGGTTTTCATATTTAACTTTACGTGCAATATGTCAATTATCCGTAGGTCCCATCATGAAAATTAAAATGCAGTTTTGTTCTGTTCTTATTATAACCTTCCAGACGGTTTATTGAAAAACTTACTCGAATATATTCCAAGATTCTTTAATTTTTTTAATTTTAGAAAAAGGTTTTTATACCCTTGCAGAGGGTATTATAATTTTGGTCAAAAGTGTGCAACGCAGTGAAGGAGACATCTCCGACCCTATAAAGTATATATATTCTTGATCAGGATCACCTCCTGAGTTGATATAGCCATGTCCGTCTGTCCGTCTGTCCGTCTGTCTGTCCGTCTGTCCGTCTGTCTGTTTCTACGCAAACTAGTCTCTCAGTTTTAAAGATATCGAACTGAAACTTTGCACACACCCTTCTTTCCTTTGCACGCAGTATATATGTCGGAACGGCCGAGATCGGCCGACTATATCCTATAGCTGCCATATAACTGATTGATCGGAAATGCCATAACTTTGGTGTTTGTAAAGTTAGGAAGTTGGGATTTTCTATGGGTTTTATATTTGGTAAATAACTCCGACCTACCAAATTTTATAAGGATCGGCCGACTATATCCTATAGCCGCAATATAACTGATTGATCGGAAATGCCATAACTTTGGTTTTTGTTAAGTTAGGAAGTTGGGATTTTCTATGGGTTTTAGTTTTAGCCAATCAATCCGACCTATCAAATTTCATAAGGATCGGCCGACTATATCCTATAGCTGCCATATAACTGAACGATTGGAAATGCCATAACTTTGGTGTTTTTAAAGTTAGGAAGTTGGGATTTTTTATGAGTACTAAGAATGCATCACATGAATAATTTTGGAGAATATAATTTACAGAGTATTCTGCAAGGGTATATCAACTTCGGCTCCGCCCGAAGTTAGCTTTCCTTTCTTGTTTTTTTTTAGACTTACTCCCTCAAGAAATATTTGTCTTCTATAAATGCTCTGTTAAACCTAACAGGAATATTACCCAAACTTTTTTGCAAGCATCTGTAATGTCAATTATATTTTTATAACATTTCCTGTTTTCGGACCCTTGCACAGTGGTTAAAATTATTTGGGGAAAGCGTCCAAAAATACTTATAATGAAGATCGAATTTCAATTTTCAGTATGTGCTTGAGGTATAGTTTTGAAAAGTAATTAACTTTAACTTTCTATAAAAAGGTGTATTTTTTTTAATGGACCCGATTTCAGTTGCAAGACTGACTTTGTGACACTGCTTTCTGACTACTGCCTTTTTTCCATTGTGGGATTCGTTGTTTTGCAGTCCACAGTGGTGGCTCCCAACTTTTTGCTCCTTTCGTTGTTTCGAAAAGCCATGATTATCTCAGTGCCGTTAAGTACGCTCATACTAAAGTACTAATGAGCTTTTTAATGTTCTCCTGATTTATTTTATAACTTAAAATTCACCTCAATGTTAACCAATGTTTTTTAGGTAATTCCGCTTCTAAGAATGACGCCGTTAAAACGTCTGAACCGCAAGTAGCTTCGCGTTTACCTGCTGCATCCGTAGCGCCATGGTCACTTCAGTCACCAAATTCTAGTAGCACCGCGCCTGGACTGGCAGAGATACAAAAGGCAGAACGCCGGGAGCGCCGCGCGGACCAGCAGCGACATCAAGAGTTGCTAGATAAACAATTGCGTGCCAATGCTGCAGCTGCGGCTGAAGCTAACGATGCTTTGCTAAAATGGCAGTCAGCTCCAGCGTCGGCTCCCGTAATGAGCCTTGCCGAGATTCAGGCTGAAGAGACCAAGCGTTTGACCAATGACCTTTTAGATCAGCAGCGTCGTCGCGAACTGGAGCAACACCAGCATGCTGCACTACAATCAACATCTGTTGCGGCGAGTGGAACTTCCAACATCTGGGGTAGCGGGAGTAAGGCATGGAGCGGTTCGAGCGCTGCTCCGTTACTATCTCTGAGATCAAGCACTGGAACTGGTCTGTGGGACGAGCCAAATGCATCAGGTACTAATCAGTCTATGTTTGGTTCTGTTACAAGCAGTAGCATTACTGCCAATTCCGCTGCAGGTGGACTAAATTCGACCAATAAAACAAACGTAAATGCTCAGAATAAGTCGTCGAATTCATTTGCATCGCCTCGAAATTTACGCAAAAGTCAGACTTTGCCGGCCATACATAACACAGGAAAAACCATTAAAACTGCGCCAGGACAACAACAACAGCAAGAGAAACTGAAATTCGGTCAGATCCGTCCGGGTTCAAAAAGTACAGCTACTTCAGTTGAGGACAAAGATAAGGAGAGAAAGTCCAATTATAAAAGCCAGGTGCATCAAGGCCCCTCCGAACAGTCCATTAATAAGGTAACCGAGTACGAAAACGAGTTCACTAGCTGGTGTATTAGGAGCCTAGATAATATGTCCGCCAAAGTTGATGGTAAATATTTGTAATCTTGACCTTGACCTTTTCGCAAACTATTTTCGTTTTTATATATTTTTAGTACCAACGTTCGTAGCTTTCTTACAAGATTTGGAGGCACCATATGAAGTGAAGGACTATGTGCGAATATACCTTGGTATGTAGTTCTTTATAATTTATTTATCATCAATAAAGGAAAATATTTATTCATCTTTTTTTTTGTATTTTAAAGAGGAAGAGGGAATGTCTTCTTTGGGTTTTTGCAAGATTTTGTTAAAAAAAAAACTATCTCTGTTGCAAAGTTGTAAACAATAAGAATTTCTTGAAATTTCGGACACTTTGGACAAGTGAAATACCAATGTGAATATAACCTGTGTTAATAAAGTTTAACTTTTTGTACATCCCAACATAGTTGTGTGGTGATAAACGACTCAATTTCTAAAATTGATGAATTTGACGCAAAGATAAAATCTCTGGAGCTCTATCTTCAGAACTTTAAATGAAAATGTCTTGACGAAAAACCTTATTCCAAATAAGAGGAACAGACTCAATGCAACGGTAGTTGGTTAGTCAGCTGACATGGCTCCTTCTGCTGCTGTAAGCGGTTATTTTATTGAAGTTAGGAATTAAAATAGAAGGAATAATAATTAATATCTACAGTGCCGCACAAATAAATTTTGTTAGTCTCTAGCATTGTAAATGTACCTTAAACAAGAAAGAACCCAAAGCTTGCAGTTATTACAAATCGACTACATTTCGATTTCTATGCCTATATTACTAACAACAATGAAGCTATGTCGATTTTGCGCTGCAAAAAGGGGGGACTAGTTTGCGTAGAAACGGACGGACAGACTGACAAACGGGCATGGCTTGATCGACTCTCCTGGTGATGCTGATCAAGAGGGTCGGAAATGTCTCCATTAGTGCGTTGCAACCATTTGACTGAAATTATAATAGCCTCTGAAAGGGTATAAAAAACTTGAACAAAGCTCGAGAGGAGACGAAATGCACTAAAAGTTAAAGTTTAGAAGTTAAATTTAGGAGATGTTAATAAACATAATCATTGCCGTATTAAATATTACATTTAAGTTTTACAATTAATTTTAAGATTAAGGGTAGCACAAAATAACATAAAATGACATGAAAAATGTTTCAAATTCCCTTATTTAGTTTTGAATATTATTTCAATAAAAGTTTAACAATAAATTGCCATAATCTATGTTACTACAGCACTGAACAAATCTGCATTTAAATTTTGTTGATATCCATAATATTTCAATAAAGATGGGAGTTTGATAATTAAACTCTGCTTAAGGGGGTCTTCTAGTCTAGAGTCTTGAATTTCGAGCTTTTTTTAACAATTTTTTTTAACAATTTATAAAAAAAAAAACAAATAGATATTTTTACGATCCGGTTTTTTATTATTTTTTTATTAAACTTAAAGGAGTACATAAAATAAATTTAAAAAAAAAATTTGTTTCATTTAGTTATTCGTTCATTGAAGAAGAGGGGGAAAAAGAGGCCGTGTCCTCGTCGCCATGATTTCTATGCTTGTCGTTATTTGAAAAAATAAAAACAATGAAAGATTCTTAAGTACAAATGTCGCTATGGCATAAAGCACAAAAAAAAAATTTCATGAAATGGCGGCTACTCAAAGAAAAAAGTCAATTTTTATACCCTTGCAGAGGGTATTATAACAATGCAACGCAGTGAGAGACGCACAAGCGGTGCGCCAGTGATGGAATATGAAAATTTTATGTATGATTTGTTCGCAAAAAATCCGAGCTGAGCTGGCTTAAGCTGCCGCACTAAGAGATCGCCAATTCAAATTGATAATTGATTTTGTCTTTTTCTTGGTCACATAATTACATTAGAAAATAAAAATAAATAAAAAAAAATACAAGAAGCATTTATATAAGGGTTATCGGTCTGAACTTCAAAAATTCATTTTTTTAACTTTTTAATAATAGTAAAGTTTCAGGATGTTGTCTGAAAATTCAGTCGATCGAAACAAAATGAGGAAGGAGACATTTAAAGCCCAGCTGCTCGAGACGTCACAACAGATTGGGCTTGGTGTGGGAGATGTGCACTTAAACGCGTTTCGAAGTCGGTTCACGATCAAATATTGCACCGTCAATTTAGCTTTGCACACTTCTTTGTATTCTTTGTCCTTTACGAGGGATTTTTAATTTAATACACTCATTTATAAGTGGCAAAATTTACAAAAAAGACACATTTTATGAAAAGCGCTACAAAAATTCAATTTTTTTAAAAAAAAAAGGTCGTAAGAACAAGCGAGACATACTATCAGAATAATTGGTTTTTGAAGATAAAGATTGCGAAGATATTTGCCTACCGCAAGGACACAATTTTTTGAGCTAAGTTCAGCTCTAAACGGCTCAATTTAAAAATTTTGGTTCAAATTTTACAGTTGGTCAACATAAACATTATGACAAAAAGAATGTGAATGTCGTACTCTTTAAAAAAATTCGGGTATCTAAAGTCGAGGCACTCGACTATAGCGTTCTCTCTTGTTTTAATGTTAGCAAGTTGGGATTTTTTATGAGTATTAAGAATGCATCATATGAATAATTTTGGAGACTATAATTTACAGAATATTCTGCAAGGGTATATCAACTTTGGCTCCACCCGAAGTTAGCTTTTCTTTCTTGTTTTCAATAATTTTTTCATTTTGTCGAATTTTTAAAAATATTATACATTTAAAATTTTTATTTGTTGTTGGTTCCGGCGATAAAGATATATTTAAAGAAAATTTTAATTGCAAGTAAATCGACGGATTAGTTCATGAGATATAGAGGCGACCGCATCAAAAAAAGTAGTTTTGAGAAAAACGCGTTTAAAGTTTTACGTTAAGTTCCGGGCAGCGTAACTGATAGAATATTACGTATAAATTATATTCCCTTAATCAGCTATCCCAGCTCAATACAATGATCTTCAAACGATACTGAAAATACTGAATATACTGAAAATAAGGGTATTGTTATAGAAAGAAAGAGAGAAAGTTATTCATACTAAGGTAGCCCGGGCTTCCAGCCTTTTATTGTTCCAGTCGTTCGCTCAACCGGTTAGTGGCCACGTCACTAAAAAAGCTATAACTTTGAAAATAATTTGAGTTTTGAAAAATCCTTTTAGGAAGATATTTTTGAATATCAAAACTATCGAAATATGAAAAAAAAACATTTTTTCGATTTTCTCAAATTTCTAGACTAGAAGACAGACCCCCTTAATAGAACTATGCTATGTTTTAAATTACATGACCACTAAAATAAAAGTGGATCATATAAAACTTGTAAACAAAAACGTTGACTTAAATTTTAAAAGTTAATTATATATAAATAAAACAGTTTTAATATGAATACATGTTCCTTTTAAATTTAAGTATTTTTAGTTTTTATACCCTTGCAGAGGGTATTATAATTTCAGTCAAAAGTTTGCAACGCAGTGAAGAAGACATTTCCGACCCTATAAAGTATATATATTCTTGATCAGCATCACCAGGAGAGTCGATCTAGCCATGTCCGTCCGTCTGTCCGTCCGTTTCTACGCAAACTAGTCCCTCAGTTTTAAAGCTATCTGCTTGAAACTTTCCCAAAAGTTGTCTTTCTATTGCAGGTAGTATATAAGTCGGAACGAGCCGGATCGGCGACTATATCATATAGCTGCCATATAACTGAACGATCGGAAAAGCCATAACTGTGGTGTTTTAAAAGTTAGGAAGTTGGGATTTTCTATGGGTTTTTTTTTATTTATTGGCTAATCAATCCGACCTACCGAATTTCATAAGGATCGGACGACTATATCCTATAGCCGCCATAAAACTGATTGATTCGAAATTTAGCAATTTTTTTTTTCAAATCTACCAAATTATTGCTTTGTAAATTTTGGCATCGCGTCCTGTCTCTCTCTCGCTGCACTGATAATGTTCATCTCGGCGCGCTCTTGGAAGTTGCGCTATGAACATATTTCGCCGCTTTTACAATGCACGAACAGCTACAAAGGAAGTTGACACTTTCGCCACCTGATTTGTGCGATCTAGGTTATATTTCGAACGTTTTAGGCGCGACCTTCCCATCTGATCTGTCTTAGCTTCCCTCTGCTTTGTCGCTTCAATGGCTTTTGCTGCATTTTTCGAATGGTTCGTATGCGCTCAATGCGCTCTTTAAAATGATTATCTTTGCATTTAGCTGTTCAGGTTTTGCCCAGATGGTGGTAGCGTGTCAGGCTCGTCAGAAAACTTTTAATAGTGGCTTTATATATTGCCCCTTGGTAATGATGTTACGACTAAGAAGATGGTACTGGTAATTTTAGTCAAAAGTTTGCAAGCAGACATTTCTGACCCTATAAAGTATATAGTCCCTAAGTTTTAAAGATATCTGCTTGAAACTTTCCCAAAAGTTGTTTCTATTGCAGGTAGTATATATGTCGGAAGGATACGGATTAATATTAAAAAATAAAAAAAGTATAACATTGTTGTTATACCCTTGCAGAGGGTAATTATAATTTTGGTCAAAAGTGTGCAACGCAGTGAAGGAGACATCTCCGACCCTATAAAGTATATATATTCTTGATCAGGATCACCTCCTGAGTTGATATAGCCATGTCCGTCTGTCCGTCTGTCTGTCCGTCTGTCTGTTTCTACGCGAACTAGTCTCTCAGTTTTAAAGATATCGAATTGAAACTTTGCACACACCCTTCTTTCCTTTGCACGTAGTATATATGTCGGAACGGCCGGGATCGGCCAACTATATCCTATAGCTGCCATATAACTGATTGATCGGAAATGCCATAACTTTGGTGTTTGTAAAGTTAGGAAGTTGGGATTTCCTATGGGTTTTATATTTGGCCAATCAATCCGACCTACCAAATTTCATAAGGATCGGCCGACTATATTCTATAGCTGCCATATAACTGATTGATCGGAAATGCCATATCTTTGGTGTTTGTAAAGTTAGAAAGTTGGGATTTCCTATGGGTTTTATATTTGGCCAATTAATCCGACATACCAAATTTCATATGGATTGGCCGACTATATTCTATAGCTGCCATATAACTGAACGATTGGAAACGCCATAACTTTGGTGCTTTTATACCCGTTACTCGTAGAGTAAAAGGGTATATTGTATTCGTGCAAAAGTATGTAACAGCTAGAAGGAAGCGTTTCCCTATAAAGTATATATATTCTTGATCAGGATCACTAGCCGAGTCGATCTAGCCATGTCCGTCTGTCCGTCTGTCTGTCCGTCTGTCTGTCCGTCTGTCTGTCTGTCTGTCTGTCTGTCTGTCCGTATGAACGCTGAGATCTCGGAAACTATAAAAGCTAGAAGATTGGCATTTTGCATGTAGATTTTAGAAGTTCCTACGCAGCGCAATCGCTTATATACGATTTTAAAAATTTAAATATTTCGGAAAAGTAAAAATGCAGTTTTATTGTGTTTATCAATACCTATCGAAATGTAGAAGAAATTTTTCAAATCGGACCATTCGTTAAAAAGTTATGCGTGATCAAAGTTTCTATCTCCCTCGCACTCCCTTTACCTGAGTAACGGGTATCTGATAGTCGGGGCACCCGACTATAGCGTTCTCTCTTGTTAAAGTTAGGAAGTTGGAATTTTTTATGAGTATTAAGAATGCATCGTATAAATAATTTTGGAGAATATAATTTACAGAGTATTCTGCAAGGGTATATCAACTTCGGCTCCGCCCGAAGTTAGCTTTCCTTTCTTGTTTTTAATTTTTTTTTTGTTTTTTCTTTGTGATTTGGTAATATTTAAATACTAGGGAAATACGATTCTAATTAACTTAAAATCGGACATCTATATCATATAGCTCCCATAGGAAAATCAAAAAATTAAGGGGTTATATACCTTTTTTGTCAAAGAAAATAGGAACGTTTGGATTTTTTATACCCTTGCAGAGGGTATTATAATTTTAGTTAAAAGTGTGCAACGCAGTGAAGGAGACATCTCGGACCCTATAAAGTATATATTCTTGATCAGGGTCGGGTTTTTCTATGGGTTTTATTTTTGGCCAATCAATCCGACCTAACAAATTTTTTAAGGATATATCCTATAGCTGCCATATAACTGGCCGATCGGTATGCCATGACTTTGGTGTTTTTAAAGTTAGGAAGTTGGGATTTTTTATGAGTATTAAGTATGCATCATATGAATAATTTTGGAGAATATAATTTACAGAATATTCTGCAAGGGTATATCAACTTCGGCACCGCCCGAAGTTAGCTTTCCTTTCTTGTTTTATGTATGTACCAATTTTTTTTATTACATGAATGATTATATTTTCAGTTTGTTGACAATTTTTCTGCAAAAATTTGTGAAAAAATATTGAATAGTTTTTAAGGGGTGGCTGTTTCCCTTTTTTTTGGAAGAGCCTTGCGGAGATAATTCCCCATGTTGAACAGGTGCATACGGGAACGTTTAATGCGAAAAAAAAAGTTTTTGGTCGCTAGTTTTTACAAAAAATTTTATTTCGGTGAAATAAAAATTGTGCATGAAAAAAGGATCGTTCAAGTACACACAAAATTCACAAAATCCCACGGCCCACTTACCCGTGAATCGTACGGCACGATTCGCGATAAGATAGACGCGAGATAGGAAAATAAACATTTTTCAAAAAACACCATTTTGAGATATTCGCGTTTAAAGATTCAAGTTGGGTTTGGGCGGGGACGAGGCGCGCGGCTAGGAGCGCTGTAACTTTCTTTCTACTGCTTAAATCTCTATGAAAATTTGGGGAAAAGTGTATCAAAAAGTTGTTCTTCAACATAAAGCAATAACAAAATTTCCGATTTTTTGAAAATGAAAAAGGTTATAAACTCCTTAAAATGAATAAATTTTTTTTGCTGCTTTTCTATTATATCAAAATTTTCTTTGACATTTAGTAATTAGAATTACGCTTTTAGTTTGTCAAAATCGGACAAAATATCATATAGCTGCCATAGAAGAATTAGCTTCACTGTTTTAGTAATATAGGCATAGACATCGAAATGTAGTCGTTTGATATGAATATGAATAACTGCAAGGGTATATAAACTTCGGCTTGCTGATGTTTGCTTCCTTTTTGTTAGTTTTCATAAAACGTCGACGACAAAAGCTTTACCATGGCCCTATTTTGGTATATGACTTCAAACATAATACCCCTTATATATTAAGCAATAAGAATTAATATAGTAAGTCAAAACTGCATTTGTACACCCTTGTAGAGAGTATTCAAATTTCAGTCAAAAGTTTCCACTGCAGTGTACCTACCCCGTAAAGTATATATTTATGTCCGTGCCTGGTTCCTCAGTCTGTTCCTTTCTACGCAAACTAGTCTAGTCATTCAATTTTAAACTGAATGAAACATTTCCAAAAGTATTATTTCTGTTGCTGGTAGTTTATAAGTCAGGAATTACGATTTTAATTAAATTTAAATCGGACAACAATATCATATAGCTGCCATAGAAACGATGGCAAAATGCAGCCCAAAATCGACATTGCTTCATTGTTTTTGGTAATATAGGCATAGAAATATAATGTAGTCGATTTGTAATAACTGCAAGGGTTATAATAAACTTCGGCTTGCCGAAGTTTGCTTCCTTTCTTGTTATACCCTTGCAGAGGGTATTATAATTTCAGTCAAAAGTTTGCAACGCAGTGAAGGAAACATTTCCGACCCTATAAAGTGTATATATTCTTGATCAGCATCACCAGGAAGTTGATCTAGCTATATGTCCGTCCGTCCGTTTCTACGCAAACTAGTCCCTCAGTTTTAAGGTATTTGCTTAAAACTTTACCAAAAGTGGTCTTTCTATTGCATGTAGTTTATTAGTCGGAACGAGCCGGATCGGGCGACTATATCATATAGACATCTCCGACCCTATAAATATATATATCTTGATCAGGATCACCTCCTGAGTTGATATAAGCATGTGTCCGTCTCTGTTTCTACGCAAACTAGTCTCTCAGTTTTAAATAATCGATATGAAACTTTGCACACACCCTTCTTTCCTTTGCACGCACTATATAAGTCGGAACGGCCGGGATCGGCCGACTATATCCTATAGCTGCCATATAACTGATTGATCGGAAATGTCATAACTTTGGTGTTTGTAAAGTTAGGAAGTTGGGATTTTCTATCGGTTTTATATTTGGCCAATCAATCCGACCTACCTAATGTCATAAGGATCGGCCGACTATATCCCATAACCGCCATATAACTGATTGATCGGAATTGCCATAACTTTGGTGTTTGTTAAGTTATGAAGTTGGGTTTTCTATGGGTTTTATTTTTGGCCAATCAATCCGACCTATCAAATGGAACGATTGAAAATGCCATAACTTAATAATAACTTAATAAATTAGTTAGTCCGAAAACTAAATCTAAACAATCCACAGAAAATGAAGAAGAAGACAAACTAAGAGATTACACAATTTTAACACTGTTAAGAAACTCTTTACATAGTTAGCTTTTTCATTCTTTTTTGTTCTTTTCAAAAAAATAAACGGTACTTTAGCGTCATTTTTACATTCCCTTTCAATTTGTTGTGAAATTAGCCATCAACAAGAGTGAACGCTATAGTCGAGTGCCTCGGCTATTAGATACCCGTTACTCAGCTAAACAACTTTAGATTTGGCATTAACATAATGTGAATTAGAGTGACCGCAGGAAAAAAGGACAAAAAGTTCAAATTATCAATTTGAATTAGGCGATCTCTTAGCGCTGGCAGCTTTACAGCATCAGCACCAGCGCTGCTTTAGCGCAGGCAGCTTTTGTCCTGCACCAGCATACACACATACGCCATTGTTTGACTCAGACCTCCAATTTGGCTAACTTGATTTGATTTGCATAGTTCTTGGGATATAGTTCGGTATTGACAAATGAAAACCATCGCACTTTCCTTTAACATAAATTCTTATCGAGAATTAACGTTGACTCTGTTGAGCACCTTGGCCAGCTGTTCCAAAGTCATCCGTTAGATGGCGCTATTGTATTGCACGGAATTGTAGGTGCTAGCCAGGCTTAAGCGTTTAATGAGTTTTTGGGCGTTAGAGTGGGCGTGGCAAACTTTTATTAGGCCTATCGATATTTATTGACGAAACAAATACATATCAATTAAAATTTTCATAATATCATCAAAACTGTGGCCACAGCTTGTGGCTTGTGGGCGTCAGAGGGGGTGTGGCACCATTTTGAAACAAACTTGCGCTGCGTAGGAACTCCTAAAATCTACATGCAAAATGCCAATCTTCTAGCTTTTATAGTTTCCGAGATCTCAGCGTTCATACGGACAGACAGACAGACGGACATGGCTAGATCGACTCGGCTAGTGATCCTGAACAAAAATATATACTTTATAGGGTCGGAAACGCTTCCTTCTAGCTGTTACATACTTTTGCACGAATACAATATACCCTTTTACTCTACGAGTAACGGGTATAAAAAGGAGCTTTACGAGATTTTTATAATGCCTGGCAAAAGATTGACCTTTGAGATCACTCAGTGATTTACTGCAAAAGATTGACCTTTGAAATCACACAGTGATTTACTATAATCATAAATTGGGAAAATCTGCCGCGGAGCTTGCTGAAATGTTTTCAGTTTCCAGAAAAACCGTTTATAACGTATTAAATCCGGCGGAATATGACGTTTGGAGAACGAGAAGACCGAATAATAATGCGAAAAGTTAACCAATTTCGACGAGAACTCTTGCTAAGGAGCTTCAGGAAGAGTGTGGTATAGTTGTTTCACTTGAAACAATACGCCAAGTTATTTTGCGACACAAGTACTCCTCCAGATTCGCTCGATAGAAGCCAATTCTGTCGCAAATGAATGTGGAAAAACGTGAAGCCTTTGCTGAAGCCATGATTAGCCAGCCGCAAGAATATTGGGACGACGTTATATTCTGCGACGAAACAAAAATAATGTTATATTACAACGATGGTCCAACCAAAGTGTGGTGCAAGGCACTTACAGCACTAGAGAACCGCAACATTATTCCGACAGTAAAATTCGGAAAATTGTCGGTCATGATTTGGGGATGCATCAGCAGCAAAGGGGTCGGAGAAATTGCATTCATAGAAAATACTATGAATGCTGAGCAGTATCTTCGAATTTTAAAGACCCATTAAAGGCCCAGTGTTGAAAAATGTGGCTTTATTTCCCACAATAAGCCTAGCTTTAAGTTCTACCAGGATAACGATCCCAAGCATAAGGAGCTTAATGTGCGGAATTGGCTCCTTTACAACTGCGGTAAGGTGATGGATACACCACCCCAGAGCCCCGACCTTAACCCTATTGAAAAATTTGTGGGCCTTCCTGAAGAAAAAAGTGGCAAAATGGCAGCCCAAAACTCGTCAAGCGCTCAAAATGGCGTGTGGCAAAAAATACCATTGGTAAATGATATGCCAAAGTTAATCAATTCAATGAAAAACGGATCCAGCTTGTTGCTAATGCTAAGGGGGGTCATACAAAATACTAAAAGTAAATTTAAATAGTATAATTTTCTTAATATTTAGATTTAAATTACAATAATTAGTTTTGTGTAAAGAGTTTCTTGACAGGATGAAAAATGTGTATTCTCATGTTTAAGTTAATTATTATGTTCCTATGAATGGTTATGTTTTTGTTTTTCCACTTATTCCACTTATTCAGCAAGAGAAGAAGAATCGTTGTACATTAACAAAAATTATGAAATTGATTGGAAGTTGCTTATTTTTTAATCCAAAGCCAAAAAATAAAGATCATTTTCAGTGTGTAAAGTGTTTCTTGACATACTGTAGCTGTCATAGAAACGATGGCAAAATGCAGCGCAAAATCAACGTAGCTTCATTGTTTTTAGTAATATAAGGATAGAAATCGAAATGTGGTCGATTTGTAATAACTGCAAGGGTGTATAAACTTCGGCTTGCCGAAGTTTGCTTCCTTTCTTGTTTATCATTAAACTATTAAGCGTAAAACAGGATAAAGTGTTAACCAAAGTTAATTAATTACCAAGTGTGCCAATAATTTTGTTCAGGGAAATTAATGAAGAGACTTGTATTTAACAGTAACTGATATCTTTAAATATTTTGTTTCATTTAATTAATTATGATCGTCACTTTATCTATCATACAAATTTTAAATTTAAATCCTGATCAATTGTATTTGTTAGGTCACAAACTTCATTAATTTAGCGACGGTTAAGTCGTGGCAAAACAGCTGAACTTAACCTGTTCGACGGACAAGAAAAGACGGACCAGACTGCACACAATCTATATCACACAATAAAGTCGTACTTTGCTATATAAATGGTATTTTCTAACCTCTTAGGTGAAGGAAAAGAGTCTTTGGATTTTGCCAAGCAGTTTTTGGATCGACGCAGTAAATACAAGAGTTTGCAGCGTGCCCAAAATGCACACAATGATGACATGTGTAAACCAGCTCCTGCCATTACACCATCGGCGAACGACTATACTGACAGCAAGGTGGGTCTTGTATGTATAATTAAAATTGCGTATTAATATTGTCTTTCTTAAGAACAAGCAGAAAAAAGTTAAGAAGAATAAGATGACTAGAATGGACGCCCGCATTCTTGGGTTTTCGGTAACAGCCGCCGAGGGTCGCATAAATGTTGGCGTTCGTGATTATGTCGAAGGACCATAACCACATTGGGACAACCTCAAATTTTATATAAAATTACAAATCTTATAAACAACAGAATTGAATTAAATGTTAGGTCACGAATGGATGTGCGCTAAACCCTGATATACCTAAATAAATAAATAAATATATTTATATATATATCTATATATCTGTATGTATATATATATATATATATATATATATATGCACATAAACAAAACTGTTGTTAGTAAATCTTTGTTACCACATAACTATCGTCCGTCGAATCGATGTCATATGTTATGTCGGTCATCTTCGTCAGGGTTGCACCAAAACAGCGTTTGGCCAAAACACCAGCAGGGGTGAGTATAGAGAAAGAGAAATTTACAATAGTTGCGTCTCTCTCCTTTCCTCCTTTAGCAACCTTTGTCGTTGCCTTTATTATTTGGTCATTGTTGAATACAATTTGTGCACTCAAAAATGTATACATTGCTCAATCAAACAAATTAACGGCTTTTGTCTTTTTCCACTTGAACGGAAAGTAATACAAAACGGCGTCAAGTTAACTAAATTCGGCACTGAGGCGTGTACAAGCCGACTGCGTCTGTAACTTTTCACTCGACTCACTTTTGATTTTGCAGAAACATTTCCTTTTTAAACAAAAATTGTAAAGTTCATATTCGTAAAATAAAAAGTGGCAGGCCATACTCCTACAAAAACTACTGAATTATCCACATACGAATACAGACAGTTAAATATTTAAAACTTGTATATCCTTGCAGAGGGTGTTATAATTTTGGTCAGAAGTAACGCAGTGAAGGAGACGTTTTCGAACCCATAAGTATATATATTCTTGATCAGGATCAATAGGGGAGTCGATATAGCCATGTCCGTCTGTCCGTCCGTCCGTCTGTTTCAATACCGATTGCGAGCTCAGTTTAAAAGCTAGCAATCTGAACCTTTCACAATCGTCCCATAGGAACAATCGGATATAACTTGCAAGAAATGCAGTGACGTTATTAACACTAATCTCCAAAATGCAGCTATTGTAGTTTCCGAAATCATGACTTTCATACGGATCTTGATCTACTCGGCTATCGATCCTGATCAAGAATATATATATATATTATGGGGTCGAAAAAATTAAGTAAATCTAAGTTTCATCTCTGGGGCAAATTGTCGATTTAATTGTAAACTAGTACAATAGACCTAAATAATTGTAATAATAATATTACAATATTTTAAATATTTAACTGTGCCATTCGTATGTGGATAATTCAGTAGTTTTTGTAGGAGTGTGGCCTGCCACTTTTTTTTAAGAATATGAACTTCACAATTTTTGTTTAAAAAAGAAATTATTCTGCAAAATCAAAAAGCGAGTCGAGTGAAAATTTGGTCATTAAATTTTTAAGCTGAGAAAATCGCGTTTTTCCTGCTGTTATATCCCCGTTACCATCTGCATACACTTTCCTCAAGCCTTAAAATCGATTTACCTACGCATTGTTTTGACTTTGTTGAGGTACCATCTTCTAGGGTTTAAATCCGTGAGTATAATTAAATTGGAAAGCCTACTAGAAATAAAAAGATTAAAAAATTGAATCTGTTGAGGTGTCTGTTGTTAGAGCAGAAAAAGTTAAAAAGTTATGCGTGATCAAAGTTTCTATCTCTCTCCCTCGCACTCCTTTTACCTGAGTAACGGGTATCTGATAGTCGGGGCACCCGACTATAGCGTTCTCTCTTGTTTTTATACTGCAAATAGAAAAAAAGGGATAGTTTCGCAGCCTTTAACAATTTTTCCTATCTCCTTTAAGACGGACTTCCGAGCGGCAAGCGCTTTTACTCTAATCAAGATATGCGTAAATAAATAAGAATTGGAAAAATTTATGTTAGTAGCTTACACACTGCGCGAAATATTCTGATAATCATAAAATTTGGACCGATTTCATCCTATTGTTCCTATGGGAGCTATAGGATATAGACGTCCGATCGGCACGCGCTTTCACCTTGATCAAGTTACGCATAAAAAAATACGATTTGGAAAGATTTATGTCAATAGCTTTTACACTGCGCGAAATATCTTCCATTCTTGCAAGTTATATCCGATTGTTCCTACGGGAGCTATAGGATATAGACATCCGATCGGGGCGGTTTTCAAACTCGATCTGCGTACACTTGTTTTAGGACGACTGTGAAAGTTTCAGATCGCTAGCTTTTAAACTGAGCTCGCAAACGGTATTGAAACAGACGGACAGACGGACGGACGGACAGACGGACATGGCTATATCGACTCCCATATTGATCCTGATCAAGAATATATATACTTTATAGGGTCCGAATCGTCTCCTTCACTGCGTTACAAACTTCTGACCAAAATTAAAACATAGAAAAATCGCCTGTTTGAACTTAGTGCAGCTATAAACTTTAAACTAGCAAATAATTAACAGTAAATTTAAAAAAAAACTGTTAAATTTAAATTTTATTGTTTTTTAATTTATTTGTACAGCGGCAGACTTGTCTTGCCAAGGTAGTTGATAATATCTTCAAAAGGCTCTTTCTTGCAAATACGATTTTTGAATTTTAACTGCTTGTTAACAAACTGATTGACAGTACGGCCGTAGCACGCTCAATACTGATGAACTTTCGAAAATGCAGTCACACTGGAAAGATTAAAGTTTTTCCGCGTGCGAATTCGTTTTTCGATCTAAGTACTAGGCCTTTAAACAGAATTGGCTGTGGTAAAAATAAGTTTTTAAAAATAGATATTTTGTAGGGATTTTAACGGAAATGTATTAAAATGTATTGGGAATAGAGATAAACACGTCTATTAAACTACCCATACATTTTGTTTTACTTAAAATGAAGAAAATGAAAAGTAATGTTCTTAGTTTTTCAAACCCCGCTATTATAAATATCACGAGTTAACAAGAAAGAAAGCAAACTTCGGCAAGCCGAAGTTTATATACCCTTGCAGTTATTACAAATCGACTACGTTTCGATTTCTATGCCTATATTACCAAAAGCAATGAAGCTATGTCGATTTTGCGCTGCATTTTGCCTTCATTTCTAATGCAGCTATATGATATTTTTTCCGATTTTGACAAAACTAAAAGCGTACTTTTTATTACAATGTTTTCAGAAATTTTCATCGAAAAAAAAATAAATGAGCCGTTCACAGCCAAGCTCCGTAAGCGCCTACAAAAACAAAAGATTTTGCGGTGAACGGCATAACTCGTTATTGGATCATCAGAAAAAACCAAAATGTGCAAAATTTCAACACGATTCGTCAAGTAGATTTTGCAGGATCGTGTTCACCGAATTTGAAATGGAAACTTTTCAGGAGGGCGTTTTAAAGTTTTGGACACTCAAAATCGAGCTAACTTACTTACGTTCCACTGCCCATAACTTCGGATCAATATAAAATTTTAACGCAATATTCTTCAAATGTTGTGCATTCAGAAAAAAAGTAGACAACAAAAATTTAAATACCATACGATTAAGCTTTAATGTCAGAGCATTTGACTTCAGATACCCGTTACTCAGGTAAAGGGAGTGCGAGGGAGATGGAGATAGAAACTTTGATCACGCATAACTTTTTAACGAATGGTCCGATTTTTCTACATTTCGATATGTATTGATAAACACAATAAAACTGCATTTTTACTTTTCCGAAATATTAAAATTTTTAAAATCGTATATAAGCGATTGTGGCCGTTAAAGGGGGCGTGGCACCTTTTTGAAACAAACTTGCGCTGCGTAGGAACTCCTAGAATCTGCATGCAAAATGCCAATCTTCTAGCTTTTATAGTTTCCGAGATCTCCGCGTTCATACGGACAGACAGACAGACGGACAGACGGACATGGCTAGATCGACTCGGCTAGTGATCCTAATAGGCTTCCTTCTACCTGTTACATACTTTTGCACGAATACAACTATACCCTTTTACTCTACGAGTAACGGGTATAACTATACCAGAACTAGAAAGGAAAGCTAACTTCGGGCAGGGCCGAATATTCTGTAAATTATATTCTCCAATATTGTTCATATGATGCATCTTAATACTCATAAAAAATCCCACCTTCCTAACTTTAAACACCAAAGTTATGGCATTTCCAATCGTGCAGTTATATGGCAGCTATAGGATATAGTCGGCCGATCCTTATGAATTTGGTAGGTCGGATTTATTGGCCAAATAATAAAACCTCCTTCACTGCGTAGCAAACTTTTGACTGAAATTATAATATCCTTCGTAAGGGTATAAAAACTTCGACCTGCCGAGTTGTGACTAGCAGTGAATTGGGACTGCTCATGCTAAGTAACAAAATAAGCTCTTAGCAGATAATTTAATATTATTATAGAATTTGCGTTGCTACTTATACTTATTACTACTATTAATTGTAAGTAAAGTGTTTGCTATCAAGTGCGAAAAGTAAGGGCGTTGAATAGCATTGTCGGAAAACACCACCATGAATTTGTATTTTTATTGTTGCGCACCCTCAATGTAAAAATATAACCAGTTCTATCAGATAATAAACAGGTATCTGGTTTCAAATGTGTCGTTCCAACATCTGTCGCAACCGCCCAATTACGACACCAAGTCGAAGCTCATATAACTCAATTAGAGCAGTCCTTTACCCAACAATGAAAATGCGCCATTCAATTTCCAGGCTGACTTTGATATTACTTTTAGTTAAAAAAAAAGCTATTTTATTTTGCTTATAATACAATTGTTTGTGTTTTATACATGCACTTTCAGGCATGAAATTTACAGAAGAGAATCGAACAGGAAAGGAATATAGCTGCCATACAACTGATTGATCGGAAATGCCATAACTTTGGTGTTTGTAAAGTTAGGAAGTTGGGGTTTTCCATGGGTTTTATTCAATCCGACCTACCAAATTTCATAAGGATCGGCCGACTATATCCTATAGCTGCCATATAACTGCACGATTGGAAATGCCAAAACTTTGGTGTTTTTAAAGTTAGGAAGTTGGGATTTTTATGAGTGTTAAGAATGCATCATATGAATAATTTTGGAGAATATAATATACAGAATATTCTGCAAGGGTATTTCAACTTCGACTCCGTCCGAAGTTAGCTTTCCTTTCTTGTTATGCTATATTACTAAAAAAATGAAGCCTTCTCGATTTTGCGCTGCATTTAGGCATCGTTTCTATGGCAGCTATATTATTTTATTGTCCGATTTTAATTTAATTAAAACCGTAATATTTAAAAATTAAAGTCCAAAAAAACAAAAAAAAATTAAAAGCAACAGACATAATTTTGTTGAATTTTTTTTCCGATTGTTCTTATGGGAACTATATGATATAGTCGCCCGATCCGGCTCTTTCCGACTTATATACTACCTGCAATAGAAATCAATATCATATAGCTGCCATAGAAACGATGGCAAAATGCAGCGCAAAATCCTAATATAGGCATAGAAATCGAAAAGTAATCGATTTGTAATAACTGCAAGGGTATTTAAACTTCGGCTTGCCGAAGTTTGCTTCCTTTATTGTTTTTTTTAAACATATAATTAGCCACTCGGGTTGACACAGTAACTAATGGCAGTTTAAAAGTAAATGTATTCTGTATTTGTATCTTAAGAATAATTAATAAGATATCCAAAATAAACTTTAACTATAAAATTTGGTTTTAGAATAAAACAAGAGAGAACGCTATAGTCGGGTGCCCCGACTATCAGATACCCGTTACTCAGGTAAAGGGAGTGCGAGGGAGATGGAGATAGAAACTTTGATCACGCATAACTTTTTAACGAATGGTCTGATTTGAAAAATTTCTTCTACATTTCGATAGGTATTGATGAACACAATAAAACTGCATTTTTACTTTTCCGAAATATTTAAATTTTTAAAATCGTATATAAGCGATTGTGGGCGTTAAAGGGGGCGTGGCACCATTTTGAAACTTGCGCTGCGTAGGAACTTCTAAAATCTACATGCAAAATGCCAATCTTCTAGCTTTTATAGTTTCCGAGATCTCAGCGTTCATACGGACAGACAGACAGACAGACGGACAGACAGACGGACATGGCTAGATCGACTCGGCTAGTGATCCTGAACAAGAATATATATACTTTATAGGGTCGGAAACGATTCCTTCTAGCTGTTACATACTTTTGCACGAATACAATATATCCTTTTACTCTACGAGTAACGGGTATAAATATGAAATTTCCTGATATAAAAAACGTTTCTGTTAGTCAGCTTATCCAGGATCAAAAAGCTTACAAAAATTTGGAATAATAGCTCTCCAAGATCTTTGTCATCATAAATTATGGTTTGAAAGCAGTTGTTACACAGGAAAAGAAATACCTAAGCAAATGCCGTCGTCCACACCGCCGAGCTCGGTTCAAAATTAGGAATCGTTATAAAAAAATTGTTTCCTTAACACAACTTATAGATAAATGTACCCTAGAATTTATGGCGCGATGCCATCGAATAAGGCAACTTTCTTTAATATTTATGCACTTGCAGACGGTACATATTATGATTTCAGTCAAAACGCAACGCAGAGAAAGGCACTTTTCCGACCCTATAATGTAATTTCCGTCTGTCCATTTCTACTCCAACTTGTTCCTCAGTTTTTAAGATATTTGGATGAAACTGTGCAACAAGTTTTTGTTCTGTTGTAGTATACATATACTCCCATAGAAGTAATTGACAAAAAAGAGAAATAATATTATAGGCAAGATATAGTAATATTTAGTTTTAATGATTTCCGAATTTTGAACCCTCAAAACGTCCCCCCGTGGATACACCACTGCATGAGTCATATCAATGTATAGAGCTGTGTTCATGTAGCTTAGCGAGTTTCAATGGCTTCTATTCCCCAATGGGATTTATTGGTTGTAAACCGATTATACGCTCTGAGTACTTCAACACCGGCTTCCGAAGCAACTTGGTCGAGCGCCAATGGCAGCCCAACAAACCCTATATAAGAATAATTGTTGTTCTAGTCACCAGACACCACCACCACCCACCGCCCACTCCACTTGCCCATATTTAAAGTCACTCTGGCCCATCCCCAAGATGCGCTCAGCAGCGCCGTTCCATTTATTTCATTAGTGTCGTGTCCCCCTTCTTCACATCGCGCTGATACGCCTTATTGTTGGTGTTATCCTTGCATGGCTGAAGCGCTGTTGCTCCGTTACTGTTAAAATTACACATTTTTGTGGTTGCTTCCTGTTGTGCGTGCGTCTTGGGATTAGCTGGCCTTTGTCCTTGTCCCAGACCTGGTTCGGCTTGCTGTTTAAATACCGTTTAACAATTTCCCGTCGGCGAGCAGTGGCAATCTTGTTTGTGCCTTTCAGCTAATAGCAAATGAGCAAGACCTACCTACACTCATAAAAGATTATGTCTAAGTTTTAGAATTTTGTCTAAAAATGTAATGCATATAAATTAAGATACAAATATCAACTAACATTTTTTTAAATACGTATTGGAAATTACCCTTAAACCGGACATGATGCATTTCTAAACTAAGCAAGGCTGCAACTTGCAAATTTTTGTGATTTGGTTTCAGTCTACTATACGCTCATACGTTATGAAAAATTAAGTGAAATGCGAAAGTGAGCCTAATAAGGCCTAATAAGATAGATTTACATTATTTTTAGATTTATTAAATAAATTTCAATAAAAATGAAATATCGTTGGTCTAATTTTTTAACCCAAATATCGACCATATTGTTTACTCTTTTTTTATTAACAATACAGTAAAAAATAAAAATTGGAAAGTTGTAAAAATTAATAAAACATCTCCCATATCAATCAAAATAACAAAAAAATAATAAATAGGAAAAATCATTCTATAACAGTTTGAAAGAGTTTTTTACTAGTGTATGCTTCTACCCTCGTATCCGATTTCGTTGGTTATCATGGATGCATGTACATATGTATGTATTTTCTCTTGTTAGTTAAGGCTTGACGAAATACATCAACTCCTTTGGGACTAGTGATTATCAAACAATTTGCCCGCATTATGTTCTTATGTTTGACTGGAATCATTCAAATTATTATTCAATAAAGTAAGTATTGAGGTAAATCAACGAAAAAATAACGCAGAATTTGAAATGGTGTGCATACCCCTTACAAAAATAAATTGGTTCAGGATCAAGTCCTTTGAAAGTGAAAACTTAGAAAATTGGAGCTGTTGGGCGTAGTTTGTCAAAATGTTCTAGTTTTTAGCCTGATTTAAATCTTGTAAAATGAATGACACCCATCCTGCAGTAAATCCGATGCTCCGTTTAAAAATTAAACGGAAAACGGCAAGACAAAGTTTGAACACTCTTGGCAATTTTTATACCCTTGCAGAGGGTATTATAATTTCAGTCAAAAGTTTGCAACGCATTGAAGGAGACATTTTCGACCCTATAAAGAACATAGGTTATTGATCAGCATCACCAGGAGAGTCAACTAGCCATGTCCGTCTATCCGTCCGTCGGTTTCCACGCATACTAGTCCCTTGTACTAAAAACAATGAAGTTGTGTCGATTTTGCGCTGCATTTTGCCGTAGTTTCTATGGCAGCTATATGATATTGTTGTCCAATTTTGACAAATCTGAAAGCGTTATTCTGATATAGTAAATAATTACTATATCTCAAAGGAAAAGTTTGATAAATAGAAAAAAAAGCAAAATACATTTTTTTTCATTTATATTTTTTTAAATTTTTTGATTCTTTTATGGGAGTTATATGGTATAAATGTACGATTTTAATTAATTAAAATCTAAATGCCATAGTATTTAAATATTACCAAATCCCAAAGTAAAAAAAAATAAATAACAGACTTATTTACCACCTGCAATAGAAATACAACTTTTGGGAAAGTTTCAAGCAAATAGCTTTAAAACTGAGGGACTAGTTTGCGTAGAAGCGGACGGTCAGACGGACATGGCTAGATCGCCTCTTCTGGTAATGCTGATCAAGAATATATATACTTTATAGGGTCGGAAATGTCTCCTTCACTGCGTTGCACCTTTTGACTGAAATTATAATACCCTCTGCAAGGGTATAAAATAGAACAAGAAAGGAAAGCTAACTTCGGGCAGAGCCGAAGTTGATATATATACTAGGCTTTAAAGTAGTACTCAGATCGAGAGAGAGAGGCAAAAAGCTGCCGTTCACTTTTCGTCAGGCTTTTTTTCACCTCGGTACTCAGATCGACGAAAAATATACCATAAAATGAAATGAACTTTGGGTGTACCCTAGCGAAAAGAATAAAGCCTAGTACTCAGATCGACAAACGAGTATGCTAGCGTAAAAACTTTAATCTTTCCAGTGTGACCAAAATTTCGACAGTTCATCAGAATTAAGCGTGCTACGGTCGTACTGTCAATCAGCTGGGTTTATTGACAAGCAGATAAAATTCAAATATCGTATTTTCCGGAAAGAGCCTTTAAAAGTTATTATTAACTACCTGACGAAAAGTGAACGCCAGCTGTTTGTCTCTCGCTCTCTCTCATGTCTGGCGGACAGTTTTCGTCGATCTGAGTCCTAGGCTTTAAGCTTAGGTTTTCGTCGATCTGAGTACTAGGCTTTAGGCTTAAGTTTTCTTAAGCCTAGTACTCAGATCGACGAAAACTGTCCGCCAGTCATGAGAGAGAGCGAGAGGCAAACAGCTGGCGTTCACTATAGGATATAGCTGCCATATAACTGATTGATCAGAAATGCCATAACTTTGGTGTTTGTAAATTTGGGTTTTATTTTTGGCCAATCAATCCGACCTACTAAATTTCATAAGGATCGACCGACTATATCCTATAGCTGCCATATACCTTACCGATTGGAAATGCCATAACTTTGGTGTTTGTTTAGTTAGAAAGTTGGAATTTTCTATGGGTTTTATTTTTGGCCAATCAAACCGACCTACCAAATTTAATAAGGATCGGCCGACTATATCTTAGAGCTGCCATATAGCTGAACGATTGGAAATGCCATAACTTTGGTGTTTTTAAAGTTAGAAAGTTCGCATTTTTATCAGTGTTAAGAATGCATTATATGAATAATTTTGGAGAATGTAATTTAATGTAATATTCTGCAAGGGTATATCAACTTCGGCTCCGGCCGAAGTTAGCTTTTAATGAGTATTAAGAATGCATCATATGAATAATTTTTGGAGATTATAATTTACAGAATATTCTGCAAGGGTATATCAACTTCGGCTCCGGCCGAAGTTAGCTTTCCTTTCTTGTTACAGATCAAGTTGTAAAACGCTGCTCGTCGGATCTAAGAAGATTTTTTTTCGAAGAATTGTGCTAATATCTTTTCGACTAATAAGATCCCTTGAGTTGACTATGTCCTATAGCTGTCATATATCTATTATTTATAGGCTTACATGTACGCTGTCATCATTTTCGTCAAACTGTAAGGTTATTGTAATATCGGCATTTCGAATTAAGCTACATTCTGATTTTAATACCTTGCAGAGAGTAATTTCAGCCAAAAGTTTGCAGGTCATATACCTACATTACTGCAAAATTAACAATCGGGGAAAACTGAAATAAAATTATAACTTTGTTGTTTCTTAACAAATACCGGAATATCGACAAAGCTTTATTTTTTAAGCATAAAAATCGAAATAACAAATATTTAGTTTATTTTGTAAATGTAAACATAATCTCATAGTCTCAGGTATAATAATTTATAAATTAATTTTTTTATAAATATGAATAGGATTTTTAGAAAAGTTGGGTTGGACATCGAAAGCATAATTAAATTGGCATCGACTCTTCATGGTTGCATTTGAAATCACTTCACAACTTTAACCGCTCATATCTAAAGATGGAACTTAATCAAATATAACAATCTATCAAACTAAAGATTATTATCGCCATAAAATAAAATCTCCCTAGTACTTGTTTTCAAAAACTATTTACCCTAAAAAATTTCTATAAAGTGAAAACTTCTTTCTAAAAATTCTCAATCTAACCCTGACTTTCACAATTGTGCTTTTCTTTACAGTTGAAATCAAAATTGGTACTTATAAGAAAAACAAAATGCTTCTTACAATTAAAGATTTGTATATATGTGCCATAATATGTTTATTATACCCTTGCAGATTGTATTATAAGTTATAAAAGTGTGCAACGCAGTGAAGGAGACATCTCCGATCCTATAAAGTATATATATTATTGATCAGGATCGCGTCCTGAGTTAATATAAGCATGTCCGTCTGTACATCTGCCTGTCTGTCCGTCTATCTGTTTCGAACTAGTCTCTCAGTTTTAAAGATATCGAATTGAAACTTCGCACACACACTTCGTTCCTTTGCACGCAGTATATAAGTCAGAACGGGTTTTATATTTGGCCAATCAATCCGACCTACCAAATTTCATAGGGATCGGCTGACTATATCATATAGCCGCCATATAACGGATTGATCGGAAATGCCATAACTTTGGTGTTTTTAAACTTTGGAAGTTGGGATTTTCTATGGGTTTTATTTTTGGCCAATCAATCCGACCAACCAATTTTCATAAGGATCGGCCTACTATCTCCTGTAGCCGCCATATAACTGATTGATCGGAACTGCCATAAGTTTGGTGTTTGTAAAGTTAGGAAGTTGGGATTTTTTATGAGTATTAAGAATGCATCATATGAATAATTTTGGGGAATATAATTTACAGAATATTCTGCAAGGGTACATCAACTTCGGCTCCGCCCCGAAGTTAGCTTTCCTTTCTTGTTATACCCTTGCAGAGGGTATTATAATTTTGGTCAAAAGTGTGCAACGCAGTGAAGGAGACATCTCCGACCCTATAAAGTATATATTTTCTTGATCAGGATCACCTCCTGAGTTGATATAGCCATGTCCGTCTGTCCGTCTGTCCGTCTGTCTGTCCGTCTGTCTGTTTCTACGCAAACTAGTCTCTCAGTTTTAAAGCTATCGAATTAAAACTTTGCACACACCCTTCTTTCCTTTGCACGCAGAATATATGTCGGAACGGCCGGGATCGGCCGACTATATCCTATAGCTGCCATATAACTGATTGATCGTAAATGCCATAACTTTGGTGTTTGTTAAGTTAGGAAGCTGGAATTTTCTATGGGTTTTATATTTGGCCAATCAATCCGACCTACCAAATTTCATATCCTATAGCTGCCATATAACTGATTGATCGGAAATGCCATAACTTTGGTGTTTGTAAAGTTAGGAAGTTGGGATTTTCTATGGGTTTTATATTTGGCCAATCAATCCGACCTACCAAATTTCATAAGGATCGGCCGACTATATCCTATTGCCGCCATATAAATGATTGATAGGAATGCCATAACTTTGGTGTTTGTAAAGTTAGGAAGTTGGGATTTTCTATGGGTTTTATTTTTAGCCAATCAATCCGACCTACCAAACTTAAAAAGGATCGGCCGACTATATCCTATAGCTGCCATATAACTGAACGATTGGAAATGCCATAACATTGGTGTTTTTAAAGTTAGAAAGTTGGGATTTTTTATGAGTATTAAGTTGCATCATATGAATAATTTTGGAGAATATAATTTACAGAGTATTCTGCAAGGGTATATCAACTTCGGCTCCGCCCGAAGTTAGCTTTCCTTTCTTGTTTAAGTTAAGTTTGTTTTCCTTATTCTAAAAGGTTTAAAAGACTTGTTAAGTCAGACAAATCGATTTTTGGAAAATCCCACAGTGGTATGCTAAGCAGAATGTTTTTCTGTGAGATGTTTCGATCTTTGCATTAAATTCGTTACTGTGTTAAAACTTTAGATTGATACGAGTAAAACTTACGAAGTTATGGGCAGTTGAACATAGGTAAGTTAGCTCGTTTTTTATTCGATTTTTGGGTGTCCCAAACTTTCAAACGATGAAAAGTTGCCATTTGCAAAGTCGGTGCACACGATCCTGCAAAATCTACCGGATAAATCGATTTTAAATTTTGCACTGTACTTTTTTACTAAATTCCTCAAGTAACTCTGTCGAGTTTTTATACCGTTGCAGAGTATTATAATTTTGGTCAAAAGTGTTCAACGCAGTAAAGGAGACATCTCCGACCCTATAAAGTATATATATTCTTGATCAGGATCACCTCCTGAGTTGATGTAGCCACGTTCGTCTGTCCGTCTGTCTGTTTCTACGCAAACTAGTCTCTCAGTTTTAAAGATATCGAATTGAAACTTAGCACACACCCTTCTTTCCTTTATATTTTTATTATTATTTTTACAACAACAAATAACTCAGATTTTTGGCGAAAATCGAGGTATTTAACTTTCAAGTGCCTTTAAAAATCGGACAAAAAATAAAAACTCTTTAAATAATGACATTTGATTTTTCAATTCAGATGATTCTGTGATTAGTTACGATGTGCACCGCAAAACGCCTTTTTTTCGAGATGTCGGCTCACATTTCAATATTTTTTAATACCAATATTGTGGAAAACAAAAATTTTACTGCTACTATTCGTATTGCTAAATGCTAAGAAAAGACCGATTTGCAGCGAATTAATTCCTCCTTCAAACTTTATTTCCTTTTAAAATCTTAATTTCACTGCTGTGTGGTTTCGGAAACGTAAGGCCAAATAAAAATGGAAAACGTGAATTTTGCACCTGTTTCTCTTCCATTCAAACACGTTTTAACTTTGAGATGGAGTTCGATAGCTATTCAAGAATTTGTTAAGTCATACTGGCAAGAGGCGTTCCGATAGCAATTAATGGTTGCTTAACCATCTTTATAAAGACCGCATAAGGATTCTTTTTTCTTTTCTAAAAGATCAGAAGAATTCTAATAGATAAATGGTATGACTTACCTATCTTAATAAAATTAACAAAGCATTTCTAAAATTCCATAGATATTTACTTTTTTTTATTTATTTATAATACTTTTTATAAAGCTAAATAATGTTAAATCAAGATAAGACCTTAATCAGTTCGCACAAGATGTGATAATTTGACATTGGTCTGAATTTTGAAGGCAAATACCACAAAATATTAGATTAAGAAACTATTAAATTTGTAAAGGTATAAAAACTAGATATAAAATATGTTGCGAATATGTAAAATGTGTCGGAAATATCATCAATTATTCATCGCATTTTAATCAGCCAAGCATTGCATTTTCATCAGTAAATTATAATCCATTTTTATACCCTTGCAGAGGGTATTATAATTTCAGTCAAAAGTTTGCAACGCAGTGAAGGAGACATTTCCGACCCTATAAAGTATATATATTCTTGATCAGCATCACCAGGAGAGTCGATCTAGCCATGTCCGTCTGTCCGTCTGTCCGTCCGTTTCTACGCAAACTAGTCCCTCAGTTTTAAAGCTATCTGCTTGAAACTTTCCCAAAAGTTGTCTTTCTATTGCAGGTAGTATATAAGTCGGAACGAGCCGGATCGGGCGACTATATCATATAGCTGCCATATAACTGAACGATCGGAAAAGCCATAACGTTGGTGTTTTTAAAGTTAGGAAGTTGGGATTTTCTATGAGTTTATTTTTGGCCAATTAATCCGACCTACCGAATTTCATAAGGATCGGACGACTATATCCTATAGCCGCCATATAACTGATTGATCGGAAATGCCATAACTTTGGTGTTTGTAAAGTTAGGAAATTGGGATTATCTATGGGTTTTATTTTTGGCCAATCAATCCGACCTACCAAATTTCATAAGGATCGGCTGACTATATCCTATAGCTGCCATATAACTGAACGATTGGAAATGTCATAACTTTGGTGTTTTTAAAGTTAGGAAGTTGGGACTTTTTATGAGTATTAAGAATACATCATATGCATAATTTTGAAGAATATAATTTACAGAGTATTCTGCAAGGGTATATCAACTTCGGCTCCGCCCAAAGTTAGCTTTCCTTTCTTGTTTTTAATGAAACCATGTCAGGGCAAGTCGAGCATCTCGCTCACAAGTTAGACAAGTTAGTAAAAATGGCTCTTATAAGTAACTATTAAAATATACACACATCTTGAAGAGAGGAAACTCAACCATTTCATAAACAACGCTATAGTTGAGTTCCCTTTCTGCATGGTACAGAAATTCTTTCTTTCTAAAAATATGATGATATTTTAATGGTATACCATTTACCTTACATAAAAGGTGCAACAAACTGCGTTTCGCTTCGAACATGGGTTCGATAAATAAGACAGGCGTTTTGTTTAAAACAAAATATTAAATTTTTTAAATCTTTTGGCAGAGATTAAGAATAAAATAAAATAAAATTGTGTTCCAGTTGTAACATAAAATAACAGTTTGTGGGTAAATCTCGAATTATAATCCGGACGGGCACACGAAATGTGTATATGGTTTATTTACATAAAGGCCCACGTTTAACAAAGAACAATTATAAGTGGTTTTCATTAGGCTGGCATTCTAAAGAACCCCATATAGCTTCATAATAGATGTCATTGTAATCTCCTCCAATTTTAAAAAGAAAGTGTCGAGTACAAACAATAATAATGATTTGTACAAACTGCTCACTCATACTGTATTTCAGTTTTGGTAAGATGATATGGAAGTATTAAATGACAAAGGGGATTATTTGGCAAATCTTAATCGCATTGCTGAAATCTTTCAAGTGGTTTTGCGGCTGGCAATCCAAAAAGGTGCCAAGTCTGGCTAGAAGTCGAGAAGATTAAGAATTTAACAATGTGCATGCGTTCATTGCTCATCAACAATAGTTAGGTAGATTTTAAAAAATACAACTGTTCAAAATATAAATACCAATAAACCTCTACTTAGATCGCTTCTGAAGTATGCTCAAAGAATTTTCCAGGAAAGGTGTAAAAAGAAAAAGTTTGAAAATCCTTAATGATATTTTCTGTCGTTCACTTATGGGCAATTCCATCTTAACAACTTCAAGATTAACGAGAACGGAAGCTAGTTTTGGCAAGCCCAAGTTTAAATACCCTTCCAGGTTTTTTTAAAAATAAAAACCAATTTTCGCCTTCTCACGTTGGCTCACTATGACCCTTTCTCGTCATACTTTCAAAATTGTTAGTACAGATAAAGGGCCTGCTAAGAGACCCGGACTCTCCTTTAACCCTCAACGCACACACCTCCGTTTTTTAAAACAACGCACACACTGGGTGTTTTCACACATTCGACTTTGCCCGTTAATAACTTTACTTGTAATTGTCCGATTTTCAAAAACTTTTTTTTTGTAATATGGATAATTTTCTCAAGAATAAAATGGTATAAGCTGTGGTATAAGTTGTAAATTTAATTTTTCATACTTTAATTCGTAAAAAGCTGATTGGTGTTTATGAAAAAGTCACTTTTTTTTCAAATGGCGCTGGGTGAAATTCACCCAGTGTGTGCGTTGAGGGTTAAGGTTTTTTCGGCTCGACAAAATTAAAACTGATTTCGGAAGCCATATTAAGAAGAAGAGAAGGCACAGCTTAGTTTTATTTATTCAATCATTGCAATTCGTTTCTTTTGTGCCTTACAACGAAATCGCGCTATTTAGTCCTGATCGTTCGTTTGGCAGGATATAGGATATAGTAAACATATATTTACACATATGGCCGTGGCAGCCAGTCTTCGTCGCCCCTTCGAAAAAAGGTGGTGTTCACCTAAAATCAGGCATTGGGGTACTTTATCTATAGTTAAAACAAAACCCCTTTTAAGGAGGTAAAAGGGTCGTGACGATCACACTTTTACCATACAAAATTTCTGATATCAAATTATTAACGATTTTCGTTCAGCATTCTACTAAAAAATTCCATTTTTAAAATGTTCGATTTTCCTATGGGAGCTATATGATATAGTCGCTCGATCCGGCTCGTTCCGACTTTTATGCTACCTGCAATAGAAAGACAACTTTTGGAAAATTTTCACATTAAATGTTTAGCGGCTTACATATTATGTAGATTCAATAGCATCCATGACATATCGTGCATAAAAATAGTACCAAGCATAGTTGTCTACGAAAAGACAAATTGAGCAATATTAATATATATAGTGCAAACAGGAGCGCAATATTCTAAATTAGTACGGACAAGGGAAGTAAATAACAATTTAGTTGTGTAAAGATTAGTTACTATTTAATTCAGAACAAGAAAGGAAAGCTAATTTGCAGAATATTCTGTAAATTATATTCTCCAAAATTATTCATATGATGCATTCTTAACACTCATAAAAATCCCAACTTCCTAACTTTAAAAACACCAAAGTTATCACATTTCAAATCGTTCATGTATATGGCAGCTATAGAATATAGTCGGCCGATCCTTATGAAATTTAATATTTCGGATTGATTTGGCAAAAATAAAACCCATAGAAAATCCCAACTTCCTAACTTAACAAACACCAAAGTTATAGCATTTCCGATCAATCAAGATATAGTCTGCCGAACTTTGGTGTTTTTAAAGTTAGGAAGTTGGGATTTTTTATGAGTATTAAGAATGCATCATATGAATAATTTTGGAGAATATAATTTACAGAGTATTCTGCAAGGGTATATCAACTTCGGCTCCGCCCGAAGTTAGGTTTCCTTTCTTGTTATACCCGTTACTCGTAGAGTAAAAGGGTATATTGTATTCGTGCAAAAGTATGTAACAGCTAGAAGGAAGCGTTTCCGACCCTATAAAGTATATATATTCTTGATCAGGATCACTAGCCGAGTTGATCTAGCCATGTCCGTCTGTCCGTCTGTCTGTCTGTCCGTGTCTGTCTGTCTGTCTGTCTGTCTGTCTGTCTGTCTGTCTGTCTGTCTGTCTGTCCGTATGAACGCTGAGATCTCGGAAACTATAAAAGCTAGAAGATTGGCATTTTGCATGTAGATTTTAGAAGTTCCTACGCAGCGCAAGTTTGTTTCAAAATGATGCCACGCCCCCTTTAACGCCCACAATAAATACGATTTTAAAAATTTAAATATTTCGGAAAAGTAAAAATGCAGTTTTATTGTGTTTATCAATACCTATCGAAATGTAGAAGAAATTTTTCAAATCGGACCATTCGTTAAAAAGTTATGCGTGATCAAAGTTTCTTTCTCCATCTCCCTCGCACTCCCTTTACCTGAGTAACGGGTATCTGATAGTCGGGGCACCCGACTATAGCGTTCTCTCTTGTTTTAGACTTATTTGTATTATCAGAATTATATTTTTTCTTTTCACAATCATATTCAAGACCTTAAATGGAAATGGTTATTCTTGTCAATGTTATTCTTGAACATAAAGTAGTCACCATATTTCACCACAATTTTTATTTTTTCGGAACTCAAAGCGATTTAACGATTTACTCGCTGTCTGTGTCACTAAGATACAATTAAAATTCAAGGAATTATATGTTTATTTTGGGTTTTAATTCTGCCGTATAATTGTTTTGCAGTAGAAAACATAGGACACCGCAGTAGGATTCTACTCCACGATGGACGTCTCGACAGTGTCTTATGACTACTTAAAACGCTGACGTGGCAACGGTCGGACCAGCCATAAAACAATGTAGAGACGCCTATCGTCGATTCAAGTCCTTTTGCGGTGTTCTACGTTTTCCACACGACAATAGTCGTTCCATTTATTAACAAAACAAAATCATTTACCAATTTAGATGATTATTTTATAAGAAAGGGTAACACCAAAATTGTTTAATTCAATAATACAAATTGGGTTGCTACATAATAATAAATAAACAAATTCCAAGCCAATGTTTAACCACTTTTGATTGGAATTCGAATGAATTCGTTCTTCTTCTCTGAACAAAAAAAAAGATCTTAAAATAATGTTATAAATTGTCAAATTGTTTAATTGTTACTATTCTAGCAAGGCCATTTTAAGCTACAATAAATTAGACAATGATAAAATATTGGTATGTGAACGTCATCCTGCCGTAGTACTCATAAACATTTCCGTCACCATTTTTGTATACCCTTGCAGAGGGTATTATAATTTTGGTCAAAAGTGTGCAACGCAGTGAAGGAGACATCTCCGACCCTATAAAGTATATATATTCTTGATCAGGATCGCGCCCTGAGTTGATATAAGCATGTCCGTCTGTCTGTCTGTCGGTTTCTACGCAAACTAGTCTCTCAGTTTTAAAGCTATCGAATTGAAACTTTGCACACACAAGTCGGAACGGCAGAGATCGGCGGACTATATCCTATAGCTGCCATATAACTTATTGATCGGAAATGCCATGACTTTGGTGTTTGAAAAGTTAGGAAGTTGGGATTTTCAATGGGTTTTATTTTTGGCCAATCAATCCGACCTACCAAATTTTTAGCCGCCATATAAGTGAACGATTGGAAATGCCATAACTTTGGTGTTTAAAAAGTTAGGAAGTTGGAATTTTTAATGGGTTTTATATTTGGCCAATTAATCCGACTTATTAAATTTTATAAGGATCGGCCGACTATATCCTATAGCCGCATATGTAACTGATTGATCGGAAATGCCATAACTTTGGTGTTTGTAAAGTTAGAAAGTTTGAATTTTCTAGGGGTTTTATTTTTGGCCAATCAATCCGACCTACCAATTTCATAAGGATCGACCGACTACATCCTTAGCTGTCATATAACTGAACGATTGGAAATGCCATAACTTTGGAGTTTTTAAAGTTAAGAAGTTCCAATTTTTTATGAGTATTAAGAATGCAATATATGAAACATTTTGGATAATTTAATTTACAGAATATTCTGCAAGGGGATATCAACTTCCGCTCCGCCAGAAGTTAGCTTTCCTTTCTTGTTATATAGGAAATTTTTCGTTATTAAAGAGATTTATTTGTCATTACTTAAGTACATTTAACATATATTAAATTAAATTATTTAATCTTACTGTTAATAATAATTTTTGGAACTCGGTAAAGTGGTACTAAAATATTTTTTGATAATCAAAAAATATGGAACATTGGTTCGTCGTGTCGACGGTTTTTCTTTTATTGGCATGTTTTCAAAAACAGTTTAATTAAAACGTAAGCCCGTATATGTATAAGCAATCTGGTGCCGTTTTTATTGATTACCCACAATGCAAATTCGGTATACCTTGATCCCATTCATATAAAAGAAAATTATATAAAGCTGTATATGTGTGTATGGAATCTATACACTGCAGTGTTTACAATAGGAATTAAACGTAATGCAAGTTGTTCTCGATTTTCTTCCCTGCTCGGAAGTGCGGGTGTTAGAACAAGATAGGTGTAGGTGTGTTTGCTTTGTTCAAGTCCCTTTCCCACCTTTCAGTGGACCCAAAAGAGATAGCGCTAATACCGGAACAGACTGCAGAGGACCGGCCAAATATCGCCGACTATAACTGAATACCACCCCCAGAGCGCAGAGTGAATCTGGCCAATGGAAAACGACAGTTCAGGGCGGGGCGTGGCCGGCTAAGACCATCCATACCGCTGGCACCCTTGTGCCCAGGTCTTCAGCCATTTTGGCCGTACTCAGACATAGTTTGAACTTCGCGTCGACCACACGTTCCTGATTTCATTTAAATTTTCAATTGATGTCCCAGCAAATAAAATATTTACAATACATATTGTGGTAAAATTTTGTGTACTACATAAAAACCAGTGCTTCTGAAGTGGTTCCGAATAATTAGTGTTATTAATATATACATAAATTTGTATGGTAAATGATTACCTGTGAAAGTGATTACGCTTAATAACGGTTAACACTAATCAATACCCTGAAGATAACGTGAATTTATGCGGACATGCTGAAATTATATCGTACCGTTTGCGCAAATAAATTGTAAGTTAAGACAGAAAAAGTCAACTCGGGTTTCAAAAATTTTAAACTTACCGTACCCCCAAAAAAATAGTCATAGAAAGTTTAGTTTCATGAATTCTGCACTATTGAATTTTAAAAATTTGTTAATGTAATGATTCGATAGTATTAAAATACAACTTTCGAAGTCATCAAATAATGGCGTTAACATGCCTTTAGTATACATGTTAAAATGTTAGTATAACACTTATACTATTTGTTGAGAGCTGTATTATACATTAAACCATATTCAGTTTTTGTGTGGAAGTGCCTCCCCATAAACGGAACACCGAATTTTTTTTCATATTTATTTTTACTTATTTATTATTTTTATTAAAATGAGTATACATATATTCTTATATTTATATAATTTTGTTCTTACTTAGCTATCAAAAGTGCTGTTGTGTTTGAAAAGCTGAAAACAATTTAATTTGTAATTAAAACGTAAAAGTAATTATACAAATAAATAGAATTTGTTTGACTGATCTACAAACGTTGTGCATTATGAAATCTTAAAGATATACATCATTTTAATTTCTTAGGAATGGTTATCACTCATTTTTCTCACGCGTATCGATACAAACACGTAACTACATACATATGTGTATGTATATCTGTATATCTGTACTTGTAAGCATCACAATTTGCGTGCATTTTTTACACTACTATAATAACGTTAATTTAATTCGTTTTATTTATACACAATTTACCTATAAACCATTAGGAACAAAATGTTATTGGCCTTCTTTTTAAAACAATCGTATTAAACTTACGTGCTTCACCTGCAAAAATGCATGCATGTAAAGCATGGGCATTATAATATGTAAAATGAAGTTACTAAGTACAGGAATATATATTATAGATAATATATTAATACTGATTTTCTGTATCCTGCCTGTAGTTTTTTTTTGAAACCATTGTACATATGTACTCTTGATTCTTTTTTTTCACCAAAAAATATTTTCTTTTGTTTATGACTGTTGATACCTTTCTTTTACATGAAATTTATTAACGTAAGCTTTTTTTAACAGGATACAAGGATATTTATTGAATTCTTAACCTAACCAATATTTTGACTTGACGGTCAAAAAATTAAATAACCTTTTTTTATACCCTTGCAGAGGGTATTATAATTTTGGTCAAAAGTGTGCAACGCAGTGAAGGAGACATCTCCGACCCTATAAAGTATATATATTCTTGATCAGGATCACATCCTGAGTTGATATAGCCATGTCCGTTTGTCCGTCTGTCTGTTTCTACTAGTCAGTTTAAAAGCTATCGAATTGAAACATTGCACACACCCTTCTTTCCTTTGCACGCAGTATATATGTCGGAACGGCCGGGATCGGCCGACTATATCCTATAGCTGCCATATAACTGATTGATCGGAAATGCCATAACTTTGGTATTTGTAAAGTTAGGAAGTTGGGATTTTCTATGGGTTTTATATTTGGCCAATCAATCCGAACTACCAAATTTCATAAGGATCGGCCGACTATATCCTATAGCTGCCATATAATAACGATTGGAAATGCCATAACTTTGGTGTTTTTAAAGTTAGGAAGTTGGGATTTTTATGAGTATTAAGAATGCATCATATGAATAATTTTGGTATAATTCTGCAAGGGTATATCAACTTCGGCTCCGCCCGAAGTTAGCTTTCCTTTCTTGTTTGAATCCAAATTAGTTCTTCGTGTGAATTGGAATTGAATAATAAATATAATCTATCTGTAATAATATTTTATAATACAAATTTTATATTAAAACTATTAGTATTTAAAAGGCATTACTTGATCAAGTTCTAATCCATCGGCTTAAAACATTAACAGTATATTCAAAGTACATTTATCTATCGACTCACGTATATTACTTACTTATTTTATCTAGATAAAATAAATCTTTAAAAAAAGATAAAGGTATTTTAAACACACGAGTTTGAATGATTTTCTAAAAAAATATATATAATTTTTTTCAAGTTTCAAACGATTTATAAAGATTTTGGTTTTTGAAGATTATTTTGTCAGCATTTTTCTTTCGGAAACTGATAACAACAAAATAGTTCGAAGTGATCAAGCTGCTTAGTTTTTATACCCTTGCAGAGGGTATTATAATTTTGGTCAAAAGTGTGCAACGCAGTGAAGGAGACATCTCCGACCCCATAAAGTATATATATTCTTGATCAGGATCACCTCCTGAGTTGATATAGCCATGTCCGACTATATCCTATAGCTGCCATGTAACTGATTGATCGGAAATGCCATAACTTTGGTGTTTGTAAAGTTAGGAAGTTGGGATTTTCTATCGGTTTTATATTTGGCCAATCAATCCCACCTACCAAAATTCATAAGGATCGGCCGACTATATTCTATAGCCGCCATATAACTGATTGATCTGAAATGCCATAACTTTGGTGTTTATTAATTTAGGAAGTTGGGATTTTCTATGGGTTTTATTTTTGGCCAATCAATCCGACCTACCAAAGTTCATAAGGATCGGCCGACTATATCTTATAGCTGCCAAATAACTGAACGATTGGAAATGCTATAACTTTGGTGTTTTTAAAGTTAGGAAGTTGGGATTTTTTATGAGTATTAAGAATGCATCATGAATAATTTTGGAGAATATAATTTACAGAGTATTCTGCAAGGGTATATCAACTTCGGCTCCGCCCGAAGTTTGCTTTCCTTTCTTGTTAGGAAATCTAATTTAACAAGAAAGGAAAGCTAACTTCGGGCGGAGCCGAAGTTGATATACCCTTGCAGAATACTCTGTAAATTATATTCTCCAAAACTATTCATATGATGCATTCTTAATACTCATAAAAATCCCAACTTCCTAACTTTAAAAACACCAAAGTTATGACATTTCCAATCGTTCAGTTATATGGCAGCTATAGGATATAGTCGGCCGATCCTTATGAAATTTGGTATGTCGGATTGACTGGCCAAATATAAAACCCATAGAAAATCCCAACTTCCTAACTTTACAAACACCAAAGTTATGGCATTTCCGATCAATCAGTTATATGGCAGCTATAAGATATAGTCGGCCGATCCCGGCCGTTCCGACATATAACTGCGTGCAAAGAAAAGAAGGGTGAAAAACAGCTGACTGAGTGCGCCGGCCATTTCCATTTGCAAGAGTTTTATTCGCCAAGTTTGATGTCGACCTGATACTTTTCTTTGTAACCAAAACTAAGATACAATTTGATCAGCATCCGTCAAGTCAAATTAGCTATACTTTTAGGTTTAGATATTAGTTTTGGCCTCGTAACAATACCGAGCCTAACAAAAATATATGTGCCCCTTCTCATAATTTTCTTTCATATTATTCCACATACCGATCGTCGTAAATATTGATTTACGTAAAATCTGAAGAGTACTCTTACTATATCATTCAAAACAAACAAAAACTGCACATCACTCCGAAAGTGGCGTCAAGAGCAGTACTCATTAACATAAATGGCGAGGATCAACAAATTGAGCATTGGCTATCCCGTAGACCGACCGCACAGTAAGATGAAAAGTAAGACCCTCTTATGGTCTCAGTCAAAAGCCATATCAAACTGTGGTAAATGATCATATGTATGTCGGATGTGGTATTACTTCCTCATACAAAAACAATGTGGAATAAGAGGCTTGGTCGGTGGTTTCTAGTACTCAGATCGAAAAGTGAGTTCGCCAGCGGTAAAACTTTAATCTTTCCCGTGTGAGGTCATCAGAACTAAGTGTGCTACGTTCGTACTATTAATTAGATGGGTTGGTTGACAAACAGCTAATATTCAAGAAACTAATCTGCAAGAAAGGGCTTTAAAGAGATTTCTCAAGTACTTTGGCAAGACAAGTCTGCCGGTGTACACGAAATTAAAAACAACACAATTTAAATTTAAAGGAGTTTATTTAATGATAATTATTTGGTGGTTTGAAGTTCATAGCTTCAAAAAATTAATGCATCGATTTTTTGGGTTTCTTAGGTTTGATCTAAGAAACACTCTGCTCTGACAACTGACACTTCAAAAGATTACACTTTTTAAGCCTAGTACTCAGATCGACGGAAACTGTTCGTAAGTCATGAGAGAGATTAAAATGTTCAGTGGGAACGAAAACTAATTTTAATTAAATTAACTTATTTTATTTTAATTAAACAAAAAAATTATTCTAATTGTGATATTTTTGAAATGTTGTGAAATGTTTGAGTGTTGTTCTTGAAAGCGATGTATATTTTCATTTGAAGTATCTTCAAAAACTATATTACAAACAAATTGACACATATGGGAGTGGCAGTCATCTCGGCACATCTTCGAATAAAGGAATAAAGGTCATTTAACAAATATATTTCAAACGCAGTACTAAAATCACGAAATAATCGCGGAACCGGTTTTTTAGCTTTGGCGCTGTTCTCCGATTGGAAAGATGGCATTCGCGTAAATGTCAATTAAAATTGTTTTTTTTTAATCTAAAATTAAAACGCGCTGTTCAATCGTTTTAACCGCTGCACTTCTTCAGATTTACTCCGATGTACATGAAATTTTGACACAAGAATCTCAAAATAATGTAGATTAACTCTAGCCCCCCCCCCCTTTATTTATAGTATGCTTTTTAAAGTTTTGTTGTTTTCGAAGAATTATTCGATAATCTCGATGATTTTACCTAATAAGATCGATTGAGGTAACTAAGCGATTGGTAAAAATATTATATATAAATCAAAATTAAAAAAAACAAGAACGGAAGCAAACTACGGCAAGAAGTTTATATACCTTTTAAGTTATTACAAAACGAATACATTTTGATTTCGATTACTAAAAACAATGAAGCTTCGTCGATTTTGCTGCATTTTGCCATCGTTTTTAAGGCAGCTTTATGATATTGTTGTCCGATTTTGACAAAACTTAACCCTTTCGGGACTACTAAGACAATACGTCACAGCAATTTTCAATCTTCCGTATTTTCATCAATTTTAAAGCGATCGCTTATCTGAATATCTCAAACGAAGCTTTTAGTGCAATATGCAAAATGGACGATGAATTTCACAACTTAGGTAAAATTTCGTCAGTTCGTTTGCCAAATTTGACAAAAACGCATGTGTAAGCTTCAAAGTGCACAATTTTTGCGGTTTTTCTGTGAGAAAAAATATAAAATATATTTTGGAAGCGTTAATAATTGTTGGAAGCGTTGGAAGCACTAATAAATTGTAAGTTATACATGATTTTATAAAAATGGGACTTATAATCCCAATACGTTTTTTAAGTGGGATATATAATCCCAATCAACAGATGTCCAAAAGAAAACTAAATCTTGAGGACGTGGAGCGCATTGTGCTCGAAGAATTGGACTCAGGTGACGATTTTGAAAATTCTGGAAGTGAATTTGTTTGTGAAAGCTCTGAGGAAACAGATTCCGCTTCAGACACTGAGGTTGGTGACAAAATTACCCCTCACGATAATAAAGAAAGCGACGAATCGCAAGGAGTAATAGTCCACTGGGTAAACGTCACTTCTGGAAGTCATCCAGACTTCAAGCCAAAGTTTCAATTTCCATCAGAACGTGAAACAAAAGTTCCGTTGAACATTACTGATGACTGCACTGAGTTTTAAGTGTTTAGCTAGCTCTTTCCATATAGTTTGCGTGTACAAATTGCGGCTTGTACGAATCAGAGATTAACTGCTATGAATCGTCGATTGGATTCAATGCGAGGGCTCACGGATGCTAATGAAATTTAAAGTTTTTCTTGGAGTTACATTAAATATGCATTACAATAAGGTGCCATCACTAAAGGACTATTGGAACAAGAATGAGTCGATTGGAAATTCTGTTCTATCGCTATTCTATTACTAGCATCAAAAATATAATTCAACGACTGCAAAAAGAGCGAGAATGAGACTAAAGACTATTATATTGCTGATACTGTACTTTGTTTCAAATACACAGCTCGTAGCGATAGTCCTTTTCAGTCTGTTGATGAATGTATGGTTAAATTCAAAGGTAGATCAAGCATGAAACAATATTTGCCATAGGCTTCATTGCACTATGGGGTTTTTGAACACTTTATGTGGCATTTAGGCATTTTTTAAAAGTGCTCTAATTTAAAAAAAAACAAGAAAGGAAAGCTAACTTCGGGCGGAGCCGAAGTTGATATACCCTTGCAGAATATTATGTACATTATATTCTCCAAAATTATTCATATGATGCATTCTTAATACTCAAAAAAAATCCCAACTTCCTAACATTAAAAACACCAAAGTTATGGCATTTCCAATCGTTCAGTTATATGGCAGCTATAGGATATAGTCGGCCGATCCTTATGAAATTTGAAAGGTCGGATTGATTGTCCAAAAATAAAACCCATAAAAAATCCCAACTTCCTAACTTAACAAACACCAAAGTTATGGCATTTCCAATCAATCAGTTATATGGCAGCTATAGGATATAGTCGGCCGATCCTTATGAAATTTGTTAGGTCGGATTGATTGGCCAAATATAAAACCCATTGGAAATCCCAGCTTCCTAACTTTACAAACACCAAAGTTATGGCATTTCCGATAAATCAGTTATATGGCAGCTATAGGATATAGTCGGCCGATCCCGGCCGTTTCGACATATATACTGCGTGCAAAGGAAAGAAGGGTGTGTGAAAAGTTTCAATTCGATATCTTTAAAACTGAGAGACTAGTTCGCGTAGAAACAGACAGACGGACAGACAGACGGACAGACGGACATGGCTATATCAACTCAGGAGGTGATCCTGATCAAGAATATATATACTTTATAGGGTCGGAGATGTCTCCTTCACTGCGTTGCACACTTTTGAACAAAATTATAATACCCTCTGCAAGGGTATAAAAATAGTGGGAATGTATTAACAGAACATCAAACTGTCAAAATGTTAATATTTAACAGCATATGTTAGCAGAACAGCGGTAATGTCAGCTGTTGCATCCGAAAGCACCTGCGCTAAGTTTGCCATTTTTTAGAAGCGTTCTGTGACATTAACTTAAAAGACAAAAACAAATGGAAACTGATCTCACAGGTTTGTATTTTATGTTAAAGGTATTAATTGTTTAATTTGTGAGTGCTTATACTAACATTTTGTCATTTTTTAAATGCACCTTAAGCTGAATTTTGAGTAACAAATTTAAACTTTGGGAAGAGTTTAGAAATATAAGTTTGTATTAGTTTTCAGTGCGTCCAAGTGTATGTTGTAGCGTTCTCAACTCTGAGCAAAAAGCTGTTAGTCTTATTGTGCACCTTTCCGCACTATTGGTGCAATTTGAATTTTTCTTAGATAATCACTTTCTCCAACGCCGACTTGGTTGCTGTTTGGAATAGCGAGAAGGGCCGGCTTGAGCAAGAAAGGCAATACAATGTTTGATGAACAAATTATTTATAATATGAGGATCATTTTGATATGTTTGTCCTGTCAGTTGGCCGTCAATTTGGACAAATTCGAATCATTTTGCCTACAAACTGCCGAATTGATATTCGAAATGTATCCGTGGGTGCCGATGAATTTTGAGTTTGATGGAATTTTCTTTTTGCTTTTGTTGCACTTATTATCATCCACTTTTATAGGCATTAAGCAACAAGTTTCATCTCCTTAAATTTCATTAATTTATTTTTAGTTTTAACCGATCGATCCTATGGGAGCTATAGGATATTGTTTCCTGATCCATTTTCACACTATATTTGCCTAGGGACAAATAATTACATCGCTTGGGCAGGAAAAACGCACGAAGATGGAATTCTCGGGCTGCAATACACCTTTGTGTTTTGAATGATTTGCTCCGTTTCACAAATTAAATGAATAAATATTTTTTTTTAAGTATGCAGTAGATCATTTTTTTTAGCCACCTTTCATAATATGAAAAAAACATTTGCCCCAATTATTATACCCTTGCAGAGGGTATTATAATTTCAGTCAAAAGTTTGCAACGCAGTGAAGGAGACATTTCCGACCCTATAAAGTATATATATTCTTGATCAGCATCACCAGGAGAGTCGATCTAGCCATGTCCGTCTGTCCGTCTGTCCGTCCGTCTGTCCGTCCGTTTCTACGCAAACTAGTCCCTCAGTTTTAAAGCTATCTGCTTGAAACTTTCCCAAAAGTTGTCTTTCTATTGCAGGTAGTATATAAGTCGGAACGAGCCGGATCGGGCGACTATATCATATAGCTGCCATATAACTGAACGATCGGAAAAGCCATAACGTTGGTGTTTTTAAAGTTAGGAAGTTGGGATTTTCTATGAGTTTTATTTTTGGCCAATTAATCCGACCTACTAAATTTCATAAGGATCGGACGACTATATCCTATAGCCGCCATATAACTGATTGATCGGAAATGCCATAGCTTTGGTGTTTGTAAAGTTAGGAAGTTGGGATTTTCTAAGGGTTTTATTTTTGACCAATCAATCCGACCTACCAAATTTCATAAGGATCGGCTGACTATATCCTATAGCTGCCATATAACTGAACGATTGGAAATGCCATAACTTTGGTGTTTTTAAAGTTAGGAAGTTGGGACTTTTTATGAGTATTAAGAGTACATCATATGAATAATTTTGAAGAATATAATTTACAGAATATTCTGCAAGGGTATATCAACTTCGGCTACGTCCGAAGTTAGCTTTCCTTTCTTGTTTTGGATTTTAAAATAAGACTCCGTCCCAAAAGGGTTAAAACAAAATTTCGATTTTGATAAAAAGAAAAACAGCAAAATAAATTTTTTTACTTTTATATATTTTAATTTTTTTATTTTTTTTGGGATCTATTTGATATAGATGTCCGATTTTAATTAAATTAAATTTTTTATTGTAATTAACACCGTAATACCATAGTGTTAAAATATTAACAAATCCAAAAGAATAAAAAAAAATTAAAAACTTTAAATTTTTAAATAAATTAGATTTGCATAGTTTCATGTCAATAGCTTTTATACTGCAAAAATGCCATATAAAAATAGAAAAACAAGAGAGAAAGCTATAGTCGGGTGCCCCGACTATCAGATACCCGTTACTCAGGTAAAGGGAGTGCGAGGGAGATGGAGATAGAAACTTTTATCACGCATAACATTTTAACGAATGGTCCGATTTGAAAAATTCCTTCTACATTTCGATAGGTTTTGATAAACACAATAAAACTGCGTTTTTACTTTTCCGAAATATTTAAGTTTTTAAAATCGTATATAAGCGATTGTGGGCGTTAAAGGGGACGTGGCACCTTTTTGAAAAAAACTTGCGCTGCGTAGGAACTCCTAGAATCTGCATGCAAAATGCCAATCTTCTAGCTTTTATAGTTTCCGAGATCTCAGCGTTCATACGGACGGACAGACAGACGGACAGACGGACATGGCTATATCGACTCGGCTAGTGACCCTGATCAAGAATATATATACTTTATAGGGAACGCTTCCTTCTAGCTGTTACATACTTTTGCACGAATACAATATACCCTTTTACTCTACGAGTAACGGGTATAAAAAGGGATATTTTCATAGCAATAATATATAGACGTCCGATCGGCAAGCGCTTTTACCCTGATCAAGATATGCGTAAATAAATAAGACTTAAAAAAATTGATGTCAATAGATTATACACTGCGCGAAATATCCTGAAAAACATCAAATTTGGACCGATTTCACCCTACTGTATCTATGGGAGCTATAGGATATAGACGTCCGATCGGCACGTGCCTTTACCCTGATCAAGGTATACATAAAATCATAAGTTTTGGAAAGATGTATGTCACTACTGCGCGAAATATCCTGAAAAGTATAACATTTTAAGTGATTTCACCCTATTGTTTCTATCGGAGCTATATGATATAGATGTCCGATCGGCGCTTTTACCCTGATTAAGGTATGCATAAAAAAATACGACTTGGAAAGATTCGTGTCAATAGCTTAAATACTGCGCGAAATATCCTGAAAAGCACAAAATTTTAACCGATTTCACTTTATTGTTCCTATGGGAGCTATAGGATATTAAGGCTTGACACTTTCCCAAAAGTTGTCTCTCTATTGCAGGTAGTCTATAAGTCGGAACGAGCCGGAGCTTCTATAGCAACAATCGGAAAAAAAATGTTAAAAAGAATAACTAACAAAGTTTTTAATTTATTTCATTTATTTTAATATTTAAATACTACGGTTTAAATTAAATTTAAATCGAACATCTATATCTTATAGCTTAAATAAGAAAATCGAAAAAATTAAAAAAAAATAAAAATTTAATATAATGTTCATTTTGCTGTTTTTCTGTTTATCAAAATATTTTTTTGAGATATAGTAATTATTTACTATATCAGAATGACGCTTTAAGTTTTGTCAAAATCGGACAACAATATCATATAGCTGTTATAAAAACAATGTAAGATGCAGCGCAAAATCGTCATATGTGGCTTCATGGTTTTTAGTATCGAGATCGCTTGCGGAAAAACTTTAATCTTTCCAGTGTGACTGCATTTTCGAGAGTTCATCAGAATTAAACGTGCTACGGTCGTACTGTCAATCAGGTGGGTTTGTTGACAGAGCCTTTGAAAAAATATTCTCGACTACCTTGGCAAGACAAGTCTGCCTCAGAACAAAGAAAATAAAAAACAATACAATTTAAATTTAATAGTTGATTTTTAATTTAATTGATTATTCGCTAATTTAAAGTTCATAGCTGCACCTAGTTCTAGTAGGCGATTTGTCTAAGTTTTTATACCCTTGCAGAGGATATTATAATTTTGGTCAAAAGTGTGCAACGCAGTGAAAGAGACATCTCCGACCCTATAAAGTATATATATTCTTGATCAGGATCATCTCCTGAGTTGATATAAGCATGTCCGTCAGTCCGCCTGTCTGTCCGTCTGTCTGTTTCTACGAAAACTAGTCTCTCAGTTTTAAAGATGTCGAATGGAAACTATATCCTATAGCTGCCAAAAAACTGATTGATCGGAAATGCCATAACTTTGGTGTTTGTAAAGTTAGGAAGTTGGGATTTTTTATGAGTATTATGAATGCATGATATGAATAATTTTGGAGAATATCAACTTCGGCTCCGCCCGAAGTTAGCTTTCCTTTCTTGTTTATTGTGTTTTTTGTACATTTTTGACCTAAGAAACACTTTGCTTTGACACAGACCCTCAAAAAAACGTTTACCCAAAGTTCATTCCAGCAGACTGGCAACGCTAAGCAATTTTCTGGTATTTTTTCGTCGATCTGAGTACCGGGGTGAAAAAAGAGCCTAACACGAAAAGCGTTCGCCAGCTTTTTGCCTCTCGCTCTCCCTCATAGCTAGGCTTAAGTAAAACAGAAGGCTTATTTACTGAATAGCAGCTTTAAAATAAGGTATTCAAAGTGTGACTTAAAACGAAAAATTAAAAATTTAGCTAAAGTAGGCATCGTTGTTTTCCTTGTTGGCCCATTATAATTTCAAATAATATATATTTATATATATAATATATATCTATATATATAATCGTAATAGTAATGGGCCAACAATGAAAGCAACGCTGCCTAAGGGAACTCATAACAACTTAAAAATTGTTTCCGAAAGAGGCATACAAGCAAAAAAGTAAATTTCAGGTTTTAATGGATAGTCGTACAAGTTTCAAAAAAAGTTTAAATCCGAGACCTTAAAACATATATGAAGACGTAATTTTCTGGTTTTAGGTATAACTATTTTACACTTGCGTTGTAGCTTGACCTAGAATTGCCCAATGACTTTCACTACACAAGCTGTTTTAAAGGCTAAGAAAATAAAAGGAAGATCAACAGAACAGTATAAATCCTTTGTGGTTTATTATACACGTTGAGTAACTTGAATAAATAACTATTTTATTTAATTAATTTAATAAAAACGTCTTTTTTATTTTGAACAGGTTTAACTTAATGATCTTCAAGGACGGAATAAAGAAGGTTCTAGTGTGGATGTAAAAAACCAAATGGCTCACTCTGACTTGGCTGCTTCGCAGGCGACCACTGCCGAGCAGGATCATGGAACCACGTCCAGCAGCGGTCATGTTCCCAAGCAAACGTTGTCCAGCATATATCCACTTGGACCGCAAAGAAATTCACAAACTCAGGCCACGACGATGGCTCTGGAGCAATACCGCCTGCAGCTGTACAACTACGCCCTAAACATTGAACGCTTTCGATGCCCCCAATACGCCGCAGGAGGCGGTGGTGGCACAAGTACTCCGTGGCTGCACTTAAGCCCTTACGGACACCATGGCTCGGGCAACATTCCAGCTGTCAACCGAATGGCCGCACTGTCAACCATTTCCCTCTTCCCCCAAACGCAACGCATTTTTCAACCCGAGGAGCCCAAGCCGCAACACAGCTACATTGGGCTCATTGCCATGGCCATTTTGAGCTCAACTGAAATGAAGTTGGTCCTCTCAGACATTTACCAATACATTTTGGATAATTATCCGTATTTTAGAAGCCGAGGCCCGGGCTGGAGGAACTCCATCAGGCACAACCTCTCACTTAATGATTGTTTTATCAAATCTGGCCGCAGTGCAAATGGCAAGGGCCATTATTGGGCAATACATCCGGCCAACATGGATGATTTTCGCAAAGGAGACTTCAGACGTCGAAAGGCCCAGCGCAAAGTCCGAAAGCACATGGGTCTGTCAGTGGACGATGCCAGTACTGACTCGCCCAGTCCGCCCCCCTTGGATCTCACCACTCCACCTCCGCCCAGCTCTCAGTCAGCCATGCAACTTTCGGCGTTGGGATATCCGTATCACCAACAGTACATAGGCCAGTTCTTTAATCGGGGCTCAGCACACGGTATGCCACAGTACCCCTCCGCAGACCCAGTCGCAGCAATGCAGCGACAACAGCCCAGCCAGCTGGACCAGGTAGTACAACCGGCTCAGGCCCAGCAGTCACATGCCCAGCATCAGCACATTGCCTACATCAACTCCACCACGACAACAACCATTGCGAACATGTTTTCGCAGACTCGGAAGCGTCAGTTTGACGTGGCTTCGCTCCTGGCACCCGATGTCCAGATTGTTGACATTGTCTCCGAAGATCAGGATTCCTTAGTTAGGCCAGCGACAACGGCACGGACGACGACACAAACCCACACGGTCATAACAAAGCAAACTATACATCGTGAGGTTGTTTTGGGATTGGAACAACCTGTGACCGATACCGACATTGACACCGACATTGATGTCGAAGTTAACGTGGATGTGGTAGACGAAAGTATCAATCCTGATCCTGATCACTATCCGGATGCGAATGCAGATCCAGAAGCGGATGACCAGGAAAAGAGCAGAGGAACTATAAAGCAACTGTTTTCTGTTGAGGACAATAACTCGTACCTAAGCGATGGCAGGCTGTCTTCACTCGAAGCAGACCCCGATCATGATCCCGAAGATCTTGACCAGCACAACTACTCCATTTCCAGCTCGGCAGCCAGGTCCTTGGGCAGCAACAGCAGCCAACACGAAGAGTCCAGCTCATTAGAGGAATGTCCCATGGCAGAGCCCACTGTTGCTCCCAGATCTGCACTCATCTCGCCCATTCCTTCTGCGATCCCATCCACTCTGTCAGTTGCCATTCCAAACGCATACATCGAGCTCAACCATGTTGATCCTCACATGCTCAGTAGATACTATGGGACGTACATGGCCGCAGCTGCGCGTCGGGCTAATATGGAGGCATCTAAGACTGCAAGATCGACTTCTATTACTCCACCTCCAAAAACCAAAATAGTCTCACAGAAGCATTAGATCCATTCTGATAAGCAACTAACATTGTTGGAATGTGCGAGACCAATGTCCGTATATATATTTCGAAAACTGATGTCCCACCCTGCAATACAAATACATACCTAAATCGATATTTATAAAATAGGGTTCATTCAATGCAGTTTTATATACTTTAACGAACGTAAATAAATGTTAAATTATTGTTAAACTTCGTAGGTCGCAAAATAAATTTAGTGACTTAATAAAATTTAGTACTGTAAATCTCACTCATCACGATAATCAATCAATAAAGCCCAATTTTCAGAATGGTCAAATTCAAGTTATTCCATACTTGTTTTTTGGGACACACTTTAATGACGAAACACTATTTTGAATTTTTATTTATAAAGCATTAACATTTAGTGGGCAAGAAGGATTTATATATGTAAATCGAAATTTTAGCAAATTCCGTATAAATATATAGGGATACCATTAATGTCCTCCATTACGATAAATACACGTTTGTATTTTTTTTGATTGAGAAAACTCGAAGGCATGATTTTTTTGTGTCAATGCGTGACAAGTCTCCTTGGCTAGGTGTAGGACAATACGAATTTTTTTTGAAATTTTCACGAAAATTACTTACTTTCACAAATTTTCATTAAAAAAAAATAAGTTAATGAGCCGTTCGCAGCAAAGCTCCTTAGGCGCCTCCAAGAAAAAAGGTTTTGCGGTGAACAGCATAACTCGTTTCTGGATCATCAGAAAAAACCAAATTGTTTATTAGTTAATATGTTTCTAGAGGTAACTAAGTTGAGTTTTTTTTTTATTCAATTTTTGGATTTTTGGTAACACTCTAAAGTCAAAAACGTGATTTTAAACTAAAAAAAAAACTCGACGTCAGTACCTGCGGATTTACGTACAGAAATTGTGTGCAAAACGAGCTAACTCACCTACGTTTAACTGCCCATAACTTCGGAAGTTTTAGTAGGATGAATATAAAATTTTAACGCAATATTCTTCAAAAGTTGTGCATTCAGAAAAAAAATGCAAAAATAAAATTTAAATACCATACCCCCCCTTAAAACAGTGGCAATGAGTTCAGTATAATTTAAAATTCGACGGCAACGACTCCTGATTCTGAGATTTTTTAATTGGATTATTTTAAGTACAAATGAATTTATTTTTGTTTATTTATATTTTTTCATGTTTTAAAATTTTTATAAATTTTGTTTGTTAGCGACCCTTGATGATTATTTTAAAGTTTTTCGGGCCGAGGTCAACGGTTGAAAAAATTCAAAACAAAAGCTTATAAATTTTATTTTTTATTTTTTCCAATATACATATTTCTTTTGCACTTCGGATACCGTCTTTAGGGCAACTATAAACGAACGAGTCAGGTGTATGACGACTACCATCAAGTAGAAACACTGCCGTGATCCTTTAACCGATTTGCGCCGTCCAAGTTTTTAAAGATCCCGCTTGGCCGGCGCGGATCATCCACCTGTGGGAGGTGCTTGTCCACCTGGGCGCGCAGGTGCGGCATGGCAAAGAATTTAAGCCTGAAAAGGTCCATTATATAAAAAACACAAGTATGGTCACTTAAAAACTTTGAACAACGGCGCCAAAACTATATGACCACCTTGGAGAAGCAGCAAAATGTCCAGTAACGCCATGCGAAAGTGGCCAGAAAGCGCCTATATTTGCCTTGAACACAAAGGTGGTCGCACTGCCAGGACCTGATATCTGTGTGTCGCGAAATTCTCCGTTCCGCCGCATTTTCCGCGATAAAAAAGTGCTGTCGACGGAAGCAGGGGTGGGGGGCAGGTCCCCGCGATCAGTTTTCCGTGGAAAGTGATCGAATACACCTGTTTTCCCGTCGAGTGTGTTACCCATGTGCAAAAGACAGTGCTGCCAGACCGTCAAACTGAACTTTACCGGTTTTTCCCCAATTTCTCAGTTTTCCGAACTCGGCCACCAGCGTGAGGCCACCCAAAAGTTACGCCCCGCTCCCCCACAACCGCCACGACCCTGGGACCCCCTCAGAAAAGCGTAGGAAACGCTCCCAAGCCTCCCGACCGAAATCATACCCTCAAGACTGCCAGCGTTGCCCCCCTCAAGACCCTCCCCATCCCGGCGTTGCCAGACACCCCATCCCGACGCTGCCATTTCATCAACTTGACACCGCAAAAATGAATTATTTTATAAAAGTAGGTTGACTTCTTCACTTAAGTAGAATTGGTCAAGAACAGATGGCGCTTTATACTTTGAAGTACATCAAATAATAGTTAGATGGCGCTATGCAATTATTTATTTAACTCTGCTTTTCCTTATGTCGAAACATTTATATAGATATATCCGGAATTATTTATATCCGAATATGAGTAAAGTTTGCTTTTATAGGATCTGGTAATCCTTATTTATTTTAAATATTAAAAAGCTAGCCAAAAAAATTAAAATATTGAATATTTTTATAGATTTCGTGCCGAAAAGATAATCGTTAAACGGTTACTGTTCTTTTTTAACAGTTTTTTGCTAAACAGATTTTAAAAATCCAGCATCATTATGATGGTCATAAAAAATTGTAAATATTAGTTTTTGTTATTTTTATATTTTTAGTTCTCATCAATCGTTTTGCAAATAAAGTCAAAGCTTTGATTTTAGTAGATAAGGATACTTATTAGAAAAAGGAATGAAACTAAATAATCCTTTATCTAAACAAAAGGGTTATGTTTACAAGATATCTGCCGTCTGAACAGTTTGAAGCACAAAAATTGATTTTAAATCAATTAAAAATAGTAAAAGCTAGAGATACTAAATAAACCGTATCTAAAATGCTGAATTTAAATCGAAACTTTTTTGCCAGAAATAATTTAAGAAGCTCGTTTTTTTAGCCGATTGGAACCGATATGGGCCTTTGGTGCCACCAAACTTATTTCTTTTATTTTTTTAAATCAATATAAATAAAACAAGAGAGAACGCTATAGACGAGTGCCTCGACTATTAGATACCCGTTACTCAGCTAAACAACTTAATATAAATATGCCTTCTTGTATGTTTTTCGCCGCTCAAATTAGCACCTTGGCCAGCTGTTCCAAAGTCATCCGTTAGATGGCGCTACGGGCCATGAAAGGCGGAAATGTAGGCGCTAGCCAGGCTTAAGCGTTTAATGGGTTTTTGGGCGTTAGAGTGGGCGTGGCAAACTTTTATTAGGTCAATCGATAGGTATTGACGAAACAAATACATATCAATTAAAATTTTCATAATAGCATCAACACTGTGGCCACAGCTTGTGGCTTGTGGGCGTCAGAGGGGGCGCGGCACCATTTTGAAACAAACTTGCGCTGCGTAGGAACTCCTAAAGTCTACATGCAAAATGCCAATCTTCTAGCTTTTATAGTTTCCGAGATCTCAGCGTTCATACGGACAGACAGACGGACAGACGGACATGGCTAGATCGACTCGGCTAGTGATCCTGAACAAGAATATATATACTTTATAGGGTCGGAAACGCTTCCTTCTACCTGTTACATACTTTTGCACGAATACAATATACCCTTTTACTCTACGAGTAACGGGCATAAATACATACCTACTTTGACAAAACGACTACTTTAGCGCCAGTAAAATACCAAACATTATTTCTTACGACATCATCATCACCTTCAAAACAGGATTTCTGTTGAGTAATTGACTAAGATTTATGTAACAGGGAGTAAGCAAGTGGTTTACAGTGGTTTCGGTTAGTGGCGGGAATCAGCCGATTACAGCAAATATTAAATGTACATCAACAGCAAATAATTATCAGAACAGAGGAAGCAGGGCAAGTGTAGAAGTGCAGTGAACGAAGAGAAGCGAAGCAGCGAGAAAGCAGTTTAGCCTAGTACTCAGATCGACAAACGAGTTTACTAGCGTAAAAACTTTAATCGTTCATCAGAATTGAGCGTTCTACGGTCGTACTGTCAATCAGCTGGGTTTGTTGACAAGCAATTAAAATTCAAAAATCTTAATGGCGGGAAAGAGAATTTAAAAGATATTATCAGCTACCTTGACAAGACAAGTCTGCCGCTGTACAAAGAAATTAAAAAACAATACAATCATGTGCGCCCTCTTCTATCAGCTTTTATCCTCTCAATCGACTCGAAACGCGTGGTCTCTTGAGTTTTGGGAATAGCCAGAAGTCACACGGAGCAAAATCAGGAGAATACTGTACGATATGCGTCGAATTCTTGGCGAAATGGTCACGAAGAACCAGTGCAGTGTGAGAGAGTTTTCGGTACCAAACAAGATTTGACTTTTAGTAGGTCCAAATGGTCTTTCAAAATGGTTTTCACAGATCCTTCTGATATTCCGATCATATCAGTAAGGTCTCTAACAGTCAACCGACGATCTTTGAGCACTAATGCCTTCACTTCATTGACGTGTTGGTCATCTGTTGACGTCGATGGTCGACCGGAGCGCTTTAACTCATCAATAGGTTCCCCCCCTTTCACCTTCCCCTTGAAACCTTACTACCCACTCGGGCGGAAAGTATGACGCCGGCCCTGCCCACAGTAGTACGTACGTCTATTAAAAACTCAAGCTCCAAACAATATATGAATAGTTTTTAAAGATATAGGGTTCACGTTCAACAAGGTATACATACGTTCTAAAAAGAATAAGTCATGTTCCACGAAAAATACAATTTTCCCTGAAAAGCTCAATATATGTAAATATCCTTTGAACAAAATTATGTTGACATCGCGGACAATGCAACGTTCACATTCTGTAAAATGTAAAATAAGAGTGGTGAATATCTTTGCTGCATAATAAAAGTCATAGAAAACTTTATATGGGAAAAAGAAAACGAAGCTCTTTGAAATCTATTAGTGAGTTTTGGTATTAGCTAAAATAATCCCTAAAAACCAATTTCAATAGAATTGCAATTGGCGTGGCAACAAAAAAGATGTGGCGCCATCTGGCCGTTAGGTAATTTACCTGTTAGTATTTATTTTTTGTGAGATGACCAATTTTTATCGAATTATATATACCCCTCAAAAACATTTCTCTTTCAAGTCTCTACAAAACAGAGTGGAATAAACTCGAATCTACATCTAAAATAAACATCTCTCTTCATACGGTCAGGCGGACATCGACTCCATTAGTAATCATGATCAAGGAAATAACTTAGGTTATAACTTAGTTAGTTTCGAAAAGCTGAACAAGCTTTGTTCTAGTTGGATCTCAGAGTTCCCGATGCAGATGTATCAAGTAAATGCATACTTTTGGTTGCACTAAGCAACCAGTCCAACCAAGACGGGCTTGTTTTGCGGTTCTTTGTAGTGGAAAGATTAGCCAACATGAGGAAAAGTGAAACCAACCTAAACTTTCAAACAAAAAACAATTTGTACACAGTAAATAACTGTTTAATGTAATTTTATATTTTTAAGTGTTTAATTAATACGAATACTGTAATACTGTCTATGGTTTTTTTAGTACTAATGAGAATAGGTTTCTTTATTAGTAAAATACTAATGCTGAATTCCTGTATAAAGCATTAAGTTATTTCTTAAAACCAAGAGTATTCATTTTAAAGTAATAACACTACAGATAACAATTATAAACCTTAGGGTTCCAGCTTTCGGTTGGTAAGAAGTAAGTAAAATAAAATGTATTTGTTGCAAAATTAATCGCAAATTCGACATAGCTTCATTGTTTTAGTAATGTAGGCATATAAATCGAAATGTAGTCGATTTGTAATAACTGCAAGGGTATATAAACTTCAGCTTGCCGAAATTTTGTTTTATTTTAAGATTGTTCCTATAGCAGCTAATTCAATTCTATACCGATTGTACTAAGTGGTGTACATTTTATACCACAAGCAAATAAGTTTTCAGTTTAAACTGAAACAAATTCAAAAACTCATAATTAATGTATTTTTAAATAATATATACATATTATAAGCCCCTACTCTATAGTTTAAATTCTAAACCGGAGTTTTAAATCTTGTTCCTGGTGTGAAACCAGGACAATTGCGACAATTCGAATACAAAACGCGTTACCACATTTTAGTGCTTTTCGTCGCATTAGTGTCTTATTGCGGTCATCTGGTTTCCTCATTCGGGTCATAGAGTAATAATGTATATGTAATTTTTAACTTTTGGTAGTTGTGCTTATTGGTAATTTGTGTATAACAAATTATTAATTAATTAGATATATATATAATTAAAAGTGCTGTTTACAAGTAATTCGCGCAGGCGTAGATGCACATACATACATACATATGTACTATGTACATATATACATGTTTGCATATGCTCAGCCAATAGATTCAAAAATGTACTTGTGTTTTTACATGTACATACATATGTATCAATACGCGTGCGCCAATAATTGTTACAATGAAAACAGTACAATTATATCGTTGAGATCCGCATATTTATGCACAATATTTATACATGCTGACTAATGGATTTTATTTCAGCTATTTAAATATTAAAAATAAAAATTTTCCTATTCTAAGAAATCGTTTGTCAGTTATGTAAGAATTAAATCAATTAACACTTTTTATAAAAATATATATATAATATACGATAATATACGAATAATAAGTAACGAATTAAATTATTTATTGCATTTTTACTGGGAGTAATTTTTTACTGTAAAAAAACGAAATAGTTTAATATTTATTCTACATCATATGAGTGTTATACGAAACAGTATGAACACGACGTGTAGTAACAGTACTGTCTATAGTTTATTTTTAGCACAAATTTAAGCTTTCGGTTGTTTTTTGTTTTGGTATAAATACACCCATGAGTCAAGATTCTGAAATGATTTAGGGAACATTTCTTATGGTTGGATTTGAAAATCAGTGTCTTTAAGTCCCTAAAAACTAAAAGTGTGAGCTAAGTGATGATTATTTTCACAATCTTTCTTCAATCTTATATGAATGAGATAAATAATAACTTATACTAAATTAAAATTGTATGTTATTATGTATACATTGAAAATTAGAACCGTTACGAAATCTGATTGCAATTATCGTGCTGTTAATTCAATGCAACTGCTTTGATCATTTCAGTTTGCACTTAAAGTGAGTAACCACTGGCCCACTGCGAGAAAAGCCTCTTGCAATTTCAGTAGTCTTGACTTATAGTTACTGACCTACCATTGGAAGAAACAAACTCTATTTAAACTACCATGAATTTGCACAGCAGTTGCTGCCAAACTGTCTGGGGCGTGGGCGGCCCGAAAACTGTGCAGCGATTGGATAGCTCGGCACCGAATCATTGGCTGACGCTTTTTTATTCTGCTGCTCTGGGCGTGAGAAAAGAGAAATCCGGCCGGCGAAGAGAATTTCAGAAGAGCATTTTACTTTTTACTCTCTCTCCTTTTTTAAGCATTCAGTGGAAGTGAACTTGGAATTGGATTTGGAATCAGTGACTATTGAACATCGCTTCGCTGTGGTGGTGGTGCTTCATTCGCGTCGTTTGGCCGTCTCATTTGCTGGTGTGGACTTGCGGGTGGTTTGGATCACATTCCACGTGCGCGTGCCGAGCTTAAGAGGCCCTATGCCAACCTAATGCTGCATAGCTCCACATGAACTTTTTGCTTTTGAGTCGGCTATATGCTGATTGTGGAGATTTTGTTGCCGCCTCGTAACATGCAACTGAAGAAAGACGCAATCGCATGTCAATAATGTGACTTTTACACTTTGTTGCGTATTTATGTTTTTGTGCATTTGAGTTAAATAAAATGATATTCATACAACTGTCCATTGAGCATAGTGATGACACAAATATTTATTATTTTTAAAATGACTATAATTTTTCATCATTAGTAGGGCTCTCAGAAGTTGACAGGAAAGATCAACAAAATTGCATCGTGCATCGATACTGCCACAATTACAAGGTAGCTCGACGACTTATCGCAAATAAAAAAATTAATATTTTTGGTGCCTGGTCCGCCGAGGCCTGGCAGCTCATTCTAATTGTGACTGAGCTCACATGGATATCCGAGTTTATGTCATAATCCCAATTATTTAAAAGTAGTTTGATGTGTCGTTAAGCAGATAAACGAATTGCCTGAATCGGCATTACGGAACATAACTAAATGTGACGGGAAAAATAATGTGAATTTTCAAAAGTGCCATAAAGTAATATATGTGTACATATATATTATTTATACATATTTATTCTATGAATGTATCTAACATGCAATCGGCTTACAAAGCAGTCCTTGTAGCACCTAGTCAAAGGAGTACAACTCAAAGACATGTAATCTCAACCGGGTTCTGTAAGGAAATGTGAGTATACTACCAACTACCAACTACCAACCCAGCGGCAACCCAACAATTGCAATATACAAATTTCCCCAATAATAGTCATAAAATGTTTCCTTTTGCCACGTCGTTTGGCATTGTTTCTCCCAATGCTGTGAGATGTGAGATTTTAGGTCCACAGCTCGGGTTCGGCCAGTTTGCCTGATTCATCGAAGTCTGGAGTGCTGCATACAGGCATTGGTCGCGACAGGTGCACTTGCCACGCGAGAATATCTCCGGAGGGGAGGGGTGGATGAGGGGCTGAGGCAGAAATCGGAACTGGAATCGAAATTCACGCTGCTCGCAGTGGAGCCGGGACAGAGGAGAGAAATATCTCATCAGTAGCTGGCTCAAAGGAGCTTGAGATCGTGTATGAGATGGCTCGGACTGGACTGGTTTTTTGAGTACGCATGTGCTTGTTTGTCCGTGCCTGTATGTATGTGGTCATAACGCAATCGCAACAATATTGCAGTACTTGCCAAAGTGTTCCAGTAGATCTGCAAAATCCTTCGCAGTCTACACTTACATTCGAGATCTTACATTTCTCTCGTCTGAAATATAGACTTCAATTTGAGCGAAATTCTCTCGGTCGGGCTCACGCTTTCTAGTTTTCGTTTCGGCCTAATGATATTGGTACATACATACTTGTGTCAAGTTATTGCTTTTGTTGCCGTTTTTCGATTGTCTGCTGGTTTTGTTTACTTGTTCTCCGTGGTGTCACTGTGGAACGCCATAAATTCTGGAGACTGTAAAGACAGGAAAGGTGCCGTGTCGCATCCACAGCGCTTATAATAAGGTCCACGGTTACATCAAAGAGACAATCAAAGGCAAAAACAATGATACACACCATTCCGCCCCTGAACCCTCTCCTTTTAACCTGGTGTGCAAGCGAAAAAGGAATTGGCGCATATCAAACCGTAAAATCTCTGCTGCTTAAAGTCCAGCCAAAAATGATTAGGTATTAGGACTTGAAATTAATGTGAACCACACTTGATAGAGAGTTGGTATCATTGGTTTTGCTGCTCATTCATATAGATCTAGTCTGTTAATCAGGGTATGCCCATGTAATAATGTTTTCCAATTTCCTTTTTTTCTGATAATTACTCTTCCAGCACCCCATTTTCTATATAATAAGTGTACTTGCCTATAATTATATAGGGCTAGACAGTTTTGGCAACGCGCTCTAATATTACGAATCATTCAATTCATTAAAACTTGTTCATTGTGCGGTTCCTGTCTTACAGTTTACAGTACCGTATGTGGTGAGCTATATGTTATCAACAGTGCCAGTATCTGCAATAGTCATTTACTCGCAGAAATACAGCATGCACTTTTAAAAGATCCACAGCGCTTACCCATTTGCACGCACGATCATTAAGTTCAACTTGAGGAGTACGAACGGGGGGCCACATGACAGGTTGTTTATCCAGTTCTGCCTGAGAGATCTGGCAAAACTGGCCCACAGGAAAAATTAGCAGCAACGAACTAAACAAGAAGGAGATGCTAGCTTTCGGGGTCGAAGCTTGGAATACCCTTGCAGAACAATTGCTAAATATTTTAGCTTGTATTTATGTCCTTCTTAAATAGTAAAAAAATATAAATATTCTGGATTACAATTTTAGGTTGAATAACATATCAGATAATGAAAAAGGAATCTAGATGCAGGCTAGCCGAAGTATTTTCAAAAACTGAGTATTGTTGCAACCTACAGAAAATTCTTTATATATATAACAATATTCATAATAATAGGGTATCAATAGGAAATAGTATATAAGACGGAATGGTGGGTATTGGATTACTATATCGTATGGTAAATACAATGTTTTTAACGACTTAACGACGACTCTTTGAGGGGTTGATAAGCTATGTATTGATTCAATTTTTTAAACCTTAACTTAAACTAGTTATCTATTTAATACTAATTTTTGAATTTACCAGTGAAATAGAATATAAATCAAGAAGTAAATTAATCAAAGCTTACAACTAGGGTTCATCCTTATGTGCATACCTTTACGCAAGAGCACAAATCTTGCAAGTCTCTGTCTATTAAGAAAATGCAGCGAAAACATGTTTTGGGTTATATAGATAAAGTCCGAATCCACATAGCCATGCTGCAAATAGCGTCGATCCGCCGGGACGACATAAGACGACAGTCGACGGGAATGCAGCATGGAAAACTAGTTGTATTGTCGACGCTAATGCTGTGGCTTTTTTTTACGTCGGTGCAACAAAAAAAGCAACAACACACTCCAAATAACAACAGGTGAATGCGAATCCAAGAAATCAATAAAAATAAAACAAGAAAGGTGTGCTAGGCTGCTTAGTAAGGAGGAAATTTGCAATAAAAAAAAACAGAGAAACCTTGCCATATTACCAGTTTTGGTAGTTAGAATTTTATTGTTACGGAGAAACCGAACTAAAAGAAAAGACCGATATATTTTTAGACCTATTATAACTCTCTTTATACCCTAGCAGAGAGTATTACAATTTCAGTCAAAAGTTTGCAAAGCAGTGAAGGATACATTTCCGGCCCCATAAAGCATATATATTCTTGATCAGCATCTCCAGGAGAGACAGTCTAGCCACGTCTGTCCGTTTCCGAGATCTCGAGGTTTATATGTTCGGAAATACAGACCGGGAAACGGACATGATTAGATCGACTCGGCTATCGATCCTAACCAAGAAAAAATTCATATAGGGTGGGATATAAGTGCCTCAGGAGGTCGATAACAGTCTAAATATAAATGAACTTTATAGAGATAAAAAGTTGTCACAAGAAAGGAACCAAACTTCGAAATCTATATACCCTTGCAGCTGTTATAAATATAAAATATTCTTTAGTCTGGTTTCGATGAAACCATCACTAGTTCCCACCGAACCATCACAGCATCACCGCTCACTGTACGCATCGTCACTACGTGAACTGTAGTTCAAAGTAATAGGTTTCTGAACTCAGCTTTCCACTAATTGCATTATCCAGACGGATTAAAAACTAAGAGAAACGCACAGACAAATGGATACAAATATGTATGCTTACTGAATATTTGGACTAACCATAAGTGCATTTCTATTTACTTTTGTGTTAAAATATGTTAAACAAGAAAGGAAAGCTAACTTCGGGCGGACCAAAGTTATCGCATTTCCAATCGTTCAGTTATATGGCAGCTATAAGATATAGTCGGCCGATCCTTATGACATTTGGTAGGTCGGATTGATTGGCCAAATATAAAACCCATAGAAAATCCCAACTTGCTAACTTAACAAACACCAAAGTTATGGCATTTCCAATCGTTCAGTTATATGGCAGCTATAGGATATAGTCGGCCGATCCTTATGAACTTTGATAGGTCGGATTGATTGGCCAAAAATAAAACCCATAGAAAATCCCAACTTCCTAACTTAACAAACCCCAAAGTTATGGAATTTCCGATCAATCAGTTATATGGCAGCTATAGGATATAGTAGGCCGATCCTTATGAAATTTGGTAGGTCGAATTGATTGGCGAAATATAAAACCCATAGGAAATCCCAGCTTCCTAACTTTACAAACACCAAAGTTATGGCATTTCCGATCAATCAGTTATATGGCAGCTATAGGATATAGTCGGCCGATCCCGGCCGTTCCGACAGTTTCAATTCGATATCTTTAAAACTGAGAGACTAGTTTGCGTAGAAACAGACAGACGGACAGACGGACAGACAGACGGACAGACGGACAGACGGACATGGCTATATCAACTGAGGAGGTGATCCTGATCAAGAATATATATACTTTATAGGGTCGGAGATATCTCCTACACTGCGTTGCACACTTTTGACCAAAATTATAATACCCTCTGCAAGGGTATAAAAACTAACGAATTCTTTTATTATCACTAAAAAATTCGACATACATAATTTAATAAAACATTTTTAGATCTACAAAAATAGGCGAAAGCTTACAGACTTACCACCAAATACCCCTTTTTAAAAATGTTCAGTCCGATTACAGTAAAAGTTTATTAGTTCAAGCAAATAACATTTTTTCTGGGCGGTGGGTTAAATTGTTCCGGATGATGTCAACTGTAAAATTTTTGAGTCAGTAACAAGAGTCAGTCCGATATTCGAATCGTAAACAAAAGCTGTCTTGTTCGTCCGACTAGATGAAATGTACTCCTTCCTCCTTTCTGATTTTAATCAACAGACGATGCGTTTGTTTCCCTTTCTTTCGAGTGCAACAAAAAGCATTATATGATAACAATGACACTTGTCTTCTGAGTTATTTTTAAATAACTGCCAATAAATTTTTAAAAATCTTTAGCCTAGTGAACTCATGCCATAATACTAATAATTGGAATATGTTTAGGGAATTAAAATGTTATTGTATTGTTTTCACTAAAAAGTTATTATATTTAAAAATTCAACTGTAAAGCGTTTTTATACCACTTTTTGTAAAAAAGTGAATAGTTACATTTTCTACGATGGCTTTATTTACGAATTCGTTTAATAACTTTTAATAAATTTAAAAGGTAATATTAAAGTTTTGTATTTTATTGTATTGTTTTGTATTTATTTGTATTTTATTTTTTTATACCACTTTTTGTAAAAAAGTGAATAGTTAAATTTTTTACGATGGCTTTAATTACGAATTCGTTTAATAACTTTTAATAAATTTAAAAGGTAAAATTAAAGTTTTATAGTTTCTAATTTTTTTTTAAATTTGTATTTTATTTTTAATTTTTTTCGATCCGTTCTCTGCCTTCTTTACCGTTAAAAATGTTATATATTCTATAAAACTCCTATATTTAGATTTAAATATATATTTAACAAGAAAGGAAGCAAACTTCGGCCAGCCGATGTTTATATACCTTTGCAGTTATTACAAAACGACTACATTTCGATTTATATGCCTATATTCCTAAAAACAACGAAATATGTCAATTTTGCGCTGCATTTTGCAATCGTTTTAACACCGTAATTCCATATTATTCCAATATTACCAAATCCCAGAGAACAAAGAAAAAAATTTAAAAAAAACAAAGTTAAAATTTTTTGAATTTTTTTTCCGGATGTTTCAATGGGAGCCATATGATATAGTCGCCCGATCCGGCTCGTTCCGACTTATATACTACCTGCAATAGAAAGACAACTTTTGGGAAAGTTTCAAGCAGATAGCTTTAAAACTGAGGTACTAGTTTGGGTAGAAACGGACGGACGGACGGAGTTAATGTTTTTCGATTTGTTTTAGGACAATCTAAAATCTTCATGCTAAATCACAAATCTCTAGCCCTTTTAATTTTTATACCCTTGCAGAGGGTATTATAATTTTGGTCAAAACGCAGTGAAGGAGACATCTCCGACCCTAGTATATATATTCTTGATCAGGATCACCTCCTGAGTTGATATAGCCATGTCCGTCTGTCCGTCTGTCTGTTTCTACGCAAACTAGTCTCTCAGTTTTAAAGATATCGAATTGAAACTTTGCACACACCCTTCTTTCCTTTGCACGCAGTATATAAGTCGGAACGGCCGAAGTTGGGATTTCCTATGGGTTTTATTTTTGGCCAATCAATCCGACTTATCAAATTTCATAAGGATCGGCTGACTAATCCTATAGCTGTATATAACTGAACGATCGGAAATGCCATTACTTTGGTGTTTGTAAAGTTAGGAAGTTGGGATTTTTATGGGTTTTATATGTGGCCAATCAATCCGACCTACCAAATTTCATAAGGATCGGCCGACTATATGCTATAGCTGCCATATAACTGAACGATTGGAAATGCCATAACTTACAGAATATTCTGCAAGGGTATATCAAGTTAGCTTTCCTTTCTTGTTTGATTTCAAAGTACGTGACGAAAATTTATTCATTTTCGTTGAACCAAATTCCAAATATTTAACATTTTTCCATTGCCACGCAAGCTAAAACACAGTGTTGAATGCAAAAATTGTATAAAATGTTGCATTTACAATTTTCCTTCTGTGCTAAGCTTTAAGCTTTTCGACTTCGCTTCGCTAACAAGAGATACAAAGAGAACAAAAGAAAAGCAGCTCGATTTCAAGTCAACGACTCGGTGACTGCTGCTGATGCTGCGGCTTCCACTGAGGCATTGCCCAACGCAAAATGATGTATTGCCAGTATTCCACCGACTTGGAGAATCGGAGGGGACCAAACCACTTTGCGCTGCAGTCTCTGTCTTAGCCTCCGTCCTTGTCTCAATCTAGTTGCTGATCGTCACACGCTTTCTTCGGCACTGCAACACACTCTCGCACGTGTGTTGTTGCACAGTAACAACACATTGTTCGCAGATCTGCATACCCTTTCAAAAGCTTGTATAATTTTGCACAAAAGCAAGAACTTTCTTCCTAATTCCAAGAGTGTGATAATGATATGCAAATATTTTTAAATCTTTAATAACATAATTACTTGCGAAAAAACGTTTCATGCAATGAAATATTAAGATGCTGCAACGAAGATTATTATTTTACATAATATTGTAATTGAAACTTGCTCATATTCATACGTTTCAAAATATAATCGTTAGTTTGGGATATTATACAGTTGCAAAATGTATTATACTTTTATTCAAAGGTTCACTACGCAGTGAACTTTAAAAGTATTTATTTTTTTGATCAGTATCACCAGGCAAGTCGATTTAGGCATGTCCGTCCCTCTGTCGGATTCTACGTCAACTAGACCTATTATACCCTTGCAGAGGGTATTATAATTTCGGTCAGAAGTTTGTAACACATGAAGGAGACGTTTCAGGATATTCGCGCAGTATATAAGCTATTGACATGAATCTTTCCAAATCGTATTTTTTTATGCTTACCTTGATCAGAGTAAATGGGCGTACGGACGTTTATATCATATAGCTTCCATAGGAACAAAAGGGTGAAATCGGTCCACATTTGATGTTTTTCAGGATAAGCATTGACATCAATTTTTCCAAGTCTTACTTATTTACGCATACCTTGATCAGACGGACGTCAATATCTTATTTAGTTGTTAAAGGCTGTGAAAATATCCCTTTTTTCTATTTTTATATGTCTGCAAGGATATTAAAACTTCGGCTTGCCGAAGTTAGCTTTCGTCCTCGTTTTTAAAGATATATGGATGCTACTATGCAAAATATCTGAACGTTCATATATGTATATTTTATGACCGCCTTGTGAATTTTTAGCTGTCATAGAAACGATGGAAAAATGCACCGCAAAATCGACATAGCTACATTGTTATACCCTTGCAGAGGGTATTATAATTTAGGTCAAAAGTGAGCAACGCAGTGAAGGAGACATCTCCGACCCTATAAAGTATATATATTCTTCATCAGGATCGAGTCCTGAGTTGAGATAAGCATGTCTGTTATATGGCAGCTTTAGGATATAGTCGGCCGATCCCGGCCGTTCCGACTTATATACTGCGTGCAAAGGAACGAAGAGTGTGTGCATGGTTTCAATTCGATGTCTATAAAACTGAGAGACTAGTTCGCGTAGAAACAGACAGACAGACGGTCAGACGGACATGCTTATATCAACTCAGGCCGCGATCCTGATCAAGAATATATGTACTTTATAGGGTCGGAGATGTATCCTTCACTGTGTTGCACACTTCTGACCAAAATTAAAATACCCTCTGCAAGGGTATAACAAGGAGAAACGTTATTGCCCCCAGCTGTTGCGGGTTTCGAAAATTTTAGAAACGCGCCATCTACCGAACTGCAGTGTAAACACCAAAAGCTGAGAGCGAGCAGCACCCCGCCCCCTGCTACCAGTTTTCTCGCTCTCTTCCGCTCTATCTTTCAGATAAAGATGACGTCATAATTAACACTTAAAATGTTCTATAACTTGTAAACAAATGGTGCGATTCTGAAAATTGTTGAGTGTTGATCTATATTGACTGAATAATACTTATTTGATGCTAGTTTTGACCTGTTCCGCCCAATAACTAGCCTTTTCCAGGTCTCTAAAGTGTTTGGTGATTTGCGGAGTGGGTTATACTAAGAGTGGGCGAGGCAACATTTTGAAATAAACTTTCGCTGCGTAAGAAAACCTAGAATCTTCATGCTTAATCCCAAATCTCTTATATTTTTCGACGTTCATATGGACGGACGAACAATGCTAAATCGACTCGGCTGTTGATCCTGATCAAGAATATATATACTTTAAGGGGTTACCTGTTACATACCTTCCAACGATTACAATATACCCGTTTACACTTCGAGTAATGGGTATAATAAAACTGATTTCTTTTTTTTTTTTAGCAATATTTGGGTTTTAGGTGCTACAAACTACAAGCTAAGATCAAACAGTCGGAATGGGCCAGATCATATAAAAGCAATCGAAAAAATGAATGAAAAAAAATGATTAATTCGTATTTTTAATACTTTATACTTAATACTTTTAATACGTTTGATCGAACAAATGAATACTTATACTTTTTCTCATAAGTGGCTTTACTGGAAATGTTATTTGAGAGCGCGAGCAGAACAAATTTTGTCTCTACACAGATTCTTACTCTAAACCAATTTTATAGGTTATTAACTATATAAGCCATTCGGTTTTAGGAATTTTTAAAAAGTCTTTGGAATCAGAGATTTACATTCAAATTTTTTCAATTTATAAATTATTAACGGAAGCCACACCCGCGGTTTTGGGTCGAAAACTGATATGATACGGATAGTGTACAAATGTTTCGACAACTATGAGTAAACGAAAGCCATCGATAATTCCTCGTGCGCACCAAATGGCTGTTGATTATCAACAAGAATATCGAAACGCTTTGGGAATCCTGGGTCAAATAGTGAGGTCGAACAACTACGAAACCGAACGAGTTTATTTAACTTATATCTTTTACTAATCTTGCATATTCAATAGCCCATGCATATGAATAGACGATACCTAGAGCCCTCCACAATCAACTCAATCATCGACAGATAAAGTAATTGGGGTTTTCAAGCATTCTAGAAAGGACACATTGACACATACAATGTGGGCTGCAAGTCCCGATTGCACAAAGAGACAAGTCCAGTCTGACATCTCAAGAATAATTGATTCTATTGGACTTCTGGGACCCATTGTAATCCAATTCAAAACTCTATTCCAAAGGCAATGGCATTTCATATTGCGTTTCGATGATATACTCTCAAGGAAACTGACAGAAAATTGGCTAAAATGACGAGCCGACTTAAATAATTCTTCAAGAATTCCAATTCCAATCCATTGACTACCATCAAGATTAGGAGTGACACTCACAGTTACCAGCAGAGGCCAAACACAGAGTCTTGCTACCAAAAACTCTTCGTATTTTGAAACTAATACTGGAGCCCGAGCACCCAGTTAACCTGCACCCTGATGTTGCCTCATTGTATGTTAAAAATTTTGTATATTTGGAGCAAGGGATCTCATTCGAAAAATGTCATACGACTGTTTGTCTTGCTTTTAATACCTAGCCTCCATATATCTCCAACTACTTTCATTTGTTAACAATGTTTGTTATAGTGCAAAACCAATTCTGCTAAAGGACAATGACTATATGTGCCTCCTTGTTTGCTAGAGTTCTGATCACAATTGAATATTTTTATACCCTTGCAGAGGGTATTATAATTTTAGACAGAAGTTTGCAACGCATTGAAGGAGTCATGTCCGACCCTATAAAGCATATATATTCTTGATCGGCATCACCAGGAAAGTCGGACGTCTATATCCTATAGCCCCCATAAAAACAATAGGGTGAAATCCCTTAAAATTGTATACTTTTCAGGATATTTCGCGCAGTATATAAGCTATCGACATGAATATTTCCAAATGTTATAGTTTTGTCAAAATCGGACAACAATATCATATAGCAGCCATAGTAACGATGGCATCATTCTGCGCAAAATCGACATAGCTTCGTTGGTTTTAGTAATGTAGACATAGAAACGAAATGTAGTCATTTTGTAATAACTGCAAGGGTATATAAACTTCGACTTGCCGAAATGCTTAAATTTAATTTTAAAAGCTTGGGGAAACTATATTTATACCCGTTACTCGTAGAGTAAAAGGGTATATTGTATTCGTGCATAAGTATTTAACAGGTAGAAGGAAGCGTTTCCGACCCTATAAAGTATATATATTCTTGTTCAGGATCACTAGACGAGTCGATCTAGCCATGTCCGTCTGTCCGTCTGTCTGTCTGTCCGTATGAACGCTGAGATCTCGGAAACTATAAAAGCTAGAAGATTGGCATTTTGCATGTAGATTTTAGGAGTTCCTACGCAGCGCAAGTTTGTTTCAAAATGGTGCCACGCCCCCTCTGACGCCCACAAGCCACAAGCAGTGGTCACAGTTTTGATGATATTATGAAAATTTTAATTGATATGTATTTGTTTCGTCAATAAATATCGATTGGCCTAATAAAAGTTTGCCACGCCCACTCTAACGCCCTAAAACCCATTAAACGCTTAAGCCTGGCTAGCGCCTACATTTCCGCCTTTCATGGCGCCATCTAACGGATGACTTTGGAACAGCTGGCCAAGGTGCTCAACAGAGTCAACGTTAATTCTCGATAAGGATTTCTATTAAAGGAAATTGCGATGGTTTTCATTTGTCAATACCGAACTATATCCCAATAACTATGCAAATCAAATCTAGTTAGCCAAATTGGAGGTCTGAGTCAAACAATGGCGTATGTGTGTATGTATGTAAGCATATACATATGTATGTATTTACATTGTACACAGTTGCAATTGCCCGGCAAAGATAACTCCTTTCAAAGAAAGCTATTCGCTATACCCGTTACTCGTGTTGTGCAAACATTTAGACTTTAACATACATAATACTATTTAAGAATGTATGTGTTTAGCCAATATAAGTATGTATGTTTAATATTTCTAGTCAATTTATTGCACTCAAAAACATAAACATAAACACAGCTGCTGGTGCAGGACAAAAGCTGCCTGCGCTAAAGCAGCTCTGGTGCTGATGCTCGTGCTGTAAAGCTGCCAGCACTAAGAGATCGCCGAATTCAAATTGATAATTTGAACTTTTTGACCTTTTTTCCTGTGGTCACTATAATTCACATTATGTTAAAAAAAATAAATAAAAAAAAAACACAAGAAGGCATATTTATATAAAGTTGTTTAGCTGAGTAACGGGTATCTAATAGTCGAGGCACTCGACTATAGCGTTCTCTCTTGTTAGGCACAATAGCCTAACAAATGTCGTTTTAAGGTAACATAACATAACTTAAGGTCAAGTTAAAATTAACTTTTTATAATATGCAAAATCGACTTAAGTTTTACATGAACAATGTTATCACGTGTCAGACTTACACTATTCCGACCCTATAAAGTATATATATTCTTGATCAGGGTCACTAGCCGAGTCGATATAGCCATGTCCGTCTGTCCGTCTGTCCGTCTGTCTGTCCGTCTGTCTGTCCGTCTGTCTGTCCGTCCGTATGAACGCTGAGATCTCGGAAACTATAAAAGCTAGAAGATTGGCATTTTGCATGCAGATTCTAGGAGTTCCTACGCAGCGCAAGTTTGTTTCAAAAAGGTGCCACGCCCCCTTTAACGCCCACAATCGCTTATATACGATTTTAAAAATTTAAATATTTCGGAAAAGTAAAAATGCAGTTTTATTGTGTTTATCAATACCTATCGAAATGTAGAAGAAATTTTTCAAATCGGACCATTCGTTAAAAAGTTATGCGTGATCAAAGTTTCTATCTCCATCTCCCTCGCACTCCCTTTACCTGAGTAACGGGTATCTGATAGTCGGAGCACCCGACTATAGCGTTCTCTCTTGTTTTTATTTTTCTAAGTATATCAAAAATTTATTTGCAATTTCTTTTTTGTAAAGTAAATTGTCATATAAATGATTCGATTTTTGTTGTTAAGTTTTACACCATTAAGTTTTACTATGTCACTACTTGCCTGCATATTCTATACCTTATTTGACGTTGTATGCCGTAAAAAACAAAACCCTTTCTTTAATAGGAGCTCTTGACATTAAAAAAATGTATATGGTCATGCGAAAAGCTAAGCTCATTGCCTTGGTTCAATAGATTTGTGAAATATATCATAACAAATATTGCGAATTATTGTTTTTGAACAAACTACTTTAACAACTTTGAACGGAAATACTGTTTCTCCATTCTCATTTGGCCAGATCATTTTATAAAATTCATTTACACGGATTTGATCTTAGATATATATATTTTAATGCATTATGTAAGGGAATTTTTATTTAAAGACAATCAAAAAACAATAGTGATGAAAAAAAGAAAATAGATGAGAGCTCTTTTCCACTCTGCCGAAAATACAAAAGATTTTTATAGGATTGACAACGAGGTAATGCTGCTTTAAATCACATCTGAGCCACATCTGCTCTACATATGCACACATTCTCGTTTTGTAGTACTTTATATGTACACCGAAAAAAAATAATCTCAGAAATGAAACTATAGTCACATTAATTTTATGTTATTGAGCACGCAAAAGGTGGTTTTTGGTGTACATCGTAACTGGTCAAATTGCATCATTTAATGGAACAAATTGCCCTAGGTCTGTCTAGTTTTTATACCCTTGCAGAGGGTATTATAATTTTGGTCAAAAGTGTGCAACGCAGTGAAGGAGACATCTCCGACCCTATAAGGTATATGTATATATTCTTGATAAGGATTACCTCCTGAGTTGATATAGCCATGTCCGTCTGCCCGTCTGTCTGTTTCTACGCAAACTAGTCTCTCAGTTTAAAAGATATCGAATTCTATATATATTCTGCAAGGGTATATCAACTTCGGCTCCGCCCGAAGTTAGCTTTCCTTTCTTGTTATTTATTAATATTTGTTTCGATTTTAATATGCACTTGTAAATCATAAACCTCGACAGCGTTATCTGAGGTTTAGTAAAGAAGTACTGTGCAAAATTTCGAAAAGATTCGTCTAGTAGATTTTGAAGAATCGTGTACACCGACTTTGAAAATGGCAACTTTTCAGTTTTAAAGTTTTGAGCTCACAAAAATCGAATACTAATACTGCCCATAACTTCGGAAGTTTTACTCGGATCTTGGATTTTAATAAGAAAAAAAATGTAAATACTTTAATCTCCCTTATGTAAATATAATACTTGTTTTTACAAGATAGAAGTATCTTTAACAAGACAGGAAGCAATCGTCCGCAAGCCGAAGTTTATATACCCTTGCAGTTATTACAAATCGACCACATTTCGATTTCTATGCTTATATTTCTAAAACCAACGAAGCTATGTCGATTTTGCGCTGAATGATGCCATCGTTTCTATAGCTTCCATATGATATTGTTGTCCGATTTTGACAAAACAATAAGATTTGGAAAGATTCAGGTTAATAGCTTATATACTGCGCGAAGTATCCTGAAAAGTATACAATTTTATGCGATTTCACCCTATTGTTTCTATAGGAGCTATAGGATATTGACGTCCGACTTTCCTGATGATGCCGTTCAAGAATATGTATCGGAAATGTCTCCTTCACTGCGTTGCAAACTTTTGACTGAAATTATAATATAATTATAATAATAAAAATTAAAATACCGAAATGATTTTGTTTTACGCAGTCCGTCCGTTTGGCTGTTTGTACACAAACTAGTCACTCAGTTTTAAATAAATCTTTTAAATCTATTTAAATAAATCTTTGCAAAAAGTTTTCTTTCTGTTGCAGGTAGTTTATAAGTCAGAATGAATGGATCAGCTCACTATACTATATTGCTCCAATAGAAACCATCGCGAAAAAGGAAAGAAAAAATATAACTTTATCATATGTCAATATACTTAGGGACATAGTAATTTTTAGAAACTTCATAAATACAAGTTTGGTTTTATAAAAATCGGACGAGTTTATCATAAAGCTGCAAATCATATATGTGGCAAATAAAATTAAAACGTTGTTTCGTAAAATAAACCCATATATTCCGAGATATAGTCATTTTTAATGATTTCAGAATTACGGTTTTACTTTTACAAAAATCGGACGACTATATCATATAGCTGCTATAGGAATGATAGGAATCGAAATATAGAATATTAAATTTTTGTAACAATTTCAAGAGTATATTTGTGTAAAAAATACTAAAATTTATTTTTTTGAAAAATGTAAACCTTTTTTGCTTATGAATGTTCTGCTATAAAAAGTACTTTAGTGTTTTAAAATCAGTTAATTTGAAAGTTAAAGCAATTTAAACCAATTTGTCCAATAAAGTTAGAATTTACATGGGTCGGCATCCGTATATGAAACAACCCTAAAATAAAAGTATTTTTCTGCTTAAAAAAAGAGTTTTCTTTGTACGTACTAAATAGGAATTTATTAAAGATGATCAATAATCAAATAGCTTTTTTCATGCACAAGTAGGCTGAAAACGACTCCGCATTGGGGCCATAAAGTTCTTGTCTTGGTCGCTGCTGTTTCTATAGAGAATTTGAAAAAAACCATGCATATTAAATTTATGGATGTCCGAGTGGTCACATTTCTTGTAATTCAATAGCGATGAAAAAGGCACTTCATTTTCTGTTTTTTAGACACACCATATGGGGGGCCAACGTGACGCGACGTTAGGAACAATTGCATTGAAAGTATATTTAAGAAATTACACACATTAACCTTGTTTACAAAAATAAATCTTGCATTTACTCTGTAGATGAAAGTTTAGTTGTTTGGTGCTGCTGGGTTCCAATTTTATAGAACTATTTTTTTTAAATTTAAACTTCCCGACTTTAAAAACACCAAAGTTGTGACATGCCAATCGTTCAGTTATATGGCAGCTATAGGATATTTGCGATACCTTTTGATTGAAGTATTACTCTTTCCGGTCTAAGCATCACAGCAGATTTTCTGTGCCTTTGTATTGTAGTCGACTTTGCACATTCTCCTGGGGTGCATCGTCACTACGTTTACTGCCGTCCACAGTAATCTATCTCGCTGCATAAAAACTTAGGCTTGCCGAAACTAGCTTCCGTTAAAGGCTTATTTCAATTTATGAAATGTTTATACCCGTTACTCGTAGAGTAAAAGGGTATATTGTATTCGTGCAAAAGTATGTAACAGGTAGAAGGAAGCGTTTCCGACCCTATAAAGTATATATATTCTTGTTCAGGATCACTAGCCGAGTCGATCAAGCCATGTGCGTCTGTCCGTCTCTCCGTCTGTCCGTCTGTCTGTCCGTCCGTATGAACGCTGAGATCTCGGAAACTATAAAAGCTAGAAGATTGGCATTTTGCATGTAGATTTTAGGAGTTCCTACGCAGCGCAAGTTTGTTTCAAAATGGTGCCACGCCCCCTCTGACGCCCACAAGCCACAAGCTGTGGCCACAGTTTTGATGCTATTATGAAAAGTTTAATTGATATGTATTTGTTTTGTCAATACCTATCGATTGGCCTAATAAAAGTTTGCCACGCCCACTCTAACGCCCAAAAACCCATTAAACGCTTAAGCCTGGCTAGCGCCTACATTTCCGCCTTTCATGGCCCGTAGCGCCATCTAATGGATGACTTTGGAACAGCTGGCCAAGGTGCTAATTCGAGCGGGGAAAAACATACAAAAAGGCATATTTATATTAAGTTGTTTAGCTGAGTAACGGGTATCTAATAGTCGAGGCACTCGACTATAGCGTTCTCTCTTGTTTGATATTTACATTATACAATTCATTTCATTATTTTCCTTTCAGAGGCGACATTAAGAAAGGGCTCAGTAGACGCTTATTATTTGAACAATATATCTTCACTATGAATTGAAATCGTTAAATAAGTGGTAAGTAAATCAAAAAACAGGAGAAAATTTATTTTTTTGTTTTTAAATGACACAGATTTTGAATGCATGCGCTGTTATTGGAAGTTGCAGAATAAATGTTAAGGCAAAAACATCACCATAATTAACGGATGATAAAGAAATCCGTGGTTAGTGTCTTTCCTCATTTTGGTCTTTCAATTACGGTTATATTTTCAATAATTTTCATTAAATTCTCCTTACATATAGGAGAACTGTGACCTCTCAAATATAAATGTAAAAAAATATTTTAGAACAAAACAAGAAAGGAAAGCTAACTTCGGGCGGAGCCGAAGTTGATATACCCTTGAAGAATATTCTGTAAATTATATTCTCCAAAACTATTCATATGATGCATTCTTAATACTCATAAAAAATCCCAACTTCCTAACTTTAATAACACCAAAGATATGGCATTTCCGATCGTCTAGTTATATGGCAGCTATAGGATATAGTCGGCCGATCCCGTTCCGCCTTATATACTGCGTGCAAAAGAAAGAAGGGTGTGTGCAAATTTTCAATTCGATATCTTTAAAACTGAGAGACTAGTGCGCGTAGAAACAGACAGACTGACAGACGGACATGCTTATATCAACTCAGCAGGCGATCCTGATCAAGAATATATACTTTATAGGGTCGGAGATGTCTCCTTCACTGCGTTGCACACTTTTGACCAAAATTATAAACCCTCTGCATGGGTATTAAAATTATGTACTATAAATCTATGTTCCCTATATTACTACTCTTCCAAATAAAACTTGGACTTCATTTGTGATAATTTAACTCGGAAGCAATTTTTTGTTTCATATTCCAAAAATTGCAAACAATAACCTTTTTTGTTTATTAAACAAAAAATTGTGAGTGTACCTTAGAATTAGGTTGATTCTGCCCTTAATATTGTTTGCTAATCCGAAGTCTGGACGAATTCTGAACTTTTATGGAATTATTATTCTTGTTTTACTATGATAATAAAGATCAAGAAAAGTGTGTTTATTTTTGGTAGCAGCACCGCTTAATTTGATGCCCAAATTGCTTAAAACGCTTCAGCATGGAATTTTTTTTCTCGACCTCGGCAATCCTTGTCTCCACCATTCTGCAACAATTATTTAGAAAAGTACAAAGTTTTTTTCTATTTTAAAATAATTAGTTAGTTAGCTTATGTTGTTATGTGCATTATGTGCTACTAATTGATATAAACTAGTTTTACCAGATAAAATCATCTTAAAATATTTAATATGTCAATCAGAGTCAGCTAAGAGATAGATTATGAAAGTATGAAAAATATGTGTATATTATTATTGTTTTTAGATTAGCACGCGCGAGAAGTCACGTTGGAAAAGTTGTAGACCTAATTAAAGTGTGTTGGGGAATTCAAGAACAAATTCGGTACGTAACAAATTCAAAGCAATTTGGTTGAACAACATTTTTAGGGTCAAGCCAGGGTCGGCCATGTCATGGCCATCAAATCCTTCAGTGATTATTACACTTGTCGCACCCCATTGGGCTTAGCCACGACGTTATTGACTCACCCTGCAGATTACAGTGTTTTCAGCAGCCGTCAGCTCTCTGGTTTACCATCATCTGCACTGTTCTTATTATGTCAACATTTCCTTGGCTTTCACGTCGATGCAATGAAATTTTGTGGCTTATTATTCTGGCTGGTTTCCTCACCGTATTCTCACATTAATAACAAGAGCTTCTAAAGGGGGATGAAGTTTTTCTTAATACTATACTGATTTGCAGTCATCTAAGTGACTTCTTTAACAGAAATAAGGCTCACACGAATAGTGATTGTGTTGCTGTACTACACAAAGAAAAAATTGTATAATAAAATATTGCTTTTAATTAGATAACATGCAAGTCTAAAAAAATGGGAAAGAACGCCGACTATTTTATTTTACTTTTTCTCTACTGTACTTCATATATATATTAAAATATTAAAAACATATTTAACAGAAAGTAAGCTTACTTTGGCCAGCCGAAGTTTTAATTTCTTTTTATACCCTTGCAGAGGGTATTATAATTTTGGTCAAAAGTGTGCAACGCAGTGAAGGAGACATCTCCGACCCTATAAAGTATATATATTCTTGATCAGGATCACCTCCTGAGTTGATATAGCCATGTCCGTCTGTCCGTTTGTCCGTCTCTCTGTTTCAACGCAAACTAGTCTCTCAGTTTTAAAGATATCGAATTGAAACTTTGCACAAACCCTTCTTTCCTTTGCACGCAGTATATATGTCCTCTATATCCTATAGCTGCCATATAACTGATTGATCGGAAATGCCATAACTTTGGTGTTTGTAAAGTTAGGAAGCTGGGATTTCCTATGGGTTTTATATTTGGCCAATCAATCCGACCTACCAAATGTCATAAGGATCGGCCGACTATATCCTATAGCTGCCATATAACTGAACAATTGGAAATGCCATAACTTTGGTGTTTTAAAGTTAGGAAGTTGGGATTTTTTATGAGTATTAAGAATGCATCATATGAATAATTTTGGAGAATAGAATATAATTTACAGAGTATTCTGCAAGGGTATATCAACTTCGGCTCCGCCCGAAGTTAGCTTTCCTTTCTTGTTTGTTTTTCTATCGTTCCTGTGTCAGTCATATGATATATTCATCTGATTTTTATAAAATATAAAACATATTTTTGAAACCGTAAACAATAACTGGATATATTTGTATTTGTTTAAAAATTTAAAAAAAAAACTATTAATTATGATTGCTAATGCTGATTATTAATATATATGTATTGTTGTCCCTACAGCGTTGCAAGCTTTTGACTGATTTGAATATTGAATTATATTTCTTTAATAGCTGGAAAGCGGGTTTCATTTATAAGCTGTTATTATTGTGCGTAATTGTCAAAAATATATTTTTATACCCGTTACTCGTAGAGTAAAAGGGTATATTGTACTCGTGCAAAAGTATGTAACAGGTAGAAGGAAGCGTTTCCGACCCTATAAAGTATATATATATTCTTGTTCAGGATCACTAGCCGACTCGATCTAGCCATGTCCATCTGTCCGTCTGTATGTCCGTCTGTCTGTCTGTCCGTATGAACGCTGAGATCTTGGAAACTATAAAAGCTAGAAGATTAGCATTTTGCATGTAGATTTTAGGAGTTCCTACGCAGCGCAAGTTTGTTTCAAAGTGGTGCCACGCCCCCTCTGACGCCCACAAGCCACAAGCAGTGGCCACAGTTTTGATGCTATTATGAAAATTTAAATTGATATGTATTTATTTCGTCAATACCTATCGATTGGCCTAATAAAAGTTTGCCACGCCCACTCTAACGCCCAAAAACCCATTAAACGCTTAAGCCTGGCTAGCGCCTACATTTCCGCCTTTCATGGCCCGTGGTATCACGGTAGCGCCATCTAACGGATGACTTTGGAACAGCTGGCCAAGGTGCTAAAAACATACAAGAAGGCATATTTATATTAAGTTGTTTAGCTGAGTAACGGGTATCTAATAGTCGAGGCACTCGACTATAGCGTTCTCTCTTGTTTACTTTCAGTAACAGACTCTAGACTTTCTTTCGAAATATAATAAATATATATTTATCCGTTAAGGGGGAGCCTGCTTTAAAAAACCGAATTTCTTTGTTTAAATGTCTACCCAAACTATCCAAGAATAAGTCCCTAAAATTTCATAAGAAAATTCAAAATATTTTGAAAGTTACAGGAAAAATACGATTTTTTGTATACGAAAACTTTGACGTGCAATTTATCGGTTTTTCATATTTTCATTTTGGACCTTAAAGACCTTAAAAAAAAGTTATGATTAACCCACTTTTTAAATAATCTAAAGTGATTTAAAAAAAAAAGTGAATTGTGTTAAATTTTGTTTGCGAAATGCTTGTACCAGACATAATATGACATATATTTTAATGTAAAAAATTTGAAAAGACTGTTGAAATATATAACAATAAAACCTGTAAGTTTCGTTTCAATCGAATATTTCTTTCCTTCTTAAAAAAGTCCTTGGAAAAATTTTTTGAAGTTATTAAAGTTGTGTTTTCATTTTGCAATCTGTATGTTTGTATTTAAATCATCCGCTTAGACGAACATGTAGACATGTTTTATTTTACTAAAATAAAGCCGCATCTTACTAACAACAAGAACAACAGTTTCTATAACAGCTATATGATATTGTTGTCTGATTTAAGAAAACTAAAAGTGTAATTCTGATATAGTAAATAATTATAAATAATTACTATTTCTCAAAAAAATATTTGGATAAATAGAAAAACAGCAAAATACATTTTTTTTAATTTGTATTTTTTTTAATTTTTATACCCTTGGAGAAGGTATTAAATTTCAGTCAAAAGTTTGAAACGCAGTGAAGGAGACATTTCCGACCCTATAAAGTATATTCTTGATCAGCACCACCAGGAGAGTCGATCTAGCCATGTCCGTCTGTCCGTCCGTCCGTTTCTACACAAACTAGTCCCTCAGTTTTAAAGCTATCTGCTTGAAACTTTCCCAAAAGATGTCTTTCTATTGCAGGTAGTATATAAGTCGGAACGAGCCGGATCGGCCGACTATATCATATAGCTACCATATAACGGAAAGATCGGAAAAGCCATAACTTTAGTGTTTTTTAAGTTAGGAAGTGGGGAATTTGTATGGGTTTTATATTTGGCCAATCGATCCGACCTACCAAATTTCATAAGGATCAGTCGACTATATCCTATAGCCGTCATATAACTGATTGATCGGAAATGCCATAACTTTGGTGTTTTTAAAGTTAGGAAGTTGGGATTTTTTATGAGTATTAAGAATGCATCATATGAATAATTTTGGAGAATATTATTTACAGAATATTCTGCAAGGGTATATCAACTTCGGCTCCGCCCGAAGTTAGCTTTCCTTTCTTGTTGTTTTTCATTTATGGGAGTCATTCGACGCATATTCGACGTTTCCACTTATCTGCAATAAAAAGCTGAATCTGGAGAAAGATTGATCCAAAATGCTTAAAAATTCAAACAATTTTATGTTCAAAACACATAAAGGACTCACATTATTTTTGTAGTTACCACCAAGTGGTAAGTGCTTAACCCCCGACACCTAGCTTAAGTTTTTTTAAGAAGTAAAATGTTATTTACAAAATTAAATCGACAATTATTTAAAAACACTTAAAATTTTGTATAGTACGTTTTTCACGTGTTTTAATACCTTATATATTTTTTAGAAATTCAGAAACTCCAGATATTTTATAATGTTTTAAAAGGGTGGGACGTCATTATAAGATATTCCAAACAGAAAAAGGTTACTTTAACTTAAGTCCCGTGTACATTATATTTCAGTCAGTTGGTTTATCCTGGCATAACGAAATGTTTCAAAGATTTATTAAAAGCATTATAATGGGACTTGAGCTCTGGAGGATATATATCACTACTGTGTTATTTTTGGCAGCACGGATGAATTCTGCAAAAAAATTTTCTAAAAAAGTTAATCTTCATACGCCAATAATCATCATCCAAATTTTGTTTAGCTAATGGCAAGTCAAATCTACCGGTAATGAACAAAGTACTGGATATTTGGACTAGCCCCAGCCATCCCCAAGAAAGACTCGCACATTTCCGTTAACATATACTTGAGTATCCAGTACTTTAAAAATGCACAAGCATAAGCAGGCATAAATAATACATAAGCCTGTCGGAGGATGGAAGTCTGGACGACCGGATAAACGGAGCAGAAAATGTAGTCCTTTGTAAGCTATGCGCGGTCCAGTCGTCCTTTTGTTTGCAGCTTTTTGACCAAACAAGTGCACCATCAACAAACAAACAATATACACCCAAAGCGCATTCAGTAACAAAACAGTCATAAACACAAAGGCAAACCTCTCTTTGAACTGCGATTTGTAAGAGCCCCTTGATCCATTCACAGCCCTAGGTAGACAGAAAGGATCTGACAACTCTTCCTTATTTTCTAGCCAAATCCGTATCACATATGCAAATTCAAATATGCCTTCACTGGAATTTTGAAAAGTAATCGATTTTATAAAACGAGAACGGAAGCTACCGTATGGAAAGATTTTTAAACATTGATCAGTGTAAAAATAATACAAAACAAGAAAGAAAGCAAACTTCGACAAGCCGAAGTTTATATACCCTTGCAGTTATTACAAAACGACATTTCGATTACTATGTCCATATTACTATAAACAATGAAGCTATGTCGATTTTATTATATTATATATTGATTAAACACAATAAAATTGATGAACTGTTAAAATATAAAATTTTATTATAAATATTGTTAAATGCAGAATACATATTTGGAGGTAAATCAAGCGTGTGTTTTTTGGGATTTGGTAATATTTCAATATTATGGATTAACGGTTTTAATTAAATTAAAATCGGACATCTAAATCATATAGCTCCCATAGGAAAATCAAAAAAAAAATTAAAAATGGAAAAAAAAATTATTTAGGTGTTTTTCTATTTATCAAAATATTTCTTTGAGATTTAGTAATTATTTACTATATCAGAACTACGCTTTTAGTTTTTCCAAGTCGGACAATAATATCATCATATCAGCTGCCATAGAAACGATGGCAAATTGCAACGCAAAATCGACATAGCTCCATTGTTTTTGGTATATAGGCATAGAAATTGAAATGTCGTGTTTTAATAACTGCAACGGTATATAAACATCGGCTTGCTGAAGTTTACTTCCTTTATTGTTGTTTGTTATTTCTAAAATAATAAAATGTCCGAATTCCCTCACTGAACCCCAAAGGCTATTCATACTAAAAATGTTTATTGTGTGTATTTTAAAAACATAATTATCCTTCTGTAATATAAAAAAATTAAGTAAAAATTAGTTCATGGCCCATAATCTGGAGATTGAACGTGATCGGATCTTATACCTCTTTGGGGTTCAATTTGCAAAGTGGAAAGCGGTCTTTGTCCTTTCAAACCGTATTCATTTTTAATGCCAGCACGTGTTTGAACAGCCGCATTAGGGCTACTACCAATGCTCGTAAACAATGCTGGCCACAATCAATAGAACAGACCACATGTCATGAGAAGGCTAGGACTAGAAAAATTGAAAATTCATTATTGCACCAGGAGTTTTTTATGTATTTTGGGTGTTATTTTGCGGCGCTTCAGAGGAAGAGAAATAATATTTATTGTATGCACCGTGAAACACACACCAATCAACCACGTGCCAACTTAGTGAAATCGGACACAGTTGGCCCAAAGGGATGGGTAACAAGCAAACAAAAAAACCAAATCGATTTATTTAAAAATTTCGGCAATGAAAATTTGCAGACTTTAGTGTGTTTATAACGTAAGACTTAATGGAATGTTACAGGAACCAACGGACCAACCATAGGACAAACTTCGGTGAAACATTTACCTATTTTTGAGCATTGATTATTTAAAAAGGAAGTTTTTTGAATGTTCAATGCACAACATTATGTAAATGAGTGATCATTTTAAAAATGACTTTTTATAATATAGCTTTAATGCTAAAGAGTTGTATTTTGGCAAGCTGAAGTTATATTTTGAATAGCTTTAGATCTAAAATTTAAGAATCTTTATCAAAATGAGGCTTAATAATCTTAATAAATGTTCAAATATTTAATCTTATTTCCATATTTAGCTTTTGTGGACAGTGTATGTTGACAAATAGTCGCACAGTATTTACTTCTTGATAAACGAGCGTACATTTTCAAAGAACTTACTTTATCCTCTTTGTTTGTATACTTACGCACTTTCCGTAACTAATTTATTATTTATTTATTTGGTATTTTGTGCTTCTGTCACTGTTCCTTTCCGCAGCTTGACCATTTCGTACCATACAGGATGTCATTTTTTTAAGTTTTACTCGTTTACGTATGTGTAGGTGTCTATAAATATTGGTATTTTAATATAAGAGAAAGAAGAAACAGGGTCTAAAAGGAGAGAAATCCATTGAAGTGAATTTGCGGAAGCTATTTGTAAGTGTACAAGTCAATATTTGTGTCTACAACTGTATGGGAACATCCACATTGACTCTATGTACTCATATGAAGGGATACGGTGCACAAGCACTATGCCTCGTGCGGATGGAGTCGCAGAGAGCGGAAGTCATCATTATAAATAAAATGTTCAGTTCAAAGCGAATCGGGAAAACAATCATTTGTTCTCGAAGGGCACGGTAATGCTGAATCTAGTGCACGGGACAGAGCTTGTGCGGGTCTTCCGCGCGTATAATACTAAATATAAATTATGGATACATTATGCAGATTAAATCATGACAAGCTCTATTTCCTTGTTTTATTTCGCATGGAACCCTTTCGTTCATTACCGCAAAGAAAGCAATTTAGGTTCAGGATGGATATAGTGTTGGCTGGCGAAAGGTTATCAAGATTGGAAGGATCTGTTGAACTTATATAATATAAGTTGTATATTTACAACACATTCCGATTCAACATTAGGAGGAAAATGTGTTTGGAGGGTATATTGTATTCGTGCAAAAGTATGTAACAGGTAGAAGGAAGCGTTTCCGACCCTATAAAGTATATATATTCTTGTTCAGGATCACTAGCCGAGTCGATCTAGCCATGTCCGTCTGTCTGTCCGTATGAACGCTGAGATCTCGGAAACTATAAAAGCTAGAAGATTGGCATTTTGCATGTAGATTTAAGGACTTCCTATGCAGCGCAAGTTTGTTTCAAAATGGTGCCACGCCCCCTCTGACGCCCACAAGCCACAAGCAGTGGTCACAGTTTTGATGCTATTATGAAAATTTTAATTGATATGTATTTATTTCGTCAATACCTATCGATTGGCCTAATAAAAGTTTGCCACGCCCACTCTAACGCCCAAAAACCCATTAAACGCTTTAACCTGGCTAGCGCCTCCATTTCCGCCTTGTTTCAGTTTAAAATATTCTCAATGTACTGTCAAACTAAGCAAGCACGTAAGCTACTCAAAATATCAGAAAACTCTTGCTTGAACGAGTACTACCGGGAGAATAAAAGAATATTATTGAGTGGTGCAGAAGTTAAAACTTTAATCGCATTAAATCTAAGTCAAAAAGTTAAATTTATAAGTTTGAGTATAAATCATATATATATTCCGGTGCTCATAGGTGTTCTGGAAATCGAGCGATTTACTGATCATTTTGTTATTTCAAAACGACTTAATTTCGATTTATATGTCTATATTACTAAAAACAACATAGTCTAATATCGATTTTGCGATGCATTTTGCCATTGTTTTTAGGGCAGCTGTACGATATTGTTGTCTGATTTTGATAAAACTAAAAGCGTAATTCTGACATAGTAAATAATTACTATATATCAAAGGAATATTTTGCTAAATAGAAAAAACAGCAAAATTTTTATTACATTTCTTGCAGCTTTTTTTTTATTATCAGCCACAAATCTTGTAATTTTTAGCAACTTTTTCAACTTTATTTAAAAACAAGAAAGGAAAGCTAACTTCGGACGTAGCCGAAGTTGATATACCCTTGCAGAATATTCTGTAAATTATATTCTTCAAAAATATTCATATGATGTATTCTTAATACTCATAAAAAGTCCCAACTTCCTAACTTTAAAAACACCAAAGTTATGGCATTTCCAATCGTTCAGTTATATGGCAGCTATAGGATATAGTCAGCCGATCCTTATGAAATTCGGTAGGTCGGATTAATTGGCCAAAAATAAAACGCATAGAAAATCCCAACTTCCTAACTTTAAAAACACCAACGTTATGGCTTTTCCGATCGTTCAGTTATATGGCAGCTATATGATATAGTCGCTCGATCCGGCTCGTTCCGACTTATAGCAATAGAAAGACAACTTTTGGGAAAGTTTCAAGCAGATAGCTTTAAACTGAGGGACTAGTTTGCGTAGAAACGGACGGACAGACGGACATGGCTAGATCGACTCTCCTGGTGATGCTGATCAAGAATATATATACTTTATAGGGTCGGAAATGTCTCCTTCACTGCGTTGCAAACTTTTGACTGAAATTATAATACCCTCTGCAAGGGTATAACAAGCATTTTTTTCAGTTTTTATTCTTTTTAGAAATTAATTGGACAAATAAATAATGGTTAACAAAGATATCGGAACTTGTATTTAACTCAGTGGATGGATTTTTAATAATAGGTGATTAGTATTAGTTTTTCTGAATATGTATATATATATATATATATATATATATATATAATTATCAATTTTTTTAACGCTCTTATGTACATGTGTAATGCTTTTAAGAGCCATTCCCAATATAGACTTTATGCGCATGAACGGAGTGGAAAGTTTCTAGCCCAGCTCTGCACCATAATGCCATAATGTTTCGGACAAATGTTCAATAGCTTCGGTCTAATAGAATTAGACTGTTAATTTTCCAAAAGGGAAGTTGCCAAATTGGCAATCTTTAGTAGATAATTTTGCGTATTGTGGACTACCGCACAACAGGAAATTTTGAGATTTGATATGGTCCAATGGGAAATTTAGATACGTGATATGTTTTTCGGTCCTTTTCGTTCGCTATCAAAATAAAAAAATTCTAACAAGAAAGGAAAGCTAACTTCGGACGTAGCCGAAGTTGATATACCCTTGCAGAATATTCTGTAAATTATATTCTTTAAAATTATTCATATGATGTATTTTTAATACTCATAAAAAGTCCCAACTTCCTAACTTTAAAAACACCAAAGTTATGGCATTTCCGATCAATCAGTTATATGGCGGCTATAGGATATAGTCGGCCGATCCTTATGAAATTCGGTAGGTCGGATTAATTGGCCAAAAATAAAACTCATAGAAAATCCCAACTTCCTAACTTTAAAAACACCAACGTTATGGCTTTTCCGATCGTTCAGTTATATGGCAGCTATATGATATAGTCGCCCGATCCGGTTCGTTCCGACTTATATACTACCTGCAATAGAAAGACAACTTTTGGGAATGTTTCAAGCAGATAGCTTTAAAACTGAGGGACTAGTTTGCGTAGAAACGGACGGACAGACGGACAGACGGACAGACAGACAGACGGACAGACGGACGGACAGACGGACATGGCTAGATCGACTCTCCTGGTGATGCTGATCAAGAATATATATACTTTATAGGGTCGGAAATGTCTCCTTCACTGCGTTGCAAACTTTTGACTGAAATTATAATACCCTCTGCAAGGGTATAAAAAGCCAGCTAATAGGTTTTGACTATTTCGTACCAACTAATGTGAGCACTTTTAAGTTAAACGAAGACTTTGTTAATACGTGTATTATACCTGTAGTATGGAGTATATTATAATCGGGCATTTAGAAATCGTGGTGGCTTGGTATTAGACTTTATTATACCCTTGCAGAATTATTATATATTATAATTTTGGTCAAAAGTGTGCAACGCAGTGAAGGAGACATATCCGACCCTATAAAGTATATATATTCTTGATCAGGATCACCTCCTGAGTTGATATAGCCATGTCCGTCTGTCCGTCTGTCTGTCCGTCTGTCTGTTTCTACGCAAACTAGTCTCTCAGTTTTAAAGCTATCGAATTGAAACTTTGCACACACCCTTCTTTCCTTTGCACGCAGTATATATGTCGGAACGGCCGGGATCGGCCGACTATATCCTATAGCTGCCATATAACTGATTGATCGGAAATGCCATAACTTTGGTGTTTGTAAAGTTAGGAAGTTGGGATTTTCTATGGGTTTTATATTTGGCCAATCAATCCGACCTACCAAATTTTATAAGGATCGGCCGACTATATCCTATTGCCGCCTTATAACTGATTGATAGGAAATGCCATAACTTTAGTGTTTGTAAAGTTAGGAAGTTGGGATTTTCTATGGGTTTTATTTTTAGCCAATCAATCCGACCTACCAAACTTCATAAGGATCGGCCGACTATATCCTATAGCTGCCATATAACTGAACGATTGGAAATGCCATAACTTTGGTGTTTTTAAAGTCTGAAAGTTAGGATTTTTTATGAGTATTAAGTTGCATCATATGAATAATTTTGGAGAATATAATTTACAGAGTATTCTGCAAGGGTATATCAACTTCGGCTCCGCCCGAAGTTAGCTTTCCTTTCTTGTTTTTAGTAACATTGGGCTAGGTGGTAAGGAGGGGGGTATTTTTATTGTCGGGTGTGTGTTTTGAAAAATGGGTTAATATTTTCTAGTTTACGAATAAACTAAAAAGTCAAAACATTACCTTTAAGTAAGTATGGGATTTTGCCGTTATGGAACGAATTTGTTAGTAAACGTTATAAGAACTGCAATACTCTTGCAGAGGCTATTCTAATTTCAGTCAAGCTTTTTCCGCAGTGGATTGCGCATTTCTACCCCTTTGGAACACGATCCAGACATGTCCGTCTGTTCGTTTCTACACAATCTAGCCCTTAGACTAAGGTCTTCCAGCTATTTGGATAAAACTTTGAAAAATTTTCTTTCTGTTCCAATTTGAAACGGACAGCTTACCGCTTCCATACGAACAAAAATAAAGGAAACAAGAAAGGAAATCTAGCTTCGGGCGGAGCCGAAGATGATATACCCTTGCAGAGTATTCTGTAAATTATATTCTCCAAAATTACTAATATGATAACTTTACAAACACCAAAGTTATGGCATTTTCGATCGTTCTGTTATATGGCAGCTATAGGATATAGTCGGCCGATCCCTGCCGTTCCGACTTATATACTGCGTGCAAAGGAAAGAAGGGTATACAGGTATAATAAACGTATAAACAAAGTCTTCGTTTATTTAAAAGGGCTCACATTAGTTGGTATGGAATAGTCAAAACCTATTAGTCGGCTTTTTAGAATTTGTATACCCTTGCAGAGGGTATTATAATTACAGTCAAAAGTTTGAAACGCAGTGAAGGAGACATTTCCGGCCCTATAAAGTATATATGTTTATGAACAGCATCACCAGGAGAGTCGATCTAGCCATGTCCGTCTGTCCGTCCGTCCGTTTCTACGCAAACTAGTCCCTCAGTTTTAAAGCTATCTGCTTGAAACTTTCCCCAAAGTTGTCTTTCTATTGCAGGATCGGCCGACTATATCCTATAGACGCAATAAAACTGAACGGTTGGAAATTCCATAACTTCGGTGTTTTTAAAGTTACAAAGATTGAATTTTTTATTGATTTTTTTTTGGCCAAACAATATAATTTACAGAATATTCTGCAAGGGTATATCAACTTCGGCTCCGCCCGAAGTTAGCTTTTCTTTCTTGTTAATTTTTTTTTGTTCTTTGGGATTTAGTAATATTTAAATATTATGGAATTACGGTTTTAATTAAATTAAAATCAGACATCTATATCTTATAGCTCCCACAGGAAAATCGAAAAATTACTTGGGAGGACAAAATAACATTAATACGATCTGCGGAGTCCCAGAATTGTAGGATTTGTCAAATAAAAAACATTTAAATGCAACCATTATAAAAAGAGAGTGGGAGAAAATAGCCTGGGAAATGGATAAAGATAGTAAAGCCTAGTTCTCAGATTCGCTAGCGTAAAAACTTTAATCTTTCCAGTGTGACTGCTTTTTTTTTGGAGAGTTAAAGAATTAAAGCTTAGTACTCAGAGCGAAAAACGAGTAAGCTAGCGTAAAAACTTTAATCTTTCCAGTGAGAGTTTTATAGCTGTCCCGCAGCGACTTCCACGCCAGCTTGCAACTATTATCTAAACATAAATATTGTATATGTACGTTAACAAATATTTAATAATGTACAATTATGACTTACCATCTTTATCCATTTCCCAAACTATTTCCACATACGCTTTTTTTATAATGGTTGCATTAAAATGTTTTTTATTTGACAAACCCCACAATTCTGGGTGAGACTCCACAGATCGTATTAATGTTATTTTGTCCTCACAAGTAAACTCCTGAAATCGACTTTTGCGGGTTTTTTGATTTTTTGCCTCTATTTTTAAAATGTTCAGTGAGAAGCGCACGTCGAAAGATTACATTTGTATTCTTTTCGCTAGGGTTCACCCAAAGTTCATTTCAGCAGACTGGCAACGCTATGAAATTTTCTGGTATTTTTTTCGTCGCATTTTGCCATCGTTTCAATGGCAGCTATATGATATTGTTGTCCGATTTTTAATTAAATTAAAACCGTAACTCCATAATATTTAAATATTACCAAGTCAAAGAACAACAAAAAATAATTAAAACAAGAAAGTTATAATTTTTCCGATTGTTCCCCTGGGAGCTATATGATACAGTCTCCCGATCCGGCTTATATACTACCTGCAATAGAAAGTCAACTTTTGGGAAAGTTTCAAGCAGGTAGCTTAAAAAGTGAGGGACTAGTTTGGGTAAAAACGGACTGACGAACGGACGGGCAGACAGACAGACATGGCTAGATCGACTCTCCTGGTGATGCTGATCAAGAATATATATACTTTATAGGGTCGGAAATGTCTCCTTCACTGCGTTGCAAACTTTTGACTGAAATTTTTATACCCTCCGCAAGGGTATAAAAATGGACGGAAAACTCCAACAAAACACCCAGTAAAATCGCATACAAGAACTTAGTGAAGCTATTATATCTAAATTACCAAATAATTCTCAGTAATTAAAAAAAACATCTATTATATTCAAATTACTTTGTTTTCTAATTTCTATGTATAGCGTCAGACTTGCCAAGGTAGTTGAGAATATCTTTTAAAGGCTCTTTCCCGCAAATAACATTTTGGAATTTTAACTGCTTGTAAACAAACGCCGCTGATTACCAATTCGACCGTAGCATGCTGAACTCTGATGAACTCTCAAAAATGCAGTTACACTGGAAAGATTAAAGTTTTTCTGAGTACTATGCTTTACGATTTCGTCGATCTGAGTACTAGGCTTTAATATTTTCGCAAGGGCCTGACGAACGCTCAGCCAAAGTTCATTTCAGCAGACTGGCTGAATAAAGAGCCTGACGAAACGTTTTCTTTTGGCTCTCGTTCTCTCTCATAGCTGACGAACAGATTTCGTAGATCTGAGTACTAGGCTTAAATACAGAAGCTCCCCTTTGTCCTCAAAAATTACAAACTAATTATTTGGGACGAATGTAAAGGTGGATAATATAACTTGGCCTACCGTTGAATTTTAGCTTGGTAATTTAAAAAATCTGGCAAACCATTTTTACAGGGACCGCCGTTATGCCGATATGCCGCCTCCTGAAAAAGATCCAACGAATGGGAAGGAACACTCTGACTTGGAGATGATTAAACAACTTCAGCTAATACGAAGAAGATTACTTAGTCAGGTGAGCACATTAGCCTTAATCACTCTTATGAAAATGTTTTAAATAGTTGAGAATAAAGACCGAAAAAATGTAACATTTTTTTTAACAGTTACCATTTTTTTGCACTCATCAAAACTAAAAAATTTCTTGAAGTACATATGTGGGATTTGTTTCTAAAATTTTTTTTTTTTTTCGTATAAAAAAATACAAACTTTTACACCTATATATATTTCAGATATATCTAATTCTTCGAATATAAAACTTGAATGCTCAAAATAATATGATTTTTAAACAACTAAATAACATGAACTATAATACGGAATCGACTAACATATGTATTTTATATATTAAACATTTTGTTACCATTTTATTTTTCAAAACATTTTACAATTTTGATCAGAAGCTTGTAACCCCGTGAAGGTGACATTTTCGCCACTTTACGCAAACTAGGCTTTCAGTTTTAAAGCTAGTTCCAAAAGTCTTTTATCTATTGCAGGTATATACATAATTCGGAAAATAGAACAACCGGAAAAATAAATAAAATGAAATAAAAATACTATATAACTTCGTTGTTTTAGAGATTTTCTTACAATTTCAAAACTACGGTTTTAATTTTATAAAAATTCGAAGTCTATATCAAATAGCTGTCAAAGAATATGGAGTTCGATTTCCTTTCGATCGTTCCTATGACAGTTGGCGTACACATGTTTTAGGACGACTGTGAAAGTTTCAGATCGCTAGCTTTTAAAATGAGCTATCAAACGGTATTGAAACTGACGGACATGGCTATATCGACTGCCCTATTGATCCTGATAAAGAATATATATACTTTATATGGTCGGAAACGTCTCCTTCAGTGCGTTACAAACTTCTGACCAAAATTATAATACCCTCTGCAAGGGTATAAAAAGTGAAAATAATAATTCGTCTCCATAAGCCTAAAAAAAATCTGACAACAATGTCATATAACTGCCATAGAAACGATGGCAAAATGCAGCGCCAAATCGACATAGCTTCATTGTTTTTAGTAATATGGGCAGAGAAATCGGCTTGCCGAAGTTTGCTTTCTTTCTTGTTGGTTATTAAAAATCTAATCAATGTATTAAACAAATTGTTTTAAGCTTTAATTTATTTTCCCAGTAATACTGATCACAAGAATGCAAATTCTTTTTAGGGGCGTGTCCTCTCTGCGCAAAATGGTGATATAGGGTACAAAAAAGTTTAATGCTCCCTTAGCACTTGCTGTTCGTTCGTAACCTGTGCACATAAACTAACGTAAAATAATGGAAAGGGCCATTAGAGGTTTCGACTAAGCTTTCTTGAATAAGGCTGAAAAATATCAAGACCATGGTTAGGACTCAGCTTTATGGGGAGGCCAGGCCATCGCAAACGAGGGCCAAAGTGAGTCAAGGAAGAAAGTACAAGCCAGTGGAAAGAAAAGCTTATTGTTTGAGTCGTGAATGGAGAGAACAATACAAAGGCTATTCAAACCTGCACAAATGATGAAAGAAGCACTAAATAGAACTTACATACAAAGCGTCACAGTACAGCATAAAAGAATAATAAAAGCTTATACTGGCGTTGGAGAAAATCAAATAAAAAAAAGATAATGTAAAAAAATTACAAACATAAAATGTATTGTAAAAGATATCAATGTTCGTTTGCCACACATTTGTTTAAATATAAATATAAAATAAAACCGTAATACCTTTTTCCAAAAGTTAGACTGCATTCAAGAATGTTCTGAATGCTTCATTGAAAACTGTGAATTCTTTCCGGGCTACGTGACTACTTACTTTAATTTGTACATGGTAATTCGTCAAATGCTATCTTAGACCTGATACGTGACCTTTTCACTGTCCTTGGTTCAAAGAAATATACATCGAAATCAGGGACAGTTTTTTTTAAGTCTTGTTAAATTAAAGCACAATGGAAAACAACGAAAAGAAAGAAGTTTGCGATTTAACTATAATTACACATTTTTATTTGAAAATATTTTTCATTTTTTCATTTTCCTATGGGAGCTATATGATATAGATGTCCGATTTTAATTTATATACAACAATATTCTAATAAATAGAAAAGCAGCAAAATAATATTTGTTTTAACTAAGGGACTAGTTTGCGTAGAAACGAACGGAGGGACAGACGGATCGATGGAAATGTCTCCTTCACTACGTTGCAAACTTTTGACTGAAATTATAATACCCTCTGCAAGGGTATAACAAGACTTGTCTTCACAGGGTCAATAAAGTTCTGTCCAAACATTTGACCAATATTGTAAACCCTTTGCAAAAGCATAACAAATGTATACATTTAGTTTCTACAATACTAACTGAAAAGGGATGAACTATATTTGATTTTTCAACAACACTTTTTTGTTTGAACTTTAAACCCTTTTTCTAAACCGTTATTCATTTCCTGTATGTTGATATGTTTTGACCATCAAATATATTTGGGCCTATCATGCTTATGATTTTCCACCACCCAGTTTGAGTGTACTTATTACTCACCGGGGAATTATTCAAAGCGTTGAGTAACGATGAGGTAGCAGAGTTTTAGCTCTAGCTGTCAATGAATAAGCAACTTTTGCGGAGTTCAGGTTCAGGCTCCGGCTTTACTAAGCTAATCGGCTTGGAATCACGCTAATGTGATGTTTATCTGTCCAATACTTTGCTCAAAAAATGGGGATGATTAACGATGATGATGGGCTGATTGTTATTGTCAATGCGCAAAAGATCTAATAAAATCTGAATTTTCCGGTTCTAGTTTGCTTTCTGGGGTAGTTGTTATCATTATATGCTTAAAATAAAGACAATCACACCGTCGCCGCAATATATAATCCCAGCGAAAGATACTATCAATATAGCCTAGAAGTTCAAAAGGTTTTCATTAAAAGCATATTTTCACACATAGGATAAGCATTTAACAACTTTGAGTACGAATTTTATGGAAATTAACTGCCCTGAATCACTTAAAAATACATACAGTCTAAATGAAAAGAAATTCTTTGAACAACGAATTAAGCTGTTCCACCATTTTGCTATTATGCGGCAATCACTTGAATATTTTTAATCAGAATCGCAGGGCTAGTCGGTATGGACTAGTTTCCCTTTCCCTTAATATTTTTTGTTGTTGTATGGAATTTGGTAATATTAAAACAATATGGAATTACGGTCTTAATTAAATTAAAATCGGACATCTATTTCATATAGGTTCCATAAAAAAATAAAAAAATGAAAAAAAAAAAATTTTTAATGTATTTTGCTGCTTTTTGATTTATCCAAGTATTCCTTTGAGGTATAGTAATTATTTACTATATCAGAATTACGCTTTTTAGTTTTGTCAAAATCGGGCAACAATATCATACAGCTGCCATAGAAACGATGACAAATTGCAGCGCAAAATTGTCATAGCTTCATTGTTTTTAGTAAAATAGGCATAGAAATCGAAATGTAGTCGATTTGTAAAAACGGCAAGGGTATATAAACTTTGCTTTCTTGTTTTAATTTTTTTTCCGGTTGTTCCTATGGGAGCTATATGATATAGTCGCCCGATCCGGCTCTTTCCGACTTATATATCGGAAACTTTTGACTGAAATTATAATACCCTCTGCAAGCGTATAAAAACAGACATTGACTCTTAAGTAAAACTAGGCGCATCCGTATGGGAACATAAGACATTCTTTCCGCCTTTTGGCAGGGCAATGGGCAGCCCATCGATAAAATAAAAAAGCCCACACAAGCATTTCAAGATACGAGCTGACCTAAATCACTTGCGCGAAGACAATGAACATTTTACAGCAATATTTATGAATTTTATGACATTTATGGATGAGTTCAACATTTCGGTGTTGTCATCTTTATAAAATATGAAGTGGCTGATCAATTTATACATGAGATTTTCTGCCTTTTCTTCGCCCACACTATGAATCGCTTCATAGATTGAACAGCAAAAGGGATGAGTTGAATATGGATATATAAATAAGTTTTTATATAGGTTTTGAACGTGCAATGATGTATATGAATCATTGGGACAGTATATTGTTCATTTTTTTGTGAGTTTTTCTATATTTATATGTGTTGATTTACCCCATTTGCTGGTGTTCTTGGGCACGGGAGTTATCAATCATTTATTTTCTTTCCGAGATCGAAACGATCTTAAGTCGAAAAGTTCGCACTTCCAACATACAACATTTGTGAACATGACAAGGATTTTTAAAGAAGATTGTCATATAAAAGGTTTAAATGGAGCAAAATATTTCAACGCATACTCTTATAACTGAATCTTTTCAAGACAACAGAGGACTCCTATAGATCTTCGGAGTATTTAATGTGGTGCACACAGAATAGAGTTTGCAAGAGATGTGTTATATCTGATGATACAGACTCTGATGTGCTTCGTTTTTACTGCCGTATGATTTTCTGTTTCTGTTTTCATTCATAAATTTCGCTTTTAAAAATAGAAATCTGTCTTTCCTTCCTATTTCTATTCCCCTGTATTACCACTCCCTAGCTCTGCGCCTGCATTTTTGTGCACCTACTTCTCTTTCCTTTGCCCCTCTGTTGTCAAGCTCATGTAGCGATGAGGTTGTCATGGTATGATGTTGCAGTGGCTTTGCAAGGTTAGCACGATTTGATTAATGTTAGAATATTTTCAGAAAATTTTGCAAAACGTATTTCCGGTGTGATTTGGAATTGTACCATGCATATACGTATGTATTTAAAATACATATAATAATGCATTGGAATAGTGGTAGGAAACCTAATATAAAGTTCACAGATATTGATGCTGCATTACCTTTATAATACACTTTAAACGGTTAATCTAAAAATAACCAAAAACCGACGACATAATGTTGAACCAAACCAAAACTAAGATAAACAAATTTTGTCAGTATAGAGTGACTTTTTATACCCTTGCAGAGCGTTATACTTGTATAATTTCAGTCAAAAGTTTGCAACGCAGTGAAGGAGACATTTCCGACCCTATGAAGTATATATATTCTTGATCCATCACCTATAATGAGACGCCATCTTGCGTTAAGGTATATTTAATCGTTATTAATTACGTTAAACTTATTTTTGTAATAACTACTGAAATAATTGTGTGATTGCTTGTTTTATAAGTATAATATTTGGCTATTAAATTATCCGAATTAGTACAAAAGTTTTAATTATGAAAAACTTTAATCGCGACACTCTTCAGCCCTTTAAACTATTTCTCAATGATATGTCATTGTCATGAAAATATATTTAGTGGATTTAGGAATACGCGGATACGTTTTGTTGTGTAGAAAATTTCTAAAAGTTGGAAATTAGCACTTCCCTTTTTCGGACATTGATATGCATAAAACCGAGGAACATCTTTCCCTAAAATTAATTTTCATTTACAGAGGGTATCAATTTTGTTTATACTTAAAATAAGCAGGAAGTTTATTTGCTCTTTTATAAAGCTTCCGGTGTCAATTCAAAACATCCCAATCCCATATTTAGGAATTATCTAACGACAATATGCAATAACTGACATTTTTGTGTTAAAGTTTAGAACGTGGTATTCAGGTTATTTTTAGTTCAGTTGTACCAGAAACTATTTGGCTTTTGAATTTAAGGTATACCGGCAAGGATATCAAAAAATCGGTTTCATTAAGAAAACTTTAATTCCTGTTCTTCGTGCAACTTTTTTCATTTCATTACGGCGCCTTATAAGTATGGAGATCTACCTATAGGGTGGTGAGTAAGGGTCGCATAGGAAAATGAGATACGCGTGCGGCATGTGGCATGTGTGTGGTTGTGACGATCTGTTTTAAGATGATGGGTGAATGCTGATTCTTAGGGGAATAGCTGGAATATGTGTGTTCATTTCACATTCTCGTTCGTATCGCGCAGGGCAAATACACTTTCAGCACGTAAGTACACTTAAAAAAAAATTCCTTTTAAAATGTGGTTTCTTATTATTGTACCGTTATATACAAATCTCACATGTTTTGTGCTCTTAATTATTTTTTAGCTGGAGAGAGTTTTTGGAAGAAGCGGTAATGCTACTGCATTATGGAATTGTATAAAATACTTTTCCAAAGTTAGTTAGTCTAGGTCAGTCTTATCCAAATAGCTACAAAACTAAAACGGACGGACCGCCGGATAGTCGAACATGGCTAAATCCAATCGTCTGATGATTCTGATCAAGAATATATATACTTTGACTGAAAATATATTATTATTATACCCTTGCAGAGGGTATTATAATTTTGGTCAAAAGTGTACAACGCAGTGAGGGAGACATCTCCGACCCTATAAAGTATATATATTCTTGATCAGGATCGCATCCTGAGTTGATATAAGCATGTCCGCCTGTCCGCTTTCCTTTCTTATTAATCTTTTTTTTGTTCTTTGCGATTTAGTAATATTTAAATACCATGGATTTCGGTTTTGTTTAAATTAAAATCGGACGATGCCAAAAGCAGCTTTTAGTAATATAGGCATAGAATTCAAAATTTAATCGGTTTGAAATAACGGCAAGTTTGCTTCCTTTTTTGTTTAAAACAAACTAACTCCCAAACGCGAATCCTTAGAGAAAAATGTGTTTTGTACAAAAAGTTGCGTAATCGTAAAAGATATGTGACCATATCTTTTTTCAAAATTCTGCTCTAGTCTAACAAATATTATATATTATATATTATTTTTGGAGCCTAGATCCTAAATTGTTGATTTTTGAATAAAAGTGCTGTGATATAAAAACAACTTAAAATGTTATTCCAATTTGGTTGGCTTCTGCGTTGAATTAAAAAGCGAGCGCCCCTTATAAATTTGTTTTTTTTTAATGTAGATTTAGCCGGCTCGGATATATGCGCAACCACAGTGCAGTGATTTTATGACACAACGGAAAACGTTTGGATGGTTGTTACTAAACACACCCTGGGCAAATGGTTTTTACATCAAAAATAAATAAGTAAAGTTTTAATGACAAGATTATGAAAAGAATTGCTATTAGCAAAGCCAAGTGCTTAGAGTCAGATAGTCCGACCAACAATTATAATTAACCGCCTCATGTCAATCCTTCAAAAGTCTGTTATATCCTTCAGCACAAGGCAGCCTATGTTCCTTCTAACATCGTAAGAGGGGGCTTTGAATAGGGTTGACGTTCATTCCCTGTGCGCAGCTAATGACTCCTGAAATAGCAAATAAATCTGTGGTGAAGTGCGTGCATGTGCTATGCAATTAGTTTAAACAAGGTGTCCAGTGAGGGGTTGTACGCTTGTGTGCGACACTCAGGTAAGAAATCGAGATGTACGGGAAAGTTTTATCATACAAAAAACTGTTGGGTAAGAATTTAATGTTTATATGGAGTTTTTATATTTTAAAATGGAGATATGAGAAAAGGTCAATATTTAATTATTATTATTTTTAATAGCATGGCTTAGAGTAACGGCATTAATTTTAAACACTTTCTAGATTTTTATTTGAAGCTCCAAAATATAATGTATATATATTTATATATTTATGATCAAGATCCATAGCCGAGTCGATCTAGCCATGTCTGTCTGTTCGTCGGGTTGAAAGTCGAGATCTCGGGATAGAAATTTTTAAGGATAAACCTACTTTTAAAAAAACCCGCACAAGACCGTCCGAAAAAAAAGTATTTTATTGGAAAATATATTGACGAAAACGTCAATATAGACACTCCTGCAGGACCAAATCATTTATTTGTTTTAAAATTACAGTATAGTCTAATCAAAAACCGATTAATATTATTTTTCTGTCAATATTTAAGTAGAAGGAGTCAGTCGTAAGGTCCTACCAAGCTGTCAATGTATGATGAAAATAATTTTTTTGAGATTGGCCTGACATTGCTCTGGCGCGGGCTATTGCTATTAAAATTCATTGGCACGCTCCGTGTGTCGACTGCCAACAAAGCTTAATCTGATGAGAAGTGAAGCAACCGCAGTACCGCAACCACCAGCTGAGACATTCAACCGCGTAGTTATCGAATCCGAATTCCCAAGCGACTGCTCCTGTCGCCGAAAGCTGTAACAAAAACCGTTAATATTCCAATAACACAAGGTACACCATTGAAGAGCAATAGAGGAGGCCGGTGGCACAGAGGCTGCAAATTACACAGATGACACGCTGTGTCATTGCTTCATTGACTGACTCTTTAGTCCTAGAACATGACTGTGAAAAAAGTTTCCTGTGCGTTGAGCTTTTGCTTATTGAATAATTTCGCATTGTCGTACACATCTCGCCGCTTTGTTGCTGGTGGAAAGGTTTCACAAGTGCTTTTGCAGGGGGCTTTCCTAACAATTCTTTTTTCGGATAGCACTAACGGAAAATCAATAATTCTTTCTTAAAAAAAGCCATCTGAGATCCGATGAGGAGATAAGATGAAAACAAATATTTAAAATTAAACCCCACGGGAAAACAAATTATACCCACCGGGTGGTTGTCTGTCCTTCTTTTAAAGATTATAACTTTTTTAAAGAATCGATTATAATTGCTATCCTGGCTTGCGAACTCATTGAATGAACTGGAAGCGAAATAAAATATTAAAATGGTATGCAAAAGCGATTATTCTGATTCTCATTTTTTGACGCCATTTTGCCAAAATGCCGTGAAATTTAATTGAAATTCAACTCAATTATAATAATAAACTGCTCTTTTATGTCGCTGCCATTAATCTACGTTTTCGTACTTGCTGGTTTTGGTTGAACTTTGTACAGTATGTCCCGACTCTGCTGAGCTATTCTGCAAAGCACAAACCGAAAGTCATGCATGTACGATAAACACCTAACAGTCCATCTAATCTCTTCAACATTTGAGTTTGGTTTATTTTTATACCAGAGTGTATTATAATATCAGTCAAAAGTTTGCAACGCACTGAAGGAGACATTTCCAACCCTATAAAGTATTCATGGTCATATAAATGGCATAAGAATCGAAATGTTGTCGTTTTGTATTAACTGTAAGGATTTATAAACTTTGGGTATTATAATTTCAGTCAAAACTTTACAACGCAGTGAAGGATACATTTCCGACCCTATAAAGTATATATATTCTTGATCAGCATCACCAGGGGAGTCCGTCCGTCCCTCCGTCTGTCGGCCCGTCTGTCGGTCCGTCTGTCGGTCCGTCTGTCGGTCCGTCTGTTTCTACGCAAACTAGTCCCTTGCTTAACTTTCCCAAAAGTTGTCTTTTAATTGCAGGTAGTATATATGTCGGAACGAGCCGGATCGAACAACTATACCATATAGCTCCCATAGGAACAATCGAAAAAAAAATTTCTTAAATATAAATTTTAAATTTTGTTTTTGTTCTACCAAATCCCAGGTAATATTTAAATACAATGGAATTACGATTTGAATTAAATTAAAATCGGACTCTATTTCATATGGCTCCCATAAGAAAATCAAAAAATTAAAATTTAAAAAAAAATTATTTTGCTGTTTTTCTATTTATCAAAATGTTTCTTTGGGATATAGTAATTATTTATATCTATACTATATCGGAATTACCCTTTTAGTTTTGTCAAAATCGGACAACAATATCATATAGCAGCCATAGAATTATTGGCAAAATGCAGACCAAAATCGACATAGCTTCATTGTTTTTAGTAATATAGGCATAGAAATAGATGTGTAGTCGTTTTGTAATAACTGCAAGGGTATATAAATACAAAGTGTATTTTGGTTATCTCGTCTTCTTTCTATCGCCGCCTTAGAAACATCCGAACAGAAATGTAATTATTAATTTTATAGAAATAGGATTACCGTATCGTATCGTATTTTCGACACAACGACTAAGATATCCAAACTGCCGATGTTACCTCCCAAGCCTTTTAAAATTTAGATTGCCGCCACACCTGTGCTTTTCGCTGTGTTTTAGTCAACGGACCTTACGTAAAAAATGGCAAGCGAATAAAACTTGAACGCTTGTCTGGATGGCTCTTATAATAGCACATGGGAAGGGAGTGTACTCTAAGCAGGGTGATGCAACTGCACGTGCGGGTCATTGAATGGTTTGGGAACACAAATAAATGAATTGTACTTTCTGGGGAGGAACGCCTGTGGAAGTGGCGAAGCCGGTGCGCCAGCTGCAAAGACCGCCACTCAACTTCTGGCTTTATTCTAATTACGAGTACAAGCCGCTACAAAAACAACCCTTGGCCCACCCGCGCGGCTAATGTCAAGTGCAAATGTCTTGGTCAAAGCAAAGGTCGCGATATGTGGGAGAAGAGATTGTAGGTCGGCAAGCCAGAGAACAGCTTTCATTCTTCAATAGCAGCGTATTTCATCTTGGACCGCCCATCGTTTGCTGGGTAATTGTTTTTTCTTTCTTTTCACGACAATTTGTAACTTTGTTCCACCTCAGAGTCCCTTTCCTTCCAACAGCCTCCTACATACCGAGTCCTGCATCCTGAGTCGGCGTCAATTCAATTACGAGTTATTTAATGTTCGCACTGCAAACGGGATACGCACGGAGCTTTCACATGTCGTCCGCACATCCCCACACTGTTACTTTGGGCCAGGAAATTTAGAAATAGATTGGGGAAATTGAAATTTGAATTGAAAACATGATTTTTAGAAATTATTATTGCTGCGTTTTAAGGCGTAAAAGCCCTCACAACAAGCCGTTGTAAAAGTTTAAGAAGAGCTTTTGCTTTTTTTGTTCGTCCAATTGCATTGATAAATATTTGATTATTTATTGTGACATTCACATATGTAGTTAGCTGTCCCAATCTTATGACCACCCATAACCCACAATGAGAATAAAGCGCTCATTTAAGCCAGAAAACAATGGTGGCACTAATGATGGGAAAATGCCAGGCAGCTACAGTCCCGCCTAGAAGGAGATGATTAAATCTCTGACAACAAAAGACAAAATAGCATTCAAATTAGAAGCTCATTGTCGATGTTTTGTTGCCAAAGTAGCGCCACAGTCAATGTATTGGGACATTCAGCCCCATTGTTCCTGCCAAACAATGGGGTTACAAATGAAGAGCTGGGATGTATTAAAATAGGCTGAAGACTACGGAAGTGCCGTAGATCGAAAGCCTGGACGGGGGCTTTGACTAAGGACGTGGCAAAAGCGATACGGTTTGTCAACAATTTAAACCAAGTTCAACAGCCACCCCACTAATAATATGGATTATAACGATCATCAATCGACGTCATCAATCTTCATCCATTAAACATTGGACATGGTCGGAACACAAGCTCGGCTGCGTTGATTCGGCACCCCCAGCCCCCAACCACTCCATCTTATTTTAAAACCTATTCCGGTGTGGACAAACGAATTAAACGTTATTTTCCGAAAAGTCAAAATTTGATTAGTCTAGTCTCTTTTCGGTGTTAGTTTTTTTTAGTGGACGCGGTAAAAGGGGTACTCAAACCTTGAATTGAATTTGGGAATCTTAAAAGTCCACAAATCTATAAATAATCAAGGTAATAATTTTAGCAGAGATCTCTATATACAGGGGAAATTCAGATAATTAATAACTATTTATAAACAAGAAATTTGTATATGATACTAACTCTCGTTCGATATACTTAAATTTGGTCTTTGAATTTAAATGGTTTATTTAAAAAAATTTATAAATTTGTTTAACCATTGAAACCAGAAAAAAACCTTATATAAAAGTAACACAGGCCAACAAAATTTTAGAAAATCCCGGACAAAAAAACTGGACCCACTTTTTCTTATGCAATTTTTTGCGCTGCATCCAAATTTCGGGAACGAATAATCGTATTTAAAAAACTAAAAAAGAATTTTAAAGGTTAGGATGTGCACTTTGAGGTAAAATTGGTGCTAATGTTAAAAAAAATGTATTATCGAATATATAGCTTGTTGAAATATGCCAAAAACGTCAATTTTCACACTTCACAGAATATCTCAGAAACTGTGGGTGCTGGAGCAATTTTGGCACCGGATTTGGATTCAGCGCGAAAAATTTTATAAGAAAAAGTGTGTCCAGTTCTTGGGTCTAAAAATTGTTGGCCTGTGTAATTAGATAAGACCAGCGTTTCTCAAAAACGTCGTGTCGTGTAAAATATTGTTTCGATACCATATGTCTTAACTAAGTCCCTTAGAAATTTTGCGATTTTGGTCCGTTACAGTAGGTCTGGCAAACTTGCGCTGCTCAAATCAATCTCAAATCTTTAGGTCTTATAGTTTCATAGTTCTCAACTTTCATAGGGAGACAATCGGACATGGCTGGATCGACTCTTCTATTGATCCTGATCAAGATTATATATACTTATAAGGACGGAATCTTTTCAACAATTAAACAGTACACTTTTACTCTACGAGTAAGGGGTATAAATACGGTTCCCTGTGGTCTAAATTATATACATTTAAACCATCCTTACAAAGTCCCATCATTCTTTTCGTTGCGTACACTCCTATTTTCATACCCTTGCAACTTATAAATATATATATATCCTATTCTTAACGTTTTATATATGCATGTATTTGCTTTGTTATTCAGAGTAATCGGCATCTTCACCGTATATCTCAAAATTGAGGCTGCCCATTCTTAAATGTACTTGTGAGGGTGTTTGTTTCTTTTATATTCGTTATTTATTCATTATTTGGGGGCAAGGCGTCCGTTATAATAAAAACTCAAAAGGATTGCTTGACGCAACTTGGGTCTTAAAAGCGCCAGTGACAGGGAAACCTATCTCTTTCGCTTTTGAAATGGCTAGATACTCACAAACTTTATGGCGGCAAGTGCTATATGTAATTTCCACACTGACGAAATAAGTATTCCTATATACATATATATTAAATGACTAGGATAACATCTGCATAAAGACAGTCACACAATCTGTCAGATTATTTTGGACTAAACTGGTAAAAACAAGAGAGAACGCTATAGTCGAGTGCCTCGACTATTAGATACCCGTTACTCAGTTAAACAACTTAATATAAATATGCCTTCTTGTGTTTTTTTTTTGTTTTTTTTTTAACATAATGTGAATTATAGTGACCACAGGAAAAAAGGACAAAAAGTTCAAATTATCAATTTGAATTCGGCGATTTCTTAGTGCTGGCAGCTTTACAGCACGAGCATCAGCACCAGCGCTGCTTTAGCGCAGGCAGCTTTTGTCCTGCACCAGCAGCTGTGTTTATGTTTATGTTTTTGAGTAAATTGACTAGAAATATTAAACATACATACTTATATTGGCTAAACACATACATTCTTAAATTGTATTATGTATATTAAAGTCTAAATGTTTGCACAACACGAGTAACGGGTATAGCGAATAGCTTTCTTTGAAAGGAGTTATCTTTGCCGGGCAATTGCAACTGTGTACAATGTAAATACATACATATGTATATGCTTACATACATACACACATACGCCATTGTTTGACTCAGACCTCCAATTTGGCTAACTAGATTTGATTTGCATAGTTTTTGGGATATAGTTCGGTATTGACAAATGAAAACCATCGCAATTTCCTTTAATAGAAATCCTTATCGAGAATTAACGTTGACTCTGTTGAGCACCTTGGCCAGCTGTTCCAAAGTCATCCGTTAGATGGCGCCATGAAAGGCGGAAATGTAGGCGCTAGCCAGGCTTAAGTGTTTAATGGGTTTTTGGGCGTTAGAGTGGGCGTGGCAAACTTTTATTAGGCCAATCGATATTTATTGACGAAACAAATACATATCAATTAAAATTTCCATAATATCATCAAAACTGTGGCCACAGCTTGTGGCTTGTGGGCGTCAAAGGGAGCGTGGCACCATTTTGAAACAAACTTGCGCTGCGTAGGAACTCCTAAAATCTACATCCAAAATGCCAATCTTCTAGCTTTTATAGTTTCCGAGATCTCAGCGTTCATACGGACAGACAGACGGACATGGCTAGATCGACTCGGCTAGTGATCCTGAACAAGAATATATATACTTTATAGGGTCGGAAACGCTTCCTTCTACCTGTTACATACTTTTGCACGAATACAATATACCCTTTTACTCTACGAGTAACGGGTATAAAAATAACTAATTAAATCTAAAAGTGTAGATAATAATTAAGAATTATATTATTTTTAAACCAATAAAACTAAATTAAACGAAATAGTAATAATCAAAAAAATAAAATGGACTTAAAGATTTAAAATATTATTTTTAAATACGAAATTTAATAGACTGTATTAAAATTTACCAAAATGATTTGGACATTATCTCTATTTGAATTAACTATCACTGTGGACGGCAGTTCACGAAGTGCCGATTCGCACCGGTAGTGTGCGAAAAGTGTTTTTATTTGATTATAGCTCGGTAGTAGTATTAAATGAAGTTCATATTTGAATCAAATATTTGTATACCCATGCAGAGGGTATTTTAATTTCAGACAAAAGTTTGTAACGCAGAGAAGAGCACATTTCAGACTCTATAAAGTGTATATGTGTTGTGATAAGCATCCCCAGGCGAATCGATCTAGACATGTCCGTCTGTCCGATCGTCTCTCCGCAAACTACGCAACTTAGTCCCTCAGTTTTAGATCTATTTGGAAAAATGGAAATAATATAATTATAACTTTGTTGGTTGTTCATATATTCCGTGATATAGTATTTTTAAGCAATTTAAAGCTTTATAAAAATCGAACGACTGTATCATAAAGCTGCTACAGGGCTTAGCATATGCCCATATACTTCGAGATATAGTCATTAGAAACGATCGAAAAATGTACCGCAAAATCGACCTAGCTTCATTGTTTTTAAGCATCGAATCAAAATATAGCATGTTTAATTTTTGTAGGAGCTTATTTTGACGAGACTTTTTTAAAAATTGGCTTATACGTAAAGTAATGAGATTTCAATATAAACGAGGATGGATTAATACCCTTGCAGACTTTGCCGAAATTGCTTAAAATGAAAAAGTAGCGAAAGGAATAAGGTATATTGTTCCTATGGGAGCTATAGGATATAGACGTCCGATCGTCACGCGCTTTTACCCTAATCAAGGTATGCATAAAAAAATACGATTTGGAAAGATTTATGTCAATTGTTTATATACTGTGCGAAATATCCTAAAAATCATTAAATTTTAACCGATTTCACCCTATTGTTATAGGAGTTATAGGATATAGACGTACATCAAGGTATCCATAAAAAAATATGATTTGGAAAGATTTATGTTAATAGCTTTTACACTGCGCGAAATATCTTCCATTCTTGCAAGTTATATGCGATTGTTCCTATGGGAGCTATAGGATATAGACATCCGATCGGGGCGGTTTTCAAACTTGATCTGCGTACACATGTTTTAGGACGACTGTGAAAGTTTCAGATCGCTAGCTTATAAACTGAGCTCGCAAACGGTATTGAAACAGACGACCAGACGGAGAGACGGACGGACAGACAGACGGACGGACGGACAGACGGACATGGCTATATCGAATCTTCTATTGATCCTGATCAAGATATTATATACTTTATGGGGTTGGAAACGTCTCCTTCACTGCGTTTCAAACTTCTGACCAAAATTATAATACCCTCTGCAAGGGTATAAAAATTGTTGTTCGCAGATAATGCATTCATTAAATTGTTATTTTTTACTAAATATTGACTCTTAAAATTTGTAAGGCCGTTCATTTTATAAAACTGTCCTGCAAGGAACTTGGGATTTGAATTTAACCAAACAAATTTTTGTGACACTTATATTCCGTTTTGGGTTAAAACTTGAATTGTTAAGATTTCTGTTACACCCCCATCTGTACATCTCCCATTAGGGTTGAGCAATGAGTAAATATTCGTGAACCAAGAAGCAAAGGTTATGGAAAATATTTGTAAGTACATATCTATAAAGTTACTTTTAATCTTGCTATAATATTTGGATATTTGATGCATCGTTTCTCAAAGGATACTTTTTCGCCTCAGGTTTTACGAGTCTTCCATGTTCGCGATTTTACAGTAGGTACTAGACCCAGGGATGAGTACATTTGACGGGGTTAAAGCAATTGTTTGGCAGCAAACAAAACATTTTAACAACAAAACCCATCCCCAGTACCCTCTTCGCATACCCCCATTTGCCCACCACGCAGCACCATCCGATGAGCTGGGCTGTAAGAGTATACTTGAAAACTCCACATTGTGTCGAGTTCGTTTCGTGGTAATGAGGTGCCGCTGTCCGGGTCTGTGGTTTCTCCTAGGATGGGAGCCAGATGGTTCTTATTGTTGGTATAAGACAGAGAAGGGTGGTGCTTCGGCTACGTTAGTAGCGCAAAACACTTGCTTTTTAATTGAAGCTGAAGCTTTATCTTTATTTTATAATTCCGGGGCTATAGACATTATCTCTGCCTACGAACAAATTTAAAAACACACCACCTATCTTTCCCAGACGGCTGGCTGCTATTGAAAAGAGAGAATCGACTGCATTTTCTACAAATACTAGAACTTATCATTAAACAAGAAAGGAAGCAAACTTTGGCAAGCCGAAGTTTTTATACCCTTGCAGTTATTACAAAAAGGCTGCATTTCGATTTCTATGCCTATATTACTAAAAACAATGAAGCTATGTCGATCTTGCGCTGCATTTTGCCATCGTTTCTATGCCAGCTATATATATTGTTGTCCGATTTTAATTTATTTAAAACCGTAATTCCATTTAAATATAACCTAATCCCAAAGAACCAAAAAAATTAAACACAACAAAATTTTTTTTTTCTGATTTCCTATTGGAGCCATATGAAGCAGATTGCCTTAAAACTGAGTTTTGCGTAGAAACGGACGGAAGGACGGACAGACGGACTTGGCTAGATCGAGTCTCCTGGTGATGCTGATCAAGAATATATATACTTTATAGAGTCGGAAATGTCTCCTTCACTGCGTTGCAATCTTTTGACTGAAATTATAATACCCTCTGCAAGGGTATAAAAATCTGCTTTAAAGCCAGAAAAGCTTACAGATTCTCGATTTTTTGGAGCTCAGTAAGGCTTACAAAATAACGACAATAATTGAGATGAAACAAAACGGAATAAACAAATGAAGTACAATTTAATAATGAAAATAAACAAATAAATAAATAAGTCTGACCATGGCGGGTGGCTGACAATAAGGGAGGCGGACGCGCTTGTTCGAGGGTTTTTGAAACAGAGTGACGGTGACTGTCAAAGTAAACGAATTGAATAAATAAGCAAAGACAACATACGCCCAAAAATCAACAATAAAACTGTACTACCATATACACAACAACACGAATGGAAACGGAGCCCAAACAAAATAAAATAACGGAATAAAACAATCAGGAAATTGTCCTTTGATCTTTTTCCGACTCCCTTACGCTCAACCCACGCCTAAGAAAGCGTAATTTTCGACTGGTTAATAGATGCTTTTGAAGCCATAACCAAAGTTACAAGATAAACAAATAAAATAGCAAATACAAATTGTGTAAGTCGCATTAGATTATGGTTGGTTAGTTGTAAGCTAAGCACGCCTTCAACCTTAATTAGAGCTGTTTATATAATATTAAGCTATCTATATTTTACCTTGGTTGTATGCCTCCTTAATGTCCTTCTTACGTATAGACTTAAAAATCGGTACTTTTTAAAAAGTTTTTATTTTACCACTTGATTTCAAATTTGGTTTGTAGCTGCCGAGAAAGAACAATACCTTCTGCGTGATCTAAATGCAGACACTGTATAACAATATTGCATATATGCATATGGTTTTCTAATTAGTTCCATAAAGAATTTCATGTTTACAAATAACTGGGGCTTTTTGATTCCTAAACTAATATTGTATGTGGTTACCAATCCAAAAGCATCCCCCATATCTTAAAAACCAAACTCGACTTACAAAAATTTGTACTGCACATAATAAGTAATGCCCGAACTAATTTCTACCATTACTCCAAATAGTTTTATAAAACATAAAGAATAAAGAACATGAGAAATATTTTTTGAAATTCAACGTAAAGACCGTTTTATTACGTGTAGCAATTTTAATTATGTGGGGGTATGGTATCTAATTTATTTTTTTTTTGCATTTAAAAAAATTTGTTTTTTTTTTAATGCACAACATCTTAAGAATATTGTGTTAAAGTTTTAGATCCGAGTAAAGCTTCCGAACTTATGGGCAGTTGAACGTAGGTAAGTTAGCTCGTTTTGTATGGGTGTCCAAAACTTTAAAACGCTCTCCTGAAAAGTTACCCTTTTCAAAGTCCAGCAAAATCTATCGGACGGATCGTTTTGAAATTTTGCACAGTTGTTCTCAACTAAATTCCTCAGGTAACGCTGTCGAGTTTTCTTTTTTATTTTTAAATTTATTATTTTTAGAGCAACAAATATCTCGACGTTTTAGGCGAAAATCGGTGTTTTTGACTTTCAAGTGCCTTAAAAAATTAAAAAAAAAATATAAAAACTCGACAGCGTTGTTACCTGAGGAATCTTGTTCTTTAACTAATGCAATTGGATTTTTTCATTTCGGATGATTCTGTGACCGGTTATCGTGTACACCGCAAAACATCTTTTCTTCGAGGCGCCGCCGGAGATTGCCTGTATCTCAGTCAATTTTTAATATTTTTGGAAGAAAAAAATCACACATATTGTTTAAATGTTGCCCAATCAAAAAAAAAATTGAGCTGAGACTATCCGTATCGCCAATAAAAATGTTTTAAAAATTTTTATTCTAATTTCAGTGAAAAGTTTGCCACGCAGTGAAGGAGACATTTCCGAATCTATAAAGTATATATATTCTTGATCAGCATCACCAGGAGAGTCGATCTAGCCATGTCCGTCCGTCTGACCGTTTCTACGCAAACTAGTCCCTCAGTTTTAAAGCTATCTGCTTGAAACTTTACCAAAAGTTGTCTTTCTATTTCAGGGGATATTTAAGTCGGAACGAGCCAGAACGGCCGACTATATCCTATAGTTGCCATATAACTGAACGATCGGAAAGGCCATAACTTTTGTGTTTTTTAAGTTAGGAAGTTGGGAATTTTTATGGTTTTTATATTTGGCCAATTTCCTACCAAATTTCATAAAGATCGGCCGACTATATCCTATAGCCGCCATATAACTGATTAATCGGAAGTGCCATAACTTTGGTTTTTGTAAAGTTAGGAAGTTGGGATTTTCTATGTGTTTTATTTTTGTTCAATCAATCCGACCTACTTAATTTCATATGGATCGGCCGACTATATCCTATAGCTGCCATATAACTTTAGTGTTTTTAAAGTTAGGAAGTTGGGATTTTTTATGAGTATTCAGAATGCATGGTATAAATAATTTTGGAGAATATAATTTACAGAGTATTCTGCAAGGGTATATCAACTTCGGCTCCACCCGAAGTTAGCTTTCCTTTCTTGTTTTTAGTAATATAGGCATATAAATCGAAATGAAGTCGTTTTGTAATAACTGCAAGGGTATATAAACTTCGGCTTGCCAAAGTTTGCTTCCATTTTTGTTTAAATTTATATTTGCTATACGAACTCGTCAAGGTAATAAAATGCGATTAATTCACATCTCCATTTAATAAATTCGCAAATTTTATAAGTTTTCCAATGATAAAAAAACGAAAACGCAAATACTTCAAAGGAGTGTTGTCGAAAATTCATCTGTGTCTTAAAAGACAAGAAAGATTCAAACAGTTTGCTCTATGATTGAAATAGTTGTTTTAAACAAAAAATCGTTAAATAATAGTTAAGGATGGTCTTGAGTTTGTAAGTGTTAGTTGTTACAGTGATTATAAAATTTAATCCAAAGACAAAACCCAATTATGTTTTAAAAGCTACTTATTATAATTAAGTGCGATAAATTCTTCAGGAATGTTGAACAATTTAAATGGCGGTATTATAGGTGTTCAATAGTAGAATGCGCTATGGATATGTACATTAGGCTAGTCATATTTATTTAATAGATTGAAGAATAGAAGATGATTTATTTAATAGAAGATGGAAGTATACAAATGACATCGTCAATGTAATTAGACAAATTAAACATATCAGAAGATTCGGATAAATAATAAAGCTATAAACAACCTAGTTATTAATAATTCAAAAGAGTTCGACAACGCTTTACAATCTTTGATAAATTTATTTACTTCTTATTATTATTATTTATTTATTTCTTAAGCTTTTTTGAGGTGGTAATAGACTTTAACATTAGGTGCTCTCATTTTTATTTATTAGAGCCATTTATAATCTTCTTGCCGAACATTCTTTCTTGCCCTCTTAAATGTATCCCCTAATTCTTTTAATGGTCGATTAAGTTCCCCGATCATGTTCGTGATTTTTTTCGCAATTATGTAAGTGCAAAGGCAAACAGTTACTCAAACCAATTGACCAAATCAATTCTTGGGAAAGTTATATAATTTTCAATGTTCTTTACATGCATGTTTGAATAAGTGTTATTTTTAATTTTTTCACACGTTTAATGAACGCTATATGTATAAGTAAATATGTATGCATACATATGTCTACAAAGTGGGTTTTGTGCAATAAATTGTCTTACAGAGTGTATTTTGAGCCACCACTAGGTAAATTCCCGGCTACGCCCAGGCGTACATGGTGGAAACAGTGAAAACGGTTTAGAAAGCCAAAGGGCAATATACATATCCACGTGTACATTTTGAAAGGGCATGTGCTTACTTCCGATATACTTATGTTAGCGGTTTTCGCTATCCGTCCGCCAACCGAATCGCAATGCGGCAATACAATAGCAAATAATTGAGGAGACAATTGGCTGAGACAGCGGAGCATTACCCACCACCACTTGCGACGTCGCCAAACGAAAAGGGGCGGAGCCTTACTGTACATACATATGTGCGATTGTGTTGGACAATGCCCTTTCCTTGGCTTTCTTTATATCGATTTTGGAGTCGAGCAGAAACAAAAAGGTTTTTGTTTCTCGGTATTCTCATGTATTCGTTCGGCAGCTACACAAGTACACATAGGTAGGCGGGCGAGACAGAGACAGCACAGATCTGGGGCTGAGTGAAAGAGAGAGATGGGAAAAGTATTGGTCGAAATACAAGGAGCGAGAGAGACAATTCTCGTAATTCGTGCAACAATATGTATGTGCAGAACAATTGAATCCACGCCCACATACATTTACGGCAGTCCCCAACCAACCGCTCGGCGAGTTTGTCTCGTGACCTCAAAGGGTGGGAGTAGCGATGGAAAGAGCTGCCATCGGTTTGGAGAGCGAAGAGCGGCAAAGAGAATAAGAGGTGGAGCTGCCGCCACGCACAGTGGGCAAGACATCTGAACGGCAGTTGAAGTTGCGTTGGTTTCCGATTTGGATTGGATTGCCGATATGAAGAAAAATCTTTTTTACGTCTTAATACATTTTTTTCATGATAGTTTTAATTGTTGGAACGCTATTATTAATATTGTCTTTACATATGTTTATGTTTACTTATCAGACACTATGTCAATTATAAATATTATACGCCAAAAATGACCCCATATAACTAGATCTCTGCGTTTAAGTATGTTTAAAACTGTGGAAGCAATATTAAATTATAATACAATCCTCTGTTAGACCAACAAATTAACACAAAGCCAAAACCAAAAAAGGATGCTGATTTTAAATATTTTTGCAAAATGTTCTTGATAACTTACTGCAGGTACGGACATACAAAATTGTCACAATATTCACAATACGCTACAATTATTGACTTAAATATGATTTTAACTAGAGCCTGAAAACCAACATTTTAAATATTAATAAGTTCTTTAGTTAACATCAATAACCTAAAACAAATAAAAGTAAACCTCGTGCTAAAGTTTATTATTGAGACTTCCTTTTTTTACTGATTAGGTTAGTTATTTTGCCCATGGTGCGCAGCTGCCGCTCTCTGAGCTTCGCGAACAGTTTATTGTTCAGCTCTGCCTCAAAAGTCGTCGGCTACTCCGGCGCCCACAGTTTCCCGCGATGGCTCGACCGGAGCAGTAGATACCAAGGCGGCGACGAAGAGGGCGAGCGTAAGTGCACTGAGTACGGCAAGTGAAGTCGAAATCGGAATCCCGAGGGCGTCTGGACTTGGATACCCTGCCCGAATGGATACCCAATGTGTGCCGAATGCTGGCACTGAGAGCAGTGAGCGTTGAGCATTGGGCACTGAGCATAACAAGCAACCTGGTCGAAGGTGGTGGAGGAACAGGGTCGCTTGGCAGTGACGGTTGCGGGTTCTGATACCGATACGGACACGCGTCACGCTGCGATTTGCCATTGTGTCGCATCGCCCTGGCCAATCAGGCGCAGACCTTTCGGGCCATCCTCCCTATTTAAATTGTTCAACTGCTCGACAGGATTGACTTGCTGTAATGGCACAACTGTTGACGATGCGCGAGGTGAGCCACCTGCTATATTTATCAAGATCTATAGTTAGTGTGGGAGTGCAAAGCAAGGAAGACTTTTCCTTAAAACATTTGTGAATATAAGTGTGCAGTATAAGTGGGTGAAGCGGAAGCTTCCCACGTACAAAAAATATTAATTAAAAACCAAATTCAAAATCAAACAGTGCGCGGATAAACCAAAACGGGTATCTATCTTAAAATTCCGTTGTTCCGTTGCAAAGTTATAGTGATCTGATATTAGCTTATAATAATACAAGTGCTTGGTAACTTCTTATTAAATTATTCAATTCCTTGAAAGCTGTCTCTATATAAAGGCTGTATAACGTCTTGAGGTTATAATAAATACCTTAAAACACCTTCTTCACAGCTTTCCCAACTCAATACACTATTTGGTGTCACGAGGCATTCGCTTAATTTAGCTTATTATTTAAGCACGTTAAGCACAATGCAATACATTTTTTTTCGTTTTGACTCATTTTTTTTAAATTAATTTATTTGCTTCTTGAACTAACTCTTTTTTTTGTTGGTTCGCAACAAGAAATAATTTTTTAAATGAACTGTTGCTTTTTATGAAAAGATTAATAACATACACTGTAGTTTTATTCCACATATGTACTACCAATGAGACTCGCCACTAAGAGAACATCTGCAAATAGTGACGCAATCGGACTATATTTATTACCAGGGCACAAACCTCCGGCGTCTGGAATTATTTAAACGCTAGCCTCCGTCCACGTAGTCCTGAAGGGCACTGATAGGGGCAGGAGGATACTACAATATAAATACACCAAGACTTTTCAAAAATCCATTGCTTAAAAAAAATAGCGTTAAAAATGAGAAAAAAAAGTCCAAAAAAACAAAATGATTCCCTTAAATGAAAATCTAAATTGCTTTCGTTAAGAAAAGGAAATTATTATAATAGTAATTTTTAAGCATTTCATATAAATTTCGGACTACTATATTATATAGCCACCAAGAAGAACCAATATAAAAACTTATCGGACAATTTTCGAAAAATGGCATTTCAGAAAATAGACAAATACCCTTCTTACAGATATCCCACATTAAAGTAAATTATTAAATAATTGTGAATTAATTTTTTAAGAACCGCGTTTTTATCATGCAATTTATTTTGCGTCTATTTTTTGTCATTTTTATATTTTTGTGGAGGAGACACATTTCCGACAACAGCATTTCCAGAAGGGTCGGTTTTAACAGCAACTAGTACCTCACTTTTAAGGCTATTTGGATGAATCTTTGCAAAAAGACCTCTTCATTTTGCAAGTAGTATATACCAGACCAAAAAAATAAGACCAGAATTACGGCCCTAGCGAAAAAATTAAAAATGAATCTTTGGAAGTGTCTTTTCTCATAGCTATGCATTTCTTTGATAAAAAACCCTATTTTTTTGTTCACCAGCAGATTAATCCTAGTACTCAGATCGTACTTGAATCTTTCCAGTGTAATAGCATTTTAGAAAGTTCATCAGTATTGAGCGTGCTCCATTCGTACTGTCAATCAGCTTGGTTTGTTAACAAGCAGTTAAAATTCAAAAATCTTATTTGCGGGAAAGAACCTTTAAAGGCATGTACTCAACTATTTTGGCAAGACATTTCTGCCGCTTTACAAAGAAATTATAAAACAATATAATTTAAACTTACCAGTTGTTTATTTTTGACCCAAAGCCTAGGACTCAGATCGACGAAAACTGTTCGTCAGTCATGAGAGAGAGCGAGAGGCAAACAGCTCGTCAGGCTTTTTCGACGAAAACACCAGAAGACGTTGCCAACCACCTGAAATGAACTTTTTGAACTTTAGCAAAAAGAATAAAAAATTTAATCTTATGGCGTGCACTTCTCAGTGAACATTTAAAAAAATGGAGGGAAATCAAAAAACAAAATAATATTAATACGATCTTTGGAGTCCCGCCCAGAATTGTGGTATTTGTCAAATAAAAACATTTTATGGCAACCATAATAAAAAGAGCGTGGCAGGAAAAAGCCTGGGGATAAAGATTGTAAGTCATAATTGTACATTATTAAATATTTGTTAACGTGTACATATACAATATTTATGTTTAGATAATAGTTGCCTCTTTTGCTACAATACATGCCATCCTTTGGACTCGACATTTTCGTTTAATTTAAATTTATTTGGTTTTCTGTTTGTCAACAAATCCAGCTGATTTACAGTAAGACCTTAGTATACTCAGTTCGGTACTAGGCTTAAGAAACACTCTACTCTGACAACAGACACCCGAAAAGAAAATATAATAAACGTTCGTCAGGCCCGAGCGAAAAGATTTAAAAATGTAATCTTTTGGGGTGCCTCTTAGAAAAATCGCCTGTAAGAACTACATAGTTTTTAATTTTCAGACCCCACCAATAGTGAGCATATACATATGATTTTTTGTCAAGCGTCTTCTCCCAAACTAAGTGCATTGCAGATTCAAGTACGCTGTTTAATACAGCTTGTCTGAAGGCTCTCTACCGTTCCGTTGAATTTTTCGATTAAGTATGCCCACAGGTACTAAGTAAGTCGTCCTCCAATTGGTCATTACACAATTCGTCAATTATTTCAGCGAGTAACCAGTTGTCAGCGACATGCGATTACATGCGACTTCTTAACTTTTCTAAGTAACAAAATGGAATAGACTCACAAATTTGAAGCATGTTCTGGTGTTAGGTGGACGAGGCTTTTTCTCTGGAGCAACGCTGATCCGGTGTCGTTCATTATTTTTTCGCCTTTTGTGACAATCGGCGATCTTCTGTCCAATTCTCCCACAGTAATTAGACCTTAACTGCCTAATTTCATTAATTCGCGATTTTCCGTTTATAATGGAGCTAAAATAGTTGTACTGTCTTCTGGCAGAGCCGATACCACTTCTTAGTTGGATATAAAGTAATTTCAGTATTTTTCATTTTGCGAAGCGAGTCTCGATCGTGGCCAGAGGTCAAACCAAAGTGCCTGACCGCTCTTTTAACGAGAACTGACGTCTCTTCTCTCTCTGCGCGTATCTTCTCTCTCGCTCCTGTTCCCAACAAGAGCTGAAAACGCCGATTAGCTCAAGTTGTGCTCTCAGTAACAAACTAACACTTGGGATTCTTTACATTTTAAAGCCTAGTTCTCAGATCGACAAACGAGGAAAAACTTTGATCTTGCCACTGTGATCAAATTTCGAGAGTTCAGCCTAGTTTTCAGATCGACGAAAACCGTACGCCAGTCATGAGGGAGAGCGAGAGGCAAACAGCTGGCGTTCACTTTTGGTCGGACCTTTTTTTTAACGTCGGTCCACAGATCGACGAAAAAAATACCAAAACATTCCATAGCGTTGCCAGACTGCGGAAATGAACTTTGGGTGAACCCTAGCGAAAAGATTTAAAAATTTAATCTTTTGGCGTGCGCTTCTCACTGAACATTATAAGAAATGGAGGGAAAAACTCAAAAAACTCACAAAAGTCGATTGCAGGAGTTTACATGTGAGGACAAAATAACATTAATACTATCTGGGGTGCCTCTTGTCAGAGCAAAATGTTTTTTAGGTCCAGAAAGTACGAAAAAACTCAATAAAAGTGCAGCTATGAACTTTAAATTAGCAAATAATTATTAGTAAATTAAAAAAAAAAACTGTTAAATTTAAATTGTATTGTTTTTTAATTTCTTTGTACAGCGGCAGACTTGGATTGTCAAGGTATTTGATAATATCTTTTAAAGGCTCTTTCCCGCAAATACGATATTTGAATTTTAACTGCTTGTCAACAAACCCAGCTGATTGACAGTACGACCGTAGCACGCTTAAATCTGAAGAATTCTCAAAATTTTGGTCACAATGGAAAGATTAAAGTTTTTACGCTAGCATACTCGTTTGTCGATCTGAGTACTGGGCTTTCATCCGAAGTGAGCGTACTTCGGTCATACTGTCAATCAGCTGGGTTTGTTGACAAACATTAACCAAATTTAAATTAAACGGAAATGTTGAGTTGAAAGGACGCAAGGTGAAATTGGTTGTCGTCATGGCGGCATGTATTTGTTATCTGACAAATCCCACAATTCTGGGCAGGACTCCACAGATCGTATTAATGTTATTTTGTCCTCACAAGTAAATTCCTGCACGTTTTGCGCGTTTTTTCATTCACTGAGGAGCGCACGCCAAAAGATTCAATTTTTTATTCATTTTGCTAGGGTTCTCCAAAAGTTCATTTCAGGTGGATGGCAACGCGATGTAATTTTTTGGGATTTTTTTCGTCGATCTGAAAACCGAGATGAAAAAAGGCCTGACGAAAAGTGTATGCCAGCTGTTTGCCTCCCGCTCCCTCTCATGACTGACGAACAGTAGTCACTATGTGTATGAAAATACACGTAACTCGTAGACTAAAAAAATAAGGAAACGTTTCCGACCCTTTAAATTATATACATATGTATATTGTTGATCAGGATCTATCCGTGCGTATTAACGTCAATTTTCTTCCGCAGCGCAAGTTTCATTCAAATTGTTTCTATTTCTTCAACCAATTTTTATACCCTTGCAGAGGGTATTATAATTTCAGTCAGAAGTTTGCAATGCAGTGAAGGAGACATTTCCGACCCTATAAAGTATATATGTATATTCTTGATCAGCATCACCACGAGAGTCGATCTAGCCATGTCCGTCTGTCCGTCCGTCTGTCCGTCCGTCTGTCCGTCCGTCTGTCCGTCCGTCTGTCCGTCCGTCTGTCCGTCCGTCGTCCGTCCGTCCGTTTCTACGCAAACTAGTCCCTCAGTTTTAAAGCTATCTGCTTGAAACTTTCCCAAAAGTTGTCTTTCTATTGCAGGTAGTATATAAGTCGGAACGAGCCGGATCGGCCGACTATATCTTATAGCTGCCATATAACTGAACGATTGGAAATGCCATAACTTTAGTGTTTTTAAAATTAGGAAATTGGGACTTTTTATGAGTATTAAGAATGCATCATATGAATAATTTTGAAGAATATAATTTACAAAATATTCTGCAAGGGTATATCAACTTCGGTTCCGTCCGAAGTTAGCTTTCCTTTCTTGTTTGTACATAAATGTAGTCGAACAAAACCCTTTTTTATACCCTTGCAGAGGGTATTATAATTTGGTCAGAAGTTTGTAACGCAGTGAAGGAGACGTTTCCGACCCCATAAAGTATATATATTCTTGATCAGGATCAATAGGGGAGTCGATATAGCCATGTCTTTCTGTTTCAATACCGTTTGCGAGCTCAGTTTAAAAGCTAGCGATCTGAAACTTTCACAGTCGTCCTTAAATACGTACGCAGATCAAGTTTGAAAATCGCCCCAATCGGACGTCTATATCCTATTGCTCCCACTGGAACAATCGGATATACCTTGCAAGAATTGATGATATTTCGAGCAGTGTAAAAGCTATTGACATGAATCTTTCCAAATCGTATTTTTTTTATCTATACCTTGATCATTGTAAAAGCGCGTGCCAATCGGACGTCTATATACTATAGCTCCTATAGGAAGAATAGGCTGAAATCGGTTAAAATTTTATGATTTTCAGGATATTTCGGACAGTATATAAGCTATTGACATGAATCTTTCCAAATCGTTTTTTTATGCATACCTTGATCAAGGTAAAAGCGCGTGCAGATCGGACGTCTATATCCTATAGCTCCCTTAAGAACAGCAGGGTGAAATCGGTTAAAATTTTATGATTTTCAGGATATTTCGCACAGTATATAAGCTATTGACATGAATCTTTCCAAATCGTATTCGATCGGACGTCTGTATCGTATAGCTCCCATAGGAACAATAGGGTGAAATCGGTCCAAATTTGATGTTTTTCAGAATATTTCGCGCAGTGTATAAGCTACATAAATTTTTATACCCTTGCAGAGGGTATTATAATTTTGGTCAAAAGTGTACAACGCAGTGAAGGAGACATCTCCGACCCTATAAAGTATATATATTCTTGATCAGGATCACCTCCTGAGTTGATATAGCCATATCCGTCTGTCCGTCTGTCTGTTTCTACGCAAACTAGTCTCTCAGTTTTAAAGCTATCGAGTTCAAACTTTGCACACACCCTTCTTTCCTTTGCACGCAGTATATATGTCGGAACGGCCGGGATCGGCCGACTATATCCTATAGCTGCCATACAACTGATTGATCGGAAATGCCATAACTTTGTTGTTTGTAAAGTTAGGAAGTTGGGATTTTCTATGGGTTTTATTTTTAGCCAATCAGTCCGACCTATCAAATTTCTTAAGGATCGGTCGACTATATCCTATAGCTGCCATATAACTGAAGTTAGGAAGTTGGGAATTTTTATGAGTATTAAGAATGCATCATATGAATAATTTTGGAGAATATAATTTACAGAGTATTCTGCAAGGGTATATCAACTTCGGCTCCGCCCGATGTTAGCTTTCCCTTCTTGTTCCAAGTCTTATTTATTTATATCTTATAGCTTCCGTTGTAATAATTGTTAAAGGCGCCGAAAATATCCCTTTTTTCTATTTATACCCGTTACTCGTAGAGTAAAAGGGTATATTGTATTCGTGCAAAAGTATGTAACAGCTAGAAGGAAGCGTTTCCGACCCTATAAAGTATATATATTCTTGATCAGGGTCACTAGCCGAGTCGATATAGCCATGTCCGTCTGTCCGTCTGTCCGTCTGTCCGTCCGTATGAACGCTGAGATCTCGGAAACTATAAAAGCTAGAAGATTGGCATTTTGCATGCAGATTCTAGGAGTTCCTACGCAGCGCAAGTTTATTTCAAAAAGGTGCCACGCCCCCTTTAACGCCCACAATCGCTTATACACGATTTTAAAAATTTAAATATTTCGGAAAAGTAAAAATGCAGTTTTATTGTGTTTATCAATACCTATCAAAATGTAGAAGAAATTTTTCAAATCGGACCATTCGTTAAAAAGTTATGCGTGATCAAAGTTTCTATCTCCATCTCCCTCGCACTCCCTTTACCTGAGTAACGGGTATCTGATAGTCGGGCCACCCGACTATAGCGTTCTCTCTTGTTTTATATGACGTTTTTGCAGTATAAAAGCTTAAGTCTGCAAAGGGTATTAAAACTTCAGATTGCCGAAGTTAGCTTCCGTTATCGTTATACCCGTTACTCGTAGAGTAAAAGGGTATATTGTATTCGTGCAAAAGTATGTAACAGCTAGAAGGAAGCGTTTCCGACCCTATAAAGTATATATATTCTTGATCAGGGTCACTAGCCGAGTCGATATAGCCATGTCCGTCTGTCCGTCTGTCTGTCTAAAGCCTAGTACTCAGATCAAAAAACGAATATGAATGCATTTTCGAGAGTTCATCAGAATTAAGCGTGCTACGGTCGTACTGTCAATCAGCTGGGTTTGTTGACAAGCAGTTAAAATTCAAATATCGTATTTGCGGGAAAGAGCCTTTAAAAGATATTATCAAATACCTTGGCAAGACAAGTCTGTCGGTGTACAAAGAAATTAAAAAACAATACAATTTAAATTTAACAGTTGTTTTTTTAATTTACTGATAATTATTTGCTAATTTAAAGTTCATAGCTGCACTTTTATTGTGCTTTTTCGTACATTCGGGACCTAAAAAACATTTTGCTCTGACAAGAGGCACCACAGATAGTATTCATTTTATTTTGTCCTCAATTGTAAACTCGACTTTTGCGAGTTTTTTGAGTTTTTCCCTCCATTTCTTATAATGTTCAGTGAAAAAAGATTAAATTTTTTAATCTTTTCGCTAGGGTTCACCCAAAGTTCATTTCCGCAGACTGGCAACGCTATGGAATTTTCTGGTATTTTTTCGTCGAGCAGGGGACCGACGTGAAAAAAAGGCCCGACGAAAAGTAAACGCCAGCTGTTTGCCTCTCGCTCTCTCATGACTGGCGTACGGTTTTCGTCGATCTGGATACTAGGCTTAACGAGTGAGAAGTTGTTGCAATGGAAAATAATTGTATAAGTCTTACCAATCCAACCTAAGTGCATTACCGATTCAAGTACACTGTACGATGAAGGCTCTATATTGTTCCGTTGAGTTTTTCAATTAAGTAAGTAGCAGGCGACACCCGGCTGACTTATGGATTCCCGCCCTGACAGACACGGTCATCTTCTATAACCACACATCTTGATTAACTTATGACCGGCAATGACCACACCTGATTTGCCCAAGAATAGTGCACCCGCTACCCGCTCTTTTTGGATCTTTAGAAATAATTTGTCAATACACGAAAACAAGGTCCATCCTTTTGTGGCGTGTACAACAATAAATATAACAAAAAAAAAGTAAATCGTCCTCCAATTGGTCATTACACCAGTTTGTCAATTATTTCAGCGAGTAACCAGTTGTCAAAGACCTCCGCCAGGTTAATGAGCTTTTCGACATACGGAATAGCCTCACAAATTTGAAGCATGTCCTGGTGTTGAGTGGACGAGGCTTTTGCTCTGGAGCAACGCTGATCCGGTGTCGTTCGTTATTTTTTCGCCTTTTGTGACAATTGGCGATCTTCTGTCCATTTCTCCCACAGTGATGATACCTTAACTGCCTAATTTCATTGACTCGCGATTTTCAGCTTACAATAGAGCTAAAACAGTTTTACTGTCTTGTGGCAGGGCCGATATCACTTCTGAGTTGGATATAAAGTAATTTCAGTATTTTTCATTTTGCGAAGCGAGTCTCGATTGTGGCAAGAGGTCAAGCCAAAGTGCCTGACCTCTCTCTTTTAACGAGAACTGACGTCTCTTCTCTCTCTGCGCGTATCTTCTCTGTCGCTTCTGTTCCCAACAAGAGCTGAAAACGCCGTCTAGTCAAGTTATGCTCTCAGTCTCAGGAGAAAACTAACTCTTGGAATTCTTTACATTCTAAGAATTAGTTGACTTTTAGACACTATTTTTATACCCGTTACTCGTAGACTAAAAAGATAAGGAATCGTTTCCAAACCTTTAAATTATAAACATGTGTTTATTCTTGATCAGGATCAATATCTTAGTCGCTTAAGCCATATCCCTCTGTCTGCCAGTCTGCCCGTCCGTATTAACGCAAATTTTCTTGCCACGCCCATTTTAACGACAACAAATCACCAAACACTTTATAAACCTCGTAGAGTTCTGTTTTAAATTAGTTAAAGGATGGCCGACTCAATTTTTTTTTTTAGTTTGTTTATAAAATTATTATTATAACTGCCAACCTTTTATTGCGTTCAGGAACCAAATTTTAAAATACAAAAATGATAAAAAAGAATTTTCAGAATTTTTTTATGAAAATTATATTGTATAAGTCGTACCAATCCAATATTTAATTTAATGTTATTAGTTTAATGAAAAAAGGACACTTCGGACAGTCAAAGTTGTATCTCCTTTAGTGCTTTGATTTTAAATAAGAAAGAAAGCCAATTTCGGCAAGCCTATGTTACAGCAGCTGTCACAAAAATTAAAAATAAAAAAGATTGGTCGATTTACCGATAAATTTTTCAATCGTTTCTATTACAGCTAATACATATTTTATAGTTTATCACATTTTTTATTAAAATTTTTAAGCAGTTTTATTTTTGCTTTTGTTCGTTTAAATGTATGTTCGGAAATATGTTTTTTAACTGTTCTGGAACCTTTGGGGAAAAACAGATAAAAAAAGCTTTTGTGAAAATGTGTAGGGCTTACCTTCTTAACAAATCTAATTTTTTGAACAAGTTGCTAATTTGTGCGACTTGAATAGTTTTATTAGTTTGCTATGTCCATATTCAGAGAGAACCCACATCTTTTCGTTTCTTTTAGACCCATTACGTTAGCATGACCGATATCGACGCAAGTGCTCAACAGCAACAACACCTCCAGAACGTGCAGAGACTGCAGCACGAAAGCTGCCTTCAGGAGTTGCACAATCAACTAAGCAGTCAGTTTGGGGCAGCACGATTTACAGCACCGAATCCCCACCACCAGCAGCAGGGAGTTTCCGTGTCATCCGGAAACTTGGTTCCTTTTCTTCCTGCCTTCCTACAGCCCCCAATGCCTGGTCAACAGTTGCTACAACTTATTCCTGGTCATGCCAGTCCCCAAGCTGTTGCCCACCACAGTCACGGTTACAATGAAAGTCACAGTCAAAATGAGCCAACCAGCGCACACAAAATGGCACTAGCTCCTATGTGGTCCACTGCGGCTGTTGCGGCTGCGCACATACAGGCCGCTCTGGCGGCGGCAGCAGTAGCAGCTGCCAATAATAATAAAAACAACAGTTTTTCCAACAACAACAATGTACTCGCTGCATCGACCACTGCGAATGAGCCATCAGGGGCAGATTCTTCCGCCTCTCTGCCGCTAATGGAGATCGGAGAAATGAAAAGGGGCGGGAATGAAGGGGCCTGCTTGTCAAGGCCGGAGTCCCCAGCATATGAGAACCCACCTTATGCAATCCTCTCTTATAGCCACAATACACCCCCAGAGTCGCCACACGGCCGAACAGTTGACTGCTCCAAGAATTTTCCACCATCGCCGACAGACAACCACAGTATGGCGAGCCTGTCGGAAGCCCAAGACTCTGAAATGGACGCTCCCCTAAATCTTACCAAGCCAAAGGGATCGCCGAGTTCTTCGCCGAACAGCTCTTGTCAAAGGGATCACAGCGAAAGCCTTACGCCCATTGTATCCAGTCCACCCCTTAGCTGGCATCAAGGGCAACAGCATTATGCCGAGATAGAGTCGCCCCTTTTAAAGAATCACGTGAGTAACCTTTTTTTATTTTCGATTAAATATTGTTCTTACACCATTCCATATATGTTGTTTAGTCCAATTGTAGTAATATTCAAAACAAAAAAAAAATAATTTAATTGACTTGACTTAATAAAGCATTCGTTTTTGATATTTTGGTTTTTGTTGTATTCTATAATGTGCTTCTATGATTCAAAGAGTTCGAAACATTGGATTGGGATGATTCATATCTTGAAACTAGGGAAAACAGTTGTAGTATTATTCTTGCTTTTTTAGATAATACTGTAATCAAATTATAATGTTAATTCAAACAGAACTATATTAAAAAATATTTGAATAAAATCGGCTTTCATGGTGGTTTCAAAAAAGCAGTTTCAGGAAAATCGCGATATATAGCTTAAATGACTGAAAAGGCTCCTCTTTTAATAATGATCTGGAATATTTAACTGATAATAAAATAATATTAATACATTTTTTAATTATATTTCTTTTATTGTACTAACATGGACTTATTTCTTGTTTTTTCCTTTCCAGGGGAGAGTGTGGAATTCGGCGGTCGTCGGTTCTGGGGGATCACGGGCAACGCGAATGAGTCGCGACTCGATAAATAGTTGTGGAACGAATTCGGAACGTTCGGCGGCATTGGACCCAGAAAGTATCACTGCAGGTCAACTCGGCCCTATATCTGCGTCGCCATCATCACATCCGCTTAGGCAAGGCAATGGTCATGGACAAGGCCACGGGCAAGGCCACGGGCACAGCAAACCGCACATAAAGAGGCCCATGAATGCGTTCATGGTGTGGGCAAAAGATGAGCGCAGAAAGATATTAAAAGCATGCCCAGACATGCACAACTCGAATATATCGAAAATTCTTGGCGCTCGCTGGAAAGCGATGTCTAATGCCGACAAGCAGCCATACTACGAGGAACAGTCAAGGCTATCAAAGCTTCACATGGAACAGCATCCAGACTATCGCTACAGACCACGACCCAAGCGCACCTGCATTGTGGATGGCAAAAAGATGCGAATTTCCGAATACAAGGTTCTGATGCGTAATCGGCGGGCTGAAATGAGGCAACTATGGTGCCGCACAGGCGGAGTTTCTGCGGTCTCGGGAAGTGCCTGCGCCGATGCCTGTCCCAAGGGACACTCCGGGGGATCGAATGCTCAGGCTGCTGTTGCAGCCGCTGCAGCTGTTTACCATTTGCAGGATATGTCATCTACAGCATCTTCTTCGGTTCATGGCAATGATTGTGTGCACACGCCATCTCAGCAGTTTTTTTATCCTCCAGAAAGCTTATCACCTTCTGGCTTTTCTTCCGATGAAGTGGAGCTAGCATCCCAGCGCGAGCTGGACGACTAGGATGACGACTAACAACAAAAGCCAAGAACACGATAGTGACTCACCTTCAGGTCGTGTCGGTTCTTTACATATAATGGAGGGATATTAAAAAGATAAAATCGGCTTTGTAAATGCAAAAACGGCTAGGATAGTCACTGTTTGATTAGCCATTAAGTTTCAGTTCAAGTGCCATTACACGTATATATATATATATATATATATATATAGTTAATTTGTGAAACCATGCAATTTTTGTGCCATTTACGCACCAATGCTGTAGCCATAGAAATACACCCAAGCTTAGGTGTATACAAATAAGTAGTTAGTATCGTTTAATATTTGTAAAATATACAAACTTAAATAGATCCATATGTAAATGTCAAATTTGTATGCGTCCAAATACTCGAACGTAGTTAAATAGAAGCCACTAAAATACATAAGCTTATATACATATATATTCACTTAGCCGTAGATTTCCAAGATTACTTTCGATATTGGACGACATGTGTGCATACTTGGTAAACATATTACTATGTTATTAAAATAACTTAATAGTATTCCTATTCCGGCAGTAAGCCGCTATTTCGTAATGCTGGTGTATCTATTATGCTGGTGATATTATCTTAAATACAAATTTTTAAAAAAGTTCACAAAATGTGTTGTATGTATATAAAAAATAACTAAAAATGTACAATCGTCACAACATTATTTCCCGCTAACATAATTAATTTTCAACTTCAACAATGCAATCAAATCAAAATGCGCATACTCTGAAATATAAATTTAAAATTATTTCAAACCAATTGTATTTATCTGATGGAATCGGGCGTCAACTTATTATACCTTTGCAGAAGGTATTAAAATTTCTGTCAAAGTTTGCAACGCAGTAAAGTAATCATTTTCGACCATCTAAAGTATATATAGTCTTGATTAGCATCACCAGGAGAGTCGATCTAGTCATGTCCGTCCGACTGTCCGTCTGTCCATCCGTCAGTTTCTACGTAAACTAGTGCCTCAGTCTTAAAGCTTGAAACTGTTTAAAACTGTTCCAAGTTGTCTTTTTATTGCAGGTAGTATATACATAAGTCGGAACGAATTGATTATAGGTACAATCGAAAAAAAATTTTAAAATTATAACATTTTGTTATACATTTTTTTTTGTTCTTTGGACTTGAAATTACGGTATATAAACTTCGGCTTGCCGAAGTTTGCTTTTTTTTCTTGTTTTTTATTATATTTTATATTTGTTAGTTAAGTATAGTACTCAGATCAACGAAAACTGTTCATCAGTCAAGAGAGAGAGCGAGAGGCAAACAGCTGGCGTACACTTTTCATCAGGCTTTTTTTTCACATCGGTACTCAGATCCACGAAAAATACCAGAAAATGTAATAGTGTTGCCAGTCTGCTGAAATGAACTTTGGGAGAACCGTAGCGAAAAGAATACAAAATTTAATCTTTTGGCGTGCGCTTCTCACTGAACATTTTAAAAAATGGAGGGAAAAAAATCAAAAACCCGCAAAAGTCGAATTGCAGGAGTTTACTTGTGAGGACAAAATAACATTTTTTTTTTTTTTTTTGGGCGAGTCCTTCGCCCACTTACCCGCCCAACCGACCGAGGGGCGCAGCCGTGTATCGTACGGCACGATTTGCGATAAGATAGACGCGAGATAAGAAAATAAAGGTAAGGGTCCGGGGAAAAAGTAATAGTTAGATCAATCTTGTGCCAATGAAGCAAGTATTAATCGTTTTAGGAGCGGCAGAGAGTCAAGATTTGAGATTATAGGGAAAAGTCTATTATAGTCAGAACATAATACTCTGAAAGGCTCACGCAAGGCGTAGTTAGATCTACAATGATTTAAAATAAGGGGAATATAATTTCTAGTTAATCTACTTGGCACAGAAAAATTTAGCCGACTTACCAAGTCGGGGCTGTCAATCTCACCATGTCTAAGGTTATAAATAAAGATAGTACCAAGCATCGTTCTACGGTTGGCTAGGGAGGGTAAATTAATCAAAAGAAGTCTACTAGAATAAGAAGGTAAGTTAAGATTTGCATCCCAGTTTAGGCGCCGTAAAGCAAAAAGAAGGAAGTTTTTTTGTACAGATTCAATACGACCAATATGTATTCCGTATTGTGGACTCCAGACGGGAGACCCATACTCCAGAACTAGCGAAATAAATAAAGTTTTAGTCAAATAAGGATCATCGAATTCTTTTGACCACCTTTTAATAAATCCAAGCACTCCTCTGGCTTTATTAACCATGGACGAAATGTGATTAGAAAATTTTTGTTTATGGTCCAAGAGAACGCCAAGATCGTTTACAAGAGTTATTCTATCCAAAGAGCTGCCACTTAATGTGTAAGTCGCTTATATCGGATTGGCCCGATAAAAAGTCATCAGCTTGCACTTGGAACCGTTTAAATTTAGTAAAAATATCTCGGCACCAGTTTTGAAAATTATCTAGATCGGATTGCAAGTCTAAATGGCAGGAAATGTCCTTATACTGCAGGTACAACTTAACATCATCTGCGTACATAAGTACGCGAGAATGACTTATAATTGAGGGAAGATCGTTAATAAATAATGTAAAAAGTAACGGACCCAGATGGCTCCCATGTGGGACACCGTAGGTAACACGGAGAATTTCAGAAATTGAATTTTTAAAAAGGACCCTTTGTGACCTGCCATTCATATAATTTGAAATCCATTTAAGCAGATCAACTGGAAAACCTAACAGGTCAAGTTTTTGAATAAACTACCATTGAAGCCTTTTATCACAAATGTAGTGAGCTCTAGAAGGTTTGTGATTGTGGATCTACGTTTAATAAATCCGTGTTGACACGGAGAAATGATTGATCTGCAAAGGTGCTGCAAATGAGGTGTAATAATTTTTTCAAAAAGCTTAGGAATAGCTGACAACTTAGAAATACCTCTGTAGTTACTGGCTTCTAACTTGTTACCTTTTTTGAAAAGAGGAATAACAAATGATTCCTTCCAAATATTTGGGAATTGGGAGGTTTCTAGAGATAAGGTAAACAACTTGCGAAGAGGTTTGCACAGGGCTTTAGCGCAATACCAAGGCACGCACTCAGGAATACCATCGGGCCCTGGCGAATAAACAGGCTTAATACGAAGAAGATCCAAAAGAAGAGAGCTTTCTGTTAAAGTGGGACAGAATATGAGGTTTGACTGGGACATGGTGAACGAATAAGGCTGTGATGAAAAATCTAAAGTAGAGTAAGTCGTTTGAAAAAATTGGGCAAATAAATCGGCTATTGCCTGATCTGTGGTTGCCGTCATGTTTTCGAGCGACAGCGAGGAAGGAAAAGAATTAGATTTACGCTTGGTGTTAACAAAATTATAAAACTGTTTCGGGTCCTGCGAGAACTGGACCTTACAACGGTTTAAGTAACTATTATAACACTGAGAACAGTGTAAAAAACATTAACTGCATCGGACATATTATTGCATAAGTAAAGATCAGACCAATTAAAGCCAGAAATAAAATTATTTAGCCCCAGAAAGTCTGCCTTGCGAAAACAATGTATTCGTTTGGATTTTTCTGATTTTTCTTCTATAACTCTACCCGTATCAAATGAAAGTTCGATTGTAGGGTGATATGGATCTTCAGGTTGCGTGGTGCTACTCTGGACAGAAACACACCTTCAGGATTTGATACAAAACACAAATCAAGTAGGCGACCTAATGAATTTCGAACATGGTTTACTTGAGATAGAGATATGTCAAGCAGGCCGTCAATAAAATCATGCTGTGCTATAGGTAGTAAGACATTCGGTCCATCCTCAGTGGACCGTAACTCCAGGTATATTAAAATCACCTAGAACTACCAACTGATCCCTATCGGAAAGCTTATTTGCAACGGACTTAATAACGGATAGATGATTTAAATAATCAGGAAGTTCAGACAACGGCGGAATATATGAGTGTTTGTAAGGGGCGATCCTTCCACAAAAAAAAATGCACTTTAGGCACAGCAAAGATTCCCACCGCGCAAACGTAATGGAAGATGAAAAATTAAGAAGTCGGGGGCGTCGTGAGGTAATGCAATGTGTTTTATTCGGCTGCATACCAGAGACTACAAGAACTTAAAACTAAAACCGCGCTCCCGTTCGCTTGACTCCGTTGAAGCGAGAGCGGGAGATCGGCAGCGGCCGTCCAAGGAGTTCGGATGCGAAACCCGAAGTTCGCACTCTGGAGCGCGGACGTTGCGAGAGGCGAGCGAGGGAGCGCAAGAGGGGCGAGAGCGAAAGCTCGGAGAGCTCAGTGACCAGCGCCGATGCAGTGGGCCACTGATCTAAACATTCCGCCCCCCCTTGCAACTACTCGGGTTGCAACATAGCCTGGTTGCTCTTCTTACGGCTGGTGGCAGGCTCCGGACACGACCCACCCAAACACGGTGCTCTGGGCTACTGGCAGTCCATCCTGAATTTTCAGGAAGCCCGGCCGCATCACACTCGGATACATATCCGCGCCCAGGATGATGGAGATCGTCGCGGGGAGATAAAAACGCTCATCAGCCAGCGTAATGTCCCGGAAGTGGGTCCTTACCGCGTCGCTCAGCTCTCGGATTGGAGTGCGGATGCGCACGTGAGGCTCTATTTTAAAAATTTGCGTCGAGCCGGACAGCGCTGTCGATTCTGGACCCCACGGTTGCCGAACAAATCTGTTCGCCTCCCACGTTGGTGGTCGGCAAGCGGAAACTCGACGCTAGTGAAGCGTCGATACAGCTCATAGGCGTACACGGGTCGATGAGCGCCGCAGTGTCGAAGACTCGACTCCCGGTCTCTAACCGCACCAAAGCCGTCGGTAGAAGGTTGACGCTGTGCCGCTGTAAGGACGGAGCGGTGACCGCAAGCTGCGTGCCACCCCGACTAGTAGCAGAAAATTGCCGCGGAGTGTCAGATGAGTGCCGTGGAGTGGCGGACGAGTGCCGAGGAGCGACTGAGGAATGCCGTGGAGTGGCGGACGAGGGCCGAGGAGCGGCTGTAGAATGCCGTGGAGTGGCGGACGAGGGCCGAGGAGCGGCTGAGGAGTGTTGCTGAGTGGCAGCGGATCTCTGCGACCGGCGTGCTGCCGGGCGGGACTGCCGTGATGCCATCGGTGGTTCCGAGAGATGAAGCAGAGTGTGGTGATCCTGGCCGCAAGTTTTGCAGCGATCACCTCGCCGACACGCTCCGTCGGAGTGCTCGTGGGCCAAACAGCGGTGGCAGTACCGGTTGGCAAGGACAGCCCGGAGCCTCTTCTCGGCACTCAGACGGAGGAACCGACGACACTTCCGAAGTGGATGGATCCCGCTAAGACTCGGCAACGGTAGGATTGCATACCTCGAGTTCGTCTGTGCTCCAATGCGATGGAGCTGCGCGGACGTGGAGACATCGTGTGAGATCTGATTGGCGGAATAGGACAAAATAAAAAATTTGGATCAGTAGTGATAAGAACTGTGAATTGGAACTACGGGTTGGAACTATTAATTGACGCTACGAATCGGAGTGATGAATTGAACCACCGGAGTGAAGGGTCGACTGGTTATTGCGGGCAGGCGGACTCTTCCATTGGAAGAAGGACGACCTTCGCTATGGGACGCTTAATGAGTCCCCGTGCAGTGCGGATGTCGACCACACGAACATGGCCATCGGCTCCTGGAAACACCGCGGCGATTCAGCCTAATCGCCACTCATTGGACGGAAGGTTGTCTTCCTTGACTACCACAATGTCCCCGGCACGGAGATTTCGTGTAGGGGTCCGCCACTTATTCCGCTTATGGAGTTCCTTGAGGTACTCCTCCTTCCATCGCAGACGAAATTGTTGATGAAGAGCCTTCAGGTGCTGCCAGCAGTTTATAATAGATGTGGTGTCCCCCTTTATCTCGGGTTCGACCATGGCGAGGAGGGGCCCTCCAACAAGAAAGTGTCCAGGCGTAAGTGCCAACAGGTCAGTGGGGTCTTCGGACATCGGCGCGAGCGGACGCGAATTCAGGCATGCTTCGATCCTAGCTAGAAGCGTGGACAGCTCTTCGAATGTATATTTTCGCGTCTCCCATCAGTTGCGTTTGCAACCTCTTTTTGTGGATGATGCAGACCTTGCATGAATATATGACGGATTTGACCAAATTCCTCACCCTCGGGATCCAGAACTTGGAACGGATCAGACGGATCATAAGCTGATTGCCACCGTGCAGCGTTATGCGATGCGTAAAATGGACGAGGAGTCGAGACAGATGGCAGTCGTATGGAAGGATGACAGGATGCCGTTCATCATACTGGAGAAGTTCGGAAGCCGTGACTCGGCCGCATGCTCTCATGAGCCCTTGGGAATCAATGAACGGGTTCAGGTTTTGGACCAGGCTGAATGCTGGCACTGGCCGTTTTTGGCTTAAGCAGCCCATCTCAAGTGCAAAGTGCCTGCGTTGCGTGACGGAAATCAGGAGCCGCTCGGCCGACGCAATTTCAGGAGCTGTCAAAGGATCCTCAAACGTGGAGATGAGCTTTCGCGAACGCTGGATGAACCGATGAGCGTAAGCGAGGACTCGCGAGAAGGACGTTCGTTCTTTGGGTAAGTCTCCCATCAGTTGCGTTTGCAACCTCTTTTTGTGGATGATGCAGACCTTGCATGAATATATGACGGATTTGACCAAATTCCTCACCCTCGGGATCCAGAACTTGGAACGGATCAGACGGATCATAAGCTGATTGCCACCGTGCAGCGTTATGCGATGCGTAAAATGGACGAGGAGTCGAGACAGATGGCAGTCGTATGGAAGGATGACAGGATGCCGTTCATCATACTGGAGAAGTTCGGAAGCCGTGACTCGGCCGCATGCTCTCATGAGCCCTTGGGAATCAATGAACGGGTTCAGGTTTTGGACCAGGCTGGATGCTGGCACTGGCCGTTTTTGGCTTAAGCAGCCCATCTCAAGGGCAAAGTGCCTGCGTTGCGTGACGGAAATCAGGAGCCGCTCGGCCGACGCAATTTCAGGAGCTGTCAAGGGATCCTCAAACGGGGACATGAGCTTTCGCGAACGCTGGATGAACCGATGAGCGTAAGCGAGGACTCGCAACGCCTTGTCGAGTGTGGAAAAACGCTCCAGAATGTCTTCAGGGGGGGCCTTCGCAACATGGACCTTGACTGCTCGCTTCTCGAGTTCAGTCACAGGGGGTTCATAGCCTTGAGTGGGCCACTCGCAGCGAGGCCACTGCAGCCAGGCAGGACCATGCCACTACAGCTGGCTGCCCGCAAGGTCTTGAAGCGCCACCCCCCGGCTAGCGAGATCTGCCGGGTTATGCTCGGAGCGGACGTGTGCCCATTTCTCCACCTCGGTAAGCTGGGTAATCTTGGTCACACGATTTGCCACGAACGTTGTCCAGTGGCACGCTGGCTTATGCAACCAGGCGAGAACAATCGTAGACGCCTGCCCGGGCATCTTCGGAAGAACGGCGTTGGCCATTTCGGACAATAACAAGGCTCCGCACAACTCGAGCCGCGGGAGCGACACCGTTTTTACTGGGGCCACCCGTTTCTTTGCCGTGAGCAAGTTCACCATTACCGCGGACCCAGCCTCAACTCGGACGTTGAGGGCTGCGCCGTACGCCTTCTGCGAGGCGTCGCAGAACCCATGATGCTCAATTTTCAAATGTGGTCGGAAAGCGACCCATCGGGGAATGTGGATCTGATCAAGAGCGAAGTAATTTTCCAAGAAGTCAACCCATCTTTGGCAAAAATCTCGAGGGAGGGCATCGTCCCATCCTAGATTTTGGAGCCAAATGTCCTGCATGAACATCTTTGCCCGGACTATGAAGGGGGCGAGCCAACCCGCTGGATCAAATAGTTTGGCGATTTGGGATAGGACCTGACGCTTTGTGAACGTTGAAGACAAGGTCAATTCGGGCGGAATGAAGAAAAACTCGTCAGACGTCGCCTTCCACCGCACTCCGAGAGTTTTAGCCGTGCTCTCTGCGTCGATTTCAAGGAAGTCCGCGCGAAGGAGATGGTCACTCTGGATGTTGGCCAAAATCGCCTTGCTATTGGATGTCCATTTTCTAAGGGGGAATCCTGCTGAATCCAGGGCTTCCTGGAGCTCGCGGATAGCCGCTTGCGCTTCGGTTTTGGAGTCTGCCCCCGCGAGTACGTCGTCGACGTACATGAACTGTCGGATAATCCGACTCGCCTGCGGATACCTCGACTCTTCGTCGTCGGCGAGCTGTTGCAGGACACGGATCGCTAGGAACGGGGCACAATTGACCCCGAAGGTGACTGTCTTCAACTAGTAGTCGCGGATTTCCCCATCGGAGTTGCGGAATAGAATACGCTGCAAGGGAGTATGCTGGGGGTCTACCCAAATTTGCCGATACATCTTCTCGATGTCGGCGTTGAAAACGAACCTAAAGTATCGCCACTTCAGGATTTGAATCGTGAGGTCGGATTGTAAGACCGGGCCCGCGTAAAGTATGTCATTCAGACAGGTCCCGTTTGCGGAAGGGCTAGAGGCGTTGAAAACCACCCGCACTTTAGTGGTTGTGCTCTCGGGCTTAAGAACGGCGTGATGTGGAAGGTAGTACGTGGCGGAACTGCTCGTCAAAGGGACCTCGGCCATGTGACCTAAGTCGAGGTATTCTTGGATTACAGAGTCATACCGGGCCTTCAGGGGAGGATCTCTTTTTAGGCGCTGCTCGTTACGCAGAAATTGAGCCAGAGCAAAGGATCGTGAAGATGCGAGCTCGGAACCATTATGCTCGGGATCGCGCAAGGGGAGCATCACAACGTATTTGCCACGATTGTCCCTTCTTGTAGTCTGGACAAAATTGTGTTCGCAGACGGAATCAGACTCAGGGACTATCTGTGTGGGCAATTCCTCCACCTCCCAGAATTTGGTAAGGAGATGATCCAACGAGTCGTCGAGTCCGCGGGTAACTCGAGTGGAGAAGGCGGACAAATTGCGGGGGGCCGCTGGAGATATGGGGCCTGTCAACACCCATCCAAAAATGGTTTCCTGGCCGAGAAGTGAACCGCAAATGTTAGCCCTGGCGTTGCCGAGGAGGATGGACGGAAGAATATCGGCCCCTATCAAAACATCGATTTGGGAGCTCTCGAAGAACTTGGGATCTGCAAGTGGGATTTCAGGAATTCCCTTAAGAAGATCTCGAGGGACTGGATACGAAGGCAGATTCCCAGCCAGCTGCGGAAGAACGTAAGCTGAAGTTTCTAAATGCAGCCCGGGTCTGGAAGGCGATCGAATAGAAAAATGACAGAGTTTCGTGGACTGAGCGGCAACGGTTTGATTAAGACCAGAGACTTGGGCCTGGATAGTCTTGAATGGAAGTTTGACGAGGTTGAAAAGTCTCTCCGTAATAAAGGTTGCTTCGGAACCAGAGTCGATTAGGGCTCGCGCCTGGAAATTGCACCCTAAATGGCAAATGTTAATGAGGGCTGTGCCCAGTAAGACGGCTCTTGAGCCGGAAGCGAAGCACACTTGCACATCAGAATGATCCTCTGTGGGGCTCGTGCCTCTTGTAGTATGGCGCAGACGGACTTGGAGCGGCCGCGAATGTATTACCGCGGTGCAGGAGGGTGTGATGACGGCTGTGGCACGTGAAGCAGCTATGGGCGCAATCCCGTTGCAGGTGCCCTCGTGCAAAACAGTTCAGGCAAAGCTGCTTTTTCTTAATGTAGTCGGAGCGACCATTTACATCCATCTCAAGGAAGCGCGGACATAAGCGAACAGGATGATTCTCTCTGGAGCAGAGATCGCACCCTCTTAGGGCTGAAGTCACTCTGGCCTCGTAGGAATTAAGCCTACGCGCCGGGGCGCTCGCAGGTGTCGACCTTGGCGGAACCTGACCCGAACTGCTTGGCCTGATGTCATCGATAGCCTCCAGGGTGCGATGACGCTCTGTCAAGAACGAGTCTAACTCATTCCATGTTGGAATCTCAGCCTTGTTGTGAATGGATTGCTCCCACATCGAAAGCGTGATTTTGGGAAGCTTTAAAGAAACCATGTACACCAGGAGACAATCCCAAGTCTCGACTTGAATAGAGGACATCTCTAAGGCTGTCAGGCAACTTTGGATTGTCCCTCGCAGCTCCTTCAGAGCGGCTCCGGACTCTTGGGGTACTGCCTGAATGTTGAAGAGGATTTTTAGCTGGCTATTGACTAATAACCGCCGATTTTCGAAGCGGTCGGTGAGGCTTCGCCACGCGGAGATAAACCCTTCGTTGGTCAGCGGGGCTTTGGAAACAATGGCGTGCGCATCGCCACTTGTTTTGGACAATAGGTGGAACAACTTCTCTACCGGTGTAAGACGCGAGTTGTGTATGTATATCGCGGTAAAAAGATCTCTGAAGGTGGGCCAACGCAGGTAATCACCAGCGAAAACTTCGGTGTCGACTGGTGGCAAACGACAGCCCGTAGACGGCGGTGTTGGAACACTGACAGCAGCCTGAATGGGCTGGGAGGCGGCCTTGTCTATTATGTCCTGAAGTTGGACCAAACATCTCGAATATACGGAGTAGCAGTAACTGTACTTGGATTCAAGCACTGTCGAGGTGGCCGTACTGTCGGTGGACGCGGAAAGAAGATCGGAGCAACTTTCATAGCTCTTCTCCACCTTTTTCCACAAGGCCCGGATTTGGTCACGATGGACTTGGCACATGCCAGGGGAAAGTCGTTCTGGTTCAGCGGCGCTTGGAGTATGAATATCCGCTTGAAATTGGCTAGCCCGGTCTGTTGTGGCAATAAACTTTTTGAGGGCGAAGTCTATCGCAGTTTGAGCCATCTTGGACACCGACCGAGAAAGGCTTGACGGGGGACCGGAGATAGTCTCGACGGACTCGTCGCTTTTTGCCCTTGGAATGGCAATGGCAGCCTTTGGTGTTAATTGAGACGGCCGCGGAGACGCGGATTGGGACCTGTCCAAACGGATAGATGGGATCGACCTCGGTTTCTTGTCGTCTCCCGTGGGCAATCTTGGACTCGAACTTTGCGGATCAGCTCTTGTCGACTGACCTGAGCAAGGGGCGTTTCGTTCAGAACGTGAGGATATTCACCGTTAAGCTCTCGGCGCGATCTGAGTCGCCAACGAGTTGGTCGTCGCTGCAAATGAACGCACGCAAAAGAAAAGAAAGCCACAGAGAACGGTCACACTGTTAATTTGTGCGGAGTAGAAAGCACAGTGCCATAAACAACGAGAAGAATCGGAAGGAAATATTTGGAAATCGATGAAACTGTATTGATTGTTTACTTGTATATATTGTTACTCCCTTTGTTGACTTCTGTTTTTTTGTTTATTTTGATTTTTACCTTAGTGTTGCCAAATAATTTTAATTTATTGTATTTAGGTTTTTATTTATATATTTTTTTTGGGTTTGGAAAATATCTTTGATTGCAAAAAAATCCGGAAAACCGCAATAAAAATAAATTAATTAATCCATTAAATAAATTAATTACTTTGCCGGAAATAATTAAATAATATTTATAATTAAATAGTAATTATAATTATGAATTAATAATTGGTAGAATTAAATAATAATTATAATTATAAATACTTTTTTTTTTCCGGAGCCGGAATGGTGGAATTAAAAAAAACCTTGGCTTTGGTTCGGGAGAAATGTTCACTGGGTTATGCCCGTCGGCAGCGCAGTGTATGCGTGAGGGCGCGGGAGAGAGAGAGAAGGAAAAAACAGCAACAATAAAAACACGGCCGCTGCGGTGGTTAATGCGGCAATTTGGAGAAAAAACAAACACGGTCGCACCCGTGTGGATTTAAATTTATTTTATTTTATGTTCCTGAATGTGGAGGCAGAAAATATATTTATGTAGATATGGGCATGCATGCGTTTATGGATATGTGTATGTTCCTGTATGTGGAGGCAGAAAATAATTCTATGTAGATATGGGCATGCATGCGTTTTTGTGTAAGTGTATATCGGTACAGTAGAGCGTCGAAGAACTGATGAAATTATGTGGAGAGAAAAAAAAACACAAGACCAAAAAATATCTCGACAGCGGCGGATTCTACGGCGAACAGGGAAACTCCCGAAATTACTTCACACCGAGTGGCTGATATTAGTTATGCCTTTTTATTTTCCACCACACAATTTCACTTTTTGTCGTATTTTTGGAGGCAGAATTGCACTGCACTATGTACACAAGTTGTCACGCGCGTGTATGTGTATGTCTGGATGCACATATGTATGCCTTGACCGTTGGCAAGTTGATGTACAACGGGGAACGAAAGGGAAACGGCAAGGAGTATGGCGACGCACACAAAGCGGAGACGGATAGAAAATTTTTTTGGAATTGAAGGAATGTTAAATTTCTCGACTGCCGTTGTGTCGGGAAAACTCGGACGTGGAGTTGACACGAAAAAAATCTTAATGCAGTGTGAACGAAATTTAATGTTCGAACCACTGCTAAAGACCGGCAGCGAGAGGGAGTCGGAAAATGCTCGTACTTATCTTTTTTGCGGAAGAAATCACAGTAGCTGCTGGTCGAATGGCAGAAGGATATCCTTATCCGGCTCGAAGGACCAAAATGTTTGTAAGGGGCGATCCTTCCACAAAAAAAAAATGCACTTTAGGCACAGCAAAGATTCCCACGGCGCAAACGTAATGGAAGATGAAAAATTAAGAAGTCGGGGGCGTCGTGAGGTAATTCAATGTGTTTTATTCAGCTGCATACCAGAGACTACAAGAACTTAAAACTAAAACCGCGCTCCCGCCCGCTTGACTCCGTTGAAGCGAGAGCGGGAGATCGGCAGCGGCCGTCCGAGGAGTTCGGATGCGAAACCCGAAGTTCGCACTCTGGAGCGCGGACGTTGCGAGAGGCGAGCGAGAGAGCGCAAGAGGGGCGAGAGCGAAAGCTCTGAGAGCTCAGTGACCAGCGCCGATGCAGTGGGCCACTGACCTAAACAATGAGCAAGTTTTGTATATAAAGTTACCAGGAAGCGATAACTTTACACAAATAAATTCAATTGTATTGAATTCATCAAAAAATAACTCCTCAGACGGGAGGTTTGAATCAACTCCAATTAAGACTCCACCTCCCCGTCTAGAGGGACGGTCATACCTATATATTGTGTACTTACCTGGAAAAACTTCGGAGCTAAAGATCTCCGGCTTTAACCAGGTTTCTGTAAACACAATAATATGAGATGCAAAGGAAAGGCTATCGGAATACAATTTAGTGAGTTTGCTACGCAAACCTCTTGAATTCTGATAGGAAAGAAGGAGGTTAGAAGTTAGTTTTTTAAAATTGGTACACTGGTTTGGCCTCGACGAGGAAGTTTTACTCCCACGGGCCCCTTGTTCTTTATCTTAGCCTCGAACTCTTTTACAACCATATTATCCGGCCAAAAGTCGCCCGAGCATATGGCTTCAAAAAGCTCGTTAGGGACAGTTATCTTGAAAGATGAAATGTCTCTGGAAACTTAAACTTTTCCACTTTTACACTATTACAATCGGCTTTAGATTTGTCTTGTATATAAGGCAATACATCAGAAGATGTTTGATCAGGGGAAAGCCGAGAAACGAAAATTTGTTTCTTTAGTGGAACCACTGAAAGGGATTTTGGTGGAGCAGACATTGTTTCTGCAAAACCAACTTGAGCCGGTTGTCCGGATGATGCCCTTGTGGTGGTGATGCTACATTCTGAGAGAAAGATGGATCCACTAATTATGAAACCACTACGGAAATCGGAATTCTTAGAAGTCCCTGGTTGCATGCATTCTGTTACGCATTGTTCGGATACCGAATCTTTTTTAGCTGCTGATCTTAGCAACATTTGAAGGTTTGCTGAAATCAGCTGCTGATCCGCCGGAATGCTCTGTTGTTCTTTTGATTTCGGTTGCGGGGTGTTCCCCTTTTGCTCCTTGCCACCAGCGGCCTTTTTGCGCTTAGGGGACTCTTCTAATAGCTTACGACTATTAAACTGCGAGTCCAGCGCAGAGAGGAGATCATCAGCTCGGCGAAAACTATCTCTAGCAACTCCGAAACAGCTAATCAGCCCCATCAGGCCGCTTTTAGTTTGGCGCATGAACGATTTCATCTCGTTCGCAACCTCAACACAAGCGTCACAACAAAACTGCAAATTGGGCAAATTTGAAAGGTCATCACTTGTCCGGCCAGTAAAACCGGCGCACTTGGTGTGCACCATATTTTCACACAGCCAGCAAGTCATATTAGACTGGTCAGCCCTGATTACGAGGTTGCATTTTTTGCAGAAGCAGACTAAATTTTTATTATTCATTTTATTTATTGGAACCACTGTACCAAGAAAACGAATTGAAATTTATAAGCGAGCAGTTATAAGTACCGCAAGAGCGCAGAAACTGCATGCTTAGAACTTTCAATGCAAAGAGAGCAAAAGAGCGGGAGCGTAAATTAGTTAAAGTGCATGCACAAAAGAGAAACCGCGGGGATATAAGAAAAGAAAACACAGATAAGAATTACGAAAACTAAAACAATTTATTAGTCTTATTACAAGTGCACTCGCGAAGCGAACGGAGTTTAAATTTATGTTTGAATAACCGGAAGAAAATTAAAATTGTTTTGATAAAACCCACCGATGGGAATAAACGAAACAAAATACAAAATTCGAAGCGCAGAAAAAAAACACGACCATTCACTTTGAAAGTCAAAGACGATAATGATACGATCTGTGAAGTCCCGCCCAGAATTGCGGGATTTGCCAAAAAAAATCATTTTAATGCAACCATGATAAAATAAGCGTGGGAGGAAATAGCCTGGGAAATGGATAAAGATAGTAAGTCATAATTGTACGTTATTAATACATATACAATATTTATATTTAGATAAAAGTTGAAAGCTGGCGTGGAAGTCGCTGCGGGACAGCTATAAAACCACCTGAAATGCAAGCGATCGAAGAGTGGAAGTGCTGGAGGAGTCCCACCGGATAAGACAATGGGGTGCCTCTTGTCTGTCTTCGCACAGAGATCCATCCACCATCCGTTGAACAGATGGTCCATAAGGTTTTGCCGTTCCGAAAATTCCCAGTTAGTTCCCCATCCAAATTTGACGGACTTTTTTATGCGATAGTTAAGCGATGTTTTTTTGGTGCAACTCTGAGTTCTTCTTCTTGACAGTGGAAATTGGAACATTCACTACGAAAAATTAAAATAATAATGGCGGGTAACTTTTGAATAGGGAAGGCGCCAATTCAAACAAGAGAGAACGCTATAGTCGAGTGCCTCGACTATTAGATACCCGTTACTCAGCTAAACAACTTTAGATTTTGCATTAACATAATGTGAATTAAAGTGACCACAGGAAAAAAGGACAAAAAGACAAATTATCAATTTGAATTAGACGTTCTCTTAGCGCTGGCAGCTTTACAGCACGAGCATCAGCACCAGCGCTGCTTTAGCGCAGGCACCTTTTGTCCTGCACCAGCATACCCACATACGCCATTGTTTGACTTAGACCTCCAATTTGGCTAACTAGATTTGATTTGCATAGTTCTTGGGATGTAGTTCGGTATTGACAAATGGAAACCATCGCAATTTCCTTTAGAAATCCTTATCGAGAATTAACGTTGACTCTGTTGAGCACCGTGGCCAGCTGTTCCAAAGTCATCCGTTAGATGGCGCCATTGTATTGCGCCATCTACCCGGGCCATGAAAGGCGGAAATGTAGGCGCTAGCCAGGCTTAAGCGTTTAATGAGTTTTTGGGCGTTAGAGTGGGCGTAACAAACTTTTATTAGACCAATCGATAGCTATTGACGAAACAAATACATATCTATTAAAATTTTCATAGTAGCATCAAAACTGTGGCCGCAGCTTTTGAAACAAACTTGCGCTGCGTAGGAACTCCTAAAATCTACATGCAAAATCCCAATCTTCTAGCTTTTATAGTTTCCGAAATCTCAGCGTTCATACGGACAGACAGACGGACAGACAGACGGACAGACAGACGGACAGACAGACGGACAGACAGACGGACAGACAGACGGGCAGACAGACGGACAGACGGACATGGCTAGATCGACTCGGCTAGTGATCCTGAACAAGAATATATATACTTTATAGGGTCGGAAACGCTTCCTTCTACCTGTTACATACTTTTGCACGAATACAATATACCCTTTTACTCTACAAGTAACGGGTATAAAAATGCTGTTTATACTTGTAATAATTGATTAATTACTGCTCCATCCGTGTGGCAGCATTAGGTGTTGCTCCACTCTTTCCTAGGCGCATACCGTACTCACAACATGGAACAGAATATTTAAAATGAAATAAAATATGAAATTATAATAAAACTTTTTATATATAATGAACTTGATTTGTTACCATTTAGACAATAGTGGGCAATAGGTGTTCATATTTTGTCTGCAGGCTGGCAAAAATCTGCAGACGTATTACTTCGATTTGATTGTTCGCGTAGATCACTTGCAGTCTGTTACCAAGTATCATTTATAACGCTGTTGTGCTCATTTTAAATGTTGTGCAAAATGCAACGGGCTAAAATGATGAGCCACAGCTGTTCAGATCAGCTGTTATCGGATGGTGGATGGTGGATGTGCTCTGTGGGAATCGGAGTTTCACATTTGTCAAAAATCAAAGAGGGCATTAGTTCCCTATCCAAATTTGACGGACTTTTTTATGCGATGTTATGCGATGTTTTTTCGGAGCAACTCTGAGTTCTTCTTCTTGACAGTGAAAATTGAAACATTCACTTAAAATTAAAAAATTAAAAAAATAATGGCGTTTAACTTTTCGAAAAGAAAGGGGCCAAATCAAAAAATGCTGTTTATACTTGTAATAAATAATTAATTACTGATCCATCCGTGTGGCAGCTTTAAGAGTTGCTCCACTCTTTCCTGGGCGCATACCGTACTCACAACATGGAGCAGAACACCTTGGAGAACGAGAGTATGTATATTTAATAAACTTGATTTGTTGGACAATATTGGGCAATACCTGTTTTTATTTTTTCTCCAGGCTGGCAAAAATCTGCAGACATATTAGTTCGATTTGGTTGTTCGCGTAGAAAAATTGCAGCCTGTTATCAAGTATCATTTATAAAGCTGTTGTGCTCATTTTAAATGTGGAGAGATCCATCCACCATCCGTTGAACGGTAGATAGTTAGGCGATTTTTTTTCGGTACAACTCTTAGTTTTTCTTCTTGACAGTGAAAAGTGAAACATTCACTACGAATATTAAAAAAAATGCGTAACTTTTGAAAAAGGAAGGCACCAAATCAAAAATGCTTTTTATACTTGTAATAATTAATTAATTGTTGCTTCACTCTTTCCTAGGCCCATACCGTAGTCGCAACATGGAGCAGAACACCTTGGAGAACGAGAGTATGTATATTTAATAAACTTGATTTGTTGGACAATATTGGGCAATACCTGTTTTTTATTTTTTCTCCAGGCTGGCAAAAATCTGCAGACATATTAGTTCGATTTGGTTGTTCGCGTAGAAAACTTGCAGCCTGTTATCAAGTATCATTTATAAAGCTGTTGTGCTCATTTTAAATGTGGAGAGATCCATCCACCATCCGTTGAACGGTAGATAGTTAGGCGATTTTTTTTCGGTACAACTCTTAGTTTTTCTTCTTGACAGTGAAAAGTGAAACATTCACTACGAATATTAAAAAAAATGCGTAACTTTTGAAAAAGGAAGGCACCAAATCAAAAATGCTTTTTATACTTGTAATAATTAATTAATTGTTGCTTCACTCTTTCCTAGGCCCATACCGTAGTCGCAACATGGAGCAGAACACCTTGGAGAACGAGAGTATGTCCCCAGACATATATTTGTGGTTTACAATTACTAATAAAATATATATACTAGGGAATACTTTTTGAAGGTCTTAGATGTGGATCCCGCTGACCTGGAAGCCTCTGCAGCGGAAGTCAACGCTCAGGGAGCTCTGCGGTCCCTGCAAAGAGTGCAAAGGTGTCACCTTTTCAGTGTTCTTCTGCTCATGGTTCTGGATACTGTCAGGGCAAGTCTGTTTGTATGTGAGAGAAGTCTTGGTTTGTAACTTCTGGCAGTATAAGTGATAGATGTACAGGCACGATTCTTTTTTAGATCTCGAAATATAGTGTAGTTTCGTGTATAGTAAGGCACACTTATAATTTCTGTTAAAATTTTAGAGAAGCATGATTCAATTACTTCTATGGAGGTGTTACAAGCAGTGTCACAAAGATGGATTGCTTCGTATCCAATTATACTCCACAACAACATTTTTTCGTCTCAAAGTCCTTAAGAATATGATTGTCCACACGATACATCTGTTCAGCAGCACTATGCAGACTTCTGAAAGAAAACTAGTAGTCCGTAATTGCACCCTGAAATAAATCAATACTCAAAATCTGTTTTAGAAGAATTCGTTCGAAAATCTTGGAGAAAGTCGGCAATACACTTACAGTCAAAACGGGGGAGCCTCCTTTCTTTGGAATCATAACAACAGTCGCATGCTTTCACTGTTTTGGGTAATATGATAGATCTATCATGGCATTAAAGATGCCTATTAAAAACGATATAACTGCCTCTAGCAAGGCTTTGGCCACTTTTCCATCCTCACTCTTATGCCCAGGGTCCTTTTTCGGCTTTAGAAGTTGAGTTTTTTTTTTCGCGCGGAGACCCACGGACCACTTACCCGCCCAACCGACCGAGGGGCGCAGCCATGTAAAGGTGGACTACAAGGCCGAGCTTGTGGAGACAGTGTTAGAGAAAGGCTGGAGGAGCAGCGAGCGCAGACCGAGATCATGTCATTGATACTAACTTGGCTGTCTGCCATCCTAGACATTAAAAATAAAATGAAATATGAAATAATAATACAACTAAAAACAAATATTTATATATAATGAACTTGATTTGTTACCATTTAGATCAGATCCCTAGTACCTGCAATAAATATAATTCATTAGTTATTGTAAACCACAAATATAAGTCTGAGTACATACTCTCGTTCTCCAAGGTGTTCTGCTCCGTGTTGCGAGTACGGTATGCGCTTAAGCCTAGTACTTAGATCGACAAACGAGTACGCTAGTGTAAAAACTTTAATCTGTCCAGTGTGACCAAGATTTCGAGAGTTCATCAGAATTAAGCGTGCTACGGTCATACTGTCAATCAGCTGGGCTTGTTGACGAGCAGTTAAAATTCAAATATCGTATTTGCGGGAAAGAGCCTTTAAAAGATATTATCAAATTCCTTGGCAAGACAATTTAAATTTAACAATTGTTTCTTTTAATTTACTGATAATTATTTGCTGCACTTTTATTGTGTTTTTTCATACATTTTTGACCTAAGAAACACTTTGCTCCGACAAGAGGTACCCCAGATGGTATTAATGTTATTTTGTCCTCACATGTAACCTCCTGCAATCGACTTTTGCTGGTTTTTTTTATTTTTTTCCTCCATTTTTTAAAATGTTCAGTGAAAAGCGCACGCCAAAAGATTAAATTTTTTTCGCTATAATTCACCCAAGTTTCATTTCAGCAGACTGGCAACGCTATGAAATTTGAAAAAAAGGCACGACGAAAAGTGAACGCCAGCTGCTTGCCTCTCGCTCTCCCTCATGACTGGCGCACAGTTTTCGTCGATCTGAGTACTAGGTTTTAGGAAAGAGTGGAGCAACTCTTAATCCTGCCACACTGATGGAGCAGTAATTAATTTATTATTACAAAAATAAGTTACCCGCCATTATTTTTTAAATTTTGGTAGTGAATGATTTAATTTTCACTGTCAAGAAGAAGAACTCAGAGTTGCACCGAAAAAACATTGCCTAACTATCGCATAAAAAAGTCCGTCAAATTTGGATGGGAAATGGAACGGCAAATGGAATGGAACAGATCTCTGTGGGAAGACGGCATTAATACACTCTTCTCATAGAGTCCATGGTGGGGATTTTTGGCAAATGTGAAACTCCGTTTCCCACAGAGCACATCCACCTTCACCATTCGATAATAGCCGATCTGAAGAGCTGTGGCTAAACATTCTAGGCTGTGGCATTTTGCACAACATTTAAAATAAGCACAACAGCGCTAAAAATGATACTTGGTAACAACCAAATTGGTCTAATATGTCTGCAGAATTTTGCCAGCCCACAGAAAAAATTAGAAAAGCTATTGTCTAAATGGCAACAAATCAAGTTTATTAAATATAAATATGTTTGTTTTTGTGTTTTATTGTGTTTAATTTCATATTTCATTTTTTTAATATTAATGTCAAGGATGGCAGACAGCCAAGCTCAATTCAATGACATGATCTCGGTCTGGGCTCGCTTCTTCTCCAGCCTTTCTCGAGTACTATCTCAACAAGCTCGGCCTTGAGAACGCGGAGCTGCCTGAGCTTCCATGTCATCGGGGTAAACATCTAAGACCCTTCATAATGTATTCCCTAGTATAATAAATATATTTTATTAGTTATTAACTGGGAATTTTGGGAACGGCAAATCCTTATGGACCATCCATTCAACGAATGTATCTCTGTGGGAATAGAGTATAATATGTGACTTAATAAAATATTTAGTTGCTATAAGCCTAGTATCCAGATCGACAAACGATTACGCTAGCGTAAAAACTTTAATCTTTCCAGTGTGACCAAAATTTTGAGAGTTCATCAGATTTAAGCGTGCTACGGTCGTACTGTCAATCAGCTGGGTTTGTTGACAAGCAGTTACAATTCAAATATCGTATTTGCGGGAAAGAGCCTTTAAAAGATATTATCAAATACCTTGGCAAGGCAAGTCTGTCGGTGTACAAAGAAATTAAAAAACAATACAATTTAAATTTAACAGTTGTTTTTTTAATTTACTGATAATTATTTGCTAATTTAAAGTTCATAGCTGCACTTTTATTGTGTTATTTCGTACATTCTGGACCTAAAAAACATTTTGCTCTGACAAGAGCCACCCCAGATAGTATTATGCCCTCTTCCCACAGAGTCCATCCGTTTGAAACGGTTGGGATTTTTGACAAATGTGAAACTCCGATTCCCACAGAGCACATCCACCATCCACCATCCGATAACAGCTGATCTGAACAGCTGTGGCTCATCATTTTAGCCCGTTGCATTTTGCACAACATTTAAAATGAGCACAACAGCGTTATAAATGATACTTGGTAACAGACTGCAAGTGATCTACGCGAACAATCAAATCGAAGTAATACGTCTGCAGATTTTTGCCAGCCTGCAGACAAAATATGAACACCTATTGCCCACTATTGTCTAAATGGTAACAAATCAAGTTCATTATATATAAATGTTTGTTTTTTGTTTTAGTATAATTTCATATTTTATTTCATTTTAAATGTTCTGCTCAATGTTGTGAGTAAGGTATGCGCCTAAGAAAGAGTGGAGCAACACCTAATGCTGCCACACGGTTGGAGCAGTAATTAATTAATTATTACAAGTATAAACTGCATTTTTTGAATTGGCGCCTTCCTGTTCAAAAATTACCCGCCATTATTTTTTTAAATTTTCGTATTGAATGTTCCAATTTCCACTGTCAAGAAGAAGAATTCAGAGTTGCACCAAAAAAACATCGCCTAACTATCGCATAAAAAAGTCCGTCAAATTTGGATGGGGAACTAACTGGGAATTTTCGGAACGGCAAAACCTTATGGACCATCCGTTCAACGGAAGGTGGATGGTGGATGGAGCTCTGTGGGAAGAGGGCATTAATGTTATTTTGTCCTCACATGTAAACACCTGAAATCGACTATTGAGTTTTTCCCTCCATTTCTTATAATGTATAAAGATAATATTTTTTAATCTTTTCGCTAGGGTTAACCCAAAGTTCATTTCCGCAGACTGGCAACGCTATGAAATTTTCTGGTATTTTTTTCGTCGATCTGTGGACCGACGTGAAAAAAAGGCCCGACGAAAAGTGAACGCCAACTCTTTGCCTCTCGCTCTCTCTCATGACTGGCGTACGGTTTTCGTCGATCTGGCTTTATTCTGAAGTTCGGTCGATTTACGACGACCATACGGACATGGGAACAGAATAATAAAATTGATTAACTATCAGTAAATTAAAAAAAACAACTGTTAAATTTAAATTGAATTGAGTACTAGGCTCAACAGATTTTTCTAAGTTTTTTGAAACTTTGCTCTGACAAGAGGCACCCCAAAATTTGCCGTGCAATTTTTTTGGTTTTTTTTCGTCGATCTGAGTTCTGGGTTGAAAATAGGGCCTGGCTTTAGTACTCGCAAGCTGTTTGCATCTCGCTCTCTCTCATAGCTGACGAACAGATTTCTTCCATCTGAGTACTAGGCTTAAGCATTATTTGCCTACCACCATTCCCACCATAAAACATTTAATCTTTTAAAGTGTCTCTCTTTAGAGCAATATGTTTCTTAAGCCTAGTATCCAGATCGACAAACGATTACGCTAGCGTAAAAACTTTAATCTATCCAGTGTGACCAAAAGTTTGAGAGTTCATCAGATTTAAGCGACCTACGGTCGTATTGTCAATCAGTTGGGATTGTTGACAAGCAGTTAAAATTCAAATATTGTATTTGCGGGAAAGAGCCTTTAAAAGATATTATCAACTTCCTATGCAAGACGAAACTGCCGCTGTACAAAGAAATTAAAAATCTTATCTTACCTTCTTATTCTAGTAGACTCCTTTTGATTAATTCACCATCCCTAGCCAACCGTAGAACGATGCTAGGTACTATCTTTATTTATAACCTTATACATGGTGATATTGACTGCCCCGACTTGTTAAGACGTCTAAACTTTTCTGTGCCAAGTAGATTAACTAGAAATTATATTCCCCTAATTTTAAATCATTGTAGATCTAACTATGCTTTACATGAGCCTTTCAGAGTATTATGTTCTGACTATAATAGACTTTTTCCTGTAATATCAAATCTTGACTCTCTGCCGCTCCCAAAACGATTAATACTTGCTTCATTGGGACACGATTTATCTAACTATTACTTTTTTCCCCGGACCTTTACCTTTATTTTCCTATCTCGCGTCTATCTTATCGCGAATCGTGCCGTACGATACACGGCTGCGCCCCTCGGTCGGTTGGGCGGGTAAATGGGGCGTGGGACTCCGCGCGAAAAAAAAAAAAAACAATACAATTTAAATTTAACGGTTGTTTTTTTTTAATTTACTGATAAATGTTTGCTAATTTTAAGTTTATAGCTGCACTTGTATTGTGTTTTTTTGTGTAAATTGTTGACCTAAGAAACATTTTGCTCTGACAAGAGGAACCCCAGATAGTATTAATGTTATTTTGTCCTCACATGTAAACTTCTGTAATCGACTTTTGCGGGTTTTTAATTTTTTTCCTCCATTTTTTAAAATGTTCAGTGAGAAGCGCACGCCAAAAGATTAAATTTTGTATTCTTTTCGCTAGGGTTCACCCAAGTTTCATTTCAGCAGACTGGCAACGCTACGAAATTTTCTGGTATTTTTTTCGTCGATCTGAGTACCGAAGTGAAGAAAGGCCCGACGAAAAGTGAACGCCAGCTGTTTGCCTCTCGCTCTCTCTCATGACTGGCGTTCGGTTTTCGTCGATCTGAGTACTAGGCATTAAAACGGAAGTTCTGCCTGACTGAGTTATTTCCGATTACAATAAGAAACTCACGTAAGTATAAAAGCCTATTCAACCAGGCGGTCTTTCTGCAACAGCGATCCAGTTCCAAATGTTATATACATGTGCTGGAAAATAACGAACAAAACTTGCTGTTGCGGGTAGTGTGCTGTGGAGGAAATTCAGCGTTTTTATGATATTTATGGGATTTTAATAGGTATTATATCGTTTTTTTTTTTATAAGAACTGGCTTATGGACTATTAAAGGCAATGCCAATAAATGTATATAAATAAACCAATGAAAACAAAATTTTATTTAAGATAAATACATAATGGAGAACTTGTCGGCAAAGCAAAGGATGGTATCTTCGAGCGTCTAGGACGAAAATAGTCTTTTTGGAAGACATCCAAGGAGCTCAAAAAATCGTTATAAATGACATTAGGTAGTGGTCTCTTCCTCTCTCAAATTGTTTGTGTATCAATTTCGGTTGCCATGTTCGGAACTGTCCTCTTAGTACAATTATCCTCCTTCATCCATTTGCCAACAGCAGTAAATAATTTATTAGTATTTTACATTATCAGGTTAGTTTCTTAATTTTGCTTTGTTAATATCTTGTAGGCCAATCAGGTGCTTTGGCAACAGCATGTTCCAGTGTGAATGGGTTTCAACCAATGTATTTTGCGGTTGTATGAGGGACGTTTGAGTCAGTCCATATATATCGATTGTTGATGTGCATAGGTCAACAGCATATATTACATTAAATTTAACAAACGTCAAAAGATATCGATATTTATATTTATAATTTGCTCTCACCCAAGTGCAGCTGTCAATGGTGAAAATGGCGAATAGTGATAGAGTCGGGGAATTGAAGATAAATTATTAATTTTCTTTATTTTGTGACGAATATAAACATTTCCGTATTCAAGGAAGTGCGCCGAGGATACACTTATTTTTTAATTAAGTTGTGTACCTATAATTTGTAAGCATAATGTGTAGCCATGATATTTCGTGCGTTTGTGTGTGTGTTTTACAGACATTCATTGCATACATTAATTACATTAAAATTTATAAATCCTTTAGTCCTTAAGAAACTGATTCGTTTGATTTATTTTGCACCATCTTTTAACGTTGTAATCGTTTGGTTTTGTTTTGATTATAATAGTTTTTCAATATTTTGTAATACAAAAATTACGGAAAAATAAATATAAAAAATTTATATTTTTAACATATGTACATAATTTTTCATGTAAACAATTTGGTCAGTTCCCGCCGTTCCTTGGATCTGGATCAGGGGCCGTGCAATCCGGAAGATATAAATGAACCAAAACCAAATCCAACAACTTACCACTCACCTATCTCAGGCACTTGATCAGAACTACGATGTAAGGAACTTTACCAATTTCTCCTAAATTGGTATAAATATATGAGCCATGTTTTCAGGTCGTCAATATGGAGGCAGTGCTTTCTGTTATATGTGCATTGGAAGGCACAACAATCACCAAGGAACAACTGGAGGCCACCAGATTGGCCAAATACATAAATCAACTCAGACGAAGAACCAAGAATGAATCCCTTGCTCGACGTGCAAAGTCCTTGCTTAAAAAGTGGCGAGAAATGGTGGGAATTCAGCAATCGGCTACAGAAAATATCCAACATCCCAGTCAAATTCCTTCCCTGCCAACTCAGTTATCGTCAAATTTTGTGAAGTCCGACGCGGCAGCCCCAGACAGTCACTTAAGCGAGTCAGTAGAACATTTTCCGTTCTCCCAATCACTGCCATCGAAGCAAATTATTTTTGACGAGCATTCAAATGCCGACCTTTCCGAGCCTCCGCCATTAAGTGTGCACACCCAGGTTCACACAAACTTCTTAAATCTTGTTAATAATTGCGAACGTGATGAAAACAACTCTTTAACAACAGTGCACAGTCGTAAGGAGCGACGCCAATCCCAGCCTATTTTAAATAGGCATAAGGGATCTCCTCAACCGTCTTTGAATTCCGTTTTAAATTTAAACAATGTTAGTACCGAGAAGATAAACGAAGCTTCAGTTGTGATCGACATTGTATCAGATTCTGATGAAAATGACAACCACTATGCGCCGAAACGAGAAAAATCCAATTTGAATGTCCCCGTGCCTCTTGTAGTTCCAACCACACCGAGTTCTCGACAGAAAAAATTAAAAAAGGAAAAAAAAAGTAAAGATAGAGACGGCCAAATCGGACAAAACTTAAGATTCGGTGCGAAAGGCAGCGACGGTTTGCTACAGTCGACACTAGCACCAGATTCAGGTATGATACATTTGTATTTGCGTTTTCTTCCAACTCTCAAGCAGTCATCTCAAACCATTAATGGGGAAACGATTTTGTTAACACAGCAAACATATTATTTGCTTATTTGGAGGGTTCTGGGGCCTGAACTTCTTAAAATAGCGCGGCTATAAAAAATGAAAACATTATTTTCATTTAAATAAAAAAAGCTATACCCGTTTAATCCGAAAAAAATTGGCACCATCGTTGATATTATGATTGATATCCAAGAAACGCAACCAAATTGAATAAAAGTTAAAAAATCGATTTGTCTCCTTTTATAGTAGAAGTGATTAATTTAATTTTCTTGCTCCAATAATTTTTAAAGACAAAAAATAATTATCTGCCATTTATTTTTTGAAATGTTTTAATAGTAACTACAATCTACAAAAAAAATATATATTTGCTACATCTCTTCAAACTATCTTTGCACTTGGTTTTTCTCCTCGGGGAGAGGTAAACAATGAAGGTTTTAACAATATTTTTCAGAAAAGATTAATATTTTAGCTAATACTATATACTAGTCTCACTAAGAGAAGAGTGATTACTCTCATACTGCGAACGGTTTTTATAATTTTAGAATATTTATCAAATAAGGTACAAAATAATTGACCTTTATGACATTGGAAAGGGTTTATAATTTCAGTCAATAGGAAGGACACATTTCTGTTGCTGTTGTATATATAGTTGGCATATATATGCATTCTGGCAGTATGGTCAAAAGAGTTTATCCGTGCAGTGTTAAAGCTATTATATTCCATAAATACCCTACTACAAAATCTATTTAGTAACTCGTAGAGTAAAAGGGTATATTGTATTGGTTGGAAGGTATGTAACAGGTAGAAGGAAGCGTGAAGGACCCTACATTCTTGACCGGGATCAATAGCCAAGACGATTAAGCCATGTCCGTCTGTCTGTCCGTCCGTAGGAACGTTAAACTATAATGGGTAGAGATCTTGTGATATAACATGAATGTTCTCGGTTTTCTTAAGCTTTTTTCTGGCCCTTACGACATCAAGCAGTGCTTGTGACGCGCGGAGCCCTATTTCATAATGTGCGTAAAAAACGAGATCGCGAGAAGTGAAAAAGCACAACATAGAAACGGGCATTCTAATGACTAGAGGGGGAGAGGGTGCTGGTCGCACTCAGGTTATGGGGTATGTGTTGTTCGGCAAATGTCGCTTCCTAAGATTGATTTATTTTAGTTAGTTTACTAACCGTATCTTATAGTCGTGGGACTCTACTATAGCGTTTCTCCTTGTTTCGTCCAATTTTTTTGGACGTTAAGGAAATATTCGAGAACTTAGGACATGTTTACCCCATCGGTCGTCAATACTTGAATGTTGGCAATGGCAGGCACACTATTTTTAAATTGTTTTTTATATCAAAAATTAAAACAAAAAGAACAGCTGTTCGTAACAAGAATTATGGAGTTGGCCCTATGTGGATAGGTTAATCAAGTTGAATAATCGATAGCTAACTCGACAGAAATCAAGAGGAAGTGTGGAGAGTACTTAAAACTTTGCTTTCTTTTGCAAATAAAGCGAAATTAATTTAAGTACGACGATTTCACGACTTAATTTTTGCAAATAATAAAATAACTCCCTATTTAGGAAAAATTTCCGTTTAAAAACTAATTATTTGTAAAGATTGCCGTCGATTAAAAATATAGTATATTAAACATGTTCGCGACTATATTAAGTCCGTTTTTAAAACCCCTCAAGTTGCAATAAAGCTTGGTTACTTGACCATTGCTTTTTAAATGCTATAATTAATACATTCACTTTGTATTCCGATTCTATTTGCAGAAATTTTTTCCCTATCGAACAGTTCTATAAGTTCAATTTTATCTGGAGATGCTACATTGGGTAATTCGCAGCATAAAACTCGATTAAGCTCCAGCGAGTTGACATTTACTGGCAGATTTAAATCAGTTAATCAACTAGACGTTTTAAGCCAGAGTAATTCAGGCTTTTTGGCGGGACACAACAATGTGTTTCAAAGCAATGAGTCAGGAAAACAAAAATTTGATGATTATAATGCTTACGACTCAAGTGCATCATGTAGTCGTCTATCTCCCTCAACTGTAGAGGAGGTGAGGAAACATGAAAATGTAATTGATGCGCGGTTACACAATGTAACTGCAACTCAGATGCCTATGCCTACTGCTGGTATAGGGTATGACCCAAATAGTAGGCCTGAGTATTTGGAAAACTTTTGTCAATCTCAAATTCCAAAAAGACGTGGAAGGAAAAAAGGATCTAAAGGTGTGGACGCTGTTATTGCCAAGGAGTCATCGAGTTTGTCTCAACAAATATTTTTTGGTGGCTCAACTGTTAAAAAGGTAAAGACAACCAAGGAACTCTTCAACGAAATTCAGAGCAGAAAATTAAGTGTTTCAATGCAATCGTCAACGAGTAATCTTTCAAATTCGTCTACAAATCGAGAACTTGCCACTCGTACAACTTTTCCAAGACCAACATCGTCTTGTTCAGGTTCGTTTTCAAAACGCTCATTGTTCTTTGACAAGTAATTATCTGAATGTTTCTAGATACATCAATGCATTCTCCACAAATTTTGGAAACATATTCGGGAAATGCTACTTTTAAAAAAAAAGTAGAAGGTAAGTACAAAATCGATGTTTCTTATGAAGACTGATAACAGCAGGATTTTGAGTAATATACAATTTGGTCTATTATTGAATAAGTGCTACTATGCAAAACAAGAAAGGAAGCAAACTTCGGCAAGCCGAAGTTTATATACCCTTAAAGTTATTACAAAACATTTCGACTTCTATGCCTATATTGCTAAAAACAAAGAAGTTATGTCGATTTTGCGCTGCATTTTACCATCGTTTCTATGGCGGCTATATGATATTGTTGTCCGATTTTGACAAAACTAAAAGCGTTATTATGATAAAGTAAATAAATACTATATCTCAAATGAATATTTTGATAAACAGAAAAACAGCAAAAAAAAATTTGATTTCATCTTATTTTGAAAAAATGAAAACATTTTTCGATTTCCCTATTGGAGCGGAGCTATATGATATAGATATGATATAAGATCTTATTTCAAGGGGGTATATACCTTTTTTTGTCGAAAAAAATAGGAAAGTTTGGATTTTTTTATGTATGAAACCATTTTTTTCATTAAATGAATGGATATATTTTCTGAAAGTTTAGATTGACAATATTTATGCAAAAATATTTCATTAGTTTAGAGTAATATCCTGTACTTGAACGATCGTTTTAAAAAAATTTTGTTTTTTGTGCATACGGGAACGTTTTAAGCTAAAAATGAAGTTTTTGGACGCTAAAATTCTTACAAAAGTATCTATTTCGGCGAAATAAAAATTTTTACATGAAAAATCTATTGTTGAAGTACTCATTAAATTCATTACAAAAAATTTTGAAGAAAATCGGTTCAGTAGTTTTTCGCCAATCCAAATCACCGCAAAGTCAAAAAAAAAACCATTTCGAGATATTCGCGTTTAAAGTTTTAAGTTTGGGTTTGGGCGGGGACGATGTGCGCGGCTAGGAGCGCTGTAACTTTTTTCTACTGCTCAAATCTCTATACAAATTTGGGGAAATTTTCTCAAAAAGTTTTTCTTTAAGATAAAGCAAAAAATTTGATTTTTTGAAAATTTAAAAGGTATATGCCTCCTTAATCAAAACCGAAATTCCATAGTATTTAAATATTACCAAATCCCAAATAGCAAAAAAAATTTAAAACAAAGTTATATTTAAAAAAAAAATTACGATTGTTCCTATAGCTATACTATCTGCAATAGAAAAACAATTTTTTCAAAAGTTTCAAGCAGATAGCTTTAAAACTTAGGGACTAGTTTGCGTAGAAATGGACAGACGTACATGGCTAGGTCGACTCTCCTGGTGATGCTGATCAAGAATACATATATATACTTTATAGGATCGAAAATGTCTCCTTCACTGCGTTGCAAACTTTTGACTGAAATTAGGGCTCGGTCAAATCTCGTCAAATTTTCACATGATCCAAAACAGTTTTATAATTTTGTTAACACTAAGCGTAAATCAGCCTGTTACCCAGTCAATTGCCGATCTATTTGACCAGTTTTTCCAGACAACATATTCGGTTTCTTCCCGTCCAAATCTGTTTTATTCAAATGCTATATACATAAAAGTCAAACTTAATTTTTTGTCCGAGGTTAAGCGAAAGCTCCGTTCTCTTGGATCTCCATAAAGTTAAACCAGTCTATTAACCGGATCCCGACGGAGTTCCAGACTGCCTGTTTAGATATTGTGCTGAAACTCTGTGTAGACCTCTGCACAAATTTGTTACCTTCTCTTTGGAAACTTCCAATTTCCCACTTATTTAAAAAGAGTCATTTGTTATTCCCCTTCATGAGAAAGGAAATAAATCGAATACAAGCAATTACAGAAGCATATCCAAATTATCCGCCATCCCAAAGCCTTTCGAAAACGTTATTACACCCCACTTGCAACATCTTTGTATATCAATTATATCTCCATGTCAACATTAAAATCTTTTGTAATAAATGGCTTCAGAAAGAACATGCAGACTGACGTAGTTTACACTAATTTCAATAAAGCGTTTGATTCAGAAAATCACTTCTTGTATTAAAGCTAGACTTATTAGGGTTTCCATGTGATCTTCTAACATGGATCTTAAGTTTTCTAAGTGGTAGGACTCATCGAGTCCTCTTTAAAAACTCTATCTCTAATTTGATCCGATTTACTTCAGGCGCCCCACAAGGAAGCCACCTTGGCCCACTTCTTTTTACTTTATTTATAAACGATCTACCTCTAATCTTGACAAGGTCGCGTGTCCTTATTTACGGATATGACGTTAAGTTATGCCTGCAATATAACGAAATTTGCAGCAGTTCAGACATACAATCGGACCTAAATGCTTTTCAAACATGGTGTTGTGAAAATCTTTTGGATTTAATGACATTTTTGGGGTGAACCCACAATATGCCACGTATACGCTGGGTGGTTGTGCGTTGTGTAGAATCACGCATGTTGATGACCTTGGCGCCCTTCTTGACCCAAAAATTAAGTGAAAATTATGGTGAATAAAGCCATGGGAGTATTTGGATTTATTAAAAGGTGGTCTGAGGAATTCGATAGAATTCGACATAGGGATCTATGTTACAAAGACTCTGTTCATTTCACTAGCCCGTCCAATCCTGGAGTACTGTTCAGCAGTTTGGAATCCTCAGTATGGTGTACATATAGACCGGATAGAGTCTGTGCAAAACGGTGCCTTAACTGGAATGCAAGCCTTATTTTACCATCCTACTCTAGTAGACTTCTCCTAATTAATCTACCATCCTTATTAAACCGTAGAACGATGCTTGGCACAACTTTCATTTATAAACTTATTCACGGGGATGTGGAGAGTCCCGAGTTACTGTGCCTAATAGAACTACCAGGAACTATGTTCCTCTTACTTTAAATATTTGTAGATCTAACTATGATATGCATGAACCGCTTAGAGTACTGTGTAACGTATATAATACCATGTTATTTCTAATACCGACGCCAATCCTAAAAGCATTAATTTTATCTTACTTAGCACAAAATTAGTATTAGTATTAGTATTAGTCTCGTACGTATTTCTAACTTAGTCTGTCCGCTTCTATATTGTCCTTTATCACTTCTCGCGATCTAGTTTTTACGCCCATTGGGGAATAGGGCTCCGCGCGTAACAAGCACTGTTTGGTGTCGTAAGGGCCACTTGTTTGCGCTAATCTTAGTGCATCAACGTCCGAAAAAAGTGTCTAACGTAACGCTATTATTTCCGATTGATAACTGCTGAAGACGAAATATTTTTAGACCTTTATTATAAATGATTAAAAAACTAAACTGATTTCCGTGCCATCACCGAGCTAGTTTAAATTGCAAGGGTTTAAAGCTTCGGCTTGCCGAATTTTTCATCCTTTCTTGTTTAAATATAGTTTTATTCAAGATTGAAACGCATTGAAGGAGAAATTTGCTTATATATTTAAAATATAATTCAAGAATATGAGCCGAATAGATCTAAGCAGGCCCGTCTATCGTTGATCTCAGGTTTATAGCTATTTGGATGAAACTTTACTATAAGTCTTCTTTGTATTTCAAGTATATACCGTATATTCATTAGCGACTGTAGGAAAAATCGTCCTATTTTTATGAAAATCTTCGTAAATCCGTTTTCAATGACACTTAAAAGTCCAAATTTGACAATTTAGGATCGAAATTACAATAGCAGGATGTAATTTAATAAAGTATTATTTAATTTTATAAATGGAAACGTGCAAGGTATATCAACTTTGGATATCCGAAGTTAGTTTTCTTGTTTTTTTAATACATTACACATTTTTTAATTTACAGATCCTGCAAATACGGATAGTGATACTGTCACCTCAGAACCATCTCACGATAGTAATAAATCACAAGAAATTAAGGAATGTACTTCAGTGGAAAGCAATAGCAACTCTATTCAGACCCTGCCTTTAGAACGAAATTTGGAAAACTTGATGCCGAAAAATTTACATGATATTACCACTCAACTAATGCACCTAATTAACAGTTTAAACAGCCCTCTGAGTGAATTTGAGATTGAAAAAATTTACCAAGCTCAAATAGTACCGTGTACTTGCATAGTTATCGAAGAAGTTCAAAGTACAGTTGGAGAGTTGATTTCAACATCAGATATTGATACGAACGATCCAAAAACTATTTTAAATCATAAAGAGAACATTTCTCGCCACAAAAATGAAGAAAAATTGTTTTCTGTGGAACGTTCGGATAATGAAGAAATAGGTGCCACTCAACCAAAACCAGTAAAGTCCATATTTGATCTAGATTTCGATGATAACGACGATCCTCTGCATTCTATAATGGATGAAATCCAAAAACCAATTACTAAGGTGGAGGAAATAATAAAAAAAAGCTCAGATACCAAAAACGTATCGGTTATTTTATCTGCAAATAATGATTCCCTAAATTTGATAAATTTTAGCGCCGATGCTCAGCTTGACAACTCTAATCAAGAAATAGAAAACAGCGTAGTTCTTCCTGTTTTCACAGTTAACGAAGATCCCGATTGCGTAGCAAAACAAAGATTTTATGTTCAAACCAACAAAGTGAACAACTTCCACATAAATGCATTGCATAATTTCTATATACCAAACATAAACGGTAATTGGGATAGTGTTGATTCATCTTCTAGTTTTCAATCAGAAAAAAATGTTGTTCATATCTTAAAGTCATACACAGTGACCAACGGAGCTGATGTAGTTCCCAAATATGGACTTCTTACATCAGATCGAATAAGAAAAGATCTGAGTTCTTTAAAATTTATTAAACCCTTTAAGGCGAAACCTTTTAGATGTTATATGACACCGTTTCTCGGCGTTGCAAAGTGTTTACCAACATGTCGTCGTGCTAGACACAGGTTTAAAGAGTGGGTAAAGTCATCGTCTACTCCTGATGCGATTTCGAAAAGTGTTGAAGGGCCCGAAAATAACAGAGAACATAAAAGTTCCAGTCCGCTGAAGGTTAATATTGATGTTCCGATTACTGGTATGAAAAGCCATAATGAAAACTACGTGCCAATGAAAGTCTATTCCAACATCAAAAAATCGCCATTGTCTAACTCAATTTTTGATTCGTGCTCCGTAAATGATTTCAGCTATAATTTATTAAAACTGGCTAATGGTGAAGTACAGTTTGGAGATGCTGAAGTAAGTGACAAAAGCAGTGACCATGAATCCCAGGATAACAGTCCCTACAGTGATAGTATTTCCAGTACCTGTAGTTATTACAGTTTAAAAGAAACTCAAGACTCCATAAATAAAAAGCTGCGAAATCATAGGACTCAGTCTACCGTCAGAAAATTAGAGACAACTCGAAAAAATAAAAAAATAAATGGGATGGATTTTACGAAAAACAAGAAACGTGAACGCAATGAATTTAATGGGCCAGTTAAACGGATTAGGATTGCCTTGAATGGCACCTTTTCAAATCCGAGTAGTAATAATAACAGTAGTGATAGTGACAATGAAGCAGAGAATGAATTTGAAAACAGCAATAACGAAGAATATGCAGTTGTACAACGCTCAATAGGGGATGGTGAAGCTTGCAGCAATCATATTGTATTGACAATAAAAAAAACTCCAAGTAAAATTAACTCTCCAGCAAACTCAATGACTGCAGTTTCGCCAAACACAAATTCAGATATGGTAAACGTAAAAAAAACGATTCCCAACTCTGATCAGGAACATACAACTTTATCACAAAATACAACTGAAATTTCACTGAAAAAAGACAATTTAATATCGAAAACGAGCAAGCTGTCCCCTCGACCCAGGCATTACCGCTATCGCCGTACGTGTCGAAAACACCATAAACGTCAAAGTAAGACTATTGATTTAGAACTAAAACATTTGTTCCATTGTAAACCAAAGTCAATAGATTCTTCTTCAGATACAAAGCTTCATCATAAACTGTTTTTCCCCCAGGAATTGTGCAGGGAGAACTCTGCAGGTAGAAAAGAGAGAGTATTAAATTATAGCAGTAGCAGCAGCTCAAGCTTTGATGATGATAGCGAAGTGGAAAATACCTCCTCAAAGGGGGAAGAAGAAGCAAAAAAACTTTCAACGTTTGATATATGTAATTTAAATACTAAGACTGAAACGAGTGCCGCAGCATCGGTTTCGGAAGTACAATTTGAAAGCGATGAAGATTCATGTTTAACTTTATTAAGCGATGGCGATTTAGATGAACAAGAAGTAATTGAAGAAGTTTCTGACACCGTGAAACTCGTTGATGAACTGAACGATTTTCGAAACAACAGCATGCTGCAATCTTTTAATTCATTATATGCTGATCGTCTGCTAACGAAACCAAAGGCGGTTCCTGTTGTCAGTATGGAAACGTCCCCGCCCCTAGCATCGCTCGAATTACTAAAAAATGAGAATTCTGATGTTAGTAATAGTAACAATAACAACTTAGGTGTAGATTTAAGCAATGAATTCAGTAACAAGAGACGGTATTCTATGGATTCTGCAGAGTCAACGATTAAATTGCCATTAATCGGTGTTGAGTACCGTACTGGGATTCGATCATCTTCAGACGCTGCACCTACCAGAATTCAACAATTTCAAGAATGGCACCAAGTTCTCCAATTAAAATCCTACAACAATGAGCCCTTAATCGTTCTGCCTTACGTTTTGCTTGAATAAATTCAACGTTTTACTCGCGCTGTGTGATAGCATATCCAAAACAAAAAGAAGAAAATGTAAAAGCGTGTTGCGAAATAAACATTTGAAAAATTATTATCATTTTAATTAATATCTTGTGTTGTGCATACTTAGTCAGTTTTGATTAGTTCACAGCACTTTTGGTTAATTAGAAGTTAGCCAGGACTAAAAAATTAAACTACAAAAGAAAAAATAGTTGCGTACGAAATATGAATTTTTGTTACATTTTACTGTTAAAACAATTTTATATGATATTACTTTTTAAATTTTCAGTAAATATTTAAATGTAAGAAACAAAAACTAATGTAACATAACTGTAAATAAACTAGCTTTACAATAAACAAGTTTCTCGATGAAGTTATTTTTATAATTAAAATATTTTTCTAGAGAAAAATTACATGTTTTTCTGATTTTTATTTATGGAAAATAAATATATTTTTCTTACACTTGTTTTTTTTTCTAAGACAATCTTATTCAATAACGATTAACAAATTACTCAATCCGAATAAGCTTTAAACGGTATACAAGATTTTGGCAGTTTTGGCAAGATTTTGTTTCATTAAATCACTATCACTTAAAAAACAATTGTAATTACAGTGTCTGTTTTTAAAACTAGGTGGTGTTTAAGCATGGAAATTGTAAAGGGTGTTTTTTTTAGAGGTAAAGAACTTTAGGTTGGCATTACTGTTCAAGATGGCGACCGATTTAACAGCTGTCAAGTGATTTATTCTCAGTTTGGTTTGGCAATTCATCATGAATAGACTCACGCCTGAACAACGATTGCAAATAGTGCAATTTTTTTTTTTTCTGTGCGGAATACGTATCGCGCACTACGTCCATTTTATCGTCGACAAAATCGTCCATCAGAGCAGTTAATTCGATTAACCATGGAACGTTTTCGTACCACGTTTACTCTTATTGATAATTTGCATCCGCAGAGACGCCGTACGGTGCGTACAGAAGAAGCTATTGCTACTGTAGAGCGTCGCATTGAATAAGACCCGACTGAGTCTATCCGCCAAAGAGCACAGGAATTGAATCTATGTCCATCCCCTTTATGGAAGATTTTGCGGAAGGATCTTGGTTTGCGAGCTTACAAAATCCAACGTGCAAGAATTGAAGCCAAACGATCATCAAGTAAGGCGTAGATTTCCGAAGCGCACTTCTGGTTGAATGACTACGTCAACAAACAAAACTGCCGCATTTGTAGTGAAGCTAAAGCCTAGTATCCTGATCGACGAAAACCGTACGCCAGTCATGAGAGAGAGCGAGAGGCAAACAGCTGGCGCTCACTTTTCGTCGGGCCTTTTTTTCACGTCGGTCTCCTGATCGACGAAAAAAATACCAGAAAATTCCATAGCGTTGCCAGTCTGCGGAAACGTGAACCCTAGCGAAAAGATTAAAAAATTTAATCTTTTGGCGTGCGCTTCTCACTGAACATTATAAGAAATGGAGGAAAAAATCGAAACATGTGAGGACAAAATAACATTACTGCTATCTGGGGTGCCTCTTGTCAGAGCAAAATGTTTTTTAGGTCACGAATGTACGAAAAAACATAAAAAAGGTGCAGCTATGAACTTTAAATTAGCAAATAATTATCAGTAAATTAAAAAAAACAACTGTTAAATTTAAATTGTATTGTTTATCACTTTCTTTGTACAGCGGCAGACTTGTCTTGCCAAGGTATTTGATAATATCTTTTAAAGGCTCTTTCCCGCAAATACGATATTTGAATTTTAACCGCTTGTCAACAAATCCAGCTGATTGACAGTACGACCGTAGCACACTTAAATCTGATGAACTCTCAAAATTTTGGTCACACTGGAAAGATTAAAGTTTTTACGCTAGCGTAATCGTTTGAACATTAGGCTTTAAGCCTAGTATCCAGATCGAGGAAAACCGTACGCCAGTCATCAGAGAGAGCGAGAGGCAAACAGCTGGCGTTCACTTTTCGTCGGGCCTTTTTTTCACATCGGTCCCCTGATCGACGAAAAAAATACCAGAAAATTCAATAGCGTTGCCAGTCTGCGGAAATGAACTTTGGCTGAACCCTAGCGAAAAGACTAAAAAATTTAATCTTTTGCGTGCGCTTCTCACTGAACATTATAAGAAATGGAGGGAAAAACTAAAAAAACTCACAAAAGTCGATTGCAGGTGTTTACATGTGAGGACAAAATAACATTAATACTATCTGGGGTGCCTCTTGTCAGAGAAAAATGTTTTTTAGGTCCAGAATGTACGAAAAAACACAATAAAAGTGCAGCTATGAACTTTAAATTAGCAAATAATTATCAGTAAATTAAAAAAACCTGTTAAATTTAAATTGTATTGTTTTTTAATTTCTTTGTACAGCGGCAGACTTGTCTTGCCAAGGTAATATCTTTTAAAGGCTCTTTCCCGCAAATACAATATTTGAATTTTAACTGCTTGTCAACAAACCCAGCTGATTGACAGTAGGACCGTAGGACGCTTAAATATGATGAACTCTCAAATTTTTGGTCACACTGGAAAGATTAAAGTTTTTACGCTAGCGTAATCGTTTGTCGATCTGGATACTAGGCTTAAACCTCAAGTGTATGACAAAACACCGTTACATCCAGAAAAACTGACTGTTTTGTGCGTTCATTCCTGTTCATTCCTGAATTGAACAGCCATGATTTCCAGTAGCTGTACTTCCAACAAGACGGCGCAGCATGTCACACAGCTCGTGCCACAATCGATTTACTGAAAGACACGTTTGGTGACCGCCTAATTTCACGTTTTAGACCTGTGAATTGGCCTCCAAGATCTTGTGATTTAACACCGCTAGACTACTATGTAAAAGTCATTGGTCTATTCCTATAAGCTACAAACGCTTGACCATTTGGAAGACAACATTCGCCGAGTTATTGCCGATATACGTCCACAAATGTTGGAAAAAGTCATCGAAAATGGGACGTCCAGATTGGACTACATCCGAGCCAGCCGTGGCGGTCATATGCCAGAAATCATATTTAAAATGTAATGCCACAAGACTATCTTCGAATAAAAAAAAATCATGTCATTCGAATAATCCTTCGTTGTTTTACTGAAATTTAAAGTTCTATACCTCTAAAAAAACACCCTTTATTATAGTTTAAACAGAAGTTAAACGGAGTTAGGAGACATTGCCGACCATATATATAGAGTATATTCTGGATCGGAATAATTGGACGAGGATATAGTTATGTCCGTTCGTTTTAACATCAATTGGTTTCTCAGTTTTATTTCTGGATATAACTTACCTAAAAGTTTTCATTCGATTAGCATATATACTATATGTCTTATCACAGATATAGGTAAAAGTCAGGGGAAAAAAGTAATAGTAAGATCAATCTTGTGCCAATGAAGCAAGTACTACTCGTTTTAGGAGCGGCAGAGAGTCATGATTTGAGATTACAGGCAAAAGTCTATTATAGTCAGAACATAATACTCTGAAAGGCTCTTGCATGGCATAGTTATATCTACAATGATTTAAAATTAGGGGAATATAATTTCTAGTTAACTTGGACAGAAAAGTTTAGCCGACTTACCAGTCAATATCACCATGTATAAGGTTATAAATAAAGATAGTACCAAGCTACTACGGTTGGCTAGGGAGGGTAAATTAATCAACAGAAGTCTACTTGAATAAGAAGGTAAGTTAAGATTTGCATCCCAGTTTAGGCGCCGTAAAGCAGACTCCAGACGGGAGACCCATACTCCAGAATCGGACGGACTAGCGAAATAAATAAAGTTTTAGTCAAAATCCAATCACTCCTCTTGCTTTATTAACCATGGACGAAATGTGATCAGAAAATTGTAGTTTAGGGTCCAAGAGAACGCCAAGATCGTTTACAAGAGTTATTCCATCCAAAGAGCTGCCACTTAATGTATAAGTCGCGTATATCGGATTGACCCGATAAAAAGTCATCAGCTGGCACTTGGAACCGTTTAAATTTAGTAAATTATCTCTGGCTCCCTTGTGGGACACTGGAGGTAACACGGAGAATTTTAGAAATTGAATTTTTAAAAAGGACCTTTTGTGACCTGCCATTCAGATAACTTGAGATCCATCTAAGAAGATCAACTGGAAAACCTAACATGTCAAGTTTTTGAACTAGAAGTAAGTGATTTACAGAGTCAAATGCTTTACTAAAGTCAGTGTAAATGACGTGTGTTTGAAAACTACTATTGAAGCCCTTTTAAACAAAAGTAGAAAGCTCTAGAAGGTTTGTGATTGTTGATCTACGTTTAATAAATCCGTGTTGACACGGAGAAATGATTGATCTAAAAAGGTGCTGCAAATGAGTAGTAATGATTTTTTCAAAAAGCTTAGGAATAGCTGACAACTTAGAAATACCTCTGTAGTTGCTGGCTTCCAGCTTGTTACCTTTTTTGAAAAGAGGAATAACAAAAGATTCCTTCCAAATATTTGGGAATTGGGAAGTTTCTAGAGATAAAGTAAACAACTTGTGAAGAGGTTTGCACAGGGCCTTAGTGCAATACCTAAGCACGCACCCAGGAATACCATCGGGCCCGGCGAATAATCCGGCTTAATACGAAGAAGATCCAAAAGAAGAGAGCTTTCTGTTAAAGTGGGACAGAATATGAGGTTTGACTGGGACATGGTGTAAGAATAAGGCTGTGATGAATAATCTAAAGTAGAGTAAGTCGTTTGAAAAAATTGGGAAAATAAATCGGCTATTGCCTGATCTGTGGTTGCCGTCATGTTTTCGAACGACAGCGAGGAAGGAAAAGAATTAGATTTACGCTTGGTGTTAATGAAATTATAAAACTCTTTCGGGTCCTGAGAGAACTGGACCTTACAACGGTTTAAGTAACTATTATAACACTGAGCATTAAGCACGGTAAATCTTGACCGAGCACTTAAATATCTAGTAAAAACAGATTGAGAACCGGTATTTTTATATTTCCTAAAAAATCTGGACTTTACATTTCATAAGTGTGTCAACTCTTTGCTAAACCAAGGTGATTTATTGGAAATTGACGGATAGTAGCACGGAACACAGGAATTAAAAAATGAGTTTATTGCAGTGTAAAAAACATTAACCACATAGAACATATTTTTGCATAAGTAAAGATCAGACCAATTAAAGCCAGAAATAAAATTATATAGCCTCAGAAAGTCTGCCTTGCGAAAACAATGTATTCGTTTGGTTGATTTTTCTTCTATAACTCTACCCGTGTCAAATGTAAGTTCAATTGTAGGGTGATATGGATCTTCCGGTTGCGTGAGAAGTGCTACTCTGGACAGACACACCTTCAGGATTTGGTTCAAAACACAAATCAAGTAGGCGGCCTAAAGAATTTCGAACATGGTTTACTTGAGATAAAGATATGTCAAGCAGCCCGTCAATAAAATCGTGCTGTGCTATAGGTAGTAAGACATTCGATCCATCCTCAGTGGACCAAGTAACTCCAGGTATATTAAAATCACTTAGAACTACCAACTGATCCCTATCGAAAAGCTTATTTGCAACAGACTTAATAACGGAAAGGTGATTTAAATAATCAGGAAGTTCAGACAACGGCGGAATATATGAGCAAGTTTTGTATATAGAGCTACCAGGAAGCGATAACTTTACAATAACTTTACCTCAAAAAACAACTCCTGTGACGGGAGGTTTCAATCAACTCCAATTAAGACTCCACCTCCCCGTCTAGAGGGACGGTCATACTTGTATATTGTGTACTTACCTGGAAAAACTTCGGAGCTAAAGATCTCCGACTTTAACCAGGTTTCTGTAAACACAATAATATGAGATGCAAAGGAAAGGCTATCAGAATACAATTTAGTGAGCTTGCTACGCAATCCTTTTGCATTCTGATAGGAAAGAAGGAGGTTAGAAGTTGGTTTTTTGAAATTGAAATTACAATCGGCTTTAGTATTGTCTTGTATGTAAGACAATACAACAGATGTTTGATCAGGGGAAAGCCGAGAAACAAAAATTTGTTTCTTTAGTGGAACCTCTGAAAAGGATTTTGGTGAAGCAAAAATTGTTTCTGCAAAACCTACTTGAGCTGGTTGTACGAACTCAGTAGTCTCTTGTGGTGGTGAAGCTACATTTTGAGAGATAGGTGGATCCACTAATTGTGAAACCACTACGGACAAATAGGAATTCTTAGAAGTCCCTGGTTGCATGCATTCTGTTACGGATTGTTCGGATACCGAATCTTTTTTAGCTGCTGATCTTAGCAACATTTGAGGATTTGCTGCAGTCAGCGTCTGATCCGCCGGAATGCTCTGTTGTTCTCTTGATTTCGGTTGCGGGGTGTTCCCCTTTTGCTGCTTACCACCAGCGGCCTTTTTGCGCTTAGCGGACTCTTCTAATAGCTTACGACTATTAAACTGCGAATCCAGCGCAGAGAGGAGATCATCAGCTCGGCGAAAACTATCTCTAGCAACTCAGAAACAGCTAATCAGCCCCATCAGGCCGCCTTTAGTTTGGCGCATGAACGATTTCATCTCGTTCGCAACCTCAACACGACTATCACAACAGAACTGCAAATTAGACCCTTTTGAAAGGTAATCACTTGTCCGGCAAGTGAAACCGGAGCACTTTGTGTGCACCATGTTTTCACATAGCCAGCAAGTCATATTAGATTGGTCAGCCCTGATAACGAGGCTGCATTTTTTGCAGAAGCTGACTAAATTATTGTTACACATTTTACCTATTGAAACCACTGTACCAAGAAAACGAATTGAAATTTATAAGCGAGCAGTTATTAGTACCGCAAGAGCGCAGAAACTGCACGCTTAGAACTTTCAAAGCAAAGAGAGCGTAAGAGCGGGAGCGTAACTTAGTTCAAGTGCGTGCAAAAGCAACACTAAAAACAGCACTACGACTTACGACGTACAACGCATAAAAGAGAAACGACGGGGTTACAAGAAAAGAAAACACAGAACAGAATTACGAAATTAAAACAATTTTTGATTATTTTTAGTGCACAGAGATTCAAAGATCACTCGCGAAGCGAACGGAATTTAAATGTAAATTTAAAGATCTTAAAAAATGAAAATTGTTTTAATACAACCGACCGATGGGATTAAACGAAAACAAAATACAAAATCGGAGCGCAGAAAAAAAAACACGACCGTTCACTTTGAAAGTCAAAGACGATTTAATTAAATGAAATTAAACAAATTAAAACTTATTTTTGTCGATATACTCTTACTTAAGTTTCCGATTTTCTTAAAAATATAATAATAATAATTTTTATACCATTGCAGAGTGTATTATATATATTCTTGATCAGCATCACCAGGAGATTCGATATAGCCATGTCCGTCTGTCCATTTCTACGCAAACTAGTCCCTAAGTTTTAAAGTAGACTTCTGCATGAATGCACTCATTTGTAGCATAACAGATCTGTACAGTAGTATGGTGTTCTTAAAAATACTGCACTCATTCTTTACTGTACAGTATACTCTATAGGCCAGAAGAAGACAGCACAACATTTTCAGTGTACTCACTTCGAGTGAGTACAGTATATGGTTGTAGTCTTCGTGAGTGAGTACAGCATTTGTCCTATTTTAAACACACTGTACAGCTTGTGTCTTAACTCTGTACAACTGTGCAGATGAGTGCAGTCAAAAATTGCCACCACTGAAGACATGGTAAATAAAATAATCTTCCTTCATTCCAATATTAATAACTTAAATATATGTAGATTCTTTAATAACATAAAATAATTTTATAATTAGTTTTAATTAAAATATTAATAATTTCTAATTTCTTTATTTTATAATAAATATATTTGAAAAGACATGGTAAATAAAATAATGTTCCTTCATTCCAATATTAATAAATTAAATATAGATTCTTTAATAACATAAAATAATTGTTATATTTAGTTTTAATTAAAATATTAATAATTTCTAAATTCTTTATTTTATAATAATACAAATCAAATTTTTAATCGTATTCTTTCTATGACATACATACACACGAGATCTATACATGTGTGTATGTACCAGTCATAAAATTTCACTCACTGTACAGTAAGTATACTGCACACCAAAACACTGTACAGTGCGTTGACTACTGCACACCAGTTTTGCTGTACTCATCAACAGCTGTACAGCTATGGAATGAGTGAGAACACTGTCAACCAAAACAGACAATACTACCCTACTCACTCACACCCAAATATACTGTGCAGAAAAAAAAGTGTGCCCACTTCTAGACTAAGTGATTCATTTGTCGTTTTGGATGCATTCATGCAGAAGTCTATTTTAAAGCTATCTGCTTGAAACTTTCCCAAAAGTTGTCTTTTTGTTGCAGGTGGTATATAAGTCGGAACGATCCGGATCGGGCGACTATATCATATAGCTCCCATGGGAACAATCGAAAAAAAATTCAAAAAAATTATAACTTTGTTGTTCTTTGCGATTTGGTAATATTTAAATATTATGGAATTACGGTTTAAATTAAATCACGCATCAACATAAACAATATTATGACAGCGACAGTTTAATACAAACAATGCGCACACCATAAATTAAACTGATGTTGGCTTGTTCGGTCTTATTTGCAGCGAATATTACAAAAAGAAAAACGGTACAAAAAATTAAGTCTTAAAATACAGCAAGGAAATTAATTATTTTTAAAGACTAAGATAACTTTACTTGTGAATGATAGTTTTATTATTGATGCTTGATGCTATAAGAATTACATTTTGATGTAATTGTTAATTGAATAATTCCACTGCTTACGGAAAAGTAAGAAATAAGTTAAAAATTTAAATGTTAATCAATGGTGTGTGAGTCAGGATGATATATTCCTGACATTTTTGACGAAAAATATATCGAAAGTTGTTTGTCACTTGCTGGCGATTTGTGGCGAAAATGGTATAAACAAGAAATGAAAGCTAACTTCGGGCGGAGCCGAAGTTGATATACCCTTGCAGAATACTCTGTAAATTATATTCTCCAAAATTATTCATATGATGCATTCTTAATACTCATAAAAAATCCCAAAAATAAAACCCATAAAACCCAAACCGGACGGAGCCGAAGTTGATATACCCTTGCACAATATTCTGTAAATTATATTCTTCAAAATTATTCATATGATGTATTCTTAATACTCATAAAAAGTCCCAACTTCCTAACTTTAAAAACTCCAAAGTTATGGCATTTCCAATCGTTCAGTTATATGGCAGCTATAGGATATAGTCGGCCGATCCTTTGGTAGGTCGGATTGATTGGCCAAAAATAAAACCCATAGAAAATCCCAACTTCCTAACTTTACAAACACCAAAGTTATGGCGTTTCCGATCAATCAATTAAATGGCGGCTATAGGATATAGTCGTCCGATCCTTATGAAATTCGGTAGGTCGGATTAATTGGCCAAAAATAAAACTCATAGGAAATCCCAACTTCCTAACTTTAAAAACACTAACGTTATGGCTTTTCCGATCGTTCAGTTATATGGCAGCTATATGATATAGTCGCCCGATCCGGCTCGTTCCGACTTATATACTACCTGCAATAGAAAGACAACTTTTGGGAAGTTTCAAGCAGATAGCTTTAAAACTGAGGGACTAGTTTGCGTAGAAACGGACGGACGGACAGACGGACATGGCTAGATCGACTCTCCTGGTGATGCAGATCAATAATATATATACTTTATAGGGTCGGAAATGTCTCCTTCACTGCGTTGCAAACTTTTGACTGAAATTATAATACACTCTGCAAGGGTATAAAAATGTACTATTTTTGTACGATTTTGATTTGATTGTTTTAAAAAACATCGATTCCCTCAAAACTGATTATATTCCAGCTGTTTACGCCGCTCTCCCCTCTTTTAAACTGCCCGCGCTTCCCTCGTAGCGAATGCCTACTCGCCCGCACTGGATGCTCGCGACTCCAGGCTCTCCCGCACTGGACGCTTGCGATTCCAGGTTCTCCCGCCTTCCCGCTCCCGGAATCTCTCCACTGCGCTTTGAAACGCAGCGCTCAATTAGGCTTAAGTTAGTCTTTCTAGGTCACACTACTGAAATACATCGCCCGGCCGGTCCGCGATTTTTCTGAAAACCACAACGAGTTTTGGTTCTTTCCTTTGCGCACCGCGATCGTCGAGTGTTTTTTTCACCATCTCTTCCAGCTTGCTACCCGGCTACGTGCAACAGCCGCAACGCTCGACGAAGCAGCTCCCAATCGACGATCACCCCCGACGCCCCGGCTCTTCATTTTTTGGTCCATTCGAGCCAGATAAGTGCCATATTATTAATTTTTTATTAACTGCCGGTCGACAGTCAGCCATCCGAAAAACATAATTCGTTTGACTTTCTGTACGATTTGTCTAAAATCCAAGTCCGATTTAATCCGACGACGGCAGTTAGTAAATTACAATTCCAATTCCGTCTTTTATTTCTTCGTTCTCTTTTAACGTGCGGCCATATTGCCTATTTTCTAATTCCTTTTCGTGTGCATATTGATGTACAAGTTTCATATTCGCATTTGGCCGTACATCCATTAAATATACATCCAACATCAAATCGAAGAAAATAAAAAATATAAATCCAAATTAAAGTGTGCAAATAAAAAGTCAAGCGTACAGTGAAAAATAAATTAATTTAAAAAAAAAATCAGTGAACAGTGAAAAATAAATTAATTTCAAAATTGAGTTCAAATTAATTTCCCACAAAAAAGTGAAACAAAAACAAGAAAGGAAAGCTAACTTCGGGCGGAGCCGAAGTTGAAATACCCTTGCAGAATATTCTGCAAATTATATTCTCCAAAATTATTCATATGATGCATTCTTAATACTCATAAAAAATCCCAACTTCCTAACCATTTCCAATCGTTCAGTTATATGGCAGCTATAGAATATAGTCGGCCGATCCTTATGAAATAACTATTAGGCGGCTCACAAAAAGCAGTGTTACGGAATTAATCCGGAACTGCCGTAAAAATACGGACCTGCTCGTGGCGCTTGAATCTCAGCTCACTAGCCGCATGCTAGCTGAGCCCGATTCCCCAAAGCGCAAAAAAGTCGCGGTGGGTGGGCATTCTATGGCAGGTGCTGTGCAACCTGCTGCCCGCGATTCGACTCCAGCTCAGCTGCCAATCTTAGGCGCCACACAAATGGTACTAAGATCGGGGGCAAAAAGTGATTCGGTATCCGAAGTTGCTGGAATCGATGTGGCTCCGCTAGGTACTTCCGCTCTGTCCAATCAAAATAAAGTAGTGGCCCCAACACCTCATGTAGACTTAACGTCCGGATTACCGGCCGATACTGGTAGTACAGATACAAATTCTGTAGTACCAAAAAGGGTTACATGTGTTGTACCAAAAACGGTTACTTGTGTTCGGGTGCCCAGCTAAAACATGTATTTGTTTCACGGCTCGCCCCACCTCTCATCACTGGATATTACGGCTTATATCCGTAACAAAATCCAAGTTGATGATTTGAAAGTCGAACAATTTAAATTTTCTTATGCTAGGAAAGTATCATCATTTAAGATTGGTATTCCTTGTGCTCTTTTTGCATCTGTGTGTTCCACCAGTTTCTGGCCCGAGGACATATTTGTAAAAGAGTACGAAGCTAAGAGAAAAAAGAATAGTTCAGGGGAAACGGAAAATACCATTAAAGAACCATCCCCAGCGCCCTCCACATCCTCTTCTGTCCCAAAAAACTAGCCTCCTCCTTTCTTCTTTGCTATCAGAATACAAGAGGCTTACTTAGTAAGCTGACTAAATTGTATTCGGATAGTTTTTCTTTCCCGTATAATATTATGGTATGTATAGAGACCTGGTTAAGGCCGGATATTCTTAGCTCCGAAATTCTCCCGGGTAAGTACACAATTTATAGGCTTGATCGTCAGTCCAGACGGGGAGGTGGAGTCCTGATTGCTGTCGACTCCACCTTTTCGTCTGAATTACTAACTTTCGAAGAATTTTATGACATCGAATTCCTAGGTATAAAATTATCGTTTCCCGGTAGTTTTGTATATATTACTTGTTCATATATCCCACCATCATCTGAGTTCCCTATTTACGCAAATCACTTTTCCGTTATTCAGTCCATTTCCAAAAAACTGTCAGATCGAGATCAGCTAATCATTGGGTGATTTTAAAATACCTAGTGCGACATGGTCCCCTGACGAAAACTCTAACATTTTACTTCCTTTAGCGCAGCATGACTTTATTGACGGCTTGCTTGACATTGCGCTATCCCAAGTGAACCATGTTAAGAACTCCTTAGGACGTTTACTGGACTTGTGTTTTGTTTCAAATTCAGAAGGCGTTTGCCTATCAAGAACGTCACCACTTACACAACCGGAAGATCCTTATCATCCAACTCTAGAGCTGACTGTAGACGCAAGAACAGAGCTGAATAAAAAATCCGAAAAGTCGGTTAAACGAATCCGCTGCTTCCGTAAGGCAAACTTTCATCTTTTAAATTCTTTTATATCCGGCTATGACTGGTCCGAATTTTATTCATGCACTAACGTGGCTAAGGCCCTTAATATCTTTTATAATGCATTGAATTCCTTCTTTTATCTGTGTGTTCCGTTATACTATCCGTCAATTTCAAATAAACCTCCGTGGTTTAAAAAAGAGTTGTCCCACCTAAAAAATATTAAGTCCAGATTTTTCCATAAATTTAAAATGTGCGGTTCACAATCTAGACTTATTAGGGTTCACATGGTCTTCTAACATGGATCTCAAGTTATCTGAGTCCTCTTTAAAAACTCGATCTCTGATTTGATCCGAGTTACTTCAGGCGTCCCACAAGGAAGCCACCTTGGCCCACTTCTTTTTACTTTATTTATAAACGATCTCCCTCTAGTCTTGACAAAGTCGCGTGTCCTTATGTACGCAGATGACGTTAAGTTATGCCTGCAATATAACGAAATTTCTAGCAGTTCAGACTTACAATCTGACCTAAACGCTTTTCAAACATGGTGTTGTGAAAATCTTTTGGATTTAAATCAGGGACTGAAGAGAACCGGTACCGGAACCGTTTCCTTTTTACGGAACCGGAATCGGAACGAAACCGAAATTTTAATTTTCGATGGAACCGGAACTGGAACCGGATCCGATTATTTGGCATACTGTGGAACCGAAACCGGAACCGAAACCGATATTCTTTTTTTGAGAATGAGTCTCGGATTTTAAATCATAAAATATTTCATCATAGTACAGTTCTAACAGTGCTCGCAATAGTGCAATAGAAGAACCAATCAGTTTGCTTTTCACAAATTACGTGATAAGCTCGACATCAAGTACTCAGAAACTCAGTTTAGTGTGCAACGCTCTTGGACGCAATAGGAGTGTTTCACGTGATGGGGCGTACACTACAAAACAAAGCTCATGAGCATTATGTTGTCGCAATTACTTTTCTACACGATTATACATTAAAAAAATGGAACCGATACTGGAACCGGAACCGATTTGTAATATTTTTTAGGAACCGGAACCGAAACGGGAATCGTTATGCGATTTTTCTTAGGAACCGAAATTGGAACCGGAACCGCTAACAGATTTTTATAGGAACCGAAACCGGAATCGGAACCGGTATTCCAATCGGTTTCAGTCCCTGATTTAAATAGCGCTAAGTGCAAAGTAATGACATTTTTTCGGGTGAACCCACAATATGCAACGTATACGCTGGGTGGTTGCGCGTTGTCTAGAATTACGCATGTTGATGACCTTGGCGTCCTCCTTGACCCTAAACTTAAGTTTTGTGACCATATTACTTCTATGGTGAATAAAGCCAGGGGAGTACTTGGATTTATAAAAAGGTGGTCAAAGGAATTCGATGATCCCTATGTTACAAAGACTCTGTTTATTTCACTAGTCCGTCCAATCCTGGAGTACTGTTCTGCAGTTTGGAGTCCTCAGTATGGTGTACATATAGACCGGATAGAGTCTGTGCAAAAGAACTTTTTATTATTTGCTCTACGGGGCCTTAACTGGAATGCAAGCCTTATTTTACCATCCTACTCTAGTAGACTTCTCCTAATTAATCTACCATCCTTAGTAAACCGTAGAACGATGCTTGGCACAACTTTTATCTATAAACTTATTCACGGGGATGTGGAGAGTCCCGAGTTACTGGGTCGCATAAGCTTCTCCGTGCCTAATAGAATTACCAGGAACTATATTCCACTTACATTAAATATTTGTAGATCTAACTTTGATATGCATGAACCGTTTAGAGTACTGTGTAACGACTATAATAGACTATACCACATTATTTCTACTACCGACTCTTTGCCAAGCCTAAAATCATTAATTTTATCTTACTTAGCACAAAATTAGTATTAGTATTAGTCTCGTACGTATTTCTAACTTTGTCTGTCCGCTTCTACATTGTGCTTTTAACTTCTCGCGACCTCGTTTTTACGCCTATTAGGCTCCGCGCGTAACAAGCACTGCTTGGTGTCGTAAGGGACACTTGTTTGCGCTGATCATAGTGCATCAACGTCCGAAAAATAAAAAAAAATAAAAATTTGATATGTGGTATTGATTGGGCAAAAATAAAACCCATAGAAAATCCCAACTTCCTAACTTAACAAACACCAAAGTTATGGCATTTCCGATCAATCAGTTATATAGCAGCTATAGGATATAGCCGACCGATCCTTATAAAATTTGGTACGTCGGATTGAATGGACAAATATAAAACCCATAGAAAGTCCCAACTTCCTAACTTAACAAACAGCAGAGTTATGGCATTTCCGATCAATCAGTTATCTGGCAGCTATAGGATATAGTCGGCCGATCTTTATGAAATCTCAACTTCCTAATATTACAAACACCAAAGTTATGGCATTTCCGATCGTTCAGTTATATGGCAGCTATAGGATATAGTCGCCCGATCCCGGCCGTTCCGACATATATACTGCGTGCAAAGGAAAAAAGGGTGTGTGCAAAGTTTCAATTCGATATCTTTAAAACTGAGAGACTAGTTCGCGTAGAAGCAGACAGACGGACAGACGGACATGGCTATATCAACTCAGGAGGTGATCCTGATCAAGAATATATATACTTTATAGGGTCGGAGATGTCTCCTTCACTACGTTGCACACTTTTGACCAAAATTATAATACCCTCTGCAAGGGTATAATTAAGTGTTCCGCCAATTTCGGCCCACAAATATTTTTGATATTAATTTTTATACCCTTGCAGAGGGTATTAAAGTTAGGAAGTTGTGATTTTTTATGAGTATTAAGAATGCATCATATGAATAATTTTGGAGAATATAATTTACAGAGTATTCTGCAAGGGTATATCAACTTCGGCTCCGCCCGAAGTTAGCTTTCCTTTCTTGTTTATTGTACATCCGCTGTGACAATATTTGCTTACATTATTAAAAATCCAACTACAGTCCACAATAAATCGAAAATTTACAACACATACCCGCCGGCAAAATTTACAATACATAATAATACATTACATATATTACATCCATATTACATATAATACATATTCCATATATATATACATACATACATTTATACATATTTTACATACACCCCAATTCCGAAAGCTCAAGTATTTCCGTCGGCAATCCAATAAATATATATTAAATAAATTCCCAAAGCCGACGTGAAATAACTTTTGTGTCTCAGTGTGTTTTATTTATTTACATATTTTGGGCACTATCCATCCATACATCTACACATACACGCGAACTGCAGTACCGCAAAAAGCTCGATAATCCCGCGCATTCCAGCGTCACCAATACACAGCCCGCAAAAGTTCGGGCAGTTGTTTTTTCAATCATCCCATAAATAAATTCCAACAAAATTAATAAACACCAAGTTCAACTCCAATAAAATTAAACAAATACTGAGAATTACTGCCAGTTCCAAAAAAGAAAAAAAAAAAAAGGGGAGAAATATAAAATACTGTCGCCATTGCGGAACTAGTGGAATCAATTTATTAATTTATTGATTTATTAATTTGTTTCTTCGGTTTCACATTTTTTCCAAAAAACGCCCATTCCAGTATTTTTTTCTTATTTATTGAGCTTGGTAAATCTACATATATATCGATACTCAATTTTTTCTTTTGGGGATAAAAAAGAAAAATTGGAAAAAATACCACCCGCATACCACTGCAAGGTATTTTTTTTTGTCTCCGAATATTTTTTTAAAATAAAGAAAACCATTAATCTCCAAATACTGCCGGGGACATCCAATCCCATCCTAATTCGGCCAGCCACCCCCTATAAAATACTAAACGACAAATACCTCATCAAATACAGTATTTTTTCAGTATTTTTATTTTGTGGTATTTTTTTGGTACTTTTTTCCATTCTTGCTCCATCGTTCCACCAAAAGCCTGGGGAATATTTTAACAATAATTCAGCCACGCATATCGACGATTTTTTTGAGCTAGTCGATACCCTATTTCCACCGGTCCATATGTGGGTCCGTAACTGTTTCTCTGATTTTTGTCCGAAATATCAGCGCGCACATTCCATCCTAACAGCATCCTAGTTTGGTATGTCCAGGGAAAGTTCCAACAAACTATCCCCTGTTCCATCACCGAAAATACCAAAAATCACGGTAAGGACGCCCACACCTAAAAAGGTCAAGACGCCACCTCCCAAAAAGGCTCCTTCTCCCATCGAAAGAACAACGCGAGCCAGCACAAAAATGGTTGCAACGGCTGCCGACCTCGCTATGAGCCAGTTTATTGAAGTCTCGGATCGACTGTCCGAATTGGAATCGCGAATAAATATTCCCTCGGCGGTCCCTCCTACGTTATCCGTCCTCAATATTCGCCGAGACGAAATCCGAGAGGTATGGGTCCGCATCAAAAAAGAGTACTATGCCTGTACCGCATGCCTTGTAGCAGCCGGAGAAGGTGCAGCTGACAGCTTGCCAGTCCTCAAGGCTAAGTACGGTTATTGCTACAGCGCGTACGAAAGGTGCGGCGCCCAGATAGCAGATATGATAGCGCAAACTCCGCAACTTCCGCAACCTTCCCCAATGCCATTCCGTCAGGCTGCCGGCTTCCGCCGTGCGATACCGAGGTTTTTACCGGCGACAATCTTCGTTGGCCAACCTTTAGGGATCTTTTCACGGCAATTTATATCAACAATCCCAGCCTCACTCCTGTCGAAAAATTATTTCACCTTAATGCTAAAACGAGTGGCGACGCTCACAATATAGTTTCAAATTCACCCCTTACTAATTATGGCTTTCGATCAGCGTGGGATAACCTCACTGAGCGTTTCGAAAACAAGCGATTGTTAGTAAACAGTCAATTAAAGATACTTTTCAATGTACCGTCCGTCACACAGGAGTCTGGGTCAGCTTTGAAAGAACTTCAAAGTACCATCCAGGGTTGCCTTACTGCATTAGAAATGTCCGGTATTCAGGTCGAAACTTGGGATTGCCTCTTGGTGTATATGTGCTCGTCCAAACTCCCAAAGCTTACGCTTTCCCTATGGGAGCAGTCCCTTCATAACAAAGCCGAGATCCCTACGTGGCACGAGTTGAACGTTTTTCTAACGGAGCGTCACAGGACACTAGAAGCCATAGATGATGTTCGACCATCAGGTTCTAGTCAGACTCAGCCCAGGGCATCCACTTCCAACTCGGCGTCTCGAAGAATAAATTCATATGAGACAAGGGTAGCACCTAGGCAACCTAGAGGGTGTGATCTCTGTAATAGAGAGAACCATCCTGTACGCAACGCATATATAAAAAAAAAAAACAGCTGTGTTTAAACTGCTTTGCGCGGACACATCAGTTGCGCGACTGCGAAAGCGCACATAACTGCTTCACGTGCCGCGGCCGCCATCACACCCACCTACACCGAGGCAGCCCATCCCCAGTGCGCGCAAATCCAACGCCAACGCCCAGATCCAGACCAAATACTCTCGGTCCCTCGGCTGCCAGTGGCACGCAGTCAACGCTTCAGAATTATTTTGCGGCAGGCACTAGGTCAGTCCTCCTAGGCACCGCTATAATTAATATATGCCATCGAGGTTCCAATATTCAAGCGCGAGCCTTAATAGACTCCGGATCTGAGGCGACCTTCATCACTGAGCGCCTTTTCAACCTGATTAAACTGCCGTTCCAGGTTATCCGAGCACAGGTCTCAGGACTTAATCAAACGGTCTCCGCTGAGACCAAAAAGATCTGTCAATTCACGATCCGTTCTCCGACCCGGCCTAGTTTGCAGTTAATCACCACTGCCTAAGTGCTTCCACAAATAGCCGGAAATCTTCCTTCATGTCCGCTTCCGCAAAATTTCCTGCGAGACCTTCCCGAACTTCCGCTAGCGGATCCAAAGTTTTATGATAGCGCACAAATAGATATTCTAATCGGGGCCGATATACATCCATCCATTCTACTAAGCGGTACCCGAGCGAACATCTGTGGCTCGCTTCTCGGTCAAGAGACCATTTTCGGCTCGATTCTAACAGGACCAGTACCCGCTCCGAGGCATGATCAAATATCATCCTTTTCCACGCAAGTTGCACACACGTATAAAGCGTCCCTCGATAAACTCCTCACCAAATTCTGGGAGGTGGAGGATCTGCCAGTAAAAGTGGCAAAAGAATCCGACGTGATTTGTGAGGACAATTTCCTTCGGACCATCACAAAAGACGAGACCGGCAGGTATGTCGTGAGTCTTCCTTTTCGAGATCCTGAGAACATTAATTGCTTCCTAGGACATTCCAGATCCCAGGCGCTGGCTCAATTCTTAAGAAGCGAGCAGCGGCTAAAAAGGGACAGTACGTTAAAATTAAATTTAAAGAATATCTCGACCTCAATCACATGAGAGAAGTCCTTCCTACCCATGATTCTGCGTGTTACTACCTGCCACACCATGCAGTGTTAAAACCGGAGAGTACGACCACCAAACTTCGAGTGGTATTCAACGCCTCCAGCCCTTCAGACAATGGGGTCAGCTTAAATGATATCCTTCATGCTGACCCGGTCCTACAGTCCGATCTAACCATCCAGATCCTGAAGTGGCGATATTTCCGATTTGTGTATAGTGCTGACATCGAGAAAATATACCGGCAGATCTGGGTAGATCCGAAGCAGACAGCGTTCCAACGTATCTTATTCCGCGATAGGGAAGGATACATTCAAGATTTTGAGCTAAAAACTGTTACGTTTGGGGTCAATTGTGCACCGTACCTGGCAATTCGGGTACTGCAACAGCTGGCGACCGACGTGCAACTAACCCATCCGAGGGCGAGTAAAGTTATTCGTGGTTGCATGTATGTCGATGATGTCCTTTCGGGAGCTGACTCTGCAGAAGAGGCTCACCTCACCATTCGCGAGTTGCAGAGTGCCCTCGATTCGGCTGGTTTTCCATTGAGGAAATGGACCTCCAACCACAAAGAAGTTCTGGCTCATATCGGAACCGATCATCTTTTAAATGCCGATTTCCTCGAAATAGATACGAAAAGCACGGCGAAAACTCTCGGAGTCCGTTGGAAAACAACATCCGATGAGTTTTTCTTCGCCCTCCCCGACCTATCCACCGAAGCTACACTCACAAAACAGCATGTTCTCTCCCAAATTGCGAAGCTGTTTGATCCAGCAGGCTGGCTCGCTCCTTTCGTGGTCTGTGCCAAGATTTTCATGCAGGAGATCTGGCTTCATGATCTAGGGTGGGATGATGAAGTTCCAATTGAACTGTGCCAAAAGTGGCTTGATTTCCTTTAAAGCCACTCAGTCCTAGATCAAGTCTGAATTCCCAGATGGGTTTCCTTCCGCCCAGAATTCCGAGTGGAACATCACGGATTCTGTGATGCCTCTCAAAAGGCGTACGGTGCTGCGATCTATGTGCGCGTCGAGATGGGGCACATGACGCTAGTGCATCTTCTCACGGCCAAGAAGCGCGTGGCGCCAGTAAAAACTGTGTCGCTTCCCAGACTAGATCTGTGTGGAGCTCTATTGCTATCCGAGATGGCCGAATCCATCCTCCCCCATATGCCGATGCTGTCCTCGAAACTCCATTGTTGGACCGATTCCACGATTGTGCTTGCATGGCTAGCCAAACCAGCATGCCAGTGGACAATGTTCGTTGCCAATCGGGTAACAAAGATCACCCAGTCCACAGAGGCAGCCAATTGGTCGCATGTTCAATCCGAACACAATCCAGCTGACTTGGCCAGTCGGGGAGTGCCCCTACAAGAACTGGTCGACAACTCCCTTTGGTGGCATGGGCCCACTTGGTTGCAAAAGCCACGAGATCAGTGGCCTGCCCAAAGCACCGACTTACAGGTGACCGAAGTGGAAAGGCGTCCTGTCAAGGCCCTTGTTGCGTCCATTCCGACAGAAGACATCCTTGATCGCTTTTCCAAGTTAAATAGAGCTTTACGGGTCCTTGCGTATGTCCACCGTTTTGTTCAGCGATGTAGGAAACAGTCGCCGATTCCGGAAGTCCATCTAGAAGCCCAAGAACTTGTCGCCGCTGAACGGCTCATGGTCATTAGCACTCAGCGCAGATATTTTGCTGGGAAGTTTTCCGAAAGAGCGAGTCTCTTTTTCCCGGCCATTCACGTAAACAGGGATGGACTACGCTGGCCCTTTCGACATAAAAAATTACACAGGCAGAGCTTGCCTAATTACAAAAGGGTATGTGTTGGTTTTCGTGTGTTTCTCTACAAATGCCATCCATCTAGAGCCTACATCCGATCTGACAACCGAGAAATTTCTCGCCGCTTTCGCTCGGTTCGTATCCAGAAGAGGTTGTCCCCGTCAAATGCAGTCCGACAATGGGAAAATCTTTGTCGGCGCTGCCACCCTGCTCTCCCGAGATTTTCTACAAGCCGTAAAAGAGTCTGTGACTGATGCGTATTGTCATCAGCAGCTCAACTGGCAATTCATTCCTCCGGGGGCACCCCATATGCCCACTGATCTCTTAGCGTTGACACCAGGGCATTTTCTAGTCGGCGGACCTCTTCTGTCCATAGTGGAACCCGAATTAAAAGGGGAATCCAAGTCCATTGTGAATCGGTGGCAACACTTAAAGGCGCTCCATCAACAATTCCAAGCTCGATGGAAAGAGGAGTATCTCAAAGAGCTCCACAAGCGTAACAAGTGGCAGTCCCCGACCGCAAGTCTCCGCGTTGGCGACATGGTAGTCGTCAAGGAGGACAATCTGCCCTCGAATGAGTGGCGCCTTGGCAGAATCGACTCTGTCTTTCCGGGGGCTGACGGCAATGTCCGTGTCGTCAGCATTCTCACGGCACGCAGGATTATCAAGCGTCCCGTGACCAAGGCGGTTCTTCTGCCAGGAGAACACTCCAACCGTCTTCCTCAACCAACATCCTCCACATAATTCCCCAACAATCCTCGCCATCTAAGCAGTTTCAAATCATCTTTTTTTATCCATTACTCACTACCAGATCACATCATGGTTCCTCGTCCACGCAGCGCTCAGGCATTGGAAAGCAGACGTACTCGAGGTATACATTCCTACCGATGCCGAGTCTGCCGTGGAATCCATCCGCTTCGGAAGTGCCAGAGGTTCCTAAAGCTGAGCGCCGAGAAGCGGCTTCGGGCAGTGCTTATTAATAAGTACTGCTCAAATTGTCTCGCCCACGAGCACTCCGACGGGAGTTCTCGCAGTGGCGACAAATGTAAAACGTGCAACGGGAAGCACCACACGCTCCTCCATATGCACGAGCGTCCCCTGCCGTCGGCTACTCAACAGAGTTCGCGCCGGCAGAATCCGCCTACTCGCCAAGCGCTGGCCCCGGCAAGGCGCTCGGCATCCGCCGCTTCTCAGCAGCGCTCGCGCCGGCAAGATCCGCCAACTCGCAGAGCGCTTGCCTCTCCGCCGCGCTCAGCCTCCTCGGCACCGGCTCCGTCACTTGCGTCCATCCTTCAACGACACAGCGTGAATGTCCTGCCGACGGCCATGGTCACTTTGGAGACCGGGCTGAAGACCTTCGACACGGCCGCCCTCATCGACCCGTGTACGCCGACGAGCTGCATCGACGCATCATTGGCGTCCGCGTTCCGCTTGCCGACTACGACCGCATCTGCACGGCGACAATTCGGTCGAAGTGCGACAACGGCTTCAAGCTAGAGGTGGTCTTGAAAGTGGAGCCGAACGTCCGCATCCGCACCCCCATCCGAGAGCTCTCGGACACCGTGGTCGGCAGATACGGGGACCTCCCGTTGGCAGACAAACGCTTCTACTTGCCGGCAACCATCTCTGTAGTCCTGGGTGCGGATGTCTACGCCAAGGTCATCCGACCGGGCTTCCATTTGGTCGACGAGGGACTCCCAGTGGCCCAGAAGACGGCATTCGGGTGGATCCTGTCCGGCGCCTGCAGTCAAGCCTAGACACAGGAGTGGGTTTTTTTCTTTTGCAACGCTAGCGATTGCAAGGGGGGCGGAATGTTTACGCCGCTCTCCCCTCTTTTAAACTGCCCGAATGCCTACTCGCCCGCACTGGATGCTCGCGACTCCAGGCTCTCCCGCACTGGACGCTTGCGATTCCAGGCTCTCCCGCCTTCCCGCTCCCGGAATCTCTCCACTGCGCTTTGAAACGCAGCGCTCAATTAGGCTTAAGTTAGTCATTCTATGTCACACTACTGAAATACATCGCCCGGCCGGTCCGCGCTTTTTCCGAAAACCACAACGAGTTTTTGTTCTTTCCTTTGCGCACCGCGATCATCGAGTGTTTTTTTTACCATCTCTTCCAGCTTGCTACCCGGCTACGTGCAACAGCCGCAACGCACGACGAAGCAGCTCCCAATCGACGATCACCCCCGACGCCCCAGCTATTCACCAGCACTGACGAGCTCTCATAACAGGAAACCCGTCTATTATATAAATTAATTTGGCCAATAATTTGATTATAATTTTTATTTATAAAATATTACATTTATTTTTCTGTCAATTGCTGCCCGCATACTTCACATTTGTCTTTATATTTTGTATGTTATACAGAAGTCTTTTAGAGAATTAGAATTTTCAACTACTTGAGTGGCCAATGAGTTTAAGATGTTTTTTGAGGATGCCAGCAGTCACTCAAGCAGCGGAGGCCTCTTAATTTTCTATCCGAATCTGTGAGTTTATTGCCATTTATAAAAATGTGAGGGTAGTCAATTATATTGAAGTTTGCTTAGATATTATTTTCGATTAATAGTATTTCTACATGTTATGGGAGTGCACGTGAATCTGATATTCCAGGATTATGGTCGATATGGTTGAAATGCATAAACTTTACATATATTTATATACATAAACGCTTATGTGTGTGTACAGATGTTTGAATGATGAAATCGACTTTTTATGAGCAGTCTAATTTTAGCATACTCTTAACATATGTATATAATAAATATGCAGGCTTTTAATAGTTGGTTCGATACAGTGTAATATCTTCCTAATTTGGCTTATCAATCGGAGTTGTGGACGTTTATTGAGAATGCGCATATACTTTCGCCCTTTCTGGATACCGCCTTAGCCTGGTACTGGCCCACATCGTCCAAGTTACATTTTGAAACTGTAAAAGCGTATCGGCTGCCGTCCTTGGTAAATGAGTATCGTGAAAGAGTTTCGTCAATGGGCTTGCCATCCTTTACCCAAACCAAATTAAGGAGCTCAGAATCTACTTCGCATTCCAATATAGTACTCTCGCCTTCCAGTACCGAAACTGATGTGGGGAATTTTACAAAGGCCGGGTGCTTGGGCTCATCTCCAGGCACTGTTACATTAATTGTGCAAGTACTGAACGATTCGCCTACATCATTGAAGGCTTCGCAAGTGTAGGTACCGCCATCTTCGGGGAAAATCTCGGCGATTTGCAATCGATATATATTGGCCTCGTTGGTGTATTGGAAGTCCTTGCTCGGCTTTATCTCTTTGTTGTTGTGCAACCATACTACATCGAAATGTTCAGCTCCAATAATGCGACAGGCCAGAGTAACTGCATCGCCATCCTTAACAAATCTCGATTCCAGGTGACTAACTATTTTGGGCGCTTTGTCGCCGGCGATAACTTGTCGTTTGGTAGAGCTCTTATCCAGCGCTAAAATGATATAAAGAATATTTAAAAAATAAATAGTTAGAGTAAGTAATAAACTCCCCGTCACAAGTCTCAGACGAGCCCTGAAGTCAGGTGGACTATATCGAGCCGGTAAAAAGCAAAAAAAAACATTTCAAATGGTAAAAAAGCTGAAAACTGAATTAACTCATTTCATTTTTTAGGGCAATCCCCTTAAGCATTAAATATAGATTAAATTGGAGCTCGTCAAACACTTTTGAACTGTTAAGTCTACCGTTGATGTTGTGAAAACTCGAAACATGGAGCAAAATTAATTGCTAATGCAGAAATTTATTGGAAAATGGATCAGTAATTTGCCCAAAAAAATGGTATTTAAAAAGAACTGTAAAATATAATTTGTACTGTTTTTAAATTTATTTGTATAACGGCAGACAATTCCCTGCGGGTGTTTTGATTTTTCTAATCTTTAAAAAAAAGAATCCGGATTGACAGTAAGACCGTAGCACACTTTGCTCCGATGAAGTCTTAAAAATTCGGTCACGCCCGCGAACTTGCTTTTCAATTTGAGTACTAGGCTTAAGAGGAAAAAACACTTTGAATAGTGCGACGCTTTAGACAGTTTTGTCTTAACTTTTCTTTATTCCAATGCTTATGTTCTTTTTTTTCACACGGTATAATCCATTTTTTTATTTTAAATTTTATGCCATAAATTTCTCTGTACTAATAAAGTAAGTCTTAATAAAATCACTCCAATAACATTCAAACATTTTTTATTGTTGCTGCTTGATTCTGGTGAATCATAAGAATCTGTTTTACTTGCTAAATATGCCAGTTTTGATTAACTCAAAAATTACTGATTATACCAAACGAATCTGGGGGTAGGCCTACTTTAACTGTTTCGTTTGGAAACGTTTGTACAAAAATTTAATATTAGCTTATATAACCAAAATATGTATATTGTTTTTCTAGTTACTAAATTAGTTATAACTATTAACAGTAGTCATGTTTAGTAATTTAGTAATGCCAACTATTTGCACATATTTTATATGTTGATTGAATAAACAAAATATTTTAAAGAAAATCTACTTACGCTTGATTGTCAGCTTGCATTTAGTTTCCACAGCACAGATAGAATTTGTGGCCGTACAAGTAAACACTCCCTCGTCTTCCGGAAAAACTTCGTTGATGGTTAAAGTTGCAATACCGTTTTTATACTTTAAGTCCATAATATCAGAAGATGATATAGACTTTCCATTCTTTGACCAAGTAATTTGAGGCTCTGGGTCGCCTTTTACATGGCAGGTAAGTATTAACTGCTCGCCATCACGAATAGCTAGATCGTGAAGGGGCTTTGTAAAGTCCGGCTTGCACATTAATGAATCATCAGGCGGAACTATTTTTATTGAAGTGTAATTTGTTATAAAGGCTATTTATAAAAAATAAATACGTACGTATAAGTTCTTTAGTTGCACTTCGTGATCTAGATGGGCTTCCAGGTGCCTGTAAACTATTAGAAGCATACTTCTTTTTGCTTGAAATGCTATTCTGCGTGCTTGAAGAACTTGTCTTGTCGGGCTATAATTGACCAATAAATATGTGATGACCTAACTTCATCTTTGAGTACTTGCCTTAGACTCCGATGTGCTCTGAATTGAAGTTGAGGTGACCTGGCGGGATGTTACTATAGGCGGAGGAGCTGGCTTAATTGGCTGCTCTATGTATTTCCTATCTGTTTTAGAAAATATAATACATTTACAATACATTTATTGTTGTTGATCATGCATCAAATATATTATTGTGTCATTCCACGTGGAACGAGACTCAAAACATAGGGTCATCTGGCAATTTAAAATAAATGATTTCAATGAAAAGCCAAAAACAAAAACCCCTTATTCGCCATCTTGTCAAAATGTTACGCTGTTTATTGGTTATGTCGTTCCACGTTTTGAAACACCTTCAAATGAACTTAGTTGAAAAGAAATGTGTTAGTGGTACAAATTTACCCAATGACCATTATCTTATCTTTTAAGATATTTTTTTTCTAAACATGTTCTCTTTGTCACTTTTTTTTTGTTTTTGGTTAAACTAAACTAAACTTTGGATTTTTGTACTCCAAAAATTATTTTCAGCTTCGACCCATATAAATTGAATATTTGTATCTGCCCCTAACATTCTTTTAAATTTGATTTGTTTAAATTTATATGGACTTATTCAACTTCTGACACTAACTTGCAAAATTAAATAAAAAAAAAAAAATAAAAAATAAATAAAAATATTTGAACATTGAATATAAAAAAACAACGTAGATGTCGAGTTTTGTTACAGTCGCATCTAATCAAAATTGAGAACACATATTATTTCTATCTATCTATATTTCTATCTGTAGTTAAATTTGACGAGGGTTAAACAAGTTTTTGTTAGGCTTTTCCAGCACATTGTGCTGGTGTTTTTTTTTTGCGAAAGAAGACCTTTACTTTTGCGTCACGTTTTTCGTGGAACAACTTTTATGAAATACGTTTACATTTGTCTTTATTGGGATTCATTCATACTTGACTTACACAAACGGAATTATAGTTACGAGTAATTTGATTTGAGGGAACTTTGTATTAGCATTTAAAATCGAGGGGGAGTGTTTTTTTTTTAAGTGATAAACCTAACAAATGGTTTACCACTAGTTAGTTATTTTAATAATGAAAGAAAAGCGTAAAAACATTAGCTGGTTCTTACTTGTGATGAATAGATAAGTAGTGTTCTATTGCAAAATTTAATATAAACGGCAAGTTCGTGTTCAATTTCAATTAAAACAAACAAATTCGATTCAACAGCTTAGTAAGCCATGTTATCGTTATTTCCGAGCAGAGTCAATTGTAGCTGCTGAGACTTAAGCGGCACGAACTCATACGCTCTGAAAATCTGATGAGTAGTTTTTCTTGTTGTTTGAGACATAGTCGTCTAGATATTAAATGGAATGTTATTATCTTTGTTATGCGCAGTCGATTTTTAAAAGTGTGTTCGCCCGATTTCAAATACAAAAGAATTTTAAAGCTATAAGACCTTAGTCAAGGAAATTTTGTTCAAAAGTCTGCTTGGTTTTTATCATTTCAAAATTTAAATAAAAAAGTGTAGGAAACGTCTAAAATCCAACTAGAACGCTTTTTCTTGTTGTTTTCCTTAAAAATAATGGTTTTAATGTAAAATCGTGTTCAATTTAAATATTAGAAGCATGCTAAAGGAAAATATTTATTTTTGTTTGTTTCACTTTGATATCATTTACCTCCTGAGTAAAGGAAATTGTGGGCAAGTTGAGCCTGCTCAGGCGTAACCCATTCTCCTGGGAAAAATTGAATTTAAAAATGTAGTATAGCAAATGGTAAGCACGTATTAAAAAAGACCATATTAACACAATATATTTAAATAATATGTTACGCTTCAAAATAACATGAGGTATTCTAAGCCTTCTCATGCCCAAATTATTGCGTGTAAATCAATTACGTTTACATTTAAAGAAGAATTCGTTGATGTATGTAACGATCTAATAACTTTCATGTGTATCATAACTGTGGTATTCGTTAAAAACGCTAAAACAAATATATAATTAGTTAACAAAATTTCAAATACAATTTATATATTTATATATTATTTTAAATAAAATTGGTACCAATGATGAAACTATACTGTCTAATATCGACCATTTAAATCAGAACGAATTTATTGTTAAATTTAATACGATTTAGCTAGGCACTTAAAAAAAGTATTATTCTAAGAATATAAGAGTAAAATAAAACAAAATAAGAATATTTATACGGGTAATAATATTGGGCATGACGGGCTGTAATAAAAAATGGACTGAAAGCAGACAATTAATTTAATCTTTAATAAATAAGTAGATCATATGAGTATCCTGCTTTAAATAAAATAGTATTTTTGTGATCTTTGAAAATTTATTTGTAGCTTACCTTCAACAATCACGACACATTCGGTTTCGTCTGTTCCATGACAGTTTGTTGCCTTGCAGCTGTATTTTCCTGAATCAGATGGCTTGCAGTCAATAATTTCCATGGTGACAACTCCATCAGAGTGGGTCATCGCATACTCGTATTTGCTAAGTTCCCGGCCGTCCTTATACCACTTAACAGTTGGAACTGGCTTGCCACTTAAACAACAAAGCAGTTTGCATGTGTCGCGGGCCTGCATGACGCGTGGCCGCAAAAGGAATGTGAAACTGGGCGCCGTCTCTGACTCTTCCTGCCAGAACGTGTACGGCAAAGGTTCACGTCTGCGAACCGGAGTTGATTCCGTCCGATACCTGGGCTGCTCTTTTGGTAACGGCTGAACATTCAGGAAAACGACTTCTTCTCTAGAGCCATAGTGATTTTCAGCACGAATAATATATTCTCCTCGGTCGTCTAACTTTACTCGGTTAATGATGAAGTAATAGTCATCACCAGTATATCGTTTCATAAACTTGACACTCTGTCGCAACTCAGTATTACTATGTGACCAGGTTAGGGTAGGAGTAGCAATTGCAATGCAACGACAGTAGAACTTTACGCTTTGACCCTCATAGCAAAATTGTGACGATGGTCGAATCACAAAGCGTGGTGCTGCTTGACGCCGATCGAAAACGGCATCGTGAATCTTATACTTCTCCATTAGCAACTTTCGCAGAGATGAGTATTCCGATAAACGTCCGATTGGTAACAGATACCTCTCGAAGTCTTCATATTTCTTTCTTAATTTCTCACGGTAGGCCAGATAGCGATTACGATTAATTGCTTGTGTCATTCCCCTGTGATCTCCAGTGAGCCAAGGATGTAGGAGACATTCGTGTGCAGTCATACGCTTTTCTTTGTTTGCCACAAGCAATTTCCTAATAAAGTCTTTGCCTTCTTCAGATATGTACTTGAATGATTCCACATCGAAATCCCAATCGCAGGCCTTAACGTTCTTCAGTGTTTGTACATCATTATCACCAGCGAATGGTGATAAGCCGCTTAGCCTAAAACAAAGGGGCATTTTTAATTTAAATATCGTTTGGAGCTAGTAAAACATTATCAAATTACAGAAGATGTAGGGATTTGTAAAAAAATAATTTATAAAAATAGGGAAAATAAATCGTTATTGAAAAAATTGCGTGATATTAAAATTGAAAATTATTCGTTCTTAATATTAAAAATATTAATTCTACAATCGAGAAGAGACCTACCAACAAAATCATGCACAAATTAACCATTTTTAGTTCGATTCGACTATTTTCTATCTCATCAAACTCCTTACGTTGAAAATACTCAAGTTCGAGATCGTTAAGAAAGTTTTTTCTGAGTGAAGTAAAATCATTTAATGAACTTACAGAACATAAGACAGTACTCCAGTAGCCCACATATCAGTATAGAATCCCACAGGTTCCCTGTTAACAATTTCCGGTGCAGCAAACTCAGCAGTGCCGGTTGTAATCTTAACAACTTCATTTGGATCCAGCCGTGTCGCTAATCCAAAGTCGATTAGCTTAACATTTGTGCTTGAACGAGTTTGACACATAATGTTCTCTGGCTTTATATCCAAGTGAATAATATTCTTTTCGTGCATATGTCTGATGCCCTCGCAAATTTGTCTCATATAGTTTATAACTTCAGCTTCCGTCATCACGTAGCCCTCGGCAGTAATGCGTTCAAATAGTTCGCCCCCCGATAAGCTAAGAGAAGAAATAATAAAATTATAAAAAATATATTTAAGTTATGATTTTCACTTACAATTCAAGTATTAGGACCATTTCATCATCGTCCTCGAAAGCATCGTGCAAGTTAATGAGCTTTTGATGGTGCAGCTGATTCATTATGTCTATTTCTCGGCGAATAAGGTCTTTCTCGACTGAATGTGAAACCGGAATAAATTTAGCGGCAAAAATATTTCCAGTGCTTCGCTCACGACAGCGATGCACCACTCCAAAGGCACCGGTACCGATTTCTTCGAGAATATCATATTTGTCGTAGACACTTTGTTGAGATATTTCAACGGGTTGCGGAACGAACTTTGAGTAAATGTCAAACACATACGAATCGTAGTCTTTAATGGGACCATCTGCTTTGCCGCGAATCTTTTTTCCATTTGCATCCAGTTCCCATTTACGTTCCGTGGGCTTCTTTTTAATAGACTCTTTAGTCTTGATTAGAGTACTAGTGTCAGAAGGTTCAGAGCGTCCATATACATTATCAGCAAATATACGAAAATCGTACTCTTTTCCTGAAGTCAAACCACTGACCGCCATAGAAGTAAAACGAGTATTTCCAACACGTATCCATGAAGATAATGGGTGCTCACGACGCTCTACGTAATAATTTGTTATATCACTGCCTCCGTCCCAGACCGGTGCTTTCCAACTAAGAGACAACGAATCACTACCAATACTTTCAATTAAGGGGAATCGGGGTGGATCTGGACGATCACTAATTTGCACTTGTATTATTGCTGTGTCCGAACCCAGTTCATTCTCAGCTGTAATTCTATAAGGTCCGGAGTCCAAACGGGATCCATCGCGAATTATAAGAACAGCATGTCTCTCCTTGACCTCCACATTGTAGTGACCACCGGATTCGATATTCTCACCTTCTCTAACCCAGTGAATACGTGGTTTTGGGAAGCCAGTGAAGGGTATTTTGATTACAACATTTTCTCCCTTATCAAAGTAGGCCGTATCTCTAAATCTTGGTGGTACATTTAATTTTGGAGCAGCTATGTTAAAAAAAATTTTAAATATAAATAAATAAACAACAAGAAAGGAAAGCAAACTTCGGGCGGAGCCGAAGTTGATATACCCTTGCAGAATACTCTGTAAATTATATTCTCCAAAATTATTCATATGATGCATTCTTAATACTCATAAAAAATCCCAACTTCCTAACTTTAAAAACACCAAAGTTATAGCATTTCCAATCGTTCAGTTATATGGCAGCTATAAGATATAGTCGGCCGATCCTTATGAACTTTGGTAGGTCGGATTGATTGGCCAAAAATAAAACCCATAGAAAATCCCAACTTCCTAACTTAACAAACACCAAAGTTATGGCATTTCAGATCAATCAGTTATATGGCGGCTATAGGATATAGTCGGCCGATCCTTATGAAATTTGGTAGGTGGGATTGATTGGCGAAATATAAAACCGATAGAAAATCCCAACTTCCTAACTTTACAAACACCAAAGTTATGGCATTTCCGATCAATCAGTTACATGGCAGCTATAGGATATAGTCGGCCGATCCTTATGAAATTTGGTAGGTCGGATTGACTAACTAAATATAAAACCCATAGAAAATCCCAGCTTCTTAAATTTACAAACATCAAAGTTGTGGCATTTCCGATCAATCAGTTATATGGCAGCTATAGGATATAGTCGGCCGATCCCGGCCGTTCCGACATATATACTGCGTGCAAAGGAAAGAAGGGTGTGTGCAAAGTTTCAGTTCGATATCTTTAAAACTGAGAGACTAGTTTGCGTAGAAACAGACAGACGGACAGACGGACAGACGGACAGACAGACGGACAGACGGACATGGCTATATCAACTCAGGAGGTGATCCTGATCAAGAATATATATACTTTATAGGGTCGGAGATGTCTCCTTCACTGCGTTGCACACTTTTGACCAAAATTATAATACCCTCTGCAAGGGTATAAAAAATATAAAATTTGGGGAAAAAATACTTACTCATAATGGCCAAGGCCGCGCGTGTTGATTTGGCTCCAGCTTTGTTCACAGCACGGCAGACATATTCATCAGCGTCTTCGCCAAATATATCATTGATATTTAGGAAGTGGTTGTCCCCTTCTGAGTACATGTGATATCGTGCCCCATTACTGATTTCGCGAGCCCCCTTATACCAGGTTATGGTTGGCTTAGGAACTCCACTTATTGTGCATGTAAATTGGGCGTTGTGATTTTGAATGCAATTGGCATCGCGTAGCGGTTTCACAATCAATGGAGGCGAGGCCGCCTTTGGATCTATTATCTTCACCGCTTGGGAAGCGGAAGACTCCTTTGAAAGGCCTGCTACATTCTGAGCAAAGATTCGGAACTCATACTGCCGACCTTCGATCAGATTGATACAGTTTATTTGATTGGCTGCACAGATGGTAGCGTTGACACGCTGCCATGTGTCGCTGCCAAATTCACGTTTGTCGATCCAGTAGCCTTGAATGTGAGCACCGCCATCCGATTCCGGTTTGCTCCATTCCAAATGCACAAAGTCTCCTCCAATTTCAGTAATCTGAGGAATGCCTGGCGGAGATGGCGGATCAATTGGGGCCTTAGCTCGGATAGGATTCAAACCTTCCAATGGGGGACCCATTCCGTTCTCATTCACAGCCATCACACGGAAAATATATTCTTGGTTCTCGATAAGACCTTGTACGTTAAAGGTGGTATCTTTACAGGTGCTTGATACCGTTATCCAATGTGGTGATGCCACATCCTTACGCTCAACCACGTAGTGAGTCACTTTAAGACCACCATCGTAGGAAGGCGGACGCCAAGCCAAAGAACAGGAGTTTTTGTTGATGTAAGAGATTCCCATCGGTCCTGTGGGAGCTGAAGGTAGGCCAGTAATGCGTACATCAAATTGTCCGGTGGCATTACCGGATTCATTCGTAAAGTCAATTTGGTATTGTCCACCATCACTTTTTACAATATCTCGAATACAAATCGCTACATAATCATCAAATATGTTTAACTTAATATGCGTCTCGTCGTTACTATCGGATATGACTTCATTATTTCTTTTTAATATCACAGTCAGTGGCTGGTCGCCGGAGTAGTAGACTTTGATCTTTGTGTTGTCTCCTTCTGGTAAGTAGAGTTCATTGGGACATCTGTTAATGATTGGTGGAGATCCAATTTTAAGATAACCTGATGTATGGACAAATCCTAGGGAATTGATGGCCTCACATGTGTAATCACCATCGTCTCCAGCTTGCACATTAGAAATGTGCAGTCGGAAATGCCCGTCCTTACTATCGCATGTAATTCTGCCACCACCCATTTGAATTTCTTTTCCATTGCGGAGCCACCTAGCGGTTGGAATGGGTTTACCCGAGGCGGCACATTGTAATGTATAATCCTTGCCACAAGGTACGACTCTGTCTTGAAGCCGAGAAATCCATTCGGGCTTTTCACCACCAAGAACCTCGCAAACCTTGATTGGCATTGTACATAAGCTGGCTTCTGAGCGGCCAGCGGAATTTACAGCAAATATGCGGAATTCGTAGTCGCCCATTTCAATTAGGTTTATACAAGTGTATTCGGTGTCCAAAACATTGTAATCGTTACATTTTACCCATACGGCTCCACCGATGTCCCTTCGTTCAATAATGTAGCCAATAATGCGAGATCCCCCATCTCTTAAAGGTTTTTCCCATTTCAAGTCGACATAGTTTTTGCCGACCCTGGTGACTTGCGGTGTTCCAGGTGGTGAGGGTACACTAAACTTTCCTTTTAGTTTAAATCTTAACGATGGTGGAGAAGGCTTGCTCAAACCAGCAGCGTTTTTGGCTCTTATACGGAATTCGTATTCACAGCCGTTGGTTAAATTGTAGAGTTGATATTTAGTGTCCTTTATTAGGTAGTCATATGTATTCCAAGACGAGTCGTTAACCATGTCTCTGTATTCAATTTGATAGCCTTGAATGCGTGACCCCCCATCACTAGTTGGTCGAGTCCAAATCAATGTTACGTTTCCAGAGTCCCAGTCGATAACCTTTGGTTGACCGGGCTCATCAGGAACTGTGAATTGATGCTTGGCAACAATGGGTTCGGCAATGTCCAATGGATCAGACAAGCCGTACTGATTTTCTGCCCTTACACGGAAATGGTACTTGTGTTGAGGTTCAAGGCCCATAACATCGTAGTGGGTGTTACGAACAAAACTACTTACTTTCACCCATGTGCCACTAGTGTCTAGTTTTTCAACCACATAATTTGTAATTGGTGAACCACCATCATCTAACGGCGTCTTCCAGGCTAGGGTGCAGGAATCTGGGGTAATGTCGTAGGCATTCAATGGACCCTGAGGGGGTCCTGGCTTGTCAACCACAGTAACGTGACACGATGCTGTATCTGAACCCTTGTTGTTGGTAAGTGTGATCGTGTATGAGCCAGTCTCACTTCGTTTAGCCGATTTATTGTAGTAAACTGAAGTATAATCATCTGAATCGAATCTGATGCGCTGGTCCGGAATAACTTCAAGACCATTTACACTCCATGATGGCGTTGGTCGAGGATTTGCGTGGTAAGGTACAGTTATGTGGAATTCATCACCTGCAATTACCGTCAAATCACGAATTGATAAGTCGGAAGTTATCTTGGGGGCATGCGGTGGTCGGCGGCAGAAAATGAGATCGCTGGAACCGCTGTAGGATGATTGTCCGGCTGCATTGACAGCAGCCACTCTGAACTCATATTCAGCATTTTCAATTAAGTTTGGTATTTTACAAGTAAGGTCTGGGCAAAGAGCATGAATTGCCTTGGTCCATTTGTCATCGCTCAGAAGGCGTTTCTCTATAACGTAGCCGGTTATGGGAGAACCGCCATCATGCTTTGGTTTCGACCACGCTATTGTTATACTATCTTCTGTCGAGTCAATGCCATGAGGTATACCAGGAGTATTAGGAACATCAAACGGATGCCTTGCTCGTATCGGCTCTGATGTGTTCGCTGGATCAGATTGGCCATATTTATTCTCAGCTATCACCCGGAAGTCATACTCTTTGTTAATCGCAAGGTTTCGAACTCTGACAAATGGAACTGTGCAAAAGCTGCTAACTTTAGTCCAAGTGGACGAACGAGCTTCTTTCTTTTCAATAGTGTAGTTTTGTATGGGGGAGCCACCGTCATCCTTTGGTGGATTCCAATACAATGTTAGAGAATCTCCCGCAAATTCATCAGCGCGTAGGTTGGTTGGCGGAGCTGGTCTATCTAATACCTTAACATTAATAGTAGCCGTATCGAACCCTGATGGATTCTTTAACTGAAGTCGATATTGACCTGAGTCGGATCGTTTTGAGTTCTTCACCACAAATGATGCTGCATCATCTGTCATATGTTGGTGCACACGATTATCGTCATCCAGCACACTGTCATTGGAATACCAAAAGGCGCTGGGCTTTGGAAAAGCTACGTATGGTACATGAATGCTAAAGTCATCACCAGCTCTGCACACTATATCTCGAACACCTCCCAATTCCATACAAGGCTTGTTTGGTTGTTCCTCAATTGTAATTGGCTGCGAGGGCTTGGATGGATTTGATCGTCCAACTTCGTTTTCAGCAATAACACGGAATGAATACTCTTCTCCTTCCTTAAGGTTTGGTACGTTGTATACGGTTGAATTAATGGGTAAATCGTTAACAATTTTCCAGTCCTTCTCGTTTTTGGGTCGAACCTCGATATAATAACCTTTGATTCTGGATTTTCCGTCGTTGCGGGGTGGGCGCCAAGATAATGTGACACTGTCTCTGGAAATTCGGTCTGGTTTTGGTGGCTCTGGTGGATCTGGACGATAGCGTTGAAGCTCAGCCGTCATAGGGTCGGATGGCTTTGATGGTTGGCCGGGTCCAGCCTCGTTTAGTGCGATTATGCGGAACTCATAACGAGTTCCGTCACGAAGATCAGGCACTGAATAGGATGTATTTGGTGTGGGATAATTATTGCACTTAATCCATTCGCCACCACGTTCTCGTCGCTCAACAATGTACCCAGTTATAGGTTTACCACCGCAATAGTCTGGTGGATGCCACTCCAAGCTGGCAGAGTTCGGCGAATATGCTGCTATTGTTGGTTGAGACGGTGGGCCGGGTGGATCGAAAGGAGACTTGGCTAATACAGGCTTGCCTTCCAGTGCTTCTGATGCTCCATAGATATTTTCAGCTCTTACACGGAAAATATATTTCTTTCCTTCTGTAAGACCCTTTACAGTGTAGTTTGTCTTGGGGAAATATCCCGGGACGGGCTTCCAATCGTCTACGCCAAACTCTGAAAACTCGATTAAATACCCCGATATGTCGCTGCCACCATCGTCTTTGGGGGGATTCCATTGTAGGGAAATGTGATCTGGTGCTGTCTCCGTGTAGCTCAAAGGTCCTTCAGGTGGTGAAGGTTTGTCCACGACAATAAGTTCAATATCAGCTGTATCCTTACCAAATTCATTAATGGCGGTCACTGTGTATTTTCCAGTATCTCGTCTGTTTGAATCGTCAATGCGGAATATGGTACGCTCCGAGTTAGTCTCGTAGGATACCCGTTTGCCTTCCTCCAGCTTTAAGTCTCCTCGCTTCCATTCAATTTTAGGGGTAGGGGCACCGGATATTGGAATTGTTATGTTAACAGGTTCTCCCGCTCGAACTTTTACACGCTTTCCCACCAGACCGTCCAAATAAAGTCGTGGTTTTTCACGTAGTGGTCGAGAATCGAATGTGGCCGATGGCTCAGAAGTCTTACCGTTACCAGCAGCGTTAACCGCCGACACTCTATACTGGTATTGATGATTCGGTGTTACCCTGTCGTCTTGGTATTCAGTAGTAGGTACTGGTTGTCCATTTATTTTTATCCATCGGCCTGTGTTGATGTCACGACGCTCAACGTCGTATCCAATAATGGGCGACCCTCCGTTACTAATTGGCGGTTTCCATTTGATTGAAATGTGATTCTTGTCACTGTCGGTTAGTTCTGGTTTTCCAGGTGCACCTGGCACTGTGTATTGGTTTTTGGCAACCACTGGTTGTTCGGATGTAAGTGGATCGGATCGTCCTTGTAGGTTTTCGGCCATCACTCTAAATTCATATTTCGTTCCTTCTAGTAGTCTGGGAACAACAGCATGGTTGTATTTAGCATTAACATAGTTTACTGCCGGAACCCACCCACCGCCATGCGTTAGATCACGTTTTTCTATAATATAAGATGATATTTCAGACCCCCCATTGTCTTTTGGTGGTTTCCATGATATAGTCACAGAGTTTGCTGTTATTTCTTCATATTCCATTGGACCATCTGGTGGTCCGGGACGGTCGAGTACTATAAGCTGGAAACTGCCTTCGTCAATTCCTGAACTGTTTCGCAGTAGTAGGTGGTAGATTCCGGAGTCGGACCTTTGACAGTTTACAGTGTGTACTACGGTGTGGTGACCGATCGAAGTAATTGTTGACCTGTCATTCGAATTCAGCGGATTGTTATTAAGCGTCCATGTCGCTTGTGGTGCTGGCTCACCGATGAAATCAATATCAATGTGGAATATAAGCCCAGATTTAATGCGAATTTCATTGAGTGGGGTTATTATTTTTGGCGGCAGGTAGCGTGGTTTTGCCATAATCATATCGGATGGTTCTGATGGCTCAGATTGGCCTGCTTGATTAACAGCAATCACTCTAAATTCATACTCTTGACCTTCGGTTAGCTCTGCAACTGTCGCAGTGTTCTTATTTGAAGGAACATGCAAGACATTAGTCCAGTAAGGGCTTCCCTTTTCCTTCTTCTGTATGATGTATTCTGTTATGGGAGCTCCACCATCACTCTTTGGTACAGCCCATTGCAAGTCAACATGGTCACGGTCCCAGTCAGTAATATTTGGTTTGCCAGGTGCATCAGGTTCGTCAAACTCATTTTTAGCAATTATACTCTTTGCTGCTTCTAATGGATCAGATTCCCCGATTGCATTGACGGCTTTAACGCGGAACAAGTATTCCTTGCGGTGAACAAGACGAGTTACATCATGCACTGTATGTGTGCTCATGCCAGCATCGGACCAAGTGCTTCGAGACAAGTCCATTTTCTCTATAATATAATGCAAAATTGGCGAACCACCATCATCTTTCGGAACATTCCAGGCTAGATGGCATCCATCTCTTGTAATCTTTGTTATATCTAGAGGGCCCTCGGGTGGCGATGGTCGGTCCAAAACGGTTGCGTGAGCAGATGCATCAATGGAACCATGTTCATTCTTTAGTATAAGGGTATACCGTCCTTCGTCACTCCTAAGTGACGATGGAATTTCAAAAGTTAATTCGTTTTGGAAAAGGTTTGACTCTCCCCGTGAGTTTGCACCAACTTCCTTACCGTTGTAAAGCCATTTAATAGAAGGTTTTGGAGATGCCTCGATTGGTAAGGTCCATCCTAAACGCTTTCCAGCATGGACAGTAATGTCATTTAAAAGTGACTTATCGAAGAATGGAGCAAGGAAGCGTGGCTTGCAAATAATAGTTCCAGATGGATCGGACGGATCACTAGGTCCACCTCGGTTTACGGCAATTACCCGGAACTCGTATTCTCCACCTTCCGTAAGTTCTGGTATGTGGGCCTTACACTCCTCACCGGGAATAATAACGGCGCGTTCCCACTGACCAAACTTAGGTCGCTTTTCAATAATATATGAAGAAATGGGTGCTCCACCGTCCCTTTTTGGAGCAGCCCATTCCAAGTCCACGAAATCTTTACCCCAATCTACACCTTGCGGTTGGCCAGGCTTGTCTGGGCGAGAATAAGGATCTTTGGCAGTTATAGGCTGAGAGGTTGTGAGTGGTTGCGATTGTCCTTGCTTGTTAACAGCTCGTACTCTAAAACTGTAGTCATGATTTTCGATGAGATTATCAGCCCGGATTTCGGTATTAGTGCAATCACCAACTGGCACCCAGCGCATGGCATCATTATCCATTTTTTCTACAACATAATGCGTTATCTCTGAGCCACCGTCATCCTTGGGAGGTCGCCAACGCAGGACTATAGAGTTTTTGGTTACATCATCATTGCGTAAGGGACCTTCAGGCACACTTGGCACATCCAGGACAGTAACCTTAACGGTGTGCCTATCTATTCCGTTTATGTTACGAGCTATTAAAGTATAGTCCCCTGTATCGGAGCGTTTGGCATCAAGAATTCGTATCTTGGTGCGGTCGTCATAATTGGAAATTTTTACTCGGTCTGTGTTAATGACCATATTGCCTTCGTGAGTCCATTCTTTGCTGGGCAATGGCTCTCCAGTCACTGGTACATCAAATTCAAACACATTACCAGCTTTAATTTTAATATCGGACATAAAGTTTCGATCTATCTTTGGTGGCATGTTTTTGGGTCGAGCCAGATGTGGTTCAGTTGGATCACTGGGAGAACCTGGACCGGCCTTATTAACAGCTCTAACACGGAACTCATATTTAACACCTTCGATCAGATCGGGAACGTGAGCATTAGTGACGTCATCATTAATCTCAGCGCACTTTTCCCAATCGGGAGAATACTTGTCGCGTTTCTCAATTATGTACCCGGTTATAGGAGATCCGCCATCACTCTCAGGTCTAGTCCAATCCAAATCAACAAAGTCTTTGTCAAAGTCCTTAATTGTTGGAGTGCCAGGCTTGGTAGGTTCGTCATATGGATTTTTAGCCTCGATCGAATGAGGTGTTGTAAGTGGATCTGAAGTTCCTTGACGATTTTTGGCGCGCACTCGGAACTTGTATTTATGACCTGGGAAAAGGCCCTTTACTTTAAGGCTTGTAGTTGGTCCGTCCGTCTCCCCAGCTGGTATCCAACGACCTGTTACTTCATCTAATTTCTCAACGAGGTAGTTATCTATTGGTTGTCCACCATCATCGTCTGGTGGACTCCAGTGCAGAGTACAAGATTCCGCATTTATATCATCAACCTTAAGTGGTCCATTTGGCGGTGACGGCTTGTCAATGACAGTAACTTTAACTTCGGCACTGTCTTCTCCATTAACATTTTCCGCATACACTGTATATACACCCGAATCGGCTCGTGTAGCAGCATAAACCTTTAGTTTTGTATTGTATTCAACATTAGTTACTTTAACGTTGTCTTTTGTATACACCTCTTTTTTCTTAAGCAACCACTTCGTTTTAGGAGCTGGTTCACCAGATACCTTACAGTCGAATGTAAATGCCTGCCCAGCTTTTATACGCACTTCAATCAAATTAGATCTATCAATAACCGGTGGCTTGTTGCGAGCCTTTGCAACTATCGGTGCAGTGGCGTCAGACGGCTCTCCAGGTCCAGCCGCGTTGACTGCGGAAACTCTGAACTCATAAGCTTGACCTTCCACAAGATCCGGAACAGTTGCTTTGCATTGATCAGCTGGTACTTCAAGGGTCTTCTCCCATTTACCAAACTTATCTTTCTGTTCAATGATATATCCAGAAATGGGAGATCCGCCGTCAGTAAGCGGTGGAGTCCACGCTAAATCTATGTGGTCCTTATCCCAATCAGTTGCTTTAAGATTCTCGGGCTTGCCAGGCTCATCGAATGGATTTTTGGCTATTATTGTTTCCTCACCAACCAATGGCTGTGACTCACCTTCGGCGTTTACAGCTGATACTCGAAACTTGTACTCATTTCCAGGCGTAAGACCGGTAACATTAACTTGTGGTTCTGTTGAACGACAGGAAGGAATCCAGCATCCTGTTTCGGGGTCTAATTTGTCAATTTGGAAATACTCAATGGGAGTTCCACCATCGTCACTAGGACGCTTCCATTTAAGGTGGCAACCTTCCTTGTGTACATCGGATATTTGAAGTGGTCCGTTGGGGGGGGTGGGCTTGTCTGTGATAACCACATTTACAAGCACACTGTCCTTTCCAGAACTGTTCGTGGCTGTAACCAAGTATTCTCCAGAGTCACTTCGTTGCGTTGGTCGAATAACTAGTTTTGTATAGTAGTCAGGACTCTCGATTGTCACATTTTTTCCTGCTTGCAAAGGGTAGTTGGAATATTTCCACTCTACTTTTGGAGCTGGTTCGCCCGTTATATTTGCATCTAACTTAAGAGCGGTTCCGGAGGACAGAGTTATATCACGTAGGTTTCTACGATCTATCTTTGGAGCAAGGTAGCGTGGCTTGGCTATAAATGTTTTGCTCGGATCCGAAGGCTCCGATTGGCCACCTTTATTTAAAGCAACTACCCGGAACTGGTATTCATTTCCTTCAATAAGACCTTGAACAGTAGCTTTGGGAGTCGGAGAGTCGGTTTCCAGGGCCTTTTCCCAAAGAGGGCTGTACTTGTCTTTCACCTCAATTATATAGCCTGTGATTGGAGATCCACCATCACTTGCTGGTTCTGGCCAGGCAAGCTCCACCTTATTTGCAGTCCAATCGGTAGGTTCTGGAGTACCAGGCTTCGATGGAGCAGCTAAATGGATGTTTTTGTTTTTTTATAAGTTAGGAGGATTAATGTTAAAAGATTAATAAGTTTAGTACTCACTAAAAGGATCCTTGGCAATAATTGAACCCAAAGATTCTAGCGGTTCCGATTCACCCTCCTTGTTTACAGCCTTTACGCGGAACTTGTATTCGTGGCCTGGGACTAGACCATCGACGTTGTACTCTGGTACGTCAGTTTTTCCGACAGGTAGCCAAATACCCGTATCTGGGTCGAACTTCTCCACCAAGTAGCTTTCTATTGGTTCGCCTCCATCATCCTTAGGTTTTTTCCATTTCAGCTTACACCCATCCTTGTGTACATCTGATACTTCTAAAGGACCTTCAGGCTTGCCAGGTTTAGCTGGTAAAGGATTACAATATAAACCTTTTCATTTTTTTTTAAATAGCTAATTTTTTTAACTTACTGATAATGTTGATTTGGAACTCTACTTGATCCTGGCCATAGAGGTTTTGGGCAGAGATTTTGTAGAGGCCTGTGTCTTTTCGTTCAGGGTTGTTATTTACGTATTTGGTGTTATATGGAATATTCTCTACATGACTAACTGAAGTTGCATGAACAGACTTGTTGTTTTGGTTCCAAGAAACATCTGGTGCGGGCTCTCCACTGACATTGATGTCCAGGAATATAGGTTCTCCAGCCTTGACGTTGTAAGTTCGAATATTTTTCCGGTCAATCTTGGGGGCCACTTTACATAAAAAAAAGTAAAAAAAAGTTTAAGCTGCTGTTTATGTTACACTAATAAAAAACCAATGTATTACTGTGTACTTGTGGAGTAAAATTTCTAATAGTAGAGATATTTTAATAATAAGATTTGTCGTCTTAAAATTGGCAACATTTTGGTAATTGTTAAAAAACAAGAGAGAACGCTATAGTCGAGTGCCTCGACTATTAGATACCCGTTACTCAGCTAAACAACTTAATATAAATATGCCTTCTTGTATGTTTTTCGCCGCTAACTTGATTTGATTTGAATAATTCTTGGGATATAGTTCGGTATTGACAAATGAAAACCATCGCAATTTCCTTTAATAGAAATCCTTATCGAGAATTAACGTTGACTCTGTTGAGCACCTTGGCCAGCTGTTCCAAAGTCATCCGTTAGATGGCGCTATTGTATTGCGCCATCTACCCCAAGACATTGGTACCACGGGCGATGAAAGGCGGAAATGTAGGCGCTAGCCAGGCTTAAGCGTTTAATGGGTTTTTGGGCGTTAGAGTGGGCGTGGCAAACTTTTGTTAGGCCAATCGATAGGTATTGACGAAACAAATACATATAAATTAAAATGTTCATAATAGCATCAAAATTGTGGCCGCAGCCTGTGGCTTGTGGGCGTCAGAGGGGGCGTGGCCCCATTTTAAAACAAACTTGCGTTGAGTAGGAACTCCTAAAATCTACATGCAAAATGCCAATCTTCTAGCTTTTATAGTTTCCGAGATCTCAGCGTTCATACGGACAGACAGACAGACAGACGGACATGGCTAGATCGACTCGGCTAGTGATCCTGAACAAGAATATATATACTTCATAGGGTCGGAAACGCTTCCTTCTACCTGTTACATAATTTTGCACGAATACAATATACCCTTTTACTCTACGAGTAACGGGTATAAAAATAGTCTTTGGATATGAAAAGGTTTTAAAAAAATGTGTTTAGACTTACACTTTCTTGGTTTCGTAATAACAGGTTTGCTAGCGTCAGATGGTTCACCAGGCCCTGCTGCGTTAATTGCCTTGATTCGGAATTCGTATTCACAGTTTTCATTAAGGTTTGGCACACTAGCTTTGCACTCTTCGCCAAAGGCTGGAGCGGTGACTTCAGCTCCTTTAATCCATTTGTCAGTACCTTTTTCACGTTTTTCAACTACGTAGCCAGTAATAGGCGAGCCACCATCGTTAATTGGTGGTCTCCACACCAAGTCAACATGATCTTTGTCCCAATCTATCGCTTCTGGGGTTCCTGGCTTTCCGGGCTCATCAAATGGATTCTTGGCTATAATAGACTGTTCTCCAACCAATGGTTCTGATTCACCTTCGGTATTTACAGCAAGCACTCGAAACTTGTATTCATGACCAGGCTCCAAATTATTCAACTCAGCAAAGGGTTCCTTAAAGCGACCAGATGGAAGCCAACGCCCACTTTCAACATCCATTTTCTCGACAATGTAGTGCTCTATTGGCAATCCTCCATCGTCTAGGGGAGCATTCCATTTTAGCTTGCATCCTTCCTTGTGCACATCCGTTACGCGAAGCGGTCCCTCTGGAGTCCCTGGCTTATCCAACACAATGACTTCAAATGAAGCCTCATCACGTCCGGATTCATTTTCAGCTTTAAGCGTATATTTTCCTGAATGAAATCGCTTTGAAAATGGTACTGCTAGTTTTGTGCGATATGACTCCATATCTATATTGTAGTCGCTATCGTCATTTTCAAGTCGAGCTTTGTTGTGGAGCCAAACTTTAGATGCCGGAGGTTCTCCAGACACTTTAATGTCATATCGAATGTGTTGTCCAGCTTTAATGGTGATGTCCTTTATGTTTGTTCTATCAATTTTGGGTGGTGCAAACCGGTCCTTTGCTGTCATCTGGTCTGATGGTTCGGACGGCTTGCTTTTTCCTGCCTTATTAACGGCCTTAACTCTGAACTGATATTTGTTGCCTGCGATTAAGTCATTCACGGAGGCTTTACATTCAGGCGTATTCGTTTCAAGTGCTTTTTGCCACTTTCCTGTATTGGGGTCCTTCTTTTCTACAATATAGCCGGTGATGGGAGCTCCGCCATCGTCTTCTGGAGCTCTCCACTTAAGATCGCAGTGGTTAGCAGACCAATCAGTGATTTGCGGCTTGCCTGGGGTATCGGCAGCATCAAATGGATTCTTGGCTTTAATAGGAATATCAGTCACCAAGGGCTCCGATTCGCCTTCAGAATTGACAGCTTTAACCCTAAAGAGATATTCTTTGCCTTCCGTGAGACCTGTTACATCAGCTTCAGGTGTCTTAGTTGTAAGAACAGGAACCCATCGACCTGTTTCCGTATCCATGCGTTCGACTACATATTGTTCAATGGGCTCTCCGCCATCGTCTTCGGGCTTCTCCCATTTTAGGTGAACACTTTCGGCCGTCACATCAGATACAGCTAAAGGACCCTTGGGCTTACTTGGCTTGCACAGAACCTCCAGCTCAACTTCTACAGTGTCGGAACCAGAGTCATTTTTGGCAGTGACGATGTATACGCCTCGATCAGCGCGCTTCACCTTTGTCATAATGAATGTGGTTTTATAGTCCTCGTTTTCTATTTTTATGTTGTCTGAAGTCTTAATTTCACTTTCATTATAAGTCCATGTAATTTTAGCTGGAGGTTCTGCTTTCACTGCAGCGTCCATATGAAGCATTTGACCACTGCGCATTATTTTTCTTTGCAAGTTCTTTCGGTCAATGTGTGGCTTGAGGAACCGAGGTTTAGCCACTACCGTTTTTGAAACATCGCTGGGGTCACTGGGTCCTGCCTTGTTGACGGCAACAATACGAAACTCGTACTCATGGCCTTCTTCTACGCCAGTAACGGTACCATTAGTTTTATCACCAGTAACTGTAGCAGCGTCCACCCAAGCACGTCCAGACTTATCCCGCATTTGAATAATATATTTTTGGATTGGTGCACCGCCATCGGATTTTGGCGGATTCCAGGCTAAGTCAACAAAGTCCTTATCCCAATTAGTAGGCTCCGGTCTGCCAGGCTTTTCCGGTTCATCAAATGGATTTTTGGCAATAATTGGTTTTTCGGTTTCTAAGTCCTCAGATTCTCCTTCCTTATTAACAGCTCTTACCCGGAATTTATAAGGTTTACCCTCATGAAGTCCAATAACCTTTGCCTCAGGCTCGGTACTCTTTCCACATGGCAACCACTGACCAGTGTGTGGATCAAGTTTTTCTATTTCATAATAGTCGATAGGTGTACCGCCATCATCATCTGGTTTCTTCCACTTAAGTTTGCAGCTGTGCTTCGTTACATCATTGACCTCAAGAGGTCCTTTCGGCTTTCCTGGCTTTCCCAAAACTGTAACTTCCAGCTCAGCTTCGTCTTCACCGACTTCATTTGTTGCTTTGATTATGTATTTTCCGCTTTGAGATCTCAGAGCGCGCATAACAAAGAATTTCGTATTGTAATCAACATTATCGATTTTAACATTCTCTTCGTTGCTCTCTAGGGGCAATGAATTAAAGAACCATTCCACTTTCGGAGCTGGTTCTCCCTTTACGTTAATGTCCAAGCTAATTGATAAACCAGTTTTAACGATCACAGGTTTTAAATTGGTTCGGTCAATATGAGGTTTTACTGAATAATAAGTAATATTAAAATTAAAAACATACAAATTTAATAAAAAATATTAGTGCAGACAACTTACGGAATCGAGGCTTTGCTATATGCCAATTTGTTTGCTCAGATGGGTCAGATGGTCCAGCCTTGTTCACAGCACGTACTCTGAATTTGTATTGCTGTCCTTCTTCAAGCTTCTTGACAACGCCCTTACAAATTGGACTATCTGTTTCAACCGCCTTTACAAATTCTCCCGAATCTTTGTCCATTATTTCGATTATATAATTAGTAATAGGAGAGCCGCCATCTCGAATTGGTGGTTCCCATTTTAGTTTGACATGATGCTCATCCCAGTCTTCAAGCTCTGGGAGGCCAGGGGGCGCAGACACATCAAATGGATTTTTGGCAGTAATAGCCGATTCAGTCTCCAGAGGTTCCGATTCACCCTCCTCGTTAACAGCCTTAACTCTAAATTGGTAACGATGATTTGGGTCCAAACCCTTTATCTCGATATCTGTTTTTTCTGAATCGACTGAACCGGCCGGTACCCATTTACCAGTTGCTGTATCCATTTTTTCTACTACATAGCCTGTAATAGGTATACCTCCATCATCCTTCGGCTTCTTCCATTTGAGCTTGCAACCCTCCTTATGAATATCGGAGACTTCTAATGGTCCTTCGGGCTTTGAAGGCTTATCCAAAATAATGACTTCAACCACGGCCTCATCAACGCCGTTTATATTTTCAGCACGTAGCTTATACTCGCCACTTTGCTTGCGAGATGTATCTAGCAATGTGAGTTTTGTATTGTAGTCTTCATTTTCTAACCGTACCTGTCCCGTAGGCGTTAGTTCGCCTTCTCTTAGGAACCAGGTTAAAGTTGGCGCCGGCTCTCCCTTGACGTCTACGTCAAATTTAACCGTTTGGCCAGCGCGAACTTTGATAGGCTTCATTTTTTCTCGGTTTATAGATGGCTTAACTAAAATTAAAAAAGTTAATTGTGTTACAAATATTCTCAACTTTCAATGAGGCTTTAAGATAAAATGAACTAAGCTGAACGATGTAGTCTTATATTTTATATAATATATTTGTTATGTGCTTTTGGCTTAATATTCTGATGAACGCAGTCGAAATATATTCTGTTTTCTCCGCGAAGTTCGAGTGTAAAATAAACATTCTTACGATTTTTCGGCTTAGCCAAATGAGGCTCTGTTGCATCGCTGGGTTCGCTGGGACCGGCTCTATTAACTGCCCGCACTCGAAACTGGTATACATTGCCTTCAATGAGACCTTCAACATTTGCTTCAGGGGCGGATGTCTTTAAGTATAACATTTTTTAAAATACAATTGCTAGAATAATGTCTACGTAAAAATGCAAATGGTACTAAATATAAATAACTTACATTGGTGCTGAGTACTTCATCCCAAATAGGGGAAAACTTATCTTTCTTTTCAATAATGTAACCAGTGATTGGAGCCCCTCCATCAGACTTCGGAGCCTCCCACTTCAACTTGACCATATGCTCGTCGTAATCCTCAATTTTGGGTGTACCGGGCTTACTAGCAGCATCATAGGGATTTTTCGCTATGATACTGCCATCGGTTTCCAAGGGCTCGGATTCTCCCTCCTCATTAATTGCCTTGACACGAAACTGATACTCATGGCCTTCTTGAAGACCCTTGACATCAAATTCGGTATCGTTAGCAGAGGTTCGACCGACAGGTACCCATCGACCTTGTTTTTTATCAAACTTTTCAACCTGATATGCAGTAATAGGTTTTCCACCATCATCTTCAGGTTTTTTCCATTTTAGCTTACAGCTGTCTTTAGTAATATCTTTTACATCCAAGGGCCCCCTTGGTTTTCCTGGTGGAGCTAGAATATTGACCTCTACAGTAGCTTCATCCTCACCGTGTTCATTCACAGCCTTTATTTTGTAGATGCCTGTGTGTTTACGAACTGTATCAAGAATTGAAATCTTCGTGTTGTATGGGATGTTCTTGATTTCGCTATTGCTTGGTAGTTCGTTCGGGTTGAGCTCTGTATCATTTTGATACCATGTTATTGTGGGTGCAGGCTCGCCACGAACATTAACATCGTACTTAATGGCCTTTCCGGCGCGAATCAACAATGGCTTTAAGTTTGATCGATCGATACGAGGCTTTACTGCGATTTAGAAATAAAAATGGACAAAAATAAAATAAGTAAATTTTAGTGTTTTATAGTACATTATAAAATGGGCTCAAACATGAAATCTTTAATATTTCCCTATATATCAACATATTTTTGCAAAAAGTGACTTCATCGGATACGAACGGCATTATACTTACACTTTTTGTACTTAACAATCTGGGGAACACTAGCATCTGAAGGGGGAGATAGCCCAGCTTTGTTAACTGCTATTACACGGAACTGATATTCTCCATATTCCTGTAGACCTTCGACTGTGGCTGCCAGTTGATCTCCCGGAATTTCGAGAGCTTTTTCCCAATCAGGCTTATTTTTATCTTTTTTTTCAATTATGTATTTTTGAATCGGTGCTCCTCCGTCATTGTTAGGTGCCGTCCATTTTAGACTCACACTTTGATTATCATAATCAGTAACTTCCGGAGTTCCCGGTTTGTTAGGTTCATCGAACGGATCTTTTGCCACGACGCCAACCAAAGTAGTTAGCGGTTCGGATTCCCCTTCCTCATTAACAGCGGAAACGCGGAACATATACTCCGATCCAGGATTTAAGCCGGTTACTTCAAAGCTTGGTGGCTCTTTTTCACCAGGAGATCTTCCAACTCGAACCCATTTTCCTGTTGCAGTGTCCATTTTCTCAATTACATACTCCTTAATCGGTATTCCACCATCATCTTCAGGTTTTTTCCATTGCAGTTGGCACCCAGTTGCAGTAACGTCGCTGACGGCAAGGGGTCCTTTTGGTGAACTGGGTTTTCCAAGAACAACTAATTCCACGGTTTCGCGGTCAATACCATTGCGGTTTTCTGCTTTTAAAGTATAAAATCCGCTGTCTTTACGCAAAGCATTTGTAATGCTAAAGTCTGTGTGATAGTCAACATTTTCTATCTTTATTCGATCTCCGTTGGTTAATGGAATATCATCCCTCCAACTCCAGTGAAGATTTGGTATTGGTTCCCCGATGACATCAACTGACCATTTATGAGTACGGCCACTTTTTATTGTTACTCGTTTAAAAGTGGACCGATCGATTTGCGGTTTAACTAAAAGTTTAATAAACACGAATTCATTTTAAAATGTATTTTTACTTCTTTGACATTTTAAGTATTTTTATAAAATACATACACTTTATAAGCGTTGGCAGTAAAGCTGATGCGAATATTTGCGAAGTGATTTCCTACAGAGCGTTCAATTAGAATTATACATGCAAAGCATTATGTTATTTTATACAAATTTTAATTTGATGAATTTCCTAAATTTTCCACATCCGGTAACCCTAATTCAACTTATAAACATTACAACTAAAGTGTTTTTTTAGCCTATATATTTCTTAGTTATGGACTTGTCTAATGGAATGAAAAATTGCTTTGTAAAGGTACACGGTAAAAGGCAAGGTAAGATAGTTTTAGTGTAATTTGATAATTGATTTCTATAAAAAGTAATTTATTTAAAAGTAATAAACGTGAAAAACTTTATAGGCGACTATAAAATACATGGAATCAACAAATTCCTTCCTTATTAAATAGATTAAGTTGTTTTTAATTTTAGAAAACCCTTCATTTAACATAAAAAATGTGATTATTAGTGGGTAGGCCAAAAAAAAATTTTGCGCGGTAATTAAGTTTCTGATAATTTTTTATGTTCATATAAATCTGAAAGCAATATTTAAAAGGTTTGCGACGCGTGTTTAAATATTAAGCCAAAGCAAGTCTGCAGCTGGATTTGAAAATCATTTATGACTAGACTTACGGTTTTTGTGTTTGCAGAGGTGATTGTCGGTTGGCTGAGAAGGTTCGGAGAGGCCCGCCTTATTAACGGCCCTAACTCGGAACTGATAGACCATTTTTTCTTTTAGACCCTCCACCGTACATTCGGGGGTGGGGTCCTCAGTCTTCGCCACTTCACTCCATGTGGGTGAGAACTTGTCTTTGATTTCGACGACGTAATGGGTAATAGGTCGTCCGCCATCTGAAGGCGGTCGCTTCCATTTTAAAAGAACACTCTTGTTATCATAATCATCGATAACTGGCTGGCTGGGAGGACTGGGTGGGTCATACGGATTCTTTGCAACAATGGCGTCGGAAGTCTCAAGTGGCTCGGATTCGCCTTCTTTGTTAATAGCTTTGACGCGAAACTTGTATTTCTTATTTGGCGTCAATCCCTTAAAGTCAAATGACGTCTCGTTTGGACCTACTTCGCCGGCTGGGATCCAGCGTCCCGTCTCTTCGTCCATTCGCTCTAAAGCATACCCAGTAATTTCGCAACCCCCGTCATCCTCAGGACGCTTCCACTTCATTTTAATATGGTTGGCACGAACTTCTTCTGGTTCGAATGGTCCACCAGGAGCAAGTGGTCGGTCAAGAACCACAACTTGGGCCTCGGACTCAATGGTTCCTGAGCTGTTTGACAGTATTAATTTGTATTTTCCGGTATCCTTCCGTACAGATTTTTTAATAGTAATTGATGAGTTCCTTTCCAACTGATCTAAGCAAATGCGCTGGTTATCGAACTTTAGATTGTCGTTTCCCTTTACCCAAGTTGCTGCTGGCTCCGGTTCACCATCATATTTTATATCGAATCGAATGGTTTGTCCCTTCTTTACGGTAATGTTTTTGAGGCCGTCCCCAACAAGGAAGGGCTTTACAAAACGGCATTTTGCAATAATAGATTTAGTCTTGTCGCTAGGCTCACCTGGACCTGCTTTGTTAACAGCACGGACTCGGAATTCGTACTGTTGCCCCTCTTTCAGCCCGTCAACGGTAGCAGTTCTAGCGTCGCCGTCAACCGTTTTGCCGGCTACCCAATCGTTAGAGAACTTTTCTTTGTATTCCACAATATATTCAGTTATGGGATCCCCGCCGTCACTATCGGGGGCTTCCCATTTCAGATCCGCATGATCCTTATCCCAATCGGTAAGATCAACTGCCTTCGGCTTTCCCGGCTCATCCCATGGATCTTTCGCTAGTATGGTATTTTTGAAGGTTGCCGGATCTGAGGAGCCAATTGCGTTGACAGCACGAATACGGAATCTGTACTGCTTCTTTGGGACCAAGTCGTCGATTTTTTTCAGACATGGTTCATTAGGTAGAACCTCAGCGACACTCTCCCATCCTTGTTTCTTGCTCAAGTCCTGCCGTTCGATAACATATTTGGTTATAGGAGTACCACCATCGTCGACTGGTGGCTTAAAGTTAACTACACAGGAGCTCTGATATACATCAGTAATATCAATTTCCTGCGGTGGCTGTGGAACATCTTGGAAAATAACTTTAACGTCCTTGGTATCTTCACCTTGACCATTAGAAATTTTAATTTGATATGGACCGGTTAAATCTCTAGCCGGCTTCTTTATTTTAAATGTGACTTTGTCATCGGTAACAGCAACCTCCACATCCTTAACCGGCAATGGCTTACCGTCTTTTAACAATTTGGCCTCTACCGGTGTTTGCTTTGTACCGGAAACTAAATTAAAAAAGTTTACAATTTTGGTGTAAGACATATATATATATGATAGGAGTTAAATTAATATTTTTTTTTCTTTCGAGTTGAATAACTAATTTAGCCAATATACATATGTAAGTATAAATCATATTATTAGGCGTTACTGTGCTAAAACGCCTAATAATTTAATTATATTGTCGAACGACGTGCAAATGTATGTTTAGAGGTATTCAAAATAGTTTTATACAATTAAATTAATGTATAATTTATAAGAGTTATTTAAAAACAGGAAAGGAAGCAAACTTCCTTGCAGCTATTTATTTATGCGTATATGTCAACTTTTTGAAGAAATTTTCGATAGTTCATATGGGAGCTATATTATAAATAGCCGTCCGTTTCAGCCCGTTCCGACCAGGAATATAAAAACCCCTTTTCCGAAAGTGTGATCTTAAACTGAAACAGACAGACGGATAGACGGACGGACATGGCTAGATCGGGTCTCCTGGTGATGCTGATCATAAATATATATACTTTATAGGGTGACCTCTTCTTCACTGCGTTGCAAACTTTTGACTCAAAACATCATACCTTCTGCGAGGGTATGCAACTGATGTTATTAAATTGATATTTAAATAGAATCAAGAACATTAGAAAAAGTACTGGTGTACTAGTCTCAACAATTTTTGGAAAAAAGTAGTTCAAGCATTGTTTTCAAGGGTTACGGACTTTGTGGGACAGTATTCTTACCTTTAAATGGTACTTCTACTATAACAGGGGCACTGATAGGTCCGGCAAATTCATCAGGGCAATCAATGTTCGGTCTACTTTCTCCCTTGCGAATAGAAAGTTTGCATTTTGAACTAAGTTGTCCAGACTCGCAAGTTATTTCGCCCTCATTCGACATATCCAGGCTGTTAAAGATTAGTTGATGCTTGCCGCCACCCAAGTTTTTGATCTCAACAAGTTTACTCGGTACTATCGGCTCTCCGTTAAACTTCCAGTCGCATGGCGCTGTTTGATCCTGAAGCTCCACATCGAGAACCAACTTTTCTCTTTCAACGGCATCTGTGTCCTTGAGTTTTTTGTTAAATCTGTTTTGATCTTTAAATTTTAAAAATTAAGGATAAACGGGTTAATTTATTTATGTATTACTAAGAATAGCTTTTATAAAAATGGGTAAAAGAATAAATTTATAAAAAAAATTGTTATTACATATATTTATTTGGCAATAAAAATGATCGATATACAAGTTTTATAGTGAGAAACATCTACCTTCTTATTTGCAAATAAGATTTTAAGCAGTAATAGTTTTTGCGACTTATTCGGTTCGAAAAAAGATGTACCTGCGTTTGTAATTGATAAATAACACGGAACAGCAAAATAGTACTTTACAAAAGGTGCAAGCTTTCACGTACAAGAAATGGAAACACATAAAGTGCGATTCAACTCAATGTCGTGTATTTTATGTCTTATTTACATTAGATATTGTTTGCAAAATATGTTTTGCAAGTATTTTCAAAGAGTGGCATTGAAGCGGATAAACTAAATTACTTGGAAAGAGATTGTCAGACGCGTATGGTTTTTATAAATAATAATGTTGTTATGTGAAGACTTACAGTTAATAATTATTTCTGCCTCTGTGTTATCAGCGTTTGTTGTACATTTGAATTGGCCGGCATCAGTTACCTTACAGTCCTTGATGACTAACTTTCGCTTTCGACCGTCTTTTACAATTTGAATGCGCTTATCGGGTTTTATTTCTTCACCGTTTCGGAACCATTGTACTTCCCCCATAGCATCATCGATTTCACAGGCAAGCGTCACTGTGTCTTTTTCAATGCATTGCTGAGACTTTAGAACCTTAACAAATTTGTAGGGGTACTCCGTAACCTTAAGGTTACACTCAGTCTTATCAGGTTGCTTATCCAATTGGCATCTGTAAAGTCCGGTATCCTCAAGTACAGAGTCTTTAATGATAAGCTTTAGGTTGCCGTTTATGTCTTTGGAGATAAGGTAGCGAGGATCGTCAGACTCTAATTTTGTATTGTCTTTGAACCAATGTACATTAGCCATACTGCTGCTAACAGAACATTCCAGAGTAGTCTCGTGTTGGGTAAATCCTTCTAGTTTCTTTTTGAGGGGTTTTGTAAATGTGTAGGTAGGATCGGCTTCTTCGACATTTAAAAAGGCTGTGCTTGACACGCCGCCGATTTCAATAGTGTATTTGCCGGTGTCTTCGACTTTTGGTCCCGTTATAATCAGCTGATAGGTATCATTTTCTTGTTTGAACTTAAATTTACTGCCCGTAAACACCTCCTATAATTAAGTAAGTATTAGACATTGGATAAAATTGGTGGAAAAGCTCTCAATACGGTTGGATATCGAGCTGGGATGGTTGTACTTACGTCCTTTCGGAATAGCCACTTGGGCTTGCAATTGGGTTTGCTGAATCTGGCTTCAAATACAACCTTTTTGTCCTTTCCCTCTTTCGCGAATTGGTCGATAAGTGGGCTGAGGAAGGACTCAACCTTCTGTGCTCACATATTGTTAGTTGATACGTTGTCAAAAATGGGTAAAGTTTTGTAAATTTGATATACGATTAATAAATGGTCTTTATTTTTTTCTTATTATATTAACCTAATCAAAATACTTATCACATATATACGCATGTAATTTAATTTGTATTACAAAATCATATATATAAGAGACATATTTTGATAGGATGGGTTATTTATTGTTATTTTCTTATTTATTTATTAATGCGAGCCCAAAAAACAAAGTCTGATATAAATTTCTTTCGATATTTTCAAAAAAAAAAAACACCAACGAGTTTATTCCACATTTTTATATATAATTTAATATAATTTTTTTTATAGAAGATTTCTGTATTTATAATTTTGAACGCCATATTCGCTTGGTGTATTAATATTATGCCTATGCAATAAACCAATATGTCTATTAAAGTTATTGATTAAACTCTAGGTCTCACGTTGGTTATATTTTAATTTATTTTTTAACACAACGTTAAAAAAAAACCAACACATAAACCAATATAATAATTTATATCGCAAATTATTATTGCAGTTTAAATTATTGAAAAATTAACTTGGGACCGGTAAATTTGTATTGTTTGTTTATACAAAAGTCGACACTGTACATGGGTCCAAATACTTTTCTGTCTAAAACCATTAAGGCAATGGTTTTTTTTAATATAGGGATATTAAAATTTCATTTAAATACACTAACTTTAAACTGTAATGTAGTGTGTATTTGTAATAAACAAAAATGTTTGAGAGAAAGCCTGTTTAAGTTTAAATGAAATATGTAAAACTAGGCAAGAAACAAGAAAAATAATGAGTTTATTTTATATTTATTTATTTTCGCTTTTTATAAAAAATAGTCACCTGATTATGATTACTTTCAAAATATTTATAATCATTGTCATGTTAAAAGTGGTTTCACGGCGTTTGACCAACTTGTGGTTGAAATAATATACTAGGATGGTGTTGGTGTATTTTAAATAAATAAATGCTAACTGCTCCTTTTATGTGAAATGTTTTAACGACCTTACTTCCTGGCATAACTAACTAACATATATTTTAAAACGTGTTGAAGCAGGCTTCAAATAATTGGATCTATTTAAAATTTTCTTTTAAATTCGATTTGAGTATGGACAACTTTTTTACGCAACGTAGAAAACTGTTATGATTTATTCTACAATGCTATTTAAACCCGAAAAAAGTTTCAAAAAATTTTAGGTTTGCTAAGTATTTCTTTTTAGGAATCTGCAGAATATTTGATAATATTTTATTACTTATCGTATATCGAATTTGTAATTAAGTAGAAGCATATATGCATATATTTTAAAGCTTCTCCTCAATATAGTACAAATTTTTACAATAATAATTGAATCCCCAACCGCGAAAATAACGAATGCAACATTTATAGAAATTAAATGAATTAATTTAAAAGTCTATGTTCCGCATTCGTAATTTTTTTGGTGGCATTTTAAGTAATGAAAATGTTTACATACTACGTGATTTATGCAGGGCTCTTAATTGTCCAAGCATTTAGAACATTTCTGCCAAACATTAAGCAGTACAGATGCGATGTTTTTTTAAGTGGAAAACTCTTCATGGAATGACACAAAGCTTAAGTAACAAATAACAAAATTCAAATTAACCCTTATACTTCAGAGGAAGTGCCAAGTTTTGTCAAGTCACTTTTCAGAAAATTTTTTTTGCGGTTAAAATCGATATCAAGTGCAAAAATACGCAATAAAATAAGTTGATATCCGAACCATATTATTCTATAAAAAATTAACAAAAATCAATAATCGCTTCACCACTGAAAAATAATATAAGTAATACAAAGTATTAATTTTAAAATAAATATTATATATATTTATATATATATATATCCAAAGCGCACCTCCTCTCGCCGAAACGGATGTAATGTCGGCCAATCGGGAATCAGCTCAGCTAAAGATGGTCTACGCGATCCTGGACCCTAAATTTTATTTGCAATAATCGAATGATAATATATTACGTTTATAATTGTTGAAAATTTAAATACGGTAATTTAATTACAGGCTTCTTTATAATATAATATTAATTAAAATATTTATATATATTTCACCTGACTATACCTGAATTGTAATATTTGTCTATATTTGTGCTTCAATACTGATGCTTTTTCAATTTCTTGATTTATTGGAAATATCTAAATGAAACTTAAGCTGCGGCCAACGTTCACTTGCCACAAAGATTCAGTTTAGTAAGCTTAAGATATGCGGAGTACAACGTTTTAAAAATAAATGCAAGAAAAAGTAATGTAGCAAGGCTCTACTAAACTGAATCAGAGTGCCAATAAATGATAGAGAATTCCACACCTTCATCAGCGAGTCTGTTTAAAGCGTTTAACTTGGTTCTTACCCTTTCAACTTTTTTAAGGGCCGGCAACGGTTTTTCCGTTTCTTTTAGGTCACCCCAATTGGGGTCCTGTTCGTCTTTGTCCCATTTTTGATAACGACGTTTTTTTAGCATAGCACGAAAATCCATGCCACTTGAATCAGATACATAGAGCTGCATCTCGGCGGAATCCTCACCATGAATGTTCGAAACAACAATCTTGTATTTGCTCTCATCGTTGGGCTTGCACTTACGCATACACAAAGTAATTGTGTTTGTCTGCCCATCTGTGAGAAACTTAAACCGACCACCCTCAAGGATTTCACTAACTCCCTTGTAGAATTTGAATGTTGGTGCTGGACTGCCTTCGACTCCAACCGTAAGGTAAGCGGTAGAGTCTAGAAAAACAAGTACAAAGCATGCTCATGTTAACAAATACATTTGATTAGTCAGTCTTTTGAACGGAGTGTGTAGATATCAGGGTTCGCATAGCAACACTCAACATAAAAATCGTATGGGTACTTGAAAAACACCATTAAAACGGCAAAAAAAAACATCATATTAAGCAAGAACAGAGAGATATATGCAAACTTCATGGCAGCTATCGGATATAGTCGTCCGATTGGGAAGTTTTTCTAGCATAATCAGAGTACAAATTCATTGTACAAAAATATTAAATTTTTTTGGATTTGAAAATTTTTAAAATTTAATGCCCGATTCTGTGCAATTGATGGCACTTTCAAAAATATTTCTGATAATTAAATTTGACTAAATAAATACACTGCTTAAAATATTGTCATTTGGTCCGCTTCAGAAAATAATTTAACATTTTTGTCTTTATTGGCATTTATAATAGCAGCATGCTGAATAAGAAGGTCATTTTTAGGAAACTTTAAATTTATTTTTGGATAGGTATGTGTAAATACAAATACAAATATTTTAGTTTCTTAGTTTGTATTTTTTGATTGGTGGGCATTAAGACTTTCATCTATAATTTGGTAAATATTTTACTTTAATAAATTATGTTCAGGAAGACTTTAACTTCTAGCTGCCACCAGAACGATTGGTTGAAATTTTAAAGACTATGGGCTTTGCGTAAATCTTGCTCTTATTTTGCATATTATGTTAACTTCATTTATGTTGGTTGAATTCATAATAATTTTTTTTTAAATATTTGGTGAACATTTTTATTTCATTAACTTACGAACAATTAATTAGAACCTTTTCCTGTATCCAGGATCCAAAATATACCTACATGTACTGCCGTCCATAGTGATGCTATGCTCATTAGGGTTTCTGAACCCTGAATTTTACATCGACTTTCACAGCCTACTTAAATAATGAATACATACCTTCCACGACGGAGTAAGACTCTTGGACATCGACGATTGAAGGAGGGCCTCCATCACCGACATCTCGTAATGGCGTGGATGGCTTGTTTATTAGATCTTCTAGATCTTGCACGCTTGGGCGCCGTACATCAATCGATGGTCTTCTCCGCTATTTTCCAAACACATTAACATTGACACAGATGATGATAAAGACGGGAAAAAATACAAACAGATAAACAAATATAAGGAACAATGATTACAGGAAATTATGATGTGTACAATGCCTGAATAACATTCAAGATAAAAATAATCAGGCATGTTCCGATTTACTAAATGAAAGTGAAATTTCAATTTCAATCTTTGAAGTCTTCGGATTAGTCAAATCTGGCGCATTTTAAGGATCGGAAAAGGCCTGAATAATACATATAGATATGTTGTTAATATTCGTAAGATATAATAAAGATATAATAATTTTTAAACGAAAAATTTAAATGCATTCCGCTGACAGTGTGGGGATAGGTATACCAAACTGTCAAAGTAACGTAAAATAAAAACTACAAACACATTCTACTTATGGTACAGGTTAGACAAATGATTGAATATTGTTAATAAAAGTGATTTACTTATACATCACAATCCTAACCAGATATGGATTTCATTATCCACACATGGTTCCAGAACTATTAGAATTCTAATTCTACAAATTCAATGCAGTGCACGTTGCAGATTCTAAGTTATACGGGATCCTATTATGGGTCTTATCCTTAAGATCAATGTCTATTTTATGTAAATTTGTAAATAAATGTATGATAATACAGATTTGTATAAGCAGGTACTGCTGTATCATGTCAATCAGCAGACTATATAAACACAGAAATCAAGCAAGTAGTTTAATTAGTGCATTTACATAAAAAAAAACTAGATTAATTCATAAATATTTGAATGGCGTAAACTAAAGTAGCTAATCCGTTTTTACTTTATTATGGCGATGTTGAACTACATTTTTAAAGCTTTTAGATCTACCACTATAGGCACAGTAACAAAAAATGCTTACAGAAAAGCGATTTAAAAACTTGGATCGAAAAAAATAGTTATTTTCGATGGGACCAGTATTATGGATTAAATATAAATATTCAAATAATTCATTAATTCAACTTTTTGGTAAATGGCAATTTGGATTATCTCCCTTTATCATTATCATAAAACTAATACGTTAATAAAGTTTGAACGAACATTTCATTGATTTACACTAAAGAAAGATACAAAGATTGCACCGAAAATAATAAATCTTATATAAATTCATTGTATCCAAACAAATTTTGTAAATCTGTTAACGAAACTTTACTCATTTAATTAGAAAATATAGTCATCTCTAATGGTCATGAGTACATTGTTTTATTTAAAAGGATAGTGTCGCACTTTTTTAAGAAATATAGATTTGGATAGGATTTTTAGCCGCGAAGCTAATAATTATGTAAATAAATGTGTTCCCAACAATTTATAACAGCGGGTACTACTCGAATATACATGATAGACGTCTCACGTCTCGCCCAGGCCTCTCATCAATGGATATTACGGATTATGTCCGTAACAAAATCCAAGTTGATGATTCGATGGTTGAACAATTTTAATTTTCTTATGATAAGAAAGTATCATCATTTAAGATTGGTTTTCCGTGTGCTCATTTTGCATCTGTGTGTTCCGCCAGTTTCTAGCCCAAAGGCATATTTGTAGAAGAAAACGAAACTAAGATAAAAAATATTAGTTCAGGGGAAATGGAAAATACCATTAAAGAACCATCCCTAGCGCCCTCCACATCCTCTTCTGTCCTCAAAAATTAGCTTCCTCCTTTCTTCTTTCCTATCAGAATACAAGAGGGTGACTTAGTAAGCTGACTAAATTGTACTCGAACAGTTTTTCGTTTATATATAATATTATTGTATGTACAGAAACCTGGTTAAGGCCGGATATTATTAGCTCCGAAATTTTCCCGGGTAAGTACGCAATTTACAGGCTTGATCGTCAGTCCTGACAGGTAGGTGGAGTCTTGATTGCTGTCGACTCAACCCTTTCGTCTGAATTACTAACTTTCGAAAAATTTAATGACTAGTTATAAAATTATCGTCTCCCGGTAGTTTAATATATATTACTTGTTCATATATCCCACCATCATCTGAGTTCCCAATTTACACAAATCACCTTTCCGTTATCCAATATAGCTAGTACGACATGGCCCCCAGACGAAAACTCTCATATTATACTTCCTTCAGCGCAGCATGATTTTATTGACGGCTTGCTTTACATGCGCTATCCCAAGTAAACCATGTTAAAAACTTCTTAGGACGTTTACTGGCTTTATGTTTTGTTTCAAATCCAGAAGGTGTTTGTCTATTAAGATCTAGAGCTGACTGAAGATGCGAGAACAGAGCTGAATAGAAAATCCGAAAAGTCTTTTAAAGTCTGTGTGATCCGTTATACCATCCGTCAATTTCAAATAAACCTCCATGGTTTATTAATGAATACATTTAAATGGCGCGGATTACAATCCGCCTTCTGTCGATACGTAAGGATTCCGTCAAATTTTACCGTGCTTAACGCCCGGTGTTATAAAAGCTATCTGACTCGTTGAAGGGTCCAGTTTTCACAAGATCAAAAACAGTTTTATAATTTTGTTAACACTAAGCTTAAATCAGACTGTTACCCAGCAACGCTATCATTTAAAAATTCTAGTTCCAGGCTGCCTGCTTAGATGTTGTGATGAAACTCTGTGTAGACCTCTGCACAAATTTTTTAACTTATCTTTGGAAACTTCTCACTTCCAACTTATTTGGAAGGAGTCATTTGTTATTCCCCTTCATAAGAAAGGAAACAAATCGAATACAAGAAATTACAGAGGTATATACAAATTATCCACCATCCCAAAACTTTTCGAAAACTAGCAACATCTTTGTAGATCAATTATATCTTCATGTCTTATTAGGGTTTCCATGTGATCTTCTAACATGGATCTTTAGTTAACTTTGTGGTAGTGCTATTTAAAACATTTTTCTCTAATTTGATCCGAGTTACTTTCGGCGTCCCACAAGGAAGCAACCTTGGACGACTTCTTTTTACTTTATTTATTAACGATCTCCCTCCAGTCTTGACAATGCCTGCAATATTACGAAATTTCCAGCAGTTCAGACTTACAATCGGTACTAAATGCTTATCAAACATGGTGTTGGGAAAATCTTTTGGATTTAAATAGCGCTAAGTTTAAAGTAATGACATTTTTTAAGGTGAACCCACAATGTGCCACATATAAGCTGGGTGGTGGTGCGCTGTCTTCTTATAATTAATCTACGATCGTTATTATTATTCATAAACTTATTCACGGGGATGTGGAGAGTACCGAGTTACTGGTTCGCATATACTTCTCTGCGCCTAATATAATTGTCAGGAACTATAAATCTTTGTAGATCTAACTATGATAAAACATTTATATTAAACATTTAGAGTATTGTGTAATGACTACAATAGACTACACCATGTACTTTGACAATCTTAAAAGCATTAATTTTATCTTACGTAGCACAACATTAGTATTAGTATTTGGTTTCTATAATGTCCTTTTTCTCGTTTTTTACGTCATTGGGAAATAATAATCAAAAAAAGGAATGTCTTTGTTTACCAAAACATAAGATTTAAAATCATTATGGTACTTAAATACCTGGTGCATAGTAACGTAGCTTACAAAATTAAATCGACAATTAAATCAATACAGGAACGAAAGTTGGTTATGTTGGCCAAGTATGTTACCCGATTACAAAAATTATATTGACCATTTTATACTTTAAATCGTGCTTTGGAAATATGACCTTCGATTTATATATGAAATGAGTTCGAGTAAAAGTTAAGAATCTCTATTTAGAAAGAGCGTAATAAAATAAAATATTTTTTTTTTCAAATTTCCGATTCAACTTATGGTACAAAATTTGTATATAATGATTGGATAACAAAAATATGGGTATTTACATAGTTTTTACACCGAATGTTACATACATATGTACGTCCTACTATTTTAATATAATATAACTTCATTTCCATAATTAATAAAAGGCAAGCGAACTCAAGTATTAAGCAGAAATGGCCGATAAACTCGACCACAATTTTAAGACCTGTTTCGTGTCCCCCATTTCTCCGGGTCGTTGTTGCTTTTGCTAACGTATTTTAGAAAAATAAAAAAAGTCGGAAAAGGGGTAAGTAGGTCATACAACTTCACTTTTGATTTAATTTTGTTTTGTTTTAAAAATAAAAGCGTAGTATTCAACATAATGTGAGTTCTAATCTTAAAAAATTGTACATATTTTGAATGATCTGATTTTTTAATAGGGTTTTCGCAATTATGAAATTTGTTGGCACAATTGTTGGCACATGCAAAATAAAACGAAAACCGATCTGAGAATTCAGATCGTGAATCCGTTTTTATTTATAGTGTATAAGGTCCGTTCTAATATGTGACATGCTGATTTAATTCTGCAATATAAAACTAAAATTGGCCCAATTTTATAAATATAAAACAAATATTTATTATTTGGACAAAATAAACTAAGAAACCAATGTACTAAATTGGGTTTATTAACGACTTATAAAAAAGAGTGGATGCAATTAGATACGAGTTATGACGTTTAACAAATACTGTGCTAGGTTTTTAAATTCTGTTTCAAGTAGAGGTAGTTAAAACAATTAGAACCAGTTGAACTTATACAGGTAAGTGTGCGAGGTTCCAGTATAACATATGAGTCGTGTATCTTTGAATGAGTTTTGAGTCAAAGGACCATTTTTTGTATTTATTTTTGAAGTATGTGCGTTGTTGTCTTGAGATGGAATGCGAATCACCAAATGTTAAAAATAATTTCTAATAACAAAACTAATTAGGCAACAACGATGTGCAGCTAACTCTCACCTGTCCTTCACCGACCTCGCCTGGCCTCAACAACTGTAATATTATTGAATCGTATTATAATGCTGAACATGAAATTAGACACTCTAGCATACATCATTGAAATAATACGTCTTGTAAATATCAATGTGTGTAGATATTGTGTTTGGTTTGGTTTTTATAGGCTTTTTAGGAGATAATATTCTAAAGCAGATGGTGTGCTCCTGCTTGATTATTTTTTTTATTTGCCTATATTTATTATTTTCATAGTTCTTATAATAATATTTACTATAATGGAGTTTCTTTAAATACTTAGCGTTACATTTAACCGAACCAAAAGCGTAGTAATCCCAAATCGGTTACTGTTAGATATTGAACTAGATGTTGTCTGATCACTGGCAATAATTTATTTGAACAATAAACATTAGCCGCAGAAATGACCGATATGAATCAAAACTATATATTCTCTGCATCACTCAATGAAATCAGCTAGTATATAATCTACAAAAATATGCACATGTCTTATATGCATTGCAACATACATATATGTAAAAGGAATGTAGGGCACGGTCGAAAAGAATATGAATATGTACGCATTGGCAGGCACAGTGATATACCGCAATGCAGTGACCTACGTCTGGGGAAATATAAAGTATTTTGTATGTCAAAATATTGTTTGCTTTGACTTATTTTTGGGTTTCATTTGTCAAAATTTTACTGTATTATAAAAATAAAATTATGCTGTATATATCTGGGCTCAAGTCCGCTATTTTTAAACCACGTACGTTGTATTTTCGATAAATTTTGTTTGTTTTTTTCCGTTCACTAGGCCAAAATCGAGGGCAAGCATTATGAGCCTAAAATAAAATTATGACATATAACAGACTCGGGTTTCCTTCTATACCCGAATGGAACCTCTTATTGGGCAGTTAGAATTTTCCTTTTTTGCTGGATATTTGTAAACATACCAGCATGGAATATATACCTTATTTAACATTATTTGACCTTTTTGCTAAAAGCCTGCGAAGCATCTTTTATAATGTCTGGCAAAATATTTAGATTTCTTACCCGCGTGTCCATTACTTCGCCGGGACGGAGTTTCTTCTGTTTTGGGTTGTTCAGTGATGAAGGATTTGCGGAGTGGGTGTACAAGTGTTGTTGTTGAATGCAAAGGGTATGCGTTGGAGTATTTAATGTTTTATTGTTGAGATTTTGAGAACGGTTTTGTTGGATTGTTATTAAATGAAGTTGTATTGATAGATTGTTGGTTGGCGGGTTGATTGTTGTTTAGTTTGAAGGACATTTTGCATATATGGTAGGTACATAAAAGGGAACACAGTAAATACAAATATAAATTAGCTACATTGGAGTGATTAACTATTTTTCATAAACGCATACACTTAATCAAAAATATCCACTGTTAATCGACAAAGCAGTAATGTAATCACATAAATGTTTTGTAGTTTATTAACAATTAAAACTACTTTAAAATAATTATCAGGTGTACCTGCGCTAAGCCTGAAAATAGAGACTAATAAAATCATGTGATTTTGAAAGACTACAATTGAATGTTTTTTGTCAAAATAATATACTTTTAAAACATAAATGTCTTTCTTTTCATATTGGAAAGCCTATGGAATATTATATGTAAGCATCATGAAACTATGGAGTAAAGGTTTTAAATAAACTGTTATGTTTATACACGTGTATATGCATGCATACATACATATGTGAAAGAGTGTAGGCAAAAAAAGTAGTATTAAATCACCACACTTATCTAATAATTTATATTCAGATTTAACTTATAATATATATGCTTTTGTTTCTAATTCGCTTTAGGCCAACATTAATCAACTGTACTGAGGCAAGCTTGAATTTGTTTAAATTGCTTGCGTAAACAGCACCATGAACTCTTGTATGCAACATTATACACGTTTCCCAGAACATCAATTTTACCAGCACTTCCTTACCTACCGCTTACAGTTGATAATAGTATAATTTTACACTCAAAAAAATGAAATAAAAAAATAATTTAAGCAAATTTATATTTAATCTCTTCCCAAAACAAGAAAGGAAGCAAACTTCGGCAAGCCGAAATTTATATACCCTTGCAGTTATTACAGTTATATTACCAAAAACAATGGAGCTACATATGTCGATTTTGTGCTACATTTGGTGATCGTTTCTATGGCAACTATATGATTCGTTGTCCGATTTTGACAAAACTAAAAGCAAATAGTAAATAATTACTATATCTCAAGGAGGGAATATTTTCATAATTTTATTTTTTTATAATTTTTTTGATTTGCACGAGCAATATGATATTGATGTCCGATTTTAATTTAATTAAATCGTAATTCCATAGTATTTAAATATTTCCAAGTCCCAAAGAACAACAAAATTTCAAACAACAAAGTTATACTTTTTAAACATTTTTTTCCGTTGTTCCTATGGGAGGTTTATGATACCTGTAATAGAAAAACAACATTGGGGAAAGTTTTAAGCAAATAGTATTAAAACTGAAGGGACAACTTTGCGTAGAAACGGACAGACGGACGGACAGACGGACATGGCTTGATCGACTCTACTGGTGATGCTGCTCAAGAATATATATATACTTTATAGGGTCGGAAATGTCTCCTTCACTGCGTTGCAAACTTTTGACTGAAATTATAATACCCTCTGCAAGGGTATAAATATAAAACATCACACCTTGTTTGAGAATTAGATTTTTGGAAATACACTATTTATTTTTGTGATCAAAAAATGTTTAATTTGCCTCAAGAAAAATGTATGGCAAGTTTTTAAATTTTGGGCCTAATTTTTTTTTGAGTGCAAGATTTTCTACACTCAAATGTTTAAAAACATTAATAAATAAAATGGTCCTGCGAGCCCTCTTTACCGCTTACCTCGTCATTGATGATTAGTGATGGTCGACGACCTGTATCGGCTGGCGGTATTAGAGATCCACGGCGACTTGGCGGCTCTGGTGCCAGTGATGGTCGCTTTTCCCGTATCACTTCGATCTTTGGTGGTTCACCTGGAGCAGGCGGTTGCATCCTAGGAACCTTTTGCTTTTCCTCCTATTAAAAAAACATACAGTCACTCTTTTAGAAACATGAAGTGCATACAATTTATTTTAAATGGCCTAAGCTGTCAGTTGCAGTTATCTATGTAAATTTCACCACACTTAATTGCAAATCGGTTTCTCTACGTTTCGTTATGTAAATAAAATAAAATTAATGCAATATTAGGTCTGGAAAATTCACAAAAACATTACAAACATTTTTTGTTTTTTGTTGAAATGAGTATCAGGCTTAATCTAAAAGTACTTTGGAAAATATATCAAACTTAATTTACGAATCTTAAAAAAGTATTAATAATGTGTTAATAGTGTTTATTTAAATTTGTGTTTATTATAATCTAATGACATGTGGATGGTATTCACTGGTAGTGAAACTATAAAATAGGTACCCACCGTTATAGTAAAATTAAAATTTGACATTTTTATAAAAAATTAATAGACTGCTTCAGCATATATGTCTATGTGTAAATTGATTTAAAAGACGACAGATGAAAAGAGCAGCATCATTTCGGAATCCAATATTAATCAATTTTTGTAAATCATTTTTACATATTAATGCAATAACAACTAAAATTAAAATTTGTTAATCAATTTGGAACCGTCTAGACAGAGCGACCAGAATAAACAGACATCAAACAGCTTTAGAGGAACAGTTGCATATTTCTGACAAAAGATTTGTCAACACATTAAATATAAACATTTATTTATATATACATATTTTATACACTATATATATATATATTTATATAAATATAAATATAAATTTTTATGTATATATATATATATATATATATATCTATATATAACGAATAAATATTGTGGTAACATATTTATTCCAATTAAACCGCCTTATAGTTTTTGTTTCATATTGTATTTGTGTTCTCAAAAACATTTATACATAAGAATGTTCATATGAACATGTTTTCAATTCGCTGGTATATGCTTATATTTGAGGGAGTATTAAATGGAACTATGCTTACCTTAACTTCTTCTACTGGCAATTCGACTTCGGTGTGTTTAGTGTCCGGAGTAATAATAGCTGGTGTTGGTTTCTCTGATTTAGTTTTGTCAATTTTAACAGGTTTATATTTTTCTAAATCGGGTCGCTCATAGTCATCAAGGGTTGCAAGAGCCTCAGGCTTTTTCAAGTCGGACACTTGCGCCTTGATCGCCTTCGTAGGAGAGAACTGTTCCGTCGCATTAGCCTTTGGTTGTATGGGTTTGGTAGGGAGTCAGGAGTTAGGAGTTAGGAAGATTGTATACATTGTTCAAAATAAAGAAATGGGCGAGGGCAGATACAAATATAGAGAAAAAGGTACAGAGAAAGAGATAGTGACAGTGGCAGGGAAAGAGACAGACATAAAGATCGCAAGCCAGCGAATAAAATTTTTTGTTTAAAATTGGGTGTAGAAATACCCGAAATTTGAAAGTGCGAAAGATTTCGAAAACGTATAAATAGTTTAGTCAATAAAAAAGGGACATTTACAGAAGTGCGTTGCTTTGCACGAAAGTTTTCAAAACTGTTACCTTCGTTAATTGTATAGCTTGCTGAGGCGCAGTTTGTTCTTTAGCATCCTTTATCACGGGCTTTAGAACTACACCAAGGAATGATTCGTTTCGAATTGGTTCCTTAGTCATCAGATTTCTGATAGAGGATCGACGCCGCTGCTTTATAATATCTAGTACAGATGGTTTATCGGCCTGCTAGGTGCATTTTTCAATGGGTTTTTACAATTAGTGTGTTTAAGGGATCTATTCTATGTTGTATGCAAACAAATTTTTCCGCTTCACTATTCGGTCACCCGAAATAAGATATGCCTAAGGTATAAGGTTTTTTTACTTTACTTACCTCAGGAAGTTTTTTATTTCCGATCTCTGATTTCTCCTTCTGAAAAGTGTCGTGAAATAATGCTTGGGTTTTAATTGTATTGGGGAAGACATATTATAAAAACAATAATAACTTGTACCAATAAATTAGGTTAAATGTTTATACAAAAGCTAAAGCTAATTTATGAGTTCAAATTATTGAAGCTAGCTTTGTGCTACCTTTTTTTCTGTGCATTGAAATGTTTTTTAAGTTACAAACAAAATGTATTACCTCGGGCTCTATTATGACTGGTTTGAGAATGGCGCCATCGCGACTGTCATCTTCATCAGGAAGTTTACCTTTGCCGATTTTTAAGCCCTTGGGTTCTTCTGCTGGCTTCTCAACAATGTCTGCCTTCTGTATGCGTGCGCAAGTTACAAGACAATATATGTTATGACACATTCGACAATCAATATTATACAAAAACATTTAAGACGGAAAAACAAACATACTTTGGGAATTCCATTTTTCTGGATAGGTGACTCAGCTTCTTTTTTTCCGCTGTCTAAGATGGGTTTTTCCATCTTGTTTGGTATTTCCAGTTCACGAGCAAAGTCAGATGGCGTAAAATCGGACTTTTCATACTTTTCAAGCTGTGGACGTTCGTAGTCTGGAATTTCTGGGAGCTCCTCATATTTAGGCTTTGCTTTCGCTTTAGCCTTTGCCTTCGGTTTCACCGCCTCAGGCTTTGGATCCTCTTTCACTTGGGCAATGGATGCTTTACGCAGCTTTGGCAGCTCCTCAGCAGGCTTTTGTTCCTCTATCACCTATGCACAATAACCAAAAACGACGAAGGAATCACACATTTTAACACACACATTGAATATATGGACACAGTGAAGAAAAGACAAATGTTAACGTAAAACATATAAAAAAACTTATTTCGACCAGAACAAGCTTTAATCTCTTGCGGCTATTTCAAAAATGAACTTACAAATTTTTTGTGGTTGCTATAGCCTATAGGCCATTTTAAAAGAAGGCTTTTATGAACATTTGCCTGCAAAGTTTCTATTGCAGCTATATGTAAGTAATCATCGACCTGTTCAAATTGGTAACCTGCTGAACATATTGACAAGGCTGTTACAGATAATTCCATTTAAATATTTTCATAAATACCCTTTATTGCAACGTTGAAAAATAAAAGTGTCGGTTTATTATTTTTGAACATTTTTGTTGTAGTACTCAGATCAAAAAACAAGTTCGCCCGGGGAAAAACTTAAAATGTTTCCAATGTGACCGAATTTCTACGAGTTCATCGGAACTGAGTGGCTTACGGCCTTAAAGTCGATCAGCTGGTTTTGTTGACAAGCATTAAAAAAATCAAATATTCATATATCATAATCCGGAAATGAGTCTTTTGGGATATTCTCAAGTTCTTGGAGTCCACAGTTCATTAAATAAATTTAAAAGCAATACATTTTCTATTTGGCAGTTTTTTTGAGTCTACTAATATTTATTTGGTTATTTTAAATTCAAATCTGAACTAAATTCTACAAGCGATTTTTCTTTGTTTTTTGCGGTCTTCAAAAGACTACAATCACCCATAGTTGATTTGGTTCTCGCTCAGCCCCATAACTAACAAGAGAATTCCGTCTATTTGAGAACTAGACTACCATGTCTCTACAGAATTTCACGATTTGCGTTTGAAATAAGCTCTATTTCCTAAAGTTTTCGAGATTTGTTGTTGAAGTTCAAGAATTATAAGCTTTGGTACGGCCGAAATATGATTTTAAGCAGTAAAACTAAACTAAAACTGTGCAAGCTATTGTTAATAAATATATGTATATGTATGTAGTTATAAGAGATATTTTGACTTAATAATTGGTATTGGCTTTACGAAAGGCTAAGCCATGAGATAAATGCGGTTGAATCGATGTGTTTTGCATAAGATATTAACACCATGCAAGTGCGGATTATTAGACATTTGAAGAATCATTTTTGTTCCCTTAATATTTAACATCAATTTTTTTTTAATCTCAAAGGCCTGCAGTGAAAGCAACCAGTTTGGGTTAGAAAAAATAGTGGGGACAGCCAATTGTTTACAGGTTTGAACTAGTTCTTTTTATTATGTTACTATGTTACAAACATATTTCACTTCTAGTTTACGTAAGCAAAATCTATAAGAACTGCAAATACATTTTTTCCAAAAAATACATTGTTTTTAAAAATGATTATCTAAATTCAATGGCACTTTCTTCCCTAAAAAGAGAAATGGTATTTAAAACAAAAAATATTTAAAAACATGAAAGGAAACAAGCTTCGGCTTGACAAAACTGATATACCCTTGTAGCAATTATAAAATTAAAAACAAGAAAGGAAAGCTAACTTCGGGCGGAGCCGAAGTTGATATACCCTTGCAGAATACTCTGTAAATTATATTCTCCAAAATTATTCATATGATGCATTCTTAATACTCATAAAAAATCGAAACTTCCTAACTATAAAAACACCAAAGTTATAGCATTTCCAATCGTTCAGTTATATGGCAGCTATAAGATATAGTCGGCCGATCCTTATGAACTTTGGTAGGTCGGATTGATTGGCCAAAAATAAAACCCATAGAAAATCCCAACTTCCTAACTTAACAAACACCAAAGTTATGGCAAAGATCAATCAGTTATATGGCGGCTATAGGATATAGTCGGCCGATCCTTATGAAATTTGGTAGGTCGGATTGATTGGCCAAAAATAAAACCCATAGAAAATCCCAACTTTCTAGCTTTACAAACACCAAAGTTATGGCATTCCCGATCAATCAGTTATATGGCAGCTATAGGATATAGTCGGCCGATCCCGTCCGTTCCGACATATATACTGCGTGCAAAGGAAAGAAGGGTGTGTGCTAAGTTTCAATTCGATAGCTTTAAAACTGAGAGACTAGTTAGGAAGTTGGGATTTTCTATGGGTTTTATTTTTGGCCAATCAATCCGACCTACCAAATTTCATAAGGATCGGCCGACTATATCCTATAGCTGCCATATAACTGAACGATTGGAAATGCCATAACTTTGGTGTTTTTAAAGTTAGGAAGTTGGGATTTTTTATGAGTATTAAGAATGCAAAATATGAATTATTTTGGAGAATATAATGTACATAATATTCTGCAAGGGTATATCAACTTCGGCTCCGCCCGAAGTTAGCTTTCCTTTCTTGTTTCTTTTTATTGTCGTTACTTTAATTATCCTCGAGGGTATCGGGATTCGTACCAGGTGATACCCATTTTCACTCGCTTCGTGACTCGAACGTAGGAACATTGGATTTGCAGAAGTTTGACCGGTTGAGTCATGCTCTTACACATTTGGAAATGTACCCCTGATAAGAAGCTTAAAAGGAAATGGTTGCAATCAAATGGCCTTCTCCGTCATGATTAATTAATTAATTAAAAGAAACAAAAAACTCAAAGAAAATTCCTCTTTTAACATTTTTTTAATATTTATTTTTTCGACAAGTAAAATTTTTCTAAGCCCTGTATAGTCAGTATGCAACTAACTAGCTTAAACTTGAGTTGCTTTGTCACAAATCATTAATGTGTATTTTCCACACTATCTAAAAATTTCTAGCCACACTGTAATCCGAATGGAACTGTTCAAGTCCAGTTGCTTTGTTTCCGTTCTGTTACTCGTTTATAATTATTCTTAATATGAACTGGTAACCGATTACAACCAGGCTTTTAATGCGATCAAATTTTTCTTGCACGAAAGTTAGTCAGCCGACTGAAGGTGTCTTGTTTAAAAAAAGTTTTGCAGAAAAAAAAGTAAAGCCTATAGCAATTTGCAGGCTTTAAATTAATCACACGTAAAGAAAACAACGACGAATTAGAGCCGATTAGCAGTTTGGGTGATTTTCTTTTAAACCGCTCACCTTTGATGTTCGACGTTTCTCAGCAGGTTTTAGCTTGGGAATCTCTTCTTTTAGTGCTTGTGGATTTTTGTTAGCATCAAATTGTTTACTATCAACCTGCTACAGTGGAAATAATTTTCTTATAGGTGTATTTATTGGGAATAAAGCAGTTTAATCTATCTTAAAGGACTCGGACTTAAAAATTCGCGTCAACTTCGTATCAATTTTAGAATGGTATGCACACATGTTTTACTATTTTTGTCTACTCACTTCCAATGGTTTTTTGTCAATAATTGATGAGCGTCGGGATTCTGTCCTAGATTCTTCAATCTTTTGGTTAAACATTAAGTTTATACATTCAACGAATATTGTTCAACGAAAACCAAATATTATGATTTAAACTTACCGCCAGGGACGACTTTCTTGATGATATCTTCGAATCATCGACTCTGATTTCCTCCTGAGCTTTGATTATTGATTGGCGGCGTACCTCTGATGATTTTTCCTCCTTGATAGACACAATACTTGGCTGAGCATCAACAGAAATATAACATTTTACTCACATATAGTCACATATTTATACAAATTACAAATAATTAATCAAATGGGTTGGTAATTTATCCTCGCTAAATTAGTGAAACCTTTACTTGTACATTTAAAAATGGGGAGTGAAATAACAATTCCAAATTTGTAAACGAAATTTTTTTTCCTATTTTTATAGTTATATTTTACAAGTTGGAAGAAATTATAAATTTGAAAAAATATATGTACTTGTAATATTTTTGGATACACGCTAAATAAAACAGCAACACAAAAATATACTAAATTCAGCTATATATATTTTTAGTTTCAATATGCTGCTCTCTACAGAATTCTTTTAAATAAAGTTGGTTGTATTTTTGTGCATCCACTAAACTAACGTAAAGTATAAACTGTGGCTTAATATAATAATAATATATAATAATATTTTTTCATTGTAAAATTGTTGGCTTTTGATTTAAAGAATGTTATTATTACCTTTCGCTCCACTTTTTTTAGTCCTATCTGTTCCGTTGCCTGCTGCTGTAAATTAAATGTAAGAATATTATCAAAATTATTAAATGCAAGTCTATAATTTCTAGCTTCACGAGAACGTTAGGAAATAAAATCAATTAGAACATGCTATGTGTGATTGATGTGAAAAATGTGTCTTGGATGTTGGCTAAAACTCGAAGAAGAAGTGAGGGCCATTAATTTTACCTCTTCGTGGTCTAGCTTATTGTCTTTGGTCCGAGTTGTATCTGAAATAGGTTTATCTTCTACGGTTTTTGCTTCTGATTGAGCTATATTGTCCTTTTTGTTAACGTGTTTTTGCTTTGGCTGCTCAGTTTTTGGTTCAGATCTAATTTCCTTGGGCTCATGAGTTTCTTGAATTTCGGCTTCTTCCATTCCCACTGGTATTTTGTTGACTACTGGCTCTTCATCTGATTTTTTGTCAACGAGTTTCTTCTTTGGTTGTTCAGATTTCGGTTCAGATCTAATTTTCTTTGGCTCATTCTTTTCTTGTTCAACTGGTGTTTCCTTTACTTCTGACTTTTCATCAGATTTTTTGTCCACAACTTTCTTGTCTTTGGGCTCATCAGTTTTTTGAGTTTTGACTTCTTGCAGAACTGGTGTTTCTTTTACTTTTAGCTTTTCATCTTGCTTGTCCGCGCTCACTTCCGTTCCAGTTTGTTTTTCTTTTGGGACTGCCTCCTTCTCTTTTTGATCTTCTTTCCTTTGCTTAGCAGGGTGGTCCGAAGGATTTTCTTCTTCCTCAATTTCCTTCAATTATTGTGTCAGTGTTGTAGTGTATTGATTGTTATTGACCAAAATGAGAATACGTAAAGTTTACAAAAATATATTAGTAAGAACAAATTAGGAATGAAACGAGTAATTATATTCATTTTTAAGGATAGTCGGCTAAAATAAAATGAAAAGAAACTGTTATCGTATAAAAATCTTCAAAGATTGCCAGAGTTCGATCAAGAAATAAATTATTGGGGGTTTAAAAAAGACAAGAAAAATAGAAAAGTCTTCTGAAAGTAATATAGTTTAGCTGAAGGATTTCATTGAAAGATACGAAAAAAAGTTGTAGTACAATTTTAATTTAATAACTGTAGTCCGAATGCCGGAAGATTTACTGCAAACCTCATCACTTGGTAATTGCCCCACAGGCTTTAATGTAACACCAAATATGTCCTTAGAAGCATTTGACTGAGAGATATCCAGAGAGACATTCGATGTACTTCTCCTTTTCAATTTTGGGATTTCATATAAAGAAACGCCCGACTGTTTGGTAAAGAGAACGAACTTTTAGCGGTTTGTATGCTTAAGAAAGCTATTGTCTGGTTATTTATAAATTCATTAATAAATCAAAAATTTCAATTTGTTATGTGTGAAGTCAAATTGGCATAAGTGGTTAGTGTTATGTCGGTAACCTTATGGACATTTAAATTATTCATTCATTGACTCAACCTACAAATTACACATTTCATTAAAAATTAAATTACTTGGTAAGCTGTTGAGCTTTTTTAATATCATATAACTTTGGTGACTTTTTTTATTGGAAACTACTTTTAATTGCATTATTATTGGATGTATTTTCTCAAATTATAAATTAATTTTTTTTTTAGTTCCAGCATACACATAAGACTTAATTAGGCATGCAAAACTTTTTTCATCTAATTTTTTAAACCTGATTAATAATATCAAAAGTTACAACTGTAAATTGTACATTTAAGTAAGCCTATATATGTATTGACCTGATACAAATTAAGAAGCATAGGAGTGAACGTAATCGTTATATATATTTGAGCTATATTGGCGAAGTAAACAATAACCTTTTGCACTTTAACAGCAATTAAGAAAAATATTTCTTAGAGAATAATATCGTAGTTGCCAACACAGATGTATTACAAATTCTATTGAGAAATATTACAAATTTAAAAAAAACACTTTTTTTTGGCACCCGGATTATTTAATATATTGTCATTTTACAAAGTAGGGATGTTTTTACAAACTGCATTAACTGCTTGAACGTTTGGGGTGAAAGGCTTTATATAATATATGAATTTATAATTATTTTATTAATAATAACAGTATTGTTGACGATTAAAGCTGTAACAATTGCCGATTTTAACCGTCAACATGATTGATTGAACTCTAAGCCATTCACTAACCGTTGACTCAAACAATGAAGTGGAGTGCTGTGAAAATTCCTTAAGACTCTTTGAGCCTATTGATTCATCACTAATGGTGACGCACAGACTGCTTTGCTCTGTGGTCAATTTTTGATCAAAAGAATGCTGCTCCACCTGAACTATAACCTGGTTTTCAATCTTTTGGAATTGTTGTTTTGTTTCAAATTCTAAGCTCTGCTGCCTGTGCTCAATACTTTCTGACATTGTAGTTTTTTCATTTACCTTTTGCTCCTTTTCTTTTTCAGCCTTAGACTTATCCTTTTCTTTAATTTGGTCTTCCTTCTTCTTGGATCCTTTTTCCACTGTAATTTTACATGACGATTCGTCCTTTCCAACTTCATTGATCACAATGACCTTATAGTTAGAAGTGTGTTCCGTCTTTGCAGAACTGAATGTTAGTCGCGCGGTCGTTCCATCAAACGTGGTGGTTATATCCTTGGTTTCGCGTATTAAGGTGCTGCCCTTGTACCATTCAATTTTGCACTTGCGGTCTGACTGGGCGAGGCTGATCAAAAGCTCAAAGGTCTTCGATTCGGTGACCTTCTGATCGACGAGCTTCCGGGATATTTCCGGCTTGCTGGGCTTGCGTTCCTCCTCCGGAATGTCAACGAGATTTACGACTTGAGATACAGCCTCTCCCTTTTCGTTGCTGGCCACCAGCTTGTAAGCTCCCTTGTCGCTCTCCTCCACATCGTTGATCTCCAGCTTGACGGCGAACTCCCCGTCCTTAGTTTGCTCTACCAGGTAAACGTGTCTCTTGTTCTCAATTACAGTGTTTGTTTCCTTGTACCAGGTGCACTTGGGTTCGAACTTCGAAGCTACTGTGCACTCGATGACTACAGTTCGTTTTTTGATAATCTTAATAATTTTCGGTTTGTCTTTAATAACAGGAACAACTGTAGGAAAACAAAGTTTTATTAATCGTCATGGCAGACATAAGGAAGAAGATTTGCAAGGACAGTTTGGGACCTCAAAAAACGTCAAACTTTGGCTGCATAAACCTATCAAACAAAAACACCTCTTAACGAAGTACAAATGTACAAAACATACGAAACCAAACATACAAATTATCTGATATCAAATTTTGTGACGAAAACTGATTAAGTATTAGTCTAAGGGAATACACTTTTTAAACTGGAACATTTGGCCGTCCCTAACAGATCGAATTTTCTAAATTGGTATTAAGCCTTCAAGCGATTCCTTTCGATTTCCATTGCATCAGATTATGAATTCTGCGGCTATAGATTAGCAATCTGCTCCTCACAGTCTAGAAGAAGGAGTCGCCTCTACGTGTACCGACGTCCACAGAGATAGAAATGGCACTTTTGGGTTGGCAACATAATACTTACTCTCTATATTCAATGTAAGATTTGCGTTTAGCTCGCCCAGCGTGTTCTTAATGTTGCACTTGTAGAGGCCGGAGTCCTCTAGCTGCGGATCTAAGAGCTCCAGCTTGATGTAGTATTGATCTCCACGCTGTTCAATAAACGTCTTAATTTTGTTGCTTTCTTTTACAACTTCTCCGTTGCGGAACCAAATGACATCAGGTTTCGGATCTGCTTTGACCTTGCACTCCATTATTACCAACTTGCCATTGTTTTCGGATACAATGCGAGGCTTTTCAATAAACGTTGGTCCTTCACCCTCGGGCTCTGGCTCGGCTTCAATGTTAAGGTTAAGGTTGGCGTTTGATTCGCCATATTCGTTTTTGACATTACACCTGTAGGTCCCACCATCGGTTGCCCCAGGGTCCTATGGAAAATACATGGACTCGTTAGCCGTAGTCTGTTGCGAAATCATGCCAGATACTTTACCTTTATTTCCAAAGTCAGCTCATAGGTGTCCTCTGCAATGACCGTTGTGTTGATCTTGATCTTCTTACTCTTCTCGACCATGTCCTGGCCTCTGTACCAAGTCACTGTGGGCTCTGGCTTTGCCTTGCACTTGCACTTCATTGTAATCAATGTGCCAGATTCATTCGGTATTATCCTCGGTTTTTCAATAAAGGATGGCGCAAAACCGTTAGCGTCACTAGCACCTGTTGTTTTATAAAATAAACAAGGTTGTATTACGCAATTTCGGTAGTAATATGCAAAATAGAAAAAAAGGGGAAGCTAACTTTTAGTTTTTGGCTTGGGTCATCTATTGACTGTACCAAAGATGTGCACTTGACTCTTGTTTAAATCGGACTTGCTTTGAAATCTAAAAATACTTATTTTAAGCCATTAAAGTGACTCAAAAGCCAAACTATATAAGTAAATATAAATATATTTATCTGTATTAGTAAAATTGTATATTTATGTATGATAGAATAGCTAATATAAAAGCATTGTCTTATCTCAATTGTATATTTAATTAATATGAAAAAAGGGATTTCATTTAATACTAATAAAGGTATTAAAGCTTTATGCTCTCTATATTATGAAAATGTACAAAAAAAAACATTTATGAAAAATGTTTATTTAAAAGATGAAATTTTGTTAATAATAAAATGCATTTTGAAGAGGCCTGTATGTTATTGACTTGCGTTTAAAGCCCTGTTTACACTTTTTTAAGAGGTTTCAAACTTTTAGAGATTTCTTAGCACCCTGCCCCATATATTGCATTTTAGATTCAATTTTCGTCAAAAAGTATGCAAAGCGTTCCTACATACCTTAGGAAAAAGTGGGGCTTGGGCTAAGTATTTCTGTGGTATTTCCGATACCGATAATTATGTTATAATCTTGAATGAATTTTAATTGTTTAGAACTAACCTTTTTTGCTCGGAGTAAATTACTCGGTAAAACGCGGTAGACACTTTTGTGTTATTAATTTGTATGATACTTAATATATTTGTATACCCTTGCAGAAGGTATTATAATTTCAGTCAAAAGTTTGCAACGCAGTGAAGGAGAGTCGATCTAGCAATGTCCGTCTGGCTGTCCGTCCGTCCGTTTCTACGCAAACTAGTCCCTCAGTTTCCAAGTTATCTGCTTGAAACTTTCCCAGAAGTTGTCTTTCTACAGCGACTAAATCATATATTCCCATTGGAATAATCGGATAAATAATTTTAAAAAAAGTATAACTTTGTTGTTTTCAATTTTTTGTTTGTACTTTGGGATTTGGTAAAATTTAAATTCTATTTAAATTTAATTAAAATCAGACATCAAAATCATATAGCTCCCATAAAAAAATTAAAAAATAAAATTTTATTTTGCTGTTTTTCTATTTATCAAAATATTTCTTTGAGATATTGTAATTATTTACTATTATTTACTATGTTTAATTTATTATACCCGTTACTCGTAGAGTAAAAGGGTATACTGTATTCGTGCAAAAGTGTGTAACAGATAGAAGGAAGCGTTTCCGACCCTATAAAGTATATATAGTCTTGTTCAGGACCACTAGCCGAGTCGATCTATCCATGTCCGTCTGTCCGTCTGTCTGTCTGTCCGTATGAACGCTGAGATCTCGGAAACTATAAAAGCTATAAGATTGGCATTTTGCATGTAGATTTTAGGATTTCCTACGCAGCGCAAGTTTGTTTCAAAATGGTGCCACGCCCCCTCTGACGCACACAAGCCACAAGCTGTGGCCACAGTTTTGATGCTATTATGAAAATTTTAATTGATATGTATTTGTTTCGTCAATACCTATCGATTGGCCTAATAAAAGTTTGCCACGCCCACTCTAACGCTCAAAAACCCATTTAACGCTTAAGCCTGGCTAGCGCCTACATTTCCGTCTTTCATGGCCCGTAGCGCCATCTAACAGATGAATTTGGAACAGCTGGCCAAGGTGCTAATTCGACCAAACATACAAGGCATATTTATATTAAGTTGTTTAGCTGAGTAACGGGTATCTAATAGTCGAGGCACTCGACTATAGCGTTCTCTCTTGTTTACACTTTTTTTTGTCAAAATATCATTTAGCTGCCATACAAACGATGGCAAAATGCAGCGCAAAATCGACATAGCTTCATTGTTTTTAGTTATATAGGCATCGAAATGTAATCGTTTTGTAATAACTGCAAGGGTATATAAACTTCGGCTTGCCGAACCTTTGTACTATCCAAAGCTGTCACTTTTTTGATTTGTTGGTTAAAGACGAATCAAGAATAGATTGGAAATTAAATGCAACCTCTAGTCATTTACTAATCAATAAATGAGATGCGGTCTAATTTGAAATAGTTCAATAATTGTTTATCAATTTTACTTTAGAAATATCAAGGTTTTAGTGCATGCCCTTAGTTTTTAATTGCTATACATTGGCATTACAACGCTTAGTAAGGACCTTGTAAAAACTATAGATTTAGTGGACAAAAACTTGGTTTGAAATCATCCTGCCGGGGTTACCCCAGTCTTCTCTAATTAAAAACCTCCAAAGGAAACCAAATCTTTACATGCTTACTTGTGTATAAAATAAATAAAATCACGACATTAGAAAGAAAAATAAGAAGAGTACCTTGAAAGTTAAGCGCAATGTTTGCATTACTTTCGCCATACATATTAATTGCGTTGCAGCGATAGTTGCCGCCATCCTCTTTTGTTGGATTTTGGATTTCCAGAGTCAGAATGTAGCTGTCTTTAGTTATTGCCTTGCGGGTCATTTTTGTTCTTTGATTATCAAAGATTTCCTTATCTGAGCAATACCAGACAATGTCCGGGACCGGATGCGCTTCCAATACGCATTCCATGATGAGTAAGTCCTCCTCTTGGCGAATCGTTGGTTTTTTTGGAAAGCGGGGGGACTTTCCATCTGGAATTCTGTATTGAGTTGAAAGGAGTATAACTTTCGGTATTTTTGATTATCTCTAATTGCGTGTTGGTTGTCTTACTTTTTCGAGCCGCTTTCGAAATTTAGATTAATGGTTGCGACGCCAGAGCCGTGCTTGTTTTTCGCTTGCGCGCGATATTCGCCCTGGTCAGAGGAGACCACACTGCTAATCTCGAGGCACGCCATGTGATAAAGTTTTTGATCCATTGTCAGGGACATTCTGTAGCGTTTGGACTCGTGTAGTATAGTCTCGCCATGGGACCTTTGTGCACATGAAGAAAAGTATTTGAGTGAAACGTTTACAGTGAATAGAAGTTCGGTCGAGTGGGTAATCCGTCGGCCGTTGAATAAGTGTTTGCTTGTCGATTAACAAACACTGCTGTCAAACATATATCACTTGAGGGGCTCTCATGCTTCCAGCCCGAGTGCATATCGATCTCTTTTTTAATATGTTCTGTTTTATTTACTTTACTTATCGGACTCTCATGTAGTAAATTTACATGCTCATTATGATATGTTCGTACCATGTGACTGTTGGCGTGGGATCTCCGACGCATCTACATTCGAACGTCACATTGCCGCCATCTTCGCTTTGACGAATTACCGGACGTTCGGTAAAAGTCGGCTTAATGCCTTCTGCACTTTCCGGCACGGGGGCTTCGTCGCCTATAGAGTTGGAGTATCCATGTAGCACAGATTGCAATGACAAATAAAGACAGTTCCGGACACAGGACAGTGCGTAGAAATATATCAATACGTTGCGAAATGTTAACAAATTTTTTAGATTATGCTTAAGGGGGCGTACAAAATATATACATATGGAAAAGTTTTTTTAACGCTTTCGATTTTATGATCGAAAGTTTCAAACACCCAGTGTTCTATTTCGATTTGTGCGAATCCTTAAACCGTTACAATTTCATATTTAATCTTTTGTGGTTTGCGATTGCTAATAACTATCTGTATTAAGTACTATCATCTCAAAAATAACCAATATTTAAATAAAGATATTTGCGTTCTATCAAACAAGAAAACCAATTACAATCAATAAAGGAGTATATTATTGAGGTATCCCTTAAATATAAGATCTAAAAGTTTGAACCAAATGAAGCGTTATTGTTCTTACTTTATGAGTTATTTATGCTGTTAACTAGCAAAACGAAAAACGAATTACTGAATGTTAATGAAAATCAAATTCAATAATTTGGCATGCTCTACCTAGAACTTACTGTCGAAATTTAGGCTTATTGTTGCATTGCTTTCGCCCAATTCGTTCTTTGCATTCACTTTGTATTTGCCAGCATCCTCAACTGTGACATTTAGTATCTCGAGTGTTGCAAAATATGAATGGACGTCTTTGTCAACAGTAAGCTAAAAAATTTGAATATATTATTAATTGTTGAAAATAAGCAATACCGGAGGATCTTTAAGCGAAGGATTTTCCTGGTCCGACCTACAAAATACACTTTACATAATGGGAGGTTAAATATAAACGACGCTAAATCCATATTAAACCTAATTTTTTGACCACAGAAAAAGTAGAATTCTTAACACAATTTTTTCTAATTGCAAGAGAACAATATTTTCAAGCATATAAAATTTAAATGAAAAACGTTTAAAAGTTTGTAATATACTAAAATAAATAAAAAAAAAAAAATTTTTTTTTAAATATATTAAAATTTGTTTTTAGTAGACATTTTTTTCAATTCTGCTATCGTCATGGTTTTCATGCCTGCCGTTTTTCATAAAAATATATACCTTATGTCGTGCCGATTCCTTAACAGCAGCTCCGTTGTGAAACCAAATAATAGTGGGTATTGGATCAGCGTTAACGCGGCACTCAAATAATAATCGTTTTCCATCTTCTTCCTGTCGTATTGCGGGTTTTTTTCGCGAATGTCGGCGCGAAACCGTCGATTTGTCTGCAACATATGTAAATATTATGTTGCGATCCTTCATTCTTTATGAAAATTTTATAAAACATAACGATACAACGGTAAGCTTGGTTCAACTTAATGCAAATGGTCTTAAAAAGCTAGTAAGTTGTATACCATTATGTTATATTTAGAGGCACAAATATTTTCAAAATCATAACGGAACACCTGAGTGACAAACCTATGTTTGACAAAAACAAAATTGGATATTCCCTGACAGTTTTTGGTACTCTATCAAATATATATATATATACACAGTCATACATACAAGTTATTTACATATAAACGTTTAATATTTTGTTTCACATTTTGGGGCTGGGGACGCATTGATTCTTAGCAAAATCTTACGTATGGACAAACATTTAATTATATTATAGATAGAGAAGTACCACATAGCTTTTGTTTCAGACGGGCTGGACTTTTGTATGTCATACCCGTTTTTTTTGGGTAGTGGGGCTGAAAATTGGCCACACAGACACACACTAGCATAAAGCTAACAAATTGAGAAATTCTCAGAAAAGGAGCTTTTGGTTTAATAGGCTTATATCGAAAATTCTACGAGCGTCCATATACATGTATGTAAATAAATTTGGTCTAAATTGTTTTGGTTTTTAAAGAAGTTTTATTGTATGTATTATATCTGGACACATTGAACACCAGTAAATGTAATTAAGCTTTACTTACCCTTCGTTTTCAAGAAGTGAAAACTTACCCTCTGTTTGAATTTAAAACCCCCATTAGGAAATAGTAGTATAGAAAGAAAAAGTAAAGCAGTTGTAAAGTTAAAAGCAGCGTGTTCGGGCAACATGCAATTATACCTAAATATTAATACCTTATAGTGTCAATTTTAGGCATTCAAAATTAATTATTGAAAAGATTAATTTAAAAATAATGTAATTGTATTTCTTCAGGTGCTTATCTGTTTAAAGACAACACTGAATCAGGTAAATCATCAAAAGTGGCTTACTTTTCTTTTGGTTCGTCAGCAGCTAAGAATTTTATACATCGGTAAAGTAAAAATAGGTAAATGTATTATAAAAATGTTGTACTCGTAAAATTTATAAAATAAATAATTGTTGACCAAAGGCACTAGTTTTTAAAATGTTTTCGAATTAAATTATTTCTTAAGCTCTTAATAAGTTCAAAATAATATTTCAAACATGTAAGAAGAAATGGAGCCTGCTTTGGCACGCCAAAGGTAATTTATCCAAGGTGTATTAGAAAATAAATCTATTTTGTCAGATTGTTTATTTGCCAGCTTTGGGTGTCCAAATTCCATTGGAAGCTGAAAATCATTTTGCATATTGGCGGACATGTTTTTATTAAGCGCCTTGTGATTCTGACAAATATCTAAATTACACGGTGCCACATATTTAGTGTTCTGAAGTGTAGCTGAGAATTTGAAGTTAGATTCTGAAAATGGCTCATCGATACTAATTAAAATCCACTTACTACATTTCTATAACATCTAATGGCGAGCTAAGCCAGAGATGAGTATTTTACACTCAGAAACCTAAGTCAAAACTACTGTTACATTTTCCCTGGTGCACTATGTTGCCATCCCCGTTGGCAAAGCTATTTTAAGGCCGCTCCATAACAAGTTTTAAACCATTTATGGGCAATTATTTATTATTACATTGGAGTAGATCAGTCTGAATAATTGTTCTCGGAAGAATTGTTAATCTATTTAGGTAGCAGCGAAGAGGAATTCTAAAAGTTCAACTTACGTGTGAAATTTAAATTAATAGACGCAGAGACTTCGCCCGACTTGTTCTTGGCTTTGACTTTGTAAAGTCCGGCATCCGTTTCAACTACATCGTCAAGCTCTAATACTACCGTATATTTATTATCTCCAACGGGTTGAATTTTGAATTTGGTTCGGCCATCTTCTACAAGTTTATTGTCACTTCGAAACCACTCAATGTCTGGTTTTGGGGACGACAACAACTGGCACTCAAATATCAGTCGATTGCCATCATCCTCCTGATGCAGTTGTGGCTTTTTAACAAAGCTGGGAGCGAAATCTTCAGCCACCCCCATGCTGAGGGTTTTTCTTCGTCTTCAACGGCTGTGGCTCTATCGCTCTAAAACATTAAAAAAAATTAAATAATTTTATGAAAGCGAAATACGTTGCTTATAATTTAATTTAATAGGTATTCATTCCTTCCGTTAAATGTTTGTTATACTCGAAAGTACTTAAACTTATATTTTTATACTCTTGCAGAGGGTATTATAATTTGTTTGTAAAGTTAGGAACTTGGGATTTTCTATGGGTTTTATTTTTGACCATTTAATCCGACCTACCAAATTTTATAAGGATCGTCCGACTATATCCTATAGCTGCCATATAACTGAACGATTGGAAATGCCATAACTTACAGAATATTCTGCAAGGGTATATCAACTTCGGCTTCGCCCGAAGCTAGCTTTCCTTTCTTGTTTTAAATTAAAGGTTATTTTAGAAATAACAAGAAAGGAAGCAAACAGTTATTACAAAACGACTACATTATATTTCGATGCCTATATTTCTAAAAAGATCGTAACATTGGGGAGTTTCTGATGCTCTGCTTCCATCCCCGTAGATAGCTGATGAGTCTGAGGTGACGTGCAGATAAAACTAGCTAGTCCTATCATAGTCGGGTTCACTCCCCAGGGAGTGTAAGTGTGATGAAAGTTAAGTGGAATAAATCGTTGTGTTATAGAAAAAATTAAAATATAGCCAACGTATGACCTGGAGTAATTCAATAACACTACAAAAAGAATGAAGCTATGTCGATTTTGCGCTGTTTTTTGCCATTTGCCATCGTTTTTGTGGAAGCTATATGATTCGTTGTCCGATTTTGACAAAACTAAAAGCGTAATTTTGATATAGTAAATAATTACTATATCTCAAAGGAATATTTTGATAAAAGGAAAAACAGCAACTAAAAATTAATTTTTTTTTTAATTTTTAATATAGATGTCCGATTTTAATTTAATTAAAACCGTAATTCTATAGTATTTAAATATTACCAAATCAAAAGAACAAACAAAATATTAAAAACAACAACATAACAAAGTTATACTTCTTAAAATTTTATTTTCCGATTGTTCCCATGATATAGTCGCCGATCACTTTTTGATCTGACAACTAGAAAGATTCCGCTCGTGAACTAGTTTCTTGATCTGAGTATTAGTATTTAATCTATGAATACCAGGCTTTAGGGTTGGGTATTCTGCATTTGTCAAAGATTGTAATGACTCGAGACAAATAACCAGAAAATTATACTTACAAAAACCATACGTATACTCGATTGGTTGCTAATTGCTCGACACCGTGCTGTTATACCCTTACAGAGGGTATTATAATTTCAGTTAAAAGTTTGCAACGCAGTGAAGGAGACATATCCGACCATATAAAGTATATATATTTTTGATCAGCATCACCAGGAGAGTCGATCTAGCCATGTCCGTCTATCCGTCCGTCTGTCCGTTGCTACGTAAACTAGTCTCTCAGTTTTTAAGCTATCTGCTTGGAACTTTCCCAAAAGTTGCTTTTCTATTGCAGGTAGTATATAATTCGGAACGAGCCGGATCGGGCGACTATATCATATAGCTCCCATAGGAACAATCGGAAAAAAATTTTAACAAGAAAGGAAAGCTAACTTCGGACGTAGCCGAAGTTGATATACCCTTGCAGAATATTCTGTAAATTATATTCTTCAAAATTATTCATATGATGTATTCTTAATACTCATAAAAAGTCCCAACTTCCTAACTTTAAAAACACCAAAGTTATGGCATTTCCAATCGTTCAGTTATATGGCGGCTATAGGATATAGTCGTCCGATCCTTATGAAATTTGGTAGGTCGGATTGATTGGCCAAAAATAAAACCCATAGAAAATCCCAACTTCCTAACTTTACAAACACCAAAGTTATGGCATTTCCGATCAATCAGTTATATGGCGGCTATAGGATATAGTCGTCCGATCCTTATGAAATTTGGTAGGTCGGATTAATTGGCCAAAAATAAAACTCATAGAAAATCCCAACTTCCTAACTTTAAAAACACCAACGTTATGGCTTTTCCGATCGTTCAGTTATATGGCAGCTATATGATATAGTCGACCGATTCTTATGAAATTTGGTAGGTCGGATTAATTAGCCAAAAATAAAACTCATAGAAAATCCCAACTTCCTAACTTAAAAACCACCAACGTTATGGCTTTTCCGATCGTTCAGTTATATGGCAGCTATATGATATAGTCGCCCGATCCGGCTCGTTCCGACTTATATACTACCTGCAATAGAAAGACAACTTTTGGGAAAGTTTCAAGCAGATAGCTTTAAAACTGAGGGACTAGTTTGCGTAGAAACGGACGGACAGACGGACAGACGGACGGACAGACGGACATGGCTAGATCGACTCTCCTGGTGATGCTGATCAAGAATATATATACTTTATAGGGTCGGAAATGTCTCCTTCACTGCGTTGCAAACTTTTGACTGAAATTATAATACCCTCTGCAAGGGTATAAAAAGTATTACTTGTGGTTTTTAATTTTTTTTTGTTCTTTGGGATTTGGTTATATTTAAACACTATAGAAATACGGGCTTAATTAAATTAAAATCTGACATCTATATAATACAGCTCCCATAGAAGAATAGAAAAATTAAAAGAAATAAAAAAATTTTATTTTGCTTAATTATTTACTATATCAGAAACTTTTAGTTTTGTCGAAATCGGACAACAATATCATATAGCTGCCTTAGAAACCATAGCAAAATGCAGGGTGAAATCAACAAAGCTTCATTGTTTTTAGTAATATAGGCATAGAAATCGAAATGTAGTCGTTTTTAATAACTGCAAGGGTATATTAACTTCGGCTTGCCGAAGTTTGCTTCCTTTCTTGTTAATGTATCCCTTTATCCTGTAGCAAAACGGAGGATTGAGTTCAAAAGCCTGTAAACTTTAAAATAAAACAACTAATTTAATTTTTGCTATTCTAAGCATTATTTTTTATTAATATTCGGTGTCGCACATTGATTGTCATGGGTGAAGTCTGGAAAAGCATGTAAATAAATAGGATTTATTGAATGATAAAAAAACGCAAAGCCTTCATATATGTTTGAAACTATTTTTTAAGAAGTAAGTTCTTCTAGGCCCTTATGTCAAACCCAGCAATTTTAAGTTGCGATATTAAGAGAAATATCGCAGGCCGCGAAGAATTTTCTTTACGTAAATTCTTAAGAAATTCTGAATTCTTTCCCGATTTTTTAGGTATAGACTAGATAATTTACAAAGTAAGTTTACTTGGTTTAACACCTGGATACTTCGAGTTAAATCGTTGGTAGTGTTGTTAGTGATATATTTATGCATTTAATATTCCTCCTCATGTATTTCAGTTTAATTTAGATGTGTTCGGCTTATTTGCATAACATTCAAGGTATATTATAAAAATTAATTTCTCAAGAGTGTAACTAAAAACTTTAGCCGAATCGCAATGAAACGGAATGACACACATGTATTTATGTATTTTAAGTTGCACACGTCCCACCACGTTTTTGGAAAACGGAAATTCGATCGCCTTTCCCTCATTGAGCATAAATGTTGTTAATGGAAAACTTTTTACTGAATAAACGAAAATTCATGTATTGCATGTTTATTTTTAGTCGTTCGCAGTCACCGGCTGTGAAATAAACCTGTACATACAAATACAGATTCTTTATTTATTCAAATTTAGATACATGGCTATATATAAATATGTAGATTTATACAAAACGAAAAGCTATGAGAGATGCAGGAAGAGATCTGTTTTAAATTGTTTTATGTTTATACTTTGCAATGCACACAATTCACAAAATGCACACAATCTAAATTAATTTCTATAAAATCACGTTTAAAAAATTTATTTTAACCACAAAGAGCAAAATGAACAACAGTATTTAAACGAACACATTCACTATATACTTTTTCTTATTTTTCATCACAGTTTTTGAAATTTTTCATAGTCTATTTTTATAAACAACAACGTGTTACACAACGCCATGAATAGATCCAAGACTTCTATATATATGAGACGCATTCACTTTCTGTACGCATGTGTTGAAATCATAAACTCACTTATCCTTCCTTTTGTTGATTTAAGGGATAACAAGGAATAATTAGTTCTTATCTGTTTTAATTTTGGTTGCACTTCACTTGAAAAAGAAATTTAAGTTTCTGACACAGCAGTGACCAAATACACATAAGTTGAAAAATTTAAAACCGTTTATCCGCATCTGTATCCATTCGAGGTGCATATGTATATGCATATAAATGAGCAATCGCCCTTAAAATAACTATGTGTTTTCCCGACGCGAATATAAATAACTATATAGAATAGAAACAAACTTTATTACAATTGTTAACTTTATGAAAAAATTGATTATACTTCATAGGTTGTATCACAAATGCATTAGTTATCTATTTATTTTACACATGTCTCATAGATAGACTACTTAAGACCCCTGGTCGAGGTTGGTATTGGTACGTACAACTAGACTACAGGTAACACAGAACAAGCGCAGCACGAAATAATATTTTCTGCGAAAACGAAGCGAACTCCACGAGCTTTTGTCTATTACTGGCAGGTCCGAGGAAACAGCACTCTTGATCAGCAAGACGTCTGCGCTGCTACAAAAAGCCAACTGGCAGTGGCTCGCACTGCGCAGGCGTTATTTGTTTTGAACAACAACAAAGATCATCTATAAGTCCATATACCTCCAAGCGTATGTACATATATACCCACTCCTAGGGAGATCGTGCGGGCATTTTTGTCGTATGATTGATTCCTGTACGATCTATTCCAAGATGCCCATTGCAAAAGTAAAATATTTATTTTTACGATAATATTTATTTCTTGTACGAAGATCATTTTTTTATATGTAGCTTTCGCATTATTGTAAAAATAAATTTGTTGCCCAAATATTGGAAGCTGGACCAGTTTCTCGGAAAATAATTGTATTTTTACTTGGTTTTCCAACAAATATTGCAAAAAAATTGTAGATCTTAAAGCCTAGTAATCAGATCGACGAAATCTGTTCGTCAGCTATGAGAGAGAGCGAGCTGGCGAACACTTTTCATCAGGCCCTTTTTTCACCACGATACTCAGATCGTCAGAAAAAAACAGAAAATTGCAAAGCGTTGCCAGTCTGCTGAAATTAACTTTGGGTGAACGTTCGTCAGGCCCTAGCGAAAAGATTAAAATATTTAATCTTTTGGGGTGTCTATTCTTAGAGCGCAGTGTTTCTTAGGTGAAAAATGGACGGAAAAACACAACAAAAACACATAAAAATCTCCTGCAAGAAATAAGGGCAGCCATGAGCAGCTAAATTACCAAATAATTAAAACAAGAACAACTATTAAGACTAGTACTCAGATCGACAAACGAGCATGCTAGCGTAAAAACTTTAATATTTCCAGTGTGACCAAAATTTCGAGAGTTCATCAGTATTAAGCGTGCTACGGTCGTACTGTCAGTCAGCTGGGTTTGTTGACAAGCAGTTCAATTCAAATATCGTATTTGCGGGAAAGAGCCTTTAAAAAATATTATCGAATACCTTAGCAAGCCAAGTCTCTAATAATTATTTGCTAATTTAAAGTTCATAGCTGCACTTTTATTCTGTTTTTTCGTACATTTTTGACCTATAAAACATTTTGTTCTGACAAGAGGCGCCCTGGAGAGTATAAATGTTATTTTATCCTCACATGTAAACTCCTGCACTCGACTTTTGCGAGTTTTTTGAGTTTTTCCTTCCATTTCTTATAATGTTTAGTGAGAAGCGCATAAATTAAATTTTTTTTAATCTTTTCGCTAGGGATCACCCAAAGTTAATTTCCGCAGACTTGCAACGCTATGCAATTTTCTGGTATATTTTTCGTCGATCTGAGGACCAAGGTAAACAAAATGTTGACGAAAAGTGAATGCAAGCTGTTTGCCTCTCGCTCTCTCTCATGACTGGCGTACAATTTTCGTCGATCGGAGTACTAGGCTTAAATTACAAAAAAACAAGAAAGGAAAACTAACTACGGGCGGAGCCGAAGTTGATATACCCTTGCAGAATATTATGTACATTATATTCTCAAAAATTATTCATATGATGCATTCTTAATACTCATAAAAAATCCCAACCTCCTAACTTTAAAAACACCAAAGTTATGGCATTTCCAATCGTTCAGTTATATGGCAGCTATAGGATATAGTCGGACGATCCTTATGAAATTTGATGGGTTAGATTGATTGCCCAAAAATAAAACCCATAGAAAATCCCAACTTCCTAACATAACAAACACCAAAGTTATGGCATTTCGGATAAATCAGTTATATGGCAGCTATAGGATATAGTCGACCGATACTTATGAAATTGTATAGGTCGGATTGACTAATCAAATATAAAACCCATAGAAAATCCCAGCTTCCTAACTTTACAAACATCAAAGTTATGGCATTTTCGATCAATCAGTTATATGGCAGCTATAGGATATAGTCGGCCGATCCCGGCCGTTCCGACATATATACTGCGTGCAAAGGAAAGAAGGGTGTGTGCAAAGTTTCAGTTCGATATGTTTAAAACTGAGAGACTAGTTTGCGTAGAAACAGACAGACGGACAGACAGACGGACAGACGGACATGGCTATATCAACTCAGGAGGCGATCCTGATCAAGAATATATACTTTATAGGGTCGGAGATGTCTCCTTCACTGCGTTGCACACTTTTGACCAAAATTATAATACCCTCTGCAAGGGTATAACAACTGTTAAATTGAAATTGTATTGTTTTTAATTTCTTTGCACAGCGGCAGACTTGTCTTGCGAAGGTAGTTGATAATATCTTTTAAAGGCTCTTTCCCGCAAATACGATATTTGAATTGTAACTGCTTGTCAACAAACCCAGCTGATTGACAGTACGACCGTAGCACGCTTAATTCTAATGAACTCTCGAAAACGCAGTCACACTAGAAAGATTAAAGTATTTACGCAAACTCCTTTGTCGATCTGAGTACTAGGCTTTAAACTGCTTGTTAACGAGCCCAGGTGATTGACAGTACGAACGCAGCACGCACAATACTGCTGAACTCTTAAACAAGAAAGGAAAGCTAACTTCGGGCGGAGCCGAAGTTGATATACCCTTGCAAAATACTCTGTAAATTATATTCTTCAAAATTATTCATATGATGCATTCTTAATACCCATAAAAAATCCCAACTTCCTAACTTTAAAAACACCAAAGTTATGGCATTTCCAATCGTTCAGTTATATGGCAGCTATAGAATATAGTCCGCCGATCCTTATGAAATTTGGTAGGTCGGATTGATTGGCCAAATATAAAACCCATAGGAAATCCCAGCTTCCTAACTTTACAAACCCCAAAGTTATGGCATTTCCGATCAATCAGTTATATGGCAGCTAAAGAATATAGTCGGCCGATCCTTATGAAATTTAATAGGTCGGATTGATTGGCCAAATATAAAACCCATAGGAAATCCCAACTTTCTACCTTTACAAACACCAAAGTTATGGCATTTCCGATCAATCAGTTATATGGCAGCTATATACTGCGTGCAAAGGAAATAAGGGTGTGTGCAAAGATTCAATTCGATATCTTTAAAACTGAGAGACTAGTTCGCGTAGAAACAGACACACGGACAGACAGACGGACAGACAGACGGACAGACGGACTTGGCTATATCAACTCAGGAGGTGATCCTGATCAAGAATATATATACTTTATATGGTCGGAGATGTCTCCTTCACTGCGTTGCACACTTTTGACCAAAATTAGAATACCCTCTGCAAGGGTATAAAAAGCTTTCACTCTGTGACCAACTTCCAGCTATAGGATATAGTCGGCCGATCCTTTGGTGTTTTTAATGTTAGGAAGTTGTGATTTTTTATGCGTATTAAAAATGCATCATATGAATAATTTTTTTTTTATTAAAAATATTATATGAATAATTTTGGAAAAAAAATGTACAGAATATTCTGCAAGGGTATATCAACTTCGGCTCCGCCCGAAGTTAGCTTTCCTTTCTTGTTATACCCTTGCAGAAGGTATTATAATTTTGGTCAAAAGTGTGCAACGCAGTGAAGGAGACATCTCCGACCCTATAAACTATATATATTCTTGATCAGGATCACCTCCTGAGTTGATATAAGCATGTCCGTCTGTCCGTCCGTCTGTCCGTCTGTCCGTCCGTCTGTCCGTCTGTCTGTCCGTCTGTCTGTCCGTCTGTCTGTTTCTACGGGAACTAGTCTCTCAGTTTGAAAGATATCGAATTGAAACTTTTCACACACCCTTCTTTTCTTTGCACGCAGTATATAAGTCGGAACGGCCGGGATCGGACGACTATATCATATAGCTGCCATATAACTGAACTATCGGAAATGCCATAACTTTGGTGTTTGTAAAGTTAGGAAGTTAGAATTTTCTATGGGTTTTTATATTTGGCCAATTAATCCGACCTACCAAATTTCATAAAGATCGGTCGACTATATTCTATAGCTGCCATATAACTGAACGATTGGAAATGCCATAATTAGCGTGATTTTAAAGTTAGGAATTTGGGATTTTTTAAAAGTATTAAGAATGCATCATATGAATAATTTTGGAGAATATAATTTACAGAATATTCTGCAAGGGTATATAAACTTCGGCTCCGCCCGAAGTTAGCTTTCCTTTCCTGTTTAATATCAGATTTTCTGGATGTAAATATATTTGACTTCTTCAATCGGCGATGTAAATTATTTATTGTTTTATTGTTGTTTTTAATTTCCATATTTATTTTGCTAAGGATACCCCCCAAGTCACGTTTAGTACGAATTATATTAAAGTAGCTATAAGCCCTCTGCCAATATCTTGATTGAGTCAAATCTGTTATAATCTCTATTCATAAACCATATTTCGAAGTGGTTGTTTTGTGTACGTTAACAACTTGTAAGAAGAGTTTTTGGAATACAATTCGCTCAGTCATTTTCACCCCTATTAAAAAATACACATTGAAACCAAAAAAAAATGTTTAATACTCAACAAGTAATATGCAAAATTTTAAATCTAATGCTCTTAGGATTAAATGATTAATTTATTGCTATTGTTTTGTTAAAAGAATGGGTTAAATTGATTGGCAAAATCTTTCTTAATTTGGTTTTCTGGTACCAAAACTCCGAATTGCAAGCTTTAATTTTATTACAAATCCAATATATACAAGTGAGTTAGTGATTCTCGCCTAAAAGTATGCCTTTATATAACAAACTGTTATATTTAGCAATATCGAAAACGCCAACTATGAGTCATTAAATTTTATAAAAATTTAAATTATACACAAAGTTTTAAAGTTGTTTAAAAATATAAACTAACAAATTTGATTCTATACGAAATATTTATAAATGAAAGGGAACAAATATAATAGTAAGAGGGATTTAGATATATATGTTTGAATTGTTTATTGATTGCGAAGCTTTTATAAATATGTACCATCCTGAGTTATCGACTTCATTATTTTAAAATATATGCTTATATTATATTACTAAAAACAATGAAGCAATGTCCCTTTTGCGATGCATTTTGGCATCGTTTCTAGGGCAGCTATATGATTTTGTTGTCCGATTTGGACAAAACTAAAAGCAAAATTCTGATAAAGCAAATTATTACTAAATTTCAAAGGAATATATTGATAAATAGATAAACACCAAAATAAAACAAGAAAGGAAAGCTAACTTCGGTCGGAGACGAAGTTGATATACCCTGGTTGATATTTTGTAAATTAAATTCTCCAAAATTATTCATATGATGCATTCTAAATACTCATAAAAAATCCCAACTTCCTAACTTTAAAAACACCAAAGTTATGGCATTCCAATCGTTCAGATATATGGCAGCTATAGGATATAGTCAGCCTATCCTTATGAAATTTGGTAGGTCGGATTGATTGGCCAAAAATAAATCCTATAGAAAATCCAAACTTCCTAACTTTACAAACACCAAAGTTATGGCATTTCCGATCAATCAGTTATATATCGGCCGACTATATCCTATAGCTGCCATATAACTGATTGATCGGAAATGCCATAACTTTGGTGTTTGTAAAGTTAGAAAGTTGGGATTTTCTATGAGTATTAAGAATGCATCATATGAATAATTTTGGAGAATATAATTTACAGAGTAGTCTGCAAGGGTATATCAACTTCGGCTCCGCCCGAAGTTAGCTTTCCTTTCTTGTTATACCCTTGCAGAGGGTATTATAATTTTGGTCAAAAGTGTGCAACGCAGTGAAGGAGACATCTCCGACCCTATAAAGTATATATATTCTTGATCAGGATCACCTCCTGAGTTGATATAGCCATGTCCGTCTGTCCGTCTGTCCGTCTGTCCGTCTGTCTGTCTGTCTGTCCGTCTGTCCGTCTGTCTGTTTCTACGCAAACTAGTCTCTCAGTTTTAAAGATATCGAACTGAAACTTTGCACACACCCTTCTTTCCTTTGCACGCAGTATATATGTCGGAATGGCCGGGATCGGCCGACTATATCCTATAGGTGCCATATAACTGATTGATCGGAAATGCCATAACTTTGGTGTTTGTAAAGTTAGGAAGTTGGGATTTTCTATGGGTTTTATATTTGGCCAATCAATCCGACCTACCAAATTTCATAAGGATCGGCCGACTATATCCTATAGCCGCCATATAACTGATTGATCGGAAATGCCATAACTTTGGTTTTTGTTAAGTTAGGAAGTTGGGATTTTCTATGGGTTTTATTTTTAGCCAATCAATTCGACCCATCAAATTTCATAAGGATCGGCCGACTATATCCTATAGCTGCCATATAACTGAACGATTGGAAATGCCATAACTTTGATGTTTTTAAAGTTAGGAAGTTGGGATTTTTTATGAGTACTAAGAATGCATCATATGAATAATTTTGGAGAATATAATTTACAGAGTATTCTGCAAGGGTATATCAACTTCGGCTCCGCCCGAAGTTAGCTTTCCTTTCTTGTTTTTTTTTTGTTTTATTTTCTTATTTACGCTTTATAATATTGATGACCGATTTTATTTTAATTAAAACCGTAATTCCATAGTATTTAAATATTACCAAATCCTAAAAAACAAAAAAAAAAATTAAAAACGAAAACGATCCGACTTGTTCCGAGTTATATACTACCTGCAATATAAAGACAACTTTTGGGAAAGTATCAAGCTGATAGCTTTAAAACTGAGGGAGCAGTTTGCGTATAAACGGACGGACGGACAGACGGACATGGCTAGATCGACTCTCATGGTGATGCTGATCAAGAATATATATACTTTATATGGTCGGAAATGTCTCCTTCACTTCGTTGCAAACTTTTGACTGAAATTATAATACCCTCTGCACTTATGCACTTTGATGAGCACAAACAAGTGTCCCTTACGAAACCAAACCGTGCTTGTTACGAGCAGAGCATTTTTGCCCCATGGGGCGTAAAAATGAGATCGTGAGAGGTTTAAAAAGGACAATATACAAAACAAATTAATAATTATAGTTCCGTGGTAAGTAAGATACAATTTACGTTTTTAAGGTTGACAAAGAGTCGGCAGTAAAAATAATATGGTGACTATATGACTAGTCAATACTCCAAAAGGTTCATGCATAATTAGATCTACAATGATTTAAAGTAAGAGTAAAAGTATTAATAATACTAACCAGGAATTATTGAATTATATTATATTATACTCGGAATTCTCCACATCCCCGTGCATAGGTCATCAACAAGCATGAATCTAGTGAACGCATAACCACCCATCGCATAAGTGGCATATAGTGTGTTGACCCAAAAAAAATGTCATTTCATAACGCTTTTTGAATCCAAAAAAAGATTGTAATCCGCTCTGTATTAACCACTGAGATTTATTGGAATTTGAGTGTAGTAGGAAAACTCATTTAAAAGTAGGATTTCAATGCATTTTAAGAGGTATTAATGGCCTTAGCAATGTAAGCGCATTAATAATGTTCGGACCAGTTAAAGCCAGCTATAGAAGCATTAAAGCGTTGATATTTTAAAGTATTTGCCTTTCGAAAATAGTAGATTCGTTTAATAGACTTTTCCGATTTTATATTCAACTCCGTTTCTGCATCAACAGACAGTTATTAATCAGGCTTAACCACGTTTCTGGTCACACAATAATGTTGGATGAAAAGGAAAAACTATCCGAGTTCGAATTAGTCGTCTTACTAAAAGAGCCTCTTGTATTCTGATAGGAAAGAAGAAAGAGAGAGGGTAGGTTTTTGGGGCAGTCAAGCAATTGTAGTGCGATGAACTATCCTTTTTTCTTAGCTTTGTACTCTTTTACAAATATATCCTCGGGCCAGAATCTGGCAAAAATGCAAAATGCGCTCAAGTAATACAAGTCTAAAATGAATTTACTTTCCAAGCACCATATCGCGACCAGCACCTTCGAGTCCCGAATAAATAGTTGCCCTCGATCTTAGAACGATTTAAGTGGCGGCGGCAGCAGGTTGCACGGCGCTAGTCACCGCTGCCCACCCACAGCGAGTTTTTTTCGCTTGGGGGAATTGGTCTCATATGTGCAGTAATGCGGATTAATTCAAAAAAACTGATTTCTCGGAACTGCCTAAAATGCAGTGACGAAGTTACCGATGCCCTCAGAGAAAGCGGTTTTTCTGCAAAGAACGTTAGTAACATCATTAACAGGAACAAAAAGCCGCAACCACTCTTCAAGGTAGAGCTACAGTCAGACAGCAGAGTCTTGAAGAAAAATGAAGTGCATCCCATTTATAACCTGCAAATTTTTGGCTGTAGTTATAATACCCTCTGCTAGGGTAAAAAAATCTTAACGCTCAAAAACATAAAAAGAGGGAGAAGGGGAGGTCTTCAGAGCGGGAGCGTAAGACCGATTAACTTCGATAAAAGTCGCCTCGATACGAGCAAGAGAGAGGACAAAAGAGAGAGCGAAAGAGCTAGCGGAGAGCGAGAGCTTTAACCCGATTAGGTTCGATATTAGGCACCTCTAAACGAAAAAGTGGGAACATCTAAAACTCCCTGCTCCCCTCCCTTAACCACAACACCTGCGAACGTAGGTTAAGGTTGCTTGAAGATGAACGCATTCTTTAACTGAGGCAAAAACTGCTACAGGGACTGCCCCTATGGACCAGCTTTGTTAAAGCGTTCCGGAGATTTTATTTACATTGTATAAGTGATTCGAGAGGCCTGAAATAATCATTGGCCTGTTGCTGAAGCAAATAAAACAAAACAAATAAAACCATTAGTCGTACACAGCTTGTAAAAGCCCGATCTTCCTGCCATACGGCACCGGAAGGAAAATACAAAACTAGTAGAAGGACGGTTTAAGACCAGTTTGCTGTGGAAGTATAAGGATACTGATCTACCCCATAGCGTATTCACAGCCCTCAAGCACTTAAGCTGCCCCAATCAGAAGCTGTAGCGGCAACTGAATCTAGCCGATGACATGCGTCCACAACTTGGAAAGTAAAGACACCGTTTTGGTATCTGTCAATATTCCCAGTGGAAATATTCCACAAGCCTGGAAAGCTCCGCATGTTTTAGAGTCTTACGCAGGATCCGAGGAAAAAGGGGTAGTAATTTGTGGGGACATTGCGGAAATTTTCCACTGCCAACTTCCAATGCCATGCTGCTTCCCAAGCTGTGGGTAGTTCCTCAGGCACAACGCGAGAAGAACTATCAGAGGACCGTGAAATGCAATTTGGAGAATCACTACGTAGACATGTTGGACGGTGCTGACACAAACGAAAAAGCAATCTGGCCAGGACTCACTATATTTACTTGCAAGCAAATGCCAACTTGCTGGTAAAACTGGTTAATGCTGAGCAGGAGAATGGCTTCAAGGGAAGCGTTTCTCGCTAAGCGACAGTTTCTAAGCATTATGATGTCAATATACGACCCGCTGAAACGCATCTCGTTCTAAGTGGTGTACCCTGTGATCCTGATATACACTGCTGACTGATTGGCTGCAATACAAAGTTATTCAGCTGATGGGAGCCACTCTTGGAGCTTACTCACAACTCAGCAAATGTTGCTAAGCTGACTGCATTCGATTAAGCGAAATTCTCGAGGTCACCAATATGGAGGACTTGGGTTTCGTCATTCCCAAATATGCTCAGTTAAAATCACAATTCATTGGAGTATACGCAGGCAATTAAATTGTGGGTCGCGTTTTTCCTTTTGATTACATCAAGATTATTACAAACTACGTAAGCTTGAGTGTTCTTAGAGGGGTATGGTTAATTCGGCCAAAAAAGGCAAATTTTCATGAATTTTTTCACGGTTAATGTCAGATCAATTATTTTATTAGCATATCAAAGTTTTAAACTATGTTTTCTCAAATTTTCATCGAAAAAATAAATAAATGAGCCATTCGCAGGGCGCCTCCAAGAAAAAAGGTTTTGCGGTGAACATAATAACTCGTTACTGGATCATGAGAAAAAACAAAAACAATTGTTTATTAGTTAAAGAGTTTTTTTCAATTTTCAAAATTCGATATATATGTTATTATAAAATGAAAAATAATCAGTAAAAAAACACTCGACGTCAGTGCCTGCGGATTTAGGTGCAGAAATAATGTGCAACATTTCAAAACGATTCGTCCAGTAGATTTTGCAGGATCATGTTCACCGACTTTGATTTGCCAACTTTTCAGGAGAAGGTTTTAACCGAATACAAAACGAGCTAACTTACCTACGTTGAACTGTCCATAATTTTGGAAGTTTTACTCTAAATTCTAAAATTATAACGTAATATTCTTCAAATGATGTGCATTCAGAAAAAAAAATATAAAAAATAACAACAAAATGTTAATAATGTTTTAAAGGGGAATCTTGAAATAAATTAAAACTATTTCAGCTTTTTTTTAATTTATAATTTAATTTTTTTTTACCTTGCAGAAGGTATTATAATTTTGGTCAAAAGTGTGCAACGCAGTGAGGGACCCTATAAAGTATATATATTCTTGATCAGGATCGCGTCTTGAGTTGATATAAGCATGGCCGTCTGTAAATACTATGGAATTACGCTTTTATTTAAATTAAAATCGGACATTTATATCATATAGCTCCCAAAGAAAAATCAAAAAATTAAAAAAAAAAAAATTTAATTTTAAATCAAATAGTAATTATTTACTATATCAGAATTACGCTTTTAATTTTATCAAAATCGAACAACAATATCATATAGCAGCCATAGAAACGATATTAAAATGCAGCGCAAAATCGACATACTATAGATTCATTATTTTTAGTAAGGGTATATTAACTTCGGATTCCATTTCTTCCCTGTTATTATTTTACTGAAAATATTTTTTTATATATTTTGGTTGTTTATTACTTTTTTTTTAATTTAAAGCCATTGCAAGCTTTTACAAAATAAAAACTAAAATAATTGAATAATAAATAAATTCCCTTTGAGTGCAATAGTGAAACATGATAAGATTGTCTCTATTTGTCAAAATTAAATTATTTAATTTACACCAATTATTCTACACTATAGATTGGATTTAATGGGCGGAACTATATAATTTATACATACATATGCATTTTTCTACAACCTCTATATTTTGTAAGAGATATGTAAATTCGATTTATTACGACCTCTTTAGTAGAGGGCGTATTACAATTATGTTAATAGTCCGTTTTGCAGCGCATTTCCTTCTGAACCACCTTATTTTGCCTAGACCCAAGGTGAGTAGAAGCACGAGGCGAAGAACTGTTGCTTTCCTGGAGCCACGTGCGCTGCGGAGCTGACGGCGGAAGAGGGAGTCACATTGTTGGCGGCCGTCGCGTAGTTGTAGCTCATGTGTGCATATGAAGGGACGGCCGACGAAGCCGGGTCGGTCGCGAACACAGAGCCGTGGCCAACTCCCAAGTGGTTCGAGTTGGAGCTGCAGGGCGAGGGGCACGGTTCCTGGGGCATGGTGTGGTGGGCAGCCACATTGGCGCTGCTGCTGGCGGCAGCTGAGAAGTTAAGTGCCGGTGCACTGCTTGACGGCAACGGCGGCGGTGGGAGCGCGTAGGCGGAGAGCACCTCGTAACCGGATCCACTGCAGCTCGTTCCTAGGCTCGCCGATTGGGCATTACCCAGTCCTCCCCCCGCCGGGCTGCCCCCGTCACCCGCCACGAGGTGGTGGTGCGGGGGTGCGATTGGCGGCGGCCGTAGGTTCATGTGGCACGGGTACAGGGAGGGTGGCGTGAGATCGCCCTGTTGCGACATGGGAGATGGCGGGGCCAAGGAACCGACGGACGAGTGGTTGAAGCTCGGAATTGGAGTAACCGTTCTGAAAAATAAGCAGTGTGCCTTTAGATTGTGAGCTTATTGAAAATAAACTAAGTGTATTACATTTTCTGATTTACATAAAAAAAAAAACCGACGTACATAATTTGATTTCTCACATTGTTGCAGAACTATTTAATTGTCCGCGGTCCTTAAAAACCACCGTGCTTGTTAATTAGGTAAGTTAGATTCCCTTGATGAAACTCCTTGTATAAATGGTGATTTGCTTGTCAGGCAATCAGGAGCAAATATAGAATAGATTTTGAACTACAAACTTTTTTAGTTTTTACTATATAAGCTATTCCCTACACAGACTTTTTCTTTGCTTGTAAATTTAAAAAGAAATCGTTAGTACTGAAATTAGTTACGGACAGACAGACGGACATGGCTTGATCGACTCTCCTAGTGATACTGATCAAAAATATATATACTTTATAGGGCCGGAAATGTCTCCATCACTCCTTCAAACTTTTGACTAAAATTATAATTCCCTCTGCAAGGGTATAAAACTGATTTTTGGACTTATTGAAACCTTAGTAATAATTGAAATATAATTAAATAACAAATCAGTAACTCCTAAAAACTTTAATTGCCTAGATCCATTTTTTGAACTGACTATCCTTTAGATGACGTATATTTGTCATACTTGAGCAGTGCACGCTGTCAAAAATTATATGTATGACTGCCAGACAATTAAAAACGCAATAAGAAAGGAAAGCTAACTTCGGGCGGAGCCGAAGTTGATATACCCTTGCAGAATACTCTGTAAATTATATTCTCCAAAATTATTCATATGATGCATTCTTAATACTCATAAAAAATCGAAACTTCCTAACTTTAAAAACACCAAAGTTATGCCATTTCCAATCGTTCAGTTATATGGCAGCTATAGAATATAGTCGGCCGATCCATATGAAATTTGGTAGGTCGGATTAATTGGCCAAAAATAAAACCCATAGGAAATCCCAACTTTCTAACTTTACAAACACCAAAGTTATGGCATTTCCGATCAATCAGTTATATGGCAGCTATAGAATATAGTCGACCGATCCTTATGAAATTTGGTAGGTCGGATTGATTGGCCAAATATAAAATCCATAGTAAATCCCAGCTTCCTAACTTTACAAACACCAAAGTTATGGCATTTCCGATCAATCAGTTATATGGCAGCTATAGGATATAGTCGGCTGATCCCGGCCGTTCCGACATATATACTGCGTGCAAAGGAAAGAAGGGTGTGTGCAAAGTTTCAATTCGATATCTTTAAAACTGAGAGACTAGTTCGCGTAGAAACAGACAGACGGACAGACAGACGGACAGACGGACAGACGGACATGGCTATATCAACTCAGGAGGTGATTCTGATCAAGAATATATATACTTTATAGGGTCGGAGATGTCTCCTTCACTGCGTTGCACAATTTTGACCAAAATTATAATACCCTCTGCAAGGGTATAAAAACAGGGTTGCTTAAATTGGCTGTGATTTCAAAACACTGCGAACACTTTTTATACCCTTGCAGAGGGTATTATAATTTTGGTCAAAAGTGTGCAATTAATTAATTAATCCGACCTACCAAATTTCATATGGATCGGCCGACTATATCCTATAGCTGCCATATAACTGAACGATTGGAAATGGCATAACTTTGGTGTTTATACCCGTTACTCGTAGAGTAAAAGGGTATATTGTATTCGTGCAAAAGTATGTAACAGCTAGAAGGAAGCGTTTCCGACCCTATAAAGTATATATATTCTTGATCAGGATCACTAGCCGAGTCGATATAGCCATGTCCGTCTGTCCGTCTGTCCGTCTGTCCGTCTGTCCGTCTGTCTGTCCGTCTGTCTGTCCGTATGAACGCTGAGATCTCGGAAACTATAAAAGCTAGAAGATTGGCATTTTGCATGCAGATTCTAGGAGTTCCTACGCAGCGCAAGTTTGTTTCAAAAAGGTGCCACGCCCCCTTTAACGCCCACAATCGCTTATATACGATTTTAAAAATTTAATTATTTCGGAAAAGTAAAAATGCAGTTTTATTGTGTTTATCAATACCTATCGAAATGTAGAAGAAATTTTTAAAATCGGACCATTCGTTAAAAAGTTATGCGTGATCAAAGTTTCTATCTCCATCTCCCTCGCACTCCCTTTACCAGAGTAACGGGTATCTGATAGTCGGGGCACCCGACTATAGCGTTCTCTCTTGTTTTAAAGTTAGGAAGTTTGGATTTTTTATGAGTATTAAGAATGCATCATATGAATAATTTTGGAGAATGTAATTTACAGAGTATTCTGCAAGGGTATATCAACTTCGGCTCCGCCCGAAGTTAGCTTTCCTTTCTTGTTAAGAATTAAGATTGTTTTTTATACCCTTGCAGAGGGTATTATAATTTTGGTCAAAAGTGTGCAACGCAGTGAAGGAGACATCTCCGACCCTATAAAGTATATATATTCTTGATCAGGATCACCTCCTGAGTTGATATAGCCATGTCCGTCTGTCCGTCTGTCTGTCCGTCTGTCTGTCCGTCTGTCTGTCCGTCTGTCCGTCTGTCTGTTTCTACGCAAACTAGTCTCTCAGTTTTAAAGCTATCGAATTGAAACTTTGCACACACCCTTCTTTCCTTTGCACGCAGTATATATGTCGGAACGGCCGGGATCGGCCGACTATATCTTATAGCTGCCATATAACTGATTGATCGGAAATGCCATAACTTTGGTGTTTGTTAAGTTAGGAAGCTGGAATTTTCTATGGGTTTCATATTTGGCCAATCAATCCGACCTACCAAATTTCATAAGGATCGCCCGACTATATCCTATAGCTGCCATATAACTGATTGATCGGAAATGCCATAACTTTGGTGTTTGTAAAGTTAGGAAGTTGGGATTTTCTATGGGTTTTATATTTGGCCAATCAATTCGACCTACCAAATTTCATAAGGATCGGCCGACTATATCCTATTGCCGCCATATAACTGAACGGTTGGAAATGCCACAACTTTGGTCTTTTTAAAGTTAGGAATTTGGGATTTTTTATGAGTGTTAAGAATGCATCATATGAATAATTTTGGAGAATATAATATACATAATATTCTGCAAGGGTATATCAACTTCGGCTCCGCCCGAAGTTTGCTTTCCTTTCTTGTTTCTTTTGTAATTGCTCTATCTACATGCTTACCCATAGGTATCGCTCATCGATAAGGCCGTGTGGTGCATGTTCGAGTACATCGCACCGAAGCCACCACTATTGAAGTTAAGTCGTGGCGAAATAGCAGGAACAAGTGCATGTGCGTGGGCATGGGTATGTCCATTGCTCTGGTGGTGATGCGTGCTTTGTTGACCGGTAATCCCCAGTGGACAAGGTGAGCAGGCTCTTCTGCAGTCCTCACCGTGCCGTCCAGCGGCTATGTCAGAGACGCACCCGGATCGAACATGCAGGGCTGGCGTTGGGCTGCCGGTGCTCTCAATTCCAGCACCAACCGCAGGAGCACTAGCACTGGTGGACAATGTGTTTGGCGAGGATAGGCCATTAATGGTATCTAAAAAGGTAACAAACATCGAAATGGGTTTGTTTATTTAATTATAATTAATAATTGTTGCTTATTTAAAATATACTTAGCTATAAAATGGAAGCCAATAAAAAAATAATTTTTCCAAATCCAGTCATAAGCAATTAAATTTGACTAAAACTTTGCATAAGTTTTTGCATTTTTTTTCAAATTGGACATTATCTGGATAATATTGTGTTAAAATTTTAGATCGATCCGACTAAAACTTCCCAAATTATGGGCAGTTAAACGTAGGTAAGTAAGCGCGTTTTATATTGAATTTTTGGGTGTCCCAAACTTTAAAACGCTCTCCTTAAAAGTGGCCATTTCAAAGTCGGTGTACACGATCCTGCAAAATGATTCGAACGGATCGTTTTTAGATTTTGCACAGTATTTTTCTACCAGATTCCTCAGGTAACGCTGTCGAGTTTTTTTTTTGTTTTTTTTATGTATTATTTTTAGAGCAACAAATAACTCGACTTTTTGGGCGAAAATCGGGGTGTTTGACTTTCAAGTGCCTTAAAAAATCGAAAAAAAAAAAAAATTCGACCGCGTTACGTGAGAAATCTTGTCCTTTAACTAATGTAATTTGATTTTTTTAAATCAGATGATTCTGTGACCAGTTATCGTATACACCGCAAAACGTGTTTTCTTTGAGCTGTATCTGCCTGTATCTCACTCAATTTTTAATATTTTTGGATGAAAAAATTCACAAATGAAAATTTGCAAAAAACAAAATTGAGCTGAGACTATCCGTTTCGCCAATAAAAATGTTTAAAAATTACCGATTTTGCACAGAATTAACTATACCCCCCTTAAGAGAAGTCGGCCAGACAGAGAGACGGACTGCGTGGTCTTATTGCCATAGTTTAAAACTTTTTTTATTTTCTGGTTTGTTTCAATGTTAAGTTGCAGTTGGTGGTCGCCCACGTTTTAAAACCATTTCTCTGGAATCATCGCACAATCACTATGTTCGGTCGTCCACGTAGTGACGAAGAGTACTTAGAGTGTGACGAAGGCGTCTATTAAATATACACGCAGAAAAGAAAATCTATGCTGTGATCGTCCGATTGCAAAGAATGACGCTTTTTTATATATTTTCGTGTTACCGATAGCGTTTTAAAAAATGTCTCTACCGGACCATTTCTGGTGGTAACGATTTTGGAATTGGAACGTTGAAATCTAGCAGACAAAAAGCGCTCATGAATTTTAGACTCTTTTGATGCTCACCCACCCCAAGTTTGTTTAAAAGTTTATTCGCACTAAAAGGTTTGGATAACATTACACCAGTGTTCTGACAACATTTTTGTTTAGGAGACATTGAGGGGCGAGTATCTCTTACTCGAAGAACTTTAATGTTGCGCACATTCTTTAGGTTTTTAGTTTCTTGTTATAGGGTCCTTTTCCGAAATTGTGCGCAAATTAGTTTGTACTTACTAACAGAGGGACCGGCAGTCGATCCGGACAGCAAAGAGGAACAAGCACTCAGGCTGTTGGGACTATCTGTCAAGGAAGCAGTTGCTGACGTTGAGGACGAGGTTCCACTAGCTCCAGTGGAATTTGGTGTTCTCCGCTGGTTTCGAAGTTTTTCCTCACGGCGCCATTTTGCCCGCCGGTTCGAGAACCAAACCTGGATCCTAGCCTCCGGTAAACCAATCTTTCCAGCCAAGCGTTCGCGGGCAAAAACATCTGGATAGTGAGTTCGTTCAAACTCTATAAAAAATTATTTTAAGAGTTGAAGTAAATATAGTGTATTTAATAAAAAAGGCAGCTATCTTGCAGATATAGGAAACATGTATTAGTTAATACACTTATTTATTTTTATAAAACTGTAGAGATTTAAGTTTGTGTAGTAACGGGCAGATGGACAGGCTAGATCGACTCGAATGATTCTTCTAATACAATTCATTTGGTCGGAAATGTATTCTTCTCTGCGTTTAAAACTTCTGACTAAAATTATCGTACCCTCTGCAAGTGTATTTAAATGCATTTACGCATTCTTGGTTTTTTTGATAAAGCTCATATTTAAATCTGATACTAGAAAAAAGATGATTTCTGTAAAATCACTTCTGCCAAAACACGCCGAAATTTCTCATTTATGGTTGTTTAGTAAACGGACAACAAAAAAGTTATGTGGTTTTGTAATGATTTGCTTCATTTAGTAATAGTATTTATAAGCTTTTTGTATTCATTTGTTTTCACTTGTTCGTATTTTTTTGTGGAGGCTTTTTAAAATAAGTCAAAATGTTCTTACCTTTTTCTAAGCTGTCTATCTGATCATTTGTAAAAGATGTTCGATTACGCTGCAGCTTTCTTTTAAGTATTAGCCGAGCTTGATCATCCTCATTGTTACCCAAATTGGAAGCGCCACCATTGGAATTTTCACCTTCACCGGAGCCCGTTTCATCGGACTGATGGCCATCGAGTTCTGCCGAAGAGAATAGCAAAAACAGTTTAAAATTATTTGTTATGATTTAAACAAGAAATGAAGCAAACTTCGGCAAGCCGAAGTTTATATACCCTTGCAGTTATTACAAACATTTCGATTTCTATGCCTAAAAACAATGAAGACATATCGATTTTGAGCTGCATTTGCCATCGTTTCTAAGGCAGCTATATGATAACAATATCATTTTAATTTAATTAAAACCGCAATTCCATAATATTTAAATATTACCAAATCGCACAGAACAAAAAAAATTAAAAACACAAAGTTATAATTTTTTGAATTTTTTCTCGTTTGTTCCTATGGGAGCTAAATGATATAGTCGCCCGATCCGACTCGTTTCGACTTATGTACTACCTAGACAAAAGACAACTTTTGGGAAAGTTTCCAGCAGATAGCTTTAAAACTGAGGGACACTGAGGGACACCAAATTTCATAAGGATCGGCCGACAATATCCTATAGCTGCCATATAACTGAACGATTGTAAAGTTAGGAAGTTGGGATTTTCTATGGGTTTTATTTTTGGCCAATCAATTCGACCTACCAAATTTCATAAGGATCGGCCGACTATATCCGATAGCTGCCATTAAGTAAAACTTTAATCAATATGAAGCTGACCAAATGTTAACAATAAATACATAAAACAAAATCTAATTTAATTTTTTTTTTGTTCTTTGGGATTTGGTAATATTTAAATACTATGGAATTACGATTTTAATTAAATTAAATTCCCGTTGGAAAATCAAAAAATTAAAAATATATATATAATAAAAAATTATTATTTTGTTGTTTTTCTATTTACAAAATATTCCTTTGGTATATGGTTTATTATTATAAATATAAATTTAGTATATCACAATAACGCTTTTAGTTTTCTCAAAATCGGACAATCGGACATATCTGCAAAATGTAGCGCAAAATCAACATAGCTTTATTGTTTTTAGTAATATGGGCATAAAAATCGAAATGTAGTCGTTTTGTAATAACAGCAAGGGGATATAAACTTCGGCTACAAAGCATATAAAGTTAGGCTTGCCTGAACTAGCTTCCCTTCATGTTATATATGTTTTTGGTTTTTTACAGTACCTTAAGTTATAAGGGCGAAGGAAATTCGAGATTCTGTATGTTTTATAACATTGGTTTAGTTAGGAATGGATTTTCGTAGGCAGGGTTAGCTTGCAGCTGTTAGATCCGCACTAGCGGCCACATCAAAGGAGAACGCTAATCATTATGTGACAGCCACGGTCAGCTCTGGCTAAGGTGTGTTCTAGTACACATAGGCAGTATACAGACGTGTGTAATTGACGTTGAATGTTAGTGAATGTGACGAGGCACATAGACGCTGATAGCCCAGAGACAAGCCGCGGGATAGACCCTGTCCTGCGTCTCCTCAAAGCACATGTCACTGACTGGCGAGCTGCATGTTCTGACAGCGGCAACAGCGGCAACAGCGTTACAGTGACAGACGGCGTCAGATGCCAGGAAACAAAAACGAAAAGGCATGAGCTGCTAGCCAGCAGATCTGCGACGGTGTCTGGAAACTGGGAATGGGTGAGTTGGGAGGATGAGTTCTAGTTCGAGCCTGTGTTTAAGGACGGTGGTGCGACACTTTTGCATTCAAGTGCGTTGAGTACTCATTTTGATAAGGCCACAACTCCAACAGGAGGATTTGAAACACAATTTTATAAATATGTATTTTGTAATCTATTTATGCACCCCCCATCTTTGCCATCGCATCGCATCCAATCCCACCCCAACCCTACGCATCCAAATCCTGACCATGAACCCATCTCTAACCACAGCCACCCTCACGGTTTGTCGTTTAATGAAGTGTCATCGCCTGTAAAATGAGTCTGTAAATCGCATTAAAGCAAACTACACGGTTAAGGGTAAACCTGTCAACCACGGCAGTGGTAACGGCAGTGGTTGCCCCACAGCTATACTTGCTTAGAAAGGGGAATGTTGGGTGGAGGCGGAGGTGGAGGCGGAGACTCTATAGCACTGACAGTTCTGACACACATGTTCTTGGTTAAGCTGGAGTCGAGAGATGGTACTGGTATAGAAAGTCCGCCTGATTTATTCAGCCAAATAAATACCACAGCGACGACACTCATGGAACCTCCATTTTGTGAGCCATTACTGGCAAAATAGATGAAAGTAAACAGAAGTAATATCATAAGTGCCACTGATACGAAACAAAATATTTGAAGCCAATTATTTTATAAATAAAAGATTCAAAAAGCAAGATCTAATTAGTTTAAGGTCGGTGAACTCGCCTGGGGCTTCTTTTTTCTTATTAAACGAAATCCATAACTTTTAAATGAGATTTGCATTTAAATATTTTTTACAAAAAGAGAAGCATTTTAATAATTTTAATATTTATATAACCCCAATTAACTTAATAGGTACAAAGCAATATTAAAATAGATCGAACAAGAAAGGAAGCAAACTTCAACAGGCCGAAGTTTATATACAATTACAGTTATTACAAAACGAGTACATTTTGCGCTACATTTTCACATCGTTTCTTTGGCAGCTATTTGATATTGTTGTCCGATTTCGACAAAACTAAAAGCGTAGTTCTGATATAGTAAATAATTACTATATCTCAAAAGAATATTTTAATAAATAGAAAAACAGCAAAATAAAGTGTTTTTAATTTGTATTTTTTAAAATTTTTTTAATTTGCAAGGGGAGCTATATAATATAGATGTCCGAGTTTAACTTAATTAAAGCCGTACTAGTATTTAAACATTTCCAAATCCCAAATTACAAAAAAAAAAAAATAAAAACAAAAAGTTATACTTTTAAAAAATTTTTTTTTCGATTGTTCCTATGGGAGATATATGATATACGATCCGGCTCGTTCCGACTTATATACTACCTGCAATAGAAAGACAACTTTTGGGAAAGTTTTAAGCAGATAGCTTTAAAACTGAGGGACTAGTTTGCAAAGAAACGGACAGACGGACGGACATGGCTAAATCGACTCTTCTGCTGATGTTGATGCTGCAGGAATATATATACTTTATAGGGTCGGAAATGTCTCCTTCACTGCGAAATAAACTTTTGGCTGAAATTATAATATCCTCTGCAAGGGTATACAAATCAATTTTTCTTAATTAAATATTACTCCAGTACTAAATCTAAGAGACTATAAAAGGTAGTAAAATTCATAGAAAGTCAGAATTTACCAAAATCAATTAATTTTTCGAAGACACTAAAGACAATGTATATTATGGCGATATTTTAATATATTATATTATAGGGTATATTTTATTCCTTGAAAAGTGTTTAAATATGGAGTACATACATTGTTGATTTTTATACCCTTTATACCCCAACGCAGTGAAGGAGACATCTCCGACCCTATAAAGTATATATATTCTTGATCAGGATCACCTCCTGAGTTGATATAGCCATGTCCGTCTGTCCGTCTGTCCGTCTGTCCGTCTGTCTGTCTGTTTCTACGCGAACTAGTCTCTCAGTTTTAAAGATATCGAATTGAAACTTTGCACACACCCTTCTTTCCTTTGCACGCAGTATATAAGTCGGAACGGCCGGGATCGGCCGACTATATCCTATAGCTGCCATATAACTGATTGATCGGAAATGCCATAACTTTGGTGTTTGTAAAGTTAGGAAGCTGGCATTTTCTATGGGTTTTATATTTGGCCAGTCAATCCGACCAGGATCAGGATCACCTCCTGAGTTGATATAGCCATGTCCGTCTGTCCGTCTGTCCGTCTGTCTGTCCGTCTTTCTGTCCGTCTGTCTGTCCGTCTGTCTGTCCGTCTGTCTGTCCGTCTGTCTGTCCGTCTGTCTGTTTCTACGCGAACTAGTCTCTCAGTTTTAAAGATATCGAATTGAAACTTTGCACACACCCTTCTTTCCTTTGCACGCAGTATATAAGTCGGAACGGCCGGGATCGGCCGACTATATCCTATAGCCGCCATATAACTGATTGATCGGAAATGCCATAACTTTGGTGTTTGTAAAGTTAGGAAGCTGGGATTTACTATGGGTTTTATATTTGGCCAATCAATCCGACCTACCAAATTTCATAAGGATCGGCCGACTATATCCTATAGCTGCCATATAACTGATTGATCGGAAATGCCATAACTTTGGTGTTTGTAAAGTTAGAAAGCTGGGATTTACTATGGGTTTTATATTTGGCCAATCAATCCGACCTACCAAATTTCATAAGGATCGGCCGACTATATCCTATAGCTGCCATATAACTGATTGATCGGAAATGCCATAACTTTGGTGTTTGTAAAGTTAGAAAGTTGGGATTTCCTATGGGTTTTATTTTTGGCCAATTAATCCGACCTTCATATGGATCGGCCGACTATATCCTAAGCTGCCATATAACTGAACGATTGGAAATGGCATAACTTTGGTGTTTTTAAAGTTAGGAAGTTTGGATTTTTTATGAGTATTAAGAATGCATCATATGAATAATTTTGGAGAATATAATTTACAGAGTATTCTGCAAGGGTATATCAACTTCGGCTCCGCCCGAAGTTAGCTTTCCTTTCTTGTTTTTAAAGTAAAACTGAAATCTATATTAACATGCTCTCGGAAATCCAAACCGCCAAATCATCATGCCAGGAACGAAGTGCACCTCCTGTCAAGAATGTAGATAGTAAAATCTATAGCTTTTATGTATGTATCTGTCATACTGACCCGCTTCGCAGTTTATTCGCGCAGTGTAAGCGCGATTGGTTTAAGATTGGGTTTAGAAGGACTAATGATTGTCCGGGGCAACCATCTTATCAAAGCTTTAATGTGGAACTGAGGCTGGAACGTTCACAATAAAAATAATTGTAAAAATTCGAAAGACTTGGGATGTTTGAGACAATCAGAGCCAAGTGCATTACAAGTTGGTCACGTGCTTGCCGCATTTACGCACGACACGTCAACCTTCTGTTCGAGCTGTAGACTTTTATAACTGATAAATAAGAAAATAAAACGGCATATCAGCAAACGAAAATTTGCAAATGCCAAGTTCGCTCGTGCGTACATAGAGTAAAATAAAATGTGGTGGGCTGCGCTCGGATTGTACATTGTACATGCTTGCAGTCGGAGCTTAAGATGCTATGGCATTCAGATATTCGAAGGTTTGTCCATATTTATTATACCCTTGCAGAGGGTAGTATAATTTTAGTCAAAAGTTTGCAATGCAGCGAAGGAGACTTTTCCGACCCTACAAAGTACATATATTCTTGATCAGCATCACCAGGAGAGACGATCTAGCCATGTTCGTCTGTCCGTTCGTTTCTCCCTTAGTTATAAACCTAACTACTTGAAACTTTCCCAAAAGTTGTCTTTCTATTGCAGGGCGACTATATCATATAGCTCCCATGGGAAAAATCGGGAAAAAAATTTTTTTTAGGTATAACTTTGTTGTTTTTAATTTTTTTGTTTTTTGGGAGTTGGTTATAGCTCCCATAGGAAAATCTAAAAATTAATAAAAAAAAATTGTTTTCTCTGTTTTTCTTTTTATCAAAATATTTTTTTGAGATATATTAATTATTTACTATATCAGTTATGCATGAATATTTCACGCCCATCTTCTTTCGACCAAAAGCAAAAATCCGTTTGTATCGTCCTTACTCTCTGATCTCCCAATTTTGCAACTGAACTAGTCTTAAGTATGTGACAAGTTTCAATTTTATTTATTATGAATATGTTTGTCAATCCAAGCAATACTTAATTTTTTAAATTGTCATTCTTTACTCCCTACTTTTATTTTATTGTATTATTTATTGTATTGTTACATCAAAGTTTGTAAAAATTACAAATAAATAAATAACGATATTATTGCCAGAAACTTATTTCGAGCTTACAATCGTTAAGATATAATGAAATTTTATATATGAAGTAGGGTACTGATAATTAAAAAGAAAGTTATTTGTAGCATGATGGGCAAAAAAACGAGGAGGAGCTACACAGAAAACAAAGGGTTTTTTAAATTGTATTTGTCGAGGAACTTCTTATTTTATTAAACTAAACTTTAGTAAACTATACATTTTAAATAAAATTGAAATAACAATCAAGAATAAGACTAAAAATAAAGGACATAGTTAAACTAATCACGATCTTTTTTAATTTTTTAACTTAGAAATCAAAAATACTTTCTATTTGAAATCGAAAACATATCGATCTTAAAATAAGAAAAGATTCCAGCTACTTGCCTGCATAGCTTTTAGGGGCAATAATTAATAAATAAATTTTGACTATGAAGTAACTTGTTGGTGAACACGAAGATTTCGGTTTTCAAATATCGGTAGTATAGTTCGACTGTCAAGTCGGCAAAACTTACCCTTTTTTAAATGAATGTCCTCCGTGGTCCCGGGGCAATTTCTCAGGTGGTTGCCACTGCCCAGGCCGGCGATATCGTCCGGCGGACTCAAAGGCTGCGCGAGCGGAGGACCTGCGGCATACGCCACCGAGGCGATGCTGGAAGCCGACGAGATGGGCATTTCACTGCCCCCCAGTGAGGTGGAGTACCAGGCTCCGGACGCGTAGTGGCGCGGCGGCCAGCTCTGCTGCTGCTGCTGGAGCACCTGCTGGTTGCCGTGCATCAGCTGGTTGAGTGGGTGGCCGGAGTGTGACCCAAAGTGGCTGGGTGCCTGGCCCACTAGCGGGGCAGCTGTGGCTTGGTCCATCGGTCCGGCGGCGTGCTGTGTGTTGAGGAGCCGGAGCCTCTCGTAGATCGACTCCTGCTCACTGCCCTCGCCGGAGTTGCTCGCCCCGCCGCTCTCCGAGGAGTTCAAGGGCGTGGCAGTCTGCATAAGGTCGGTGGAGGAGCTCAGTGTGTGGGCGGCCCTCGTTCCGTTGGATGCGCTGCTGATGCTGCCACTGCTGTTGCCCTTGGCGCTGGGCGGGTTGCCCGCGCCGGTGCCCGCAGCAGAGCCACTCGTTCCCGAGCTCTGCTGCTCCTTTTGGGCCGCCAGGTTTCGCAGCACTCGGTTTATGGATGACACCTGGAACGTGGGGTTGTATTTGGTCAGATCTTCTGTACGAGTAATTCTTGGCTATAGTGGGCTATGTTGACTTTTGCGAGAAATCTCAGATCGGCACTTGCGAAAAAGCCTGAACTTAAAAAATCAGTAAAGTTAGCAATTTCAGGTTCCAGTCGCAAACATGGCACTTTTGTTTGTTTTGGATTGCAATTTATTCAGTTTCTTATTGTATTAATGCCGTGCCTGCGCTTGACAACGCTTTTCAAACAAATTCAAAGGAAAGGAAAATAAAAAGAAAAAGAAAAGGAAAAAGGAGCATAATCGGGCAAACATATAAATGAGCGAGCGAGCGAGCGAGCGAACGTGGAAAAACAACAGGGAAAAGTGCAGTTGAGTGGAAAAATTAGGCAGAATGTCCTTTACCAGGGGGTACGCGAGCAACGTTGAAACTGATTTTTATACCCTTGCAGAGGGTATTATAATTTCAGTCAAAAGTTTGCAACGCAGTGAAGGAGACATTTTCGACCCTATAAAGTATATATATTCTTGATCAGCATCACCTGGAGAGTCGATCTAGCCATGTCCGTCTGTCCGTCCGTCTGTCCGTCTGTCCGTCCGTTTCTACGCAAACTAGTTCCTCAGTTTTAAAGCTATCTGCTTGAAACTTTCCCAAAAGTTGTCTTTCTATTGCAGGTAGTATATAAGTCGGAACGAGCCGGATCGGGCGACTATATCATATAGCTCCCATATAACTGAACGATTGGAAATGCCATAACTTTGGTGTTTTTAAAGTTAGGAAGTATGAATATGAATAATTTTGAAGAATATAATTTACAGAATATTCTGCAAGGGTATATCAACTTCGGCTACGTCCGAAGTTAGCTTTCCTTTCTTGTTTAAAATGAGCTCCGTCTTCTGCCAAACTAGCGCCTGCTGACGTCGTTCCCTTCATGGCAATACTTTCGCGTTTTTCGGGACAGCAAGTGCAGGTGCTAATCGAGCACTAAGTAGTTGTCACTTATCAACAAAATCGTCTTAGTCAAGACCTAAGAATAGTCGATGCACAAACAGTTCCCGCACCATACCTTGTCCTCATGTGGACCTGAGCACGAAATGGTCGATTTCGATTCTCACCCTAATTCGAGAACGACCCGAATCCGATTCCAGATGTAAACGTGATTCAGCAGTTCCCCCTCGCACTGGCGCGTGAATTTCAACGCTTAACGGTTTGTGGTGGCGGCGGGCCGTATTTATTTAATATTGTATTTTTTCATACATTTTTCTAGCACTGATTTCCCTTTTAGTCGTTTAATGTGCATAAAAGATTTTCCCTTCCATCTGAACGAGCACATTTTCCACACAACTGTCAATGGGAAAAGGACAAGGCAAGCAAGGAGGACAACGACATCGGCCATGGAGGCGGCCATCGGCATGAGCATCGCTGTCACAATTCATTCGGCTTGCTTTTTTGGCATACTTAATAAATAATATAAAAAAGTCCGAAAGAAAATGTTAATGCTGGGGAAAAGAAAATGGCTGCGGCGAATTTTACAAACGAATCGTTTTGGTGCAGATTTGCCGAACACTTTTTGTCGGAAAAGTAAAGTTCTTTGGGCGATTGCATTGTATATTTGTTCGAGCCTCGAAAACAAATGAAAGTAATCGCATGCATGCTTTAATAGAGTTCGAGACACTTACACTTGGAATATTATCGTTGGTACAAACGTTCTCCTGAAGTAATCTGTCTCGGATTTCCCATGCAAATATGCTCGGGCACTCGCGTTTATATTGCGAAATTTTGCTAACCACTTCAGCTGTAGCCACACGAGGCTTGGATCCACCAATAGCACGAGGTCTTATACTTCCAGTTTCATAGTACCTAGAAAAAAGTCATTGTTGTTATTAAGCTACGAGTAATAGTTATACCCGTTACTCGTAGAGTAAAAGGGTATATTGTATTCGTGCAAAAGTATGTAACAGGTAGAAGGAAGCGTTTCCGACCCTATAAAGTATATATATTCTTGTTCAGGATGACTAGCCGAGTCGATCTAGCCATGTCCGTCTGTCCGTCTGTCTGTCTGTCTGTCCGTATGAACGCTGAGATCTCGGAAACTATAAAAGCTAGAAGATTGGCATTTGGCATGTAGATTTCAGGAGTTCCTACGCAGCGCAAGTTTGTTTCAAAATGGTGCCACGCCCCCTCTGACGCCCACAAGCCACAAGCTGTGGCCACAGTTTTTATGCTATTATGAAAATTTTAATTGATATGTATTTGTTTCGTCAATACCTATCGATTCGCCTAATAAAAGTTTGCCACGCCCACTCTAACGCCCAAAAACCCATTAAACGCTTAAGCCTGGCTAGCGCCTACATTTCCGCCTTTCATGACGCCATCTAACGGATGAGTTTGGAACAGCTGGCCAAGGTGCTTAACAGAGTCAACGTTAATTCTCGATAAGGATTTCTATTAAAGGAAATTTCGATGGTTTTCATTTGTCAATACCGAACTATGTATATCCCAAGAACTATGCAAATCAAATCAAGTTAGCCAAGTTGGAGGTCTGAGTCAACGGGTATCTAATAGTCGAGGCACCCGACTATAGCGTTATTTCTTGTTTTAAAGTAAGATGGAAAGATGGAAAGTATAAATGCACCGATTAGAGTAAAGTAAACAATATTTATATTAATGTAATAACCAAGTGTTTATTAAGTGTTGCTCGTTGCCCTGCAATTTGATTGATTGTATTCAGAAGTATGTGTTGGATTACAATAAGTTGGTAACTTTTAGTAATATTTGGTGAGCCCTAAGTTTTAAAATTCAGCTTTTGATTCTTTTACTTAAATGTATCTTTAAAAACTTTTAACAAAACTAAAAAGGCTTAATTTGTGAAAATGTATTTTCAAAAAAAAAACAAAAGTTTCTTCTCAGCAATTGGTAGAAACTACACTTATTTTAGAAATAAGCCTGTTACTTAATTCATTTTGATGGGAAAACAGGAAAATAGTTTTTTTGTTGTAATCCTATAAGGTTGTGACCAATATTCGACATTATTGGACAACAATCACTTAAAAATATTGTCGTAGGTTTCGCTTAAATCAGCGCACGTAGGACTGGCCGCAAAAACCACAGCCGTTTATCCTCCGGAGCTACACTATTTTACAGCTATCTCGAAAATGAAAATGAACAAGAAAGGAAGCAAACTTCGGCAAGCCGAAGTTTATATACCTTGCAGTTATCACAAAACGACTACATTTCGATTTATACGCCTATATTACTAAAAACAATGAAACTATGTCGATTTTGCGCTGCATTTTGTCATCGTTTCTATGGCAGCTATATGATATTGTTGTTCGTTTTTAATTTAATTAAAACCGTAATTCCTTTATATTTAAGTGTTACCAAATCCCAAAAAAAACAGCAAAGTTCTAATTTTTTTAAATTGTTTTTTTCGATTGTTTCTATGGGAACTATATGATATAGTCGCCCGATCCTGCAACAGAAAGACAACTTTTGGGAAAGTTTCAAGCAGATAGCTTTAAAACGGAGGGACTAGTTTTCAAAGTTTTCTGTCTGTCCGTCTGTCTGTTTCTACGCGAACTAGTCTCTAGATAGATAGAACTAGATATCGAATTGAAACTTTGCACACACCCTTCGTTCCTTTGCACGCACTATATATGTCGGAACGGCCGGGAGCACCCGACTATATCCTTTAGCCGCCATATAACTGATTGATCGCAAATGCCATAACTTTGGTGTTTGTAAAGTTAGGAAGTTGGGATTTTCTATAGGTTTTATTTTTATACCCTTGCAAAGGGTATTATAATTTCAGTCAAAAGTTTGCAACGCAGTTTGCATATAACTGATTGATCGCAAATGCCATAACTTTGGTGTTTGTAAAGTTAGGAAGTTGGGATTTTCTATAGGTTTTATTTTTATACCCTTGCAAAGGGTATTATAATTTCAGTCAAAAGTTTGCAACGCAGTGAAGGAGACATTTCCGACCCTATAAAGTATATATATTCTTGATCAGCATCACCAGGAGAGTCGATCTAGCCATGTCCGTCTGTCCGTCTTTCTATTGCAGGTAGTACATATATAAGTCCGAACGAGCCGGATCGGGCGACTATATCAGATAGCTGCCATATAACTGAACGTATGGCATTTCCGATCGTTCAGTGCTTTGGTGCTTTTAAAGTTAGGAAGTTGTGACTTTTTATGAGTATTATTAATGTACATATGAATAATTTTGGATAATATAATTTACAGAATATTCTGCAAGGGTATATCAACTTCGGCTCCGCCCGAAGTTAGCATTCCTTTCTTGTTTTATTTTTATATTTATAGCCTACCTTTTATATATATATAAAATATATATATTTATAAATATATACAGGTAATATGTTTTTATATTCATTGCTCTATAGCTGCCATAGAAACTATTGCAAACTGCAGCGCAATATAGGCATAGAAATCGAAATGTAGTCATTTTGTAATAATTTCAAGGGTATAAAAACTTCGGATTGCCGAAGTTTGCTTCTCTTTCTTGTTAAATCTAAAGCTAAATATTAGTGTAGTAGCTGGACTATAAGCAGTGGATCCAGCTATCAACCATCAGACCCTATTAGCCATCAAATGCAGCGGCAAGACAAAATTTATTTGCATATAAAAAACAAATTATCGAATTGAACTGGAGTTATTAAAGTATTTTCACAGATTTCCAATAAGGCAGCGCTAGTAGACATTGTTTTAGCTTGGGCTTGAAAAGTCTTTAAAAGCTGACAAAATCCAAAGTTTTAAAATATGAATTAATATTTTAAGCGCCAAATATATTATTTATATTTATATATATGTCTCAACTTGTTCCGTTTTTGAGAGTTTTTATGCGTGTATGTGCTGGAAGATCCAAAAAAACAGATAATGCTGCAAGCTAACCTTGAGGTTATTATCGGCAAATTTGGTGAGTTCAAAAAATAAAGAGGGATCCTACCTGCCGAGAATTTTGCTCACGCATCCATTGGATACTTGTAGAATCCGAGAAATATCACACGGTCGTGCTCCAGAATGGGCCAGTTCGACAATTTTCTGTCGTGTTGAATCTGGCAAGGGTCTCCCACCAACGAAAACGCCGCCCAACTGATTTACTCCACTGTGACCTGCAAAACACAATGAAGATATGTAATATATGTGTACTATTTCTAATTTAATAGTTCTCAGGGTCGATTTTATTGCCACAACCTAATAGGGCTCGTCAATGTTCGACTGTAACTGCCCGCCGATGCGCACTCGGATGTACACTTCCATACATTCATATAAGAATAAGCTTGTGGCAATGAGGCGAATAATTCGGTTTGTCACGCTTTTAAAGACGTCAAAATACATTCGTCGACCCAAATTCGAGATGGAAATGTTGAGGGGGATAAAACCAATTTGATAACTTTTTCTGTGCCTTTAAGGCGGGACTTAGCATCTCAATTTGTATACGAGGGCCAGATTGGTCCCTGTGTAGTCTGAACAACATAGTATTAATACACAAAGCCATGCAAACTAAAAAATACAGCTTTCTAATACATATTTCAACACTTGAATAACATATTTTAAACTTAATTTGTTATTTGTTGGGTCTTGCAATTTACAATTTACATTTTCTCTGATTTTTACATTTTTTAAATCTCAGGGCTTTTTAATGGTTTTTTAAACAATATCTAACATAAAAAAGTGTATCGAATATTATTACACTATTTTTGCGATTGCGATTTAAAATGAAATAAAAACATTTTTAAGTGTATTTATCTGAAGTACGAAGGAGAGCGCAAAAGGAAAAAAAAACAAAAAGGCTAAAAAAGGGCATACTTGGTGTTCAGGTCAAGCATAAGAATGGAAGGGTTTTATATAAATTTCCGAGTATTGGGACTTATTGAAATAAAATCCCAAAATCTGCGTATCAATTTACTGCTTTATTGGTAAAGAAATCATCGAGGCGGCAGCAATACCTAGATACATGCATATGAAAGTCAGCTTCTGACAAAGAGCTAATCCGAGTGACTTTTCTGTTTTCAGAATCGGATCGGAATGCGTCTGATGATAAATTTCCGAGCCGAGCTCGTTTTTGTTTTGATCCTCAATTAAATTGAGATGTCTCTTTACAGCGCCTTGAGATTAATAAATTGCAGTTAAGCGCCACACTACATTTGTATGCGGGGGCAACTCGTCGACATCAACTCGATAACATGACTCAACAAAAAAGTCGAATCGAGCAACTTTTCTCTCGGAACCGACAACCTGTGCCCAGGTCTCTACAAGGTATTCAGATCCCGCAAGACGAAAGTATAATATTTTTATTGTAATACCAATGCAGGGACTGCCAAATGGGATTGCTGGCCGAAAATTTGATTTGCCAATGTTACAGGGCACGGGCATACAATTTCCCAAAACATCTTGCTAGTGGGATTAATAATGTAATTGCAACACAAATCTGTCGGCGAGGAAAACAATGGCTTTGCAACAGGGTTCGGGTCCTGAAGCTGGACCCTCTAGGGGACTGGTCCCTTCAGGGGCAGGACAGTCTTTCCCTTGTCTGCAAAAATGGACAGGACCGACGGGGTGGTTACTGGATACTGGGTACTGGGTACAATGCTAGTCCCCTGCAGCCGCTAAAGAGGCTCATTTGGCATTTCAGAGTGCATTGTGTGTATTTGTATTTACTCGACTTCGGCTTTCAGTGCCAATAATTGTTTTCATTTGTAACGACATGACACGAAACGGTCGTCGACAACGAACACACACTTCAAGATCATTAAAGGTGGAAAATTATTGTATTGATTCACGAGCACAACAATAAGCTGACCTGGCGGAGAGTACTTAACAGCTCGACGGGCTGGGGATGAGTTTGTGATTGAAAATGGAATTTGAGGGATGCCGATGCCGATGCCATAAGCTAGTCCGCAATTCGTAAAATATTGTTTGGCTCATCACCGTCTTGAAAGTCCATGCCGATCCCAATTGTCACCGATGATCAGCTCTTCCCATTGTGCCACTGTAATTGGCAGCATGTGCGCGATTTCGAGTCAGCCACTGAACAATGCCTCTGCCGATCGCATTGAGCTGTATTCTTTGGGTTTACCTGGACATTGAGCTGTTTTCACGCCAATACCGAGTTTTAATGGCACATATTTAGTTAAGGAAAACGGTTATCGCAATGGCTCTATTTTTTTAACTCCGCATCAGATCTTTTGTGGGACCATATCTGGTTCTGGCACGTCTAATCGTTTTCGATTGTGAAAAGTTGACAATTCAAGCCAATGTTGTTTCACTTCATTAGCTCGAGTACTACTACGTTTCAGAGTGACTAAAATCAGCAATTCACATTATCTCCTCAATAAAGTATGAACCTGTATATTCAAGTGTCTCAGTCTTTTTGGTTGCATGTTTCCACATGCAGGAAAGATAAACGTTGTTTCATTTTTAAAAATCCTATCCTTGAACATTAATAAGTAATCCAACTTCAGGAAGTAAGATATACCAAAACAATTTATTAAATGACTTTAAAGTAAAGCCAATCCTATTTAAAAATATGTAATGTGTAAAATCGGCAGAAAGTTAACGCTTGCAGTAATTGCTTCGCAGTACATATAAATATATTGGGAAAACGTATTAAAATGTGGTGTGATAGGGAGACCGTGGGACTATCTAGACACGGGCGGATGTGGAAAGGGAATTGCTTGGCATTACTTATTAAAACGTACATTCATCATCGGTTAAATGGTAGTAAGTCGTGGCAAAGTACGACGATGTCGAATGGGGCTGCGACGCCGTCCCGGTCTCCACGCCTTCCATTGTAGGGGAAGGCTTTCCGGTAATACCGCCTAGTCCGCTACCACCAGCGGTACCCAAACAGGGTAAATTTCTCATTGCAAGCACGTTGTCTATAAAAAAAGAGCAAAGCATAGGGGTAAAATTCGTATCAAGGAGTCACTGTGCTATGTTTTTCATGTTTGTATTTTGTTAGTAACATAGATCTATAAGTACCACAAAAAAAGAAAGTTACTTGCCGCATAAGTATTAAAAGTATATTTAAGAAAAGTCAATGAGTTTGGGACAATAATGTGATAATAGTAATGCATTTGTCTTAAAATCGTGTTTTGAAATGTTTGATTTTCAAAAATGTAAGTTCAATATAAATCGCAGAAGTATATCCGCCTGTTATATCCTTAATGAGGCTATTATAGTTTTACGTTTAAGGCACTTAAAAGTATATATGTTCTTTATCAGCATTTTAAAATATGTAAATCAACAGAACCATGTCCGTTTATCTCTTCGGCTCTCCAAACTTTGGGTATCTAAGATTTAAAAATTTCTTCATCAAACTTTCAAAATAGGCATAGGCTTTGCTATTTAGCTGCCAACCGGAAATTTATGAAGGATCTGATGACAGCTTAATAATAAGTTGTCTTACTTTTATAAAATTGAATACGTATGACTGGAATTGTAAAAAGCTACTAAACGCCAGATTAAATCTATATTTACTCAAAAAATAAATCATTGGTATAAGTATGAAAAGAAAATAATAATTTATGCCCAAAAAATATATCTTTATATATACATATGTACATACCAGTACTCGAACCTTATAAAACGACAAAATCTAGTATCAAGTAATCTAGTATTTTAAGGAAAATTTAACGTATAGTTATGATAGTGTGTTTTTATACCATTGCAGAGGGTATTATAATTCTGGACAGAAGTTTGTTACGCAGTGAAGGAGACGTTTCCGATCCCATAAAGTATATATATTCTTGATCAGGATCATGTCCGACTGTCCGTCTGTTTCAATACCGTTTGCGAGCTCAGTTTAAAAGCTAGCGATCTGAAACTTTCACAGTTGTCCTAAAACATGAGTACGCAGATCAAGTTACTTTTGTAATTTGTTAATGTTAACTTTACTTTAACAGCGATAAATTTACAAAAGTTTTTGATACGAATATTTGCTTATTGTAACCATTGTTAAAAAGTTGGTCTTTTTAACGATTTCAGTATTTTAACTGCACGAATTTTTGGACGAATTTACTGTAAAATTTAAATCTTTACGTAATGTAATACAAATAATTTATTATTAATTTATTCATTTCATAGAACAGGAATTTTTAGTGTTCTTACTTTTATTTTCTTCCCATCTCTCTTATTACACATGAATATAGTATTTCTGGCCTTCCTAAATATTATCTGAATAATAGGGTTTTCGAACTTCACAAAAAAAAACTATTTTTTAAATGGAAACAATGTTTTATTAGTAAACTTTACTTTTTGTTTGAATTATATTAATAAGAAAAATAATTGTACAATGTGTCTCTGAATTAGACAAACAGCAGTATATACACATACTATCTTGAAATCAACCAAATTTAGCTAATTTTACCCGATTATATATAAACTGATAGTCATTCTAAGTGGATAAAACCAAAGGGCTAGTATGTGATTAATATGGCAGTTATGGGATTTTATAAAAATCAAATTATTGACCAGATCAAATTTGAACCGATCATTCCTATGACAGCTATGGTATTAAGATTTCCGATCTGCGAACTCATATAAAAGACAATCGCGAGTTTCAGGGGTCTATATTAAAAACTAAGTTAGCAAGCGGACGGACACTGCACTCCGCGTTTAGAATTTCTGACTCGAATTATAGTACCCCTGCAAGAGTGAACAAGAAAGAAACAAAACTTCGGTAAGACAAACGGACGAACAGACAGGTGGACGCGCAGTCGAGGAAATATATACTTTATATGGACGAAAATGTGCAGTATAATTGCATAGCAAACTTTTGACTCTAATTATTATACTCTTATGTCAGTCCGTCCGCTTATGGGCAAAGTAACCCATCAGTTTTAAAGCTTTTCAAAGCTATGTATGAGTATGTATAAGTCGGAGTGGCCTGATCGGCCTAACTGGGAAAAGGCGAATAAATTATAACTTTTTTGTTTCTATCTATACTCTGAGATAAAGTAATTTTTACCAATTTCAGAAATCACTATGCAATTTATCTGCCATAGGAACGATCCTAAAATGTATTGGAAAATCGAGCCAGCTTTATTGCTTTTAAACATCGAGTCTAAAATATAATAATTTTAAAAATATATCATTTTTGTACCTGCTCTCATTTGATTGTTTACATCTTAAACTGATCTAAAAACAAAATGGTTTGATATCAAAAAATCTGAATAAAAAACGTGACGATTTCTAAAACTAAATTTTGTGACCAAAAATGATTTTAAAAGAGCTTTTTGCTTGAGCTTCGGCAGTTCCCTAACTCGCCGGCAAAGGGAGGAGCTCCAACGATACAAGCACAAGTAACGACAGATGTTCTACTTAAAACGACATGCAGGGCTGTGCAAATATGTATGGTGACCGCTGCAGCGGTCTGTTTAGACCAATATGCACCTTGTAAGAGGTGATTCAGTGATCTCAAAGATTTTGTCCATACTGTTTCCATTTGGGCAAGTCCATTTGGCTTAGTTACAAAAAAATATGTTTTCACAGCGTAAGGTATTTTCTTCTTATATATATTTAAAGGGACCCACAGATTGCGCGCTTACCCTTGTGAGCCATGTCCTCTAATGACGGTAGGCGCTCTATCAACGTTCCCGCCGACCAGGAGGGCACTACGGAGCCTATGGCCGTCGGAGTTGGTTGCAGCGTAAACATAGATGCGTATAGGAATGTGGATCCGTTCCTAATGGACCGTCTTCCGCCGTTGCAACTGTGATCGACGATATCGATTTCAATTTCTAAGTCGGTACAGTGCTAATCGCGATCGAATTTGACTTTGTATGTACAAGCTTTATCCAGGAGATTTGGCAGCTCTCTGCCGAGTTCACGCTGCGCGAACCCTTGCAGGGTGGACCAAGCTTTAAATGTGAATATGTGCAGATGGTGACGATGGAAGTCGCGTCCTGCGGTGATCAGAAATCTATTGTCGACGGCGCCATGGGGACTACTGAGTCTCGATTGCAAGAACACAAATTAAACTGAGCAGGCGCTTTTGTTTAAGTTCACTTGTTCATTTCCGGACAACACTTTTGATTACACACATATGACTATCATATTTTTATCGCATGAAATATGTAACATTCCCGGTTGGGGCCGATAGCCAGTATCGATAGCAATTTCAGTCGATATAGAATTTACGCGGCACTGCCGGAATCGCGAAAATTGACTCGAACAATAATGCGTACACTTCCCGACACGGCGGCAAAACTGCATTTACCTTTGGAGCGCCAGTCGCAATAATAATGTCACGACCTGCCTGCCCGGATCCGTTCCAGAAACCAACTAGTCCGACCCTCGTGCATGCCTGCTTGCGTCCCCCGGAGCACTAAGTTGTGATTGCAGCAAAGGAACCGCCTGTGATTGGTCGAAGCAAGAGTGGCGGCGCACACTCCACCATTTGCCGCAGGTAGGCGCTGTGATTGGCCGAAGGCCGATGGCCGGCGCACAGCAGTTGTCGCATTCGCACCCGTGGAGAGGAAAGAGCAGAGAGGATAAAGGAGAAAGCGCTTTGCGGCACGTAGTAATTTCACAGCTGCGTTTTAATACAACGAACATATCTTGGCGGAGGAATCCTTAAGTTAAAGACAGGCTCAACTGCAGGCGCTCTAGGAACACAAATAGGTGGTTTTTACTCTAAACTGACGTACAATAAGACCGTGAAATTACTTTGGACTAAGCAAAGACATTCAATATTTCGCTCAACGTAGAGCTGAAGCGCCTTAAGATGTTTGTAAACGGTGGTATGCTTGGTTGTCCAGCCTTTGCACCGTTTACATTCAGTTTAAGGCGCTTCAAGCCCCAAACACCGCTTTCACTTATACACATGTTGCATTTAATTTGAATTCGAATTTTGCGAAAAAGAAAACAAGTCGCAAGGCAGGAACATTCGCCCAATAGAATTGTTTCATTCCGATACAATAAGCGCTTTACATTTCCGTTAACTACCCGCACGCTTCCGCTTCAGCTTCAAAAGCGTGCATACACAGACTCAAACAGGCAGTGGGAGTGGGCGTGGGCGTGGGTGTGGGCATTCGGTTGTTTAGTTGTCGACAAGCCTAAACACGGTCACACCCACCAGCTGGCCTCACATGTGGAGGCTGGCGCTCCGAAACGTTGGTCCTGCTTCCGCGCAGCACTGGCGTATCCGTTGCTACTTGCCCGAAAAGGACGGCAAGTATACTGGCTGAGTGGTTGAAGTTTGCTTGTTTCAAAACGCTTAGATAAATATTTAAAAATGAGCGCACATAACTGCAGGGGATAAAGTCGATTTAAAATTCAAGAACAATATCCTGGCCAACATATCTATTTTCAATACAAATTGGCCTTATTTTCAGTTCACTAATACAATTTTTAGTTCGTTTATAAATAATCTCGATTTTATATTAATCTGTTTATGCAAATGTGTAACCGTTTTTCGTAGAAAAAACCAGCGCTAGCCACCGAAGATTGTATAGGCAATTTGGGTATTTTTGCGCAACAAAAACTAATTTGATATGATAACTGTTGTTTCCGTTCAACAGGGACTTCCCAAGAATCGTATGCAACCAAAAAATTCGTAGACAATTTCGGTTCACTTTGGTTTGTTAAGCTTTTTTTTAAATAATCCCAAAAATGGGTAATAAGCGGAATGAATGGAAAATTATACTTCTTCGGCACAGTGAAGGAAAATCTTATGAGGAGATAGGAAAAATAATAGAAATGGTATAATGAGCTTCTAGTTTGGAAAATGCCATGAATTGAGACGTTTAAGTGCATTAAGTGGCCGGGAACGCAGCCAACTGCTCCGCAAAGTGAAGCTGGACCGAAAAATAGGCGCCTCCAAGATCGACTCTGAGATGAAACAGGATAGGATATTAGTCTTCAGATTGTTAGAACGGCCATGCACGAATGAAACTACCATTGCCTTTTGCTAAACGTAAGGCCATGATCTCGGGCTATAGACCTTCTGACCAAGTCAAACAGCTTCTGGGATCAGGTAATATTTTCGACTGAAAGTAAATTTAACATTTTTTGAGTCGATGGTCGGCAAAACGTGTGGAGGAAGCCATTCGCAGAATTCGAATAAAGAACGTTGCCCTTCAAGTTAGACACGAGACTATGGGATAATTAGACAAAGTAGTTTACCTCAATAACTTACTATATTTCGGGAGTAGAAATAAAAGGTCAAATTATATGAAAATCGTAGCTAGTTTTTTGGTTTTTTGCCAAGGTATAACTTTCTTCAAAATTATGAGATTTGCATTTAACCAAATCAACCAGGCCCAAAAATATTATTTCACACTATATGTATGTCACAGAGTTTTACGTTTTTACGTCTTTAAACCCAATTTTCCCCGTGGAACCAAACTGATATTTGATATTGTTGTTGATCAAGAATGTAGTCTGTAAGCTGTTATGGTCTTTAAATTGGAATATTATATTTTGTATACCCTTGCAGAGGGTATTATAATTTTGGTTAAAAGTGTGCAACGCAGTGAAGGAGACATCTCCGACCCTATATTGAACAGGATCGCTTTCTGAGTTGATATAAGCATGTCTGTCTGTCCGTCTGTGTGTCCGTCTCTCCTTATGTCTGTCGGAACGGCCGGGATCGGCCGACTATATCCTATAGCCGCGATATAACTGATTGATCGGAAATGCCATAACTTTGGTGTTTGTAAAGTTAGGAAGGCCAATCAATACGACCTACCAAATTTCATAAGGATCGCGCAACTATATCCTATAGCTGCCATATAACTGAACGATCGGAAATGCCATAACTTTGGTGTTTTTAAAGTTAGGAAGTTGGGATTTTTTATGAATATTAAGAATGCATATTATGAATAATTTTGGAGAATATAATTTACAGAATATTCTATCAACTGTTTTTCTTTTCTACTCACACCCCAGATATTTTCGACCAGCCAAACTGCTTCACATAAAGCAGTGCAAATACGAAGCAGTTCGTCCACGCAGATCAGCAGGGAAAACTGTTCCTAGTAAAAGGTAAAATTGGAACGCTACTTGATCATATACATATGTACATACATATGTATAAACCAACAAACAAATTTCGCATGCTGTTTTCTCCCTTTTCCAATGATCATTTTTCATTTGTAGAAAAAAAATTTCAAATGGTCAGATTTTTAAATTTGCCTACGTAGAAATAAAAATTACTGGGCAGATTTTCAAATAGTTAAGATATTGGCAAAAGTTTAAAAACGATTTTCAAGATTTTTTAATAATGTCAAAGTCAGCAGCAATATATAAGATGACCTATTTTTATCAAACTCAAGGGGTGTGCCCAAAAATAAAAGTGAAACAAGAAAGGAAAGCTAACTTCGGGCGGAGCCGAAGTTGATATACCCTTGCAGAATACTCTGTAAATTATATTCTGGAAAATTATTCATATGATGCAACTTAATACTCATAAAAAATCTCAACTTTCTAACTTTAAAAACACCAAAGTTATGCCATTTCCGATCGTTCAGTTATATGGCAGCTATAGGATATAGTCGGCCGATCCTTATGAAGTTTGGTAGGTCGGATTGATTGGCTAAATATAAAACCCATAGAAAATCCCAACTTCCTAACTTTACAAACACCAAAGTTATGGCAATTCCTATCAATCAGTTATATGGCGGCAATAGGATATAGTCGGCCGATCCTTATGAAATTTGGTAGGTCGGATTGATTGGCCAAATATAATACCCATAGAAAATTCCAGCTTCCTAACTTAACAAACACCAAAGTTATGGCATTTCCGATCAATCAGTTATATGGCAGCTATAGGATATAGTCGGCCGATCCCGGCCGTTCCGACATATATACTGCGTGCAAAGGAAAGAAGGGTGTGTGCAAAGTTTCAATTCGATAGCTTTAAAACTGAGAGACTAGTTTGCGTAGAAACAGACAGACGGACATGGCTATATCAACTCAGGAGGCGATCCTGATCAAGAATATATATACTTTTTGCACACTTTTGAACAAAATTATAATACCCTCTGTAAGGGTATAAAAAGGATATGCTTGGTATTGCAAGAATTTTAATATGTCTGATTAAATTAAATTCGATGGGTAGCGAGCGCTAGCCGTATAGAAAATATTCTGTTCGATTTAAAATGGTAAATTTGCAGGAGAAATTGAAATGTTGTAAGTGTAGTTTGTAAGTTGCATTATTACAACTAAAACGAAATAATTTTTATAATATCCGATTGCCAGATGGTTTTATTATATTTAAGATTTAATATGCACAGATTAGATCATAAAATGCCTGAAGGTGGAGGAAGCAAATGTTTTTATTAGGCTACATGGTGGCACATGAAAGCGAATCCCCCGCAGGAAGCTGAAGCAGCCAGCAATCATCGTATTATCTTCGCACTGGTGCTGAAGTTGGGACGCAGCTCGAGCAATCGCCACGTGGCACGTGCCAACGACACGGCACATGCTCGTGCAGGGAAAAGTCTTTCCGCTGGGGCTTATGTATACTGCTTTAGCTGCAAGCACAGACCGCCTACCACTGTCCAGACATATATTAATAAGAGTAGAAAGCATCTAAAAAGTGGGTTAGGATTCTGACTCCGATCCATTTCATTTTATTTGCAGATACTAGTTTGCAACTATTTTAAAAAACAAAAGCGTTAAAAGGGTGGGTTCGTGGGGGTAATTGTTGACCAATTTTTATAGGCGATAATCCCATGTGATAATACATAACAATATATGTGCAAATTTGTATACCAAAATATTAAAAAGTGAGTGAGATATACATAGGCAATCTCCGGCGGCACAGCGAAAAACAGTGGTTTGCGGTGTACAGAGTAACTGGCCACTGAATCATCTGAATTGAAAAAATCAAATTAAATTATTTAAAGGAAAAATTTCCCCAAGTATCGCCAAAAAATCCGAGTTGAAAACTCGATAGCGTTAGCTGAAGAATTTAGTAAAGAAGTACTCTGCAAATTTTGAAAAGGATTCCTTCAGATGATGTTCTTCAAATGTTGTGCATTCGAATAAAAAAACAAATTCTATACCCCCCTTAAGGTCACATCCATGAAATAAGTAATACAAATATTACCCAATTATCCGCATACGCACGTGTAATACGACATATTAGTTTAGAGGTTACATTGCATATTGCTTTATGGTTCAAAAGTCATTACTTATTGCACTAATTCAAAAAAAGTAAGCTGGAGCATGAATTATTCTACAAATCGATTAAATATCTCTTTTACGTTGTAGCAGCGGTATAAAAAATCAAAGGACTACATTTTTATAAAATTGAAAATATAATTTTTGAAATCTAAGAAACATCAGCTGACAAAAGTATTTACACACGTTTTATTCTCGTTGAAATTATTTTAACAACAATTTTTACAACTTAAGTTTACCTGTTTTAAATCTAAATATTAATTTTACAAAAAAATCTAGTCTATATAATAGTTCGTTGTCGATTCACGAAAGCCCAAACATTTTCGATGGCATTATTGTCAGTACTTTGCGTAGGTCATGGCAGAACAGTATGTTCCAAGACCTTTAAAAACTTGGCATCCAACCTTTGTGACACGGAGCATTGTCATGTTGCAGGATCGAACTTTGGAATTGAAGTAAATTCTTATCCGTCCATAAAACATTGTGCCAAAACTCTTTTGTTTGGTTCGCTGGTTAATATCAATTTCTTTTCGAACAACATATGTGTTGATATTAATTTCTTTCAATCTTGGGCGCACTGTGCCATTGCTAACAAATGTCCAATTAAATTTGTTGATGGTCCTGCGACTTTAACAGGTCTAATAAAAGGATTTTCCATGATTGTTCCAATTATTCGCATTCCCTTTGGTTTTTCGGAAAATTTCGTATATTTTGTCCAGTATGAAAGTTTAAATTCCACATTTAAAATTGGAAAAATTTCACAACCGATTTATACAGACCTTTGTTTTGAACATTTTATTTATAATTTTGTTTGCTAACTCCGCAGCTTGATTCACGAACAGCTGTTCTTTGATATGATTTTGCTGCATAGAATGAAGAATTGTGGTTGTAAGTCAGCCAGCAAAATCGGCTGAAACACCGGCTTCTCAAAATAAAGACGTACTTGTTTTGAGTACAGACATTGGCTATAATGTGACCAGTTTGAAGATATTCATTTTTTTTCAATACCTCAATTCTTAAGAATCTCCAAATGCGGTAATGCGTACTTGAATTCAATATAAATTTTCTTTCAAATTTGGTTTCAATTCTCAGCCGAGGCATGTTCTTTTTCCTAAACGGATTTCGTGAAGATGCAAAAATCCGTATAAACAAAAGTTATTTGTAATTATTTATAGTCTAACACAATGTTATATTAAATAATAAGAATATGTTTACCTTGTACTGGAGTTCTATACTTTTGTTTACATATTAATTTAAAAACAGTATAAATTAAAGAAAATCAAAAATATATTTTTGGTCGATTCAATACATTTGTACTAACTTAGAGTTCGCTAGCTCTCAATTTCAGATTTGCAAATTATCTATCAAGAAAAGAACTTGTTTTTCAAATTTTGTATTCGGTTTTTTTTTCATTTTAAGAAGAAGGAAAAATTTATTTCAGTTTGTTCTTAAACTGAGGGTAGTTTGTTTTTATGATGAATTCAGAATTTTAGTTTTTAAAAATGTATACTAAAATTTGGTAAATTGAAAATTGATTATCCCTGTGTATGCTCATAGCCAAAAATGTTATTCTCTTTGCATCGAGAACGGTTCGTTCTTAAAACTGGAAGGACAATTCCTCAGATCGAGAATTACCACTACCAAAAATCCTTATCAAGCCATGTCTTGATTCGCCTATTTTTCATCCATGGCTTACTTTTGAGTTCGAATATTCCCAAGTCGGTAAGAACAATTTATTTATAATCTTAAGATTTGAATATTAATATTTAAAAATTGAAAAACGGCACATTAACTAAGAACTTCACAATTTAATTTATGTTTAAAAATCTCAAGAAAGGACTTGCATTAATAATTTAAGAAGGCTGATAGCCTGCCACTTCCCAAACAAACGACTTTCCACCGCTCCACCACCTATTAAGATCTAAGATGAAGAAAAACTCCCAATTCCAGATGGCTATTACATGCAGCCAGCGTGAGTGCGGCAACAGTTGCTTTTGTGCTGATATAAAAAAGCGTCGTTCTCCTTATCGCCCGTCCGCAAGACTTCACACGGCAACGCAATTGAATTTGGGGAGGGGAGACCAGAAAAGGGGCGTCTAGCTGATATAGCGGCAAACCGGCGCTGGAACTAGAAAGTAAAGAGCCAGCCGGAACGAAGTAGGTCGTAAGATTCAGTTTCTTGAAAAGGGTTTTGGTTTTAACAAGCAACTTTTCACACAATCTAAATGAAAACTGTTTTTAAAGTTGCTTTGCCAAATTCGCACAACTGACTTTGTATATTCAAGCTACTTTCATTTTTAATATTAGAAAAAACTAAACAAATTCATAATTAGCTCTTTGCATTGCGCTAACAAATCACAACATTTAATGTGTAAGTCATTAGATCGCTAGTCCACCGATTTTACAAATTTTAGCGTTCTTTTCCGTAGTTTTTGGATGACTTTTTGAGAAAATAGTTCATCCGAGCAGATGGATGAAATACGAATACAATAAACTATTTTGTTTGGATTTTCTTGTATTAAGGGATACCATTTTCTTATTTTCTATTACTTAATATTAGTAGATAACAACAGTCCTGGGATAATCATATTTTTTCCTAAGGCTAAGTAAACGAAATATTTCTTGACTATATATTAAATATATTACAACTGACAATTAGTTTTATCCGAAACACATACAGCTTATATATCTATTTGTGAGGTATGTCGCAAAATATATCTTTATGACTCACTGCACATAAATATTAAGCCTACGTCTAGGGAAACAGTACATGGCGGGATATTAAATTAGTTAAATGTATCCGAACTAAGGTGCAAACAAATGGTGGACTAAATTTCAAATCTTTTAAAAGCTTATATATAATATATATATATTTTTGCACACTATACACTATTTTCATAAGCGCGGCAAACTAGTGTGTTGTGGCAGGCGTCATCTGCCAATTGGGTGATCGCAAGCGCAACTTTATTTTCTTAAAAACTTTTAAACTTAACTGTGAGCATTAAAGTGGGCGTGGGCAGTTTAACTAGAATTGTGTTTGATTGTTATTTATAATCTTATTAAAATATAACCAAAATTGTAGAAAAATGAATCCTTAAGTCCCAGAATTATTCATACAATAATAATATCAGTCTCACCAGCACCTCATTTGTATGGTGACATTGCCCTTCAGATGTAATTTACAGAAAATTTGCTTAATCCGTAATAAAACGCTACAATTATCGCTCTTGAAAATACCAGTTAGCATAGTCGCACCATGAGTCCCCCACTGGGAATTCAAGTAACGAGCCATTAAACAATTAAAGCAGCGCCAGGCTCAACTCACCAAGACCCAAAGCCGAAAATCATACCCGGACCGGCGATGACCAGCCAAGCATTTGGCCAGCCAACCAAATATAAACAAGGAAAAGCGTTTTGGTGAGGGCTAAAGGGGCTTCCCTAGGAAGCGAGCTGTGGGTGTGGGTGTGGGTGCTGCATGCCCACGGGGGTTCACATACGCCCCTTTCAGGAAGAGGCAACCACTGTGAATATGCTTCAATTATTATGAGCACACCGAGGCCGCGCCTCCCGTCACCCGACCACCGACCACCTACCACGCATTCCCTGCTGTCTGACGACTATCACTTAACAGGAGACCGAAAGTACTGCGGGCGACAATACCTACTGGTCGCAAAGTGTGTAGAACTAATTAAAGGAAACCATGCTGGGCCCAAAGGATTGCAGCGGGCCTTTTTATTCCCTTCTGGATAAATAGTCCAAGGTGTCTTATAAATAATTAATATCTATACTTAACTTAATTGCAATGTTTATATGGTTCGTTATTTTCCAATCCAATGAGGTTGAGTTTTTTGTTGGCGCATTCAGTTACTCCTACTTCAAAATGGCCCTAAAAACGGGGTTCGATAAAAAATGGTTCTGGAAGCCTTTTTATACCCTTGCAGAGGGTATTATAAATTTGGTCAGAAGTTTGTAACGCAGTGAAGGAGACGTTTCCGACCCTATAAAGTATATATATTATTGATCAGGATCAATAGGGGAGTCGATATAGCCATGTCCGTCTGTCCGTCCGTCCGTCTGTCCGTCTGTCTGTCTGTTTCAATACCGTTTGCGAGCTCAGTTTAAAAGCTAGCGATCTGAAACTTTCACACTCGTCCTAAAACATGTGTACGCAGATCAAGTTTGAAAATCGCCCCGATCGGACGTCTATATCCTATAGCTCCCATAGGAACAATCGGATATATCTAGCAAGAATTGATGATATTTCGCGCAGTGTAAAAGCTATTGACATAAATCTTTCCAAATCGTATTTTTTTATGCATACCTTGATCAGGGAAAATGCGCGTGGTGATCGGACGTCTATATCCTATAGCTCCCATAGGAACAATAGGGTAAAATCGGTCCAAATTTTATGTTTTTCAGAATATTTCGTGCTGTGTAAAAGCTATTGCTATAAATTTTTTCAAATTGTATTTTTTTATGCATTCCTTCATCAAGGTAAAAGCGCGTGCTGATGTGACGTCTATATCCTATAGCTTCCATAGGAACAATCGGATATAACTTTCAAGAATGGAAGATATTTCGCGCAGTGTAAAAGCTATTAACATAAATCTTTCCAAATCTTATTTTTTTATGCATACCTTGATCAGGGTAAAAGCGCTTGGCGATCGGACGTCTATATCCTATAGCTCCCATAGGAACAATAGGGTAAAATCGGTTAAAATTTAATAATTTTTAGGATATTTCGCACAGTATATAAGCAATTGACATGAATCTTTCCAAATCGTATTTTTTTATGCATACCTTGATTAGGGTAAAAGCGCGTGACGATCGGACGTCTATATCCTACAGCTCCCATAGGAAAAACAGGGTGAAATCCAAATTGAAAATTGAAATCCAAATTTGACGATTTTCTGAATTTTTCGCGTAGTGTGTAAGCTACTGACATAAATTTTTCCAAGTCTTATTTATTTACGCATATCGGATCGGACGTCTATTTCTTATAGCTTCCGTAGGAAAAATAGTTAAAGGCTGCGAAAGTATCCCTTTTTTTTTCTATTTTTATATGACATTTTTACAGTATAAAAGCAATTGACATTAAACGATGCAAATCTAGTTTATTTATGTATACCTTATTCCTTTCGCTACTTTTTCAGTTTTAGCAATTTCGGCAAAGTCTGCAAGGGTATTAAAACTTCGGCTTGCCGAAGTTAGCTTCCGTCCTCGTTTTAATATGTAATTTGTTTTTAAATTTTGGTAAACTTTTTAAAACTGAAGGGTTGCAAGTTTTTAATTTAGAGGCAAACTTTTTAAATTTTGGACCATTTTTTCAAAATTTATAGGTAAATTGTAAATAATAAATTCAAACATTATTCTAAAATTCGGTTTTCTTAAATTTAGTACCCTAAATTTGCATGTCAATCATTATTAAAAGCACGTAGAATTTCTTGGAACTGGTATTATGTTTTAAACATAAACATGTTAAAGTATTAAGAAGATCACCCATTTCTACAACTGAAACTAAACTGTGGAACAAATTTTCTAAAGGGCAACTATTATTAAAAAAACCTTGCATTGGGAGAAGAGATATAAATCATTTAATTAAACGGCTTCAAAAAACAAAATCCGTGATAAGCCGTAACCAGAATAAAGTACTTGGTTTTAGTCCATCTAAAACTTATAGACCAGTGACAATAAATTTTGTTCGAAAATCAAGTAAAGCCGATATTTCTTGAGAATTAGTTATAAATAAATTAAATTCTATGCCAAATCTTTTAAAAGCTTCTAAATAATATGTATGTTAAAAACAAATGATTGAGAAAATCCATTTAAATATTTTTAGAAAATGTACCATTCAAATGGAATTTAAACAAGAAAGGAAAGCTAACTTCGGGCGGAGCCGAAGTTGAAATACCCTTGCAGAATATTCTGCAAATTATATTCTCCAAATTTATTCATATGATGCATTCTTAATACTCATAAAAAATCCCGACTTCCTAACTTTAAAAACACCAAAGTTATGGCATTTCCAATCGTTCAGTTATATGGCAGCTATAGAATATAGTCGGCCGATCCTTAAGAAATTTGATATGTCGGATTGATTGGGCAAAAATAAAACCCATAGAAAATCCCAACTTCCTAACTTAACAAATACCAAAGTTATGGCATTTCCGACCAATCAGTTATATGGCAGCTATAGGATATAGTCGTCCGATCCCGGCCGTTCCGTTTTATATACTGCGTGCAAAGAAAAGAAGGGTGTGTGCAAAGTTTCAATTCGATATCTTTAAAACTGAGAGACTAGTTCGCGTAGAAACAGACAGACGGACAGACAGACGGACAGACGGACAGACAGACGGACAGACGGACATGGCTATATCAACTCAGGAGGTGATCCTGATCAAGAATATATATACTTTATAGGGTCGGAGATGTCTCCTTCACTGCGTTGCACACTTTTGACCAAAATTATAATACCCTCTGCAAGGGTATAAAAATTAAATTACTTAACAATGTTATGTTATTACTTAACAATATTAAGGGAATATTCTTTTTAAAGATACTCGTTAACTATTATTAATAGAAAAAAATATTATTTTTTGGATGTTAGTTAAAGCCTTTTAATTTATTAAATCAAAGTTTTAGTATCTTATTTAAAACAAGAAAGGAAAGCTAACTTCGGGCGGAGCCGAAGTTGATATACCCTTGCAGAATACTCTGTAAATTATATTCTTCAAAATTATTCATATGATGCAACTTAATACTCATAAAAAATCCCAACTTTCTAACTTTAAAAACACCAAAGTTATTGCATTTCCAATTGTTCAGTTATATGTCAGCTATAGGATATAGTCGGCCGATCCTTATGAAGTTTGGTAGGTCGGATTGATTGGCTAAAAATAAAACCCATAGAAAATCCCAACTTCCTAACTTTACAAACACCAAAGTTATGGCATTTCCTATCAATCAGTTATATGGCGGCAATAGGATATAGTCGGCCGATCCTTATGAAATTTGGTAGGTCGGATTGATTGGCCAAATATAAAACCCATAGAAAATCCCAACTTCCTAACTTTACAAACACCAAAGTTATGGCATTTCCGATCAATCAGTTATATGGCAGCTATAGGATATAGTCGGCCGATCCTTATGAAATTTGGTAGGTCGGATTGATTGGCCAAATATAAAACCCATAGAAAATTCCAGCTTCCTAACTTTACAAACACCAAAGTTATGGCATTTCCGATTAATCAGTTATATGGCAGCTATAGGATATAGTCGGCCGGTCCCGGCCGTTCCGACATATATACTGCGTGCAAAGGAAAGAAGGGTGTGTGCAAAGTTTCAATTCGATAGCTTTAAAACTGAGAGACTAGTTTGCGTAGAAACAGACAGACGGACAGACAGACGGACAGACGGACATGGCTATATCAACTCAGGAGGTGATCCTGATCAAGAATATATATACTTTATAGGGTCGGAGATGTCTCCTTCACTGCGTTGCACACTTTTGACCAAAATTATAATACCCTCTGCAAGGGTATAATTATAAGCATGATTAAAAATTCGGCAGGACTCTACTTGAATAAAATCGCCCCCTTAATCTAACGTATTCTTATAACCTTCCCTCTCATCATCACTTTCTTATCGGCACGCAAATTCACATACACCCTTTGTATAAAGCATGATTAAATCGCATTAAACTCAGCCGAGCGAAAGAGAAAGTCTTAAAATATTATCAGCGGATTAAAATCAAATTTAACAAAATAAAAGTGGTGGCAAGTGATTGCTAGTGCCCAGTGCCCCTCGCTCAACTCTGCCAAGTGATTCTGATTCTAATGGGGGAAAATTTAATACACTCCAACAAAATTTTGATTTGTTCATAGAAAGGCGTAGGACTTTCCTATAACGTTACGATAAATAGTAAAAAGTAGCCACATCGTTTACTTTCACCATTCCTTATATTTTAGGTGACTTGGCCTGCGATTTGATTTATCAAACATTCCGATAACGTAGTAAATGAGTGCCCCTAAATTGAAAATCAACTACGATTTTAAGATCGGGTTAGCTAGCAAGCCACTTGAGATAGTTTAAATTTGTCATGGTTTAGCAGTGAAGTCCAGAATCGTGCCATAAGACGGTGAAAGTGTACTGGTAAATTTAAAAAAAAACCTGTTTAAAATAAGCTATAACAGTTGGCTTTAGCGGTACGAATATTTTAGAAAATATTGCATTTTTATAGTCATAGTGTCCTTTATAGTACATTGTTTATAAGTATGTACAATTCTGGACGTGGTGTGATGCAAATATGCACCTACAAAAACATCGCACTGTCAAGTCGATCGAGGAAATAATTAGGTAGTTTAAAATATATGAATTACACCTAATATTTGCCTAATTACACATTTTCTTATTGCGTATAATTATGGGAATGTAAAGCAATTTGGGTGTGTTTAACCCCTTATCTACATATTTATTTATGGGCTATAAACATACTTATACAATTAAACCCTTCGCGTCATTGGACTTTCACTAACAATGGTTTCCCATGATCATGAAAACTGCATAGTCAAAATCTCGCAGGAATGAGGCCTGCTCTTAATATTCCGAAAACAAAACAATAAACTTGTAAATGCAAACTCTGAATAGTACAAATAAAACCATAATTGCATGTTTTCACACGAGAATCGATAGCAGGCCAGCAACCCGCTTCCCTACTTGGCTCCTAAGGGTTGCACTGCCAAGATCGAGATCGAAGAATTTAAGTTTCCCTAGGACCGGGCATGCCGACTTTCTCACCCGCTGGGAGGAACAACCAGAAAGATCAATGTGTTCAATCTGGCCAAACAGGGAATAACAAAGAGCTGAAGTTGCAAAGATCCTATGGTCCAGGTTCAGGCTTAAGTACGGACCTACTGGGTCTCGCTCATTGCTATAATTTTAAAAGTCTGCACACTGGGGTTTTTTCAACTTACATTACATGCCATACTTGAGGCTGAGCCCGAACCCTGTATTTCTTAATCATTATTGGCCAAACACTGGTAACTTCTATACCTACTTAAGTCAATCTGTCGTTTTAGTCTAGTCATTTAAATCAGTCGAAGACCAATCTCAGACTTCATGGTCTAATCTATCCGTAAAATTATAGTACTCTACAGAATACTTTAAAACTTAATTTTCTTTTTTGTTTATATTGCAAAAACTGCACTTTAATTGCATACAAAAATGTAAATTAGATCATATAAACAGCGAGAAAACCACCTAGGTAAATTGTACATACTTTTATAAGTATTTAGGTAAGGCAAAAGGTAAGGTGGTTGTATTATCCAAATTATTCCCATGTTTGTTACCATTTTCATACCAAAGTACATACCTACAAGTATCTATACACTGTCTGTATCTATGCCTGCCTGACCGGAAAAGAGTTAGTCAAATGTTTCAAATGTTCCAATGCAATTGATTTAATTTCCTTCGGGGAAATTAATAGACGGAGCTATATATTTAATAACCTTTTTTTACGTTTCCCAATTTTTTAGGAGAGTCTCAAAATAATTATTATTATCAATTGATATATAAAATCACCCAAAACTGTTTTTATTTTTGAGTTGTATTCTTAAACAATTAATTAACATTTTTCAATAAGTCATTTATACCCTTTTATTTCTTTACGTTAAAATATAACAAAAACTCATTGTTCAAGTCCTATATCTATACACAAAAATATGTAATTTCAACAATTTAACTGTAACGAGGACGGAAGCTAACTTCGGCAAGCCGAAGTTTTAATACCCTTGCAGACTTTGCCGAAATTGCTAAAAGTGAAAAAGTAGCGAAAGGAATAAGGTATACATACGTAAACTAGATTTGCATCTTTTCAAGTCAATTGCTTTTATACTGCAAAACTGTCATATACAAATAGAAAACAAGAGAGAACACTATAGTCGGGTGCCCCTACTATCAGATACCCGTTACTCAGGTAAAGGGAGTGCGAGGGAGATGGAGATAGAAACTTTGATCACGCATAACTTTTTAACGAATGGTCCGATTTGAAAAATTTCTTCTACATTTCGATAGGTATTGATAAACACAATAAAACTGCATTTTTACTTTTCCGAAATATTTAAATTTTTAAAATCGTATATAAGCGATTGTGGGCGTTAAAGGGGGCGTGGCACCTTTTTGAAACAAACTTGCGCTGCGTAGGAACTCCTAGAATCTGCATGCAAAATGCCAATCTTCTAGCTTTTATAGTTTCCGAGATCTCAGCGTTCATACGGACGAGACAGACGGACAGTACGGACATGGCTATATCGACTCGGCTAGTGACCCTGATCAAGAATAAATATACTTTATAGGGTCGGAAACGCTTCCTTCTAGCTGTTACATACTTTTGCACGAATACAATATACCCTTTTACTCTACGAGTAACGGGTATAAAAAGGGATACTTTCGCAGCCTTTAACAATTTTTCCTATCTCCTTTAAGATATAGACTTCCGAGCGGCAAGCGCTCAAGATATGCGTAAATAAATAAGAATTGGACAAATTTATGTTAGTAGCTTACACACTGCGCGAAATATTCTGATAATAATTAAATTTGGACCGATTTCACCCTATTGTTCCTATGGGAGCTTTAGGATATAGACGTCCGATCGGCACGCGCTTTCACCTTGATCAATGTATGCATAAAAAAATACGATTTGGAAAGTTTCATGTCAATAGCTTGTATACTGCGCGAAATATCCTAAAAATCATTATATTTTAACCGATTTTACCCTTTTGTTCCGATCGTCACGCTCTTTTACCCTGATCAAGGTACGCATAAAAAAATAAGATTTGGAAAGATTTATGTTAGCTTTTACACTGCGCGAAATATCTTCCATTCTTGCAAGTTATATCCGATTGTTCCTATGGGAGCTATAGGATATAGACATCTTCTTCTATTCAAACTTGATCTGCGTACACTTGTTTTAGGACGACTGTGAAAGTTTCAGAGTTATCTTTGCCGGGCAATTGTAACTGTGTACAATGTAAATACATACATATGTATATGCTTAAATACATACACCCATACGCCATTGTTTGACTCAGACCTCCAATTTGGCTAACTTCATTTGATTTGCATAGTTCTTGGGATATAGTTCGGTATTGACAAATGAAAACCATCGCAATTTCCTTTAATAGAAATCCTTATCGAGAATTAACGTTGACTCTGTTGAGCACCTTGGCCAGCTGTTCCAAAGTCATCCGTTAGATGGCGCTATTGTATTGGCCATCTACCCCAAGACATTGGTACCACGGGCCATGAAAGGCGGAAATGTAGGCGCTAGCCTGGCTTAAGCGTTTAAAGGGTTTTTGGGCGTTAGAGTGGGCGTGGCAAACTTTTATTAGACCAACCGATAGGTATTGACGAAACAAATACATATCAATTAAAATTTTCATAATAGCATCAAAACTGTGGCCACAGCTTGTGACTTGTAGGCGTCAGAGGGGGCGTGGCACCATTTTGAAACAAACTTGCGCTGCGTAGTAATCTGATGAACTCTCAAAATTTTGGTCACACTGGAAAGATTAAAGTTTTTACGCTAGCGTAATCGTTTGTCGATCTGGATACTAGGCTTAAAAACTTTAATCTTTCCAGTGTGACCAAAATTTTGAGAGTTTATCAGATTTAAGCGTGCTACGGTCGTACTGTCAATCAGCTGGGTTTGTTGACAAGCAGTTAAAATTAAAATATCGTATTTGCGGGAAAGAGCCTTTAAAAGATATTATCAAATACCTTGGCAAGACAAGTCTGCCGCTGTACAAAGAAATTAAAAAACAATTCAATTTAAATTTATCAGTTGTTTTTTTTAATTTACTGATAATTATTTGCTAATTTAAAGTTCATAGCTGCACTTTTATTGTGTTTTTTCGTACATTCTGGACCTAAAAAACATTTTGCTCTGACAAGAGGCACCCCAGATAGTATTAATGTTATTTTGTCCTCACATGTAAACACCTGCAATCGACTTTTGTGAGTTTTTTGAGATTTTCCCTCCATTTCTTATAATGTTCAGTGAGAAGCGCACGCCAAAAGATTAAATTTTTTAATCTTTTCGCTAGGGTTCACCCAAACTTAATTTCCGCAGACTGGCAACGCTATGGAATTTTCTGGTATTTTTTTCGTCGATCAGGGGACCGAAGTGAAAAAAAGGCCCGACGAAAAGTGAACGCCAGCTGTTTGCCTTTCGCTCTCTCTCATGACTGGCGTACGGTTTTCGTCGATCTGGATACTAGGCTTAAATTTTTAAATCTTTTCGCTAGGGTTCACCCAAAGTTCATTTCCGCAAACTGGCAACGCTATGGAATTTTCTGGTATTTTTTTCGTCGATCAGGGGACCGAAGTAAAAAAAGGCCCGACGAAAAGTGAACGCCAGCTGTTTGCCTCTCGCTCTCTCTCATGACTGGCGTACGGTTTTCGTCGATCTGGATACTAGGCTTAAGAAACTAATTGTGTGTCAAAAGAACTTCTATGATTGAACAGGATGTTTTTTTTAAATTGCATTTATGAATATATGGCAATGAAGCTTGATGTAAAATTTTTATAACCTTGCAGAGGGTATTATAATTTTGGTCAAAAGTGTGCAACGCAGTGAAGGAGACATCTCCGAACCTATAAAGTATATATATTCTTGATCAGGATCACCTCCTGAGTTGATATAGCCATGTCCGTCTGTCCGTCTGTCTGTCCGTCCGTCTGTTTCTACGCGAACTAGTCTCTCAGTTTTAAAGATATCGAATTGAAACTTTGCACACACCCTTCTTTCCTTTGCACGCAGTATATATGTCGGAACGGCCGGGATCGGCCGACTATATCCTATAGCTGCCACATAACTGATTGATCGGAAATGCCATAACTTTGGTGTTTGTAAAGTTAGAAAGTTGGGATTTTTTATGGGTTTTATTTTTGGCCAATTAATCCGACCGATTTCTTATGGATCAGCCGAATATATCCTATAGCTGCCATATAACTGAACGATTGGAAATGCCATAACTTTGGTGTTTTTAAAGTTAGGAAGTTGAGATTTTTTATGAGTATTAAGAATGCATCATATGAATAATTTTGGAGAATATAATTTACAGAGTATTCTGCAAGGGTATATCAACTTCGGCTCCGCCCGAAGTTAGCTTTCCTTTCTTGTTTTTATATAACTTAAAAATGAATATCTGCGTATTTAATTAGTTTTACATATTTAAATTAAAGCTAAAAACATAACTTTTAATACAAAATATATAAAACTGCTTGATTAAATTTAAAAATATTTCAATAAAGTTTTATAGATTTGAATATTCTATGATTGTTAAACAAAAACAAAGCGAACTATATTTAAATGGAATATGCATATTTAAAGGATATTATTTAAATATATTTCGCTTATTTTTCAATCCATGGCTAACTTTAAAATGGAAATATTAAATTTAAATTTTATTCAAATATATTAAACTTTGATCTAATGACTTAAAATATTTTAAGTAAATATGAATAACATCATATCTAATATTATCAACCTGCATTTAAATCTATTCTTATTTAGTCAAGCAGTTTTATTTGTTTTCTGTTAAAAGGTATGTTTTTATACCCTTGCAGAGGGTATTATAATTTCAGTCATAAGTTTGCAACGCAGTGAAGGAGACATTTCCGACCCTATAAAGTATATATATTCTTGATCAGCATCACCAGGAGAGTCGATCTAGCCATGTCCGTCTGTCCGTCTGTCCGTCCGTTTCTACGCAAACTAGTCCCTCAGTTTTAAAGCTATCTGCTTGAAACTTTCCCAAAAGTTGTCTTTCTATTGCAGGTAGTATATAAGTCGGAACGAGCTGGATCGGGCGACTATATCATATAGCTGCCATATAACTCGATCGGAAAAGCCATAACGTTGGTGTTTTTAAAGTTAGGAAGTTGGGATTTTCTATGAGTCTTATTTTTGGCCAAAAATATCCGACCTACCGAATTTCATAAGGATCGGACGACTATATCCTATAGCCGCCATATAACTGATTGATCGGAAATGCCATAACTTTGGTGTTTGTAAAGTTAGGAAGTTGGGATTTTCTATGGGTTTTATTTTTGGCCAATCAATCCGACCTACCAAATTTCATAAGGATCGGCTGACTATATCCTATAGCTGCCATATAACTGAACGATTGGAAATGTCATAACTTTGGTGTTATTAAAGTTAGGAAGTTGGGACTTTTTATGAGTATTAAGAATACATCATATGAATAATTTTGAAGAATATAATTTACAGAATATTCTGCAAGGGTATATCAACTTCGGCTACGTCCGAAGTTAGCTTTCCTTTCTTGTTTATAATGTTTTTTCGATGCCATTTTTTTTTTTAAATTTTCAATAAAATATTTATTTATTGGTGTCGTATTTTTAATAAGTTTTTTTTCCCCCTTTGAGTTTCTCTTTTTTCTAAATAATTAAAATAGTTAATATACAAATATTATATTTATATAAATTTAATTTATATTATGATAATAATTTTATATAATGTTATTATAATACGTATAATATAAAGTTAAGTGGAATACATCGTTGTGTTATAGAAGAAATTAAAATATAACCAACGTATGACCTCGAGTAATTCAATAACACTATAAAAATACCACATATTTTTAAATCCATATATTTAAAATTCAATAAATATAAAAATATTCATCCTGTTCAATCTCAAAATTTCTGAGGTTCCTAAAAATCGTTCACACGTCACGTGCTGAATACCCTAAAGACAATGATTCCAATGTGAAGTCATGTATGAAATAAATTATGTTTTTTTTTATACTTAGATATATTTGGTCATTACTAAAAAATATTATTATTATTAATTAGTAAATAAAATAAATATAAAGGCAATTCAATATAAGTATTTTTAATAATGCTAGAATTTTAAAATAAAGAGTATATTTCAGCGAATTTCTTCGCTTGTGAATACATGTGCACACATACAGTCGTCGGCTGTCGCAGTATGCGTGCAAAAGAGCGACTGGCTCTAGAGCGCTCTCTCGCTGGCTTTTGGAGTTGAAAAGCCAGCACAAAAAATTCGTGTGCAAAAAAATCGTATGGCGTTACGCATCTTAAAGATTATATTGGTCTTTGCTTTTACTCTACGAGTAACGGGTATAATGAGCACTTTCAATGAAAATATTAAATGTTAAAGTGCACAGACAAATAGTAACGGTTCTTCTTTTTTCTATAAAGAATATATTTCTTGGTCGGGATACCAAAGAATGAGTTTATGAGAAAAAAAACAAGAAAGGAAAGCTAGCTTCGGGCGGAGCCGAAGTTGATATACCCTTGCAGAATACTCTGTAAATTATATTCTCCAAAATTATTCATATGATGCATTCTTAATACTCATAAAAAATCCCAACTTCCTAACTTTAAAAACACCAAAGTTATAGCATTTCCAATCGTTCAGTTATATGGCAGCTATAAGATATAGTCAGCCGATCCTTATGAACTTTGGTAGGTCGGATTGATTGGCCAAATATAAAACCCATATAAAATTCCAACTTCCTAACTTTTCAAACACCAAAGTTATGGCATTTCCGAACAATCAGTTATATGGCAGCTATAGGATATAGTCGGCCGATCCTTATGAAATCGGCCGTTCCGACATATATACTGCGTGCAAAGGAAAGAAGGCTGTGTGCAAAGTTTCAACTCGATAGCTTTAAAACTGAGAGACTAGTTTGCGTAGAAACAGACAGACGGACAGACGGACATGGCTATATCAACTCAGGAGGTGATCCTGATCAAGAATATATATATACTTTATAGGGTCGGAGATGTCTCCTTCACTGCGTTGCACATTTTTGACCAAAATTATAATACCCTCTGCAAGGGTATAACAAGAAAGGAAAGCTAACTTCGGGCGGAGCCGAAGTTGATATACCCTTGCAGAATATTATGTACATTATATTTTCCAAAATTATTCATATGATGCATTCTTAATACTTAAAAAAAATCAAAACTTCCTAACTTTAAAAACACCAAAGTTATGGCATTTCAAATCGTTCAGTTATATGGCAGCCATAGGATATAGTCGGCCGATCCTTATGAAATTTGGTAGGTCGGATTGATTAGCCAAATATAAAACCCATAGGAAATCCCAGCTTCCTTACTTTACAAACACCAAAGTTATGGCATTTCCGATCAATCAGTTATGTGGCAGCTATAGAATATAGTCGGCCGATCCTTATGAAATTTGGTAGGTCGGATTGATTAGCCAAATATAAAACCCATAGTAAATCCCAGCTTCCTAACTTTACAAACACCAAAGTTATGGCATTTCCGATCAATCAGTTATATGGCAGCTATAGGATATAGTCGGCCGATCCCGGCCGTTCCGACATATATACTGCGTGCAAAGGAGAGAAAGATGAGTGCAAAGTTTCAGTTCGATATCTTTAAAACTGAGAGACTAGTTCGCGTAGAAACAGACAGACGGACAGACAGACGGACAGACGGACAGACGGACAGACGGACATGGCTATATCAACTCAGGAGGTGATCCTGATCAAGAATATATATACTTTATAGGGTCGGAGATGTCTCCTTCACTGCGTTGCACACTTTTGACCAAAATTATAATACCCTCTGCAAGGGTATAATAATGGACTTAAGAACAACATTTAATGAATGTTAAAAAAAAAACAAAATACATGAATACATGAATAAACAAATTAATTTGGTCACGACTTTATAAAAACAATAATAAAACCACAAAAACATGAACAAAATTGTTACGATTTTATTTGCTAAATACTATTCTGTGTCCCAAAAATTTAAACAACAATATACATGAAAATTTTAGAGAATAGTTAACAATTAATTATCTATGTTGATTTTACACATGTTCTTTTGTTTGCAGTAAAATGAGCACTCAATGACCAAAAGGAAATAAGGAAAATTAAAATATGCATGAAAACCAAACACTTTTAAAAATATGTACCTTAAAAAGATTTTGAGAGTCAGTTTCTAAAATGAGTGTTCGTTTATTGTTTTAAACTAGTGTTATCCAATTGGGTGTCCTTAAGGCTGCTGTCTTTGCTCGGTTTACTACATAACACTATCTTATCACAATTTACTCCACAAAAACAGTTTGATATACATATTTGTTAATATAGAAGCAAGATTTCGACGAAATCGAAAAAAAATTGATTAAATTCAAGCCCCCTATAAAAATCAAAATTAATTTTACCGATTCTACACAAAGATTGATCTTTTTCTGCGTTGGTTAAAATATGCTAAGTATGGCAGAGGAACTGGGTTATTACACTATATCAATACAACAAAATTTTACTGGCACATATTTGGACATTTTGACTAGTGGTCGTTTGTATATTAAAGAACTTTGATAATCCATTGAACTCTTTCTTTTACATGTGTCTTTCGTTATACTATCCTTCAAATGTAAATAAGCCTCCATGGTTAAATAAAGAGTTGTCACACCTAAAAATAAAAAAAGTCCATTAAAGCTTGTTGATTCACAAGAACCAAAACAGCTTATTAATTTTGTTAGCACCAGGGACTGAAGAGAACCGGTACCGGTACCGAAACCGGAACCGGAACCGTTTTTTTTTACGGAACCGGAATCGGAACGAAACCGAAATTTTAATTTTCGATGGAACCGGAACTGGAACCGGAACCGATTATTTGGCATACTGTGGAACCGAAACCTGAACCGAAACCGATATTCTTTTTTTGAGAATGAGTCTCGGATTTTAAATCATAAAATATTTCATCATAGTACAGTTCTAACAGTGCTCGTAATAGGGCAATTGACGAACCAATCAGTTTGCTTTTCACAAATTACGTGATAAGCTCGACATCAAGTACTCAGAAACTCAGTTTAGTGTGCAACGCTCTTGGACGCAATAGGAGTGTTTCACTTGATGGGGCGTACACTACAAAACAAAGCTCATGAGCATTATTCGTATAATGCGGTCCAGAATATATCAACATGCAAAATATGCGAAATTACCATCAGAGTTAGTTTCAAAAATTATAAATTCAAGTATGAAGTAAATTCAAGATCGATCACAACTAATTTCACGAAACTCTATCGAATGTTGTCGAAGCAATAATGCGCATTACGAAAACAGAAGTGAGATAACGACAAGTGAGATAAAAATGGAACCGATACTGGAACCGGAACCGATTTGTAATATTTTTTAGGAACCGGAACCGAAACCGGAATAGTTTTGCGATTTTTCTTAGGAACCGAAATTGGAACCGGAACCGCTAACAGATTTTTATAGGAACCGAAACCGGAATCAGAACCGGTATTCCAATCGGTTTCAGTCCCTGGTTAGCACTAAGCGTATAAGTTCAATGCATTATAAAAGATATTAACGGCCTCACCCATGTTAGTGCATGAATAAAAGTATTTAAACGATGAAAGTTTGCCTTACGAAAGCAGCGACTTCCTTTAACAGACTTTTCGGATTTTTTATTCAGCTCTGTTCTCGCATCTACAGTCAGCTCTTGAGTCCGGTTTTATAAGTGGCAGTATAATAGACAGGCCCCTTCTGGATTTGAAACAAAACACAAGTCCAGTAAACGTCCTAAGGAGTTTTTAACATGGTTTACTTGGGATACCGCAATGTCAAGCAAGCCGTCAATAAAGTTATGCTGCGCTAAAGGAAGTAAAATATTAGAGTTTTCGTCTGGGAACCAAGTCGCACTAGGTATTTTGAAATCACCTAATGCTACTAACTGATCTCGATCTGACAGTTTTTTGGAAATGGACTGGATAACGGAAAGGTGATTCGCATAAATTGGGAACTCAGATAATGGTGGGATATATGAACTAGTAATATAAGTAGGATTGGAAAGTTAGTTTAATTTAATCACCATATAATTAAGTCAGAAATATCATCAGAGTCCAGCTTTTGTATTTATCTCAAAATACATCATCGAATATCATAGAGTTAAGAAAGGGGAAGAGTGAGAAATCGTCTATAGTGTGTTGTCGATAAAGAAGTCGGTCTCGGTTATCAAATTTGTACTATCCCACAAATTTAATCGGGCTCGTTCGGGAAAGTTACAGAAATAGTGAAAGAACCCTGTATGCGTTAACATACAAAATACGATGAAGTGAGAGCGTCGATTTTAGATAAAAGACCAATATCTTAAAAGTTAAAACTGCTAATTAACGTTGAAAGCCACTCCAAAATTTTCTTTAAGCAACCTCAAAAATTATGGTGAAATAAATTTTCATATGTGTGTGCTACGTGAAGTGTCACTCGTCAGATTTATTTGCAAGCCAAGAAGCTTTACTTGTAGAAGTGGACGCCACGGCGAAGAAAATTTTGCAACAAGATAAATACTGAAGAGAAGGAGACAACCATAGAATATACCCAAAACACATAGAGAATAGCAGCGAGAGGAACGACTGAATTCCAAATTGACGCTTTTTGAAGCATGAGCTAAATATTCCGAGGAGACTATAAAAAAGCAAGGAGTCAACAGTGTTTTACAAAGTCGCAGGTTCGCTTAACATTACGAGGCTACAACGACAAGTATATTTATCATGACAAGTATTTATGACAAGCTATTTTATCGATGACAGTAGCTTCTCTGAGGGAAAAGCTAAATGAGTTGCGCTTGAATACGGATGGTAGGAAGAGCAGTTAGCAATTAGCACTTAGACTTTTGGATCATTTCGAGGTGGCACATACTGTTGATGTTGACGAGGATGAAACTGTAACCAAGTGTGGATCACTCAGTATTGAGTTTCATGAAGCTATTAGCAACATAAGCTCGAGAGATGTTCAAGATAGCATGTGACGCTCCAGAGCGCACAATATAAGTAAATATATAAAATAAGCTTAGGTTAAGAGAGATAAAAAGCATGAAGCGACAACATAGTACATAGGGAATAGGATTAATATAATAATAAGATTAGTTTAAGAGAATAAAAAAACCTGAAACGAATTCAAATTCAAATAAGAAGGTGGGCGCGCCAATAGAAATAGCTGGGCACGCTGATCCACGATCACCGGGTCACACTGACCCAAGATTAACTGGTCACACTGACCCATGATCAGCTAGTCACACGCGCTAAGCCGTATGACCAGGGATTTTGACGTGGTGCGGGCACACTTATTCACGCCAACGGGTATAAAAAGGGCGCCGGTTGCCCAGTTCAAGTCACTCTGCAACCGACAGCGATCGGAGAAGGTGAGCCTTACGCATTGGTGTGAGCAACCTCTCTGGGAGTTACTTGTGGAGTCTTTTTGGGATAGGGTCTAGTACCCCGTCCAAATACATTGTAGTTAGCGAAACCCCCTTCCCCCTCCTCTACCCACTCTCCGAAAGACCGGCCGTCATCTTTGGGGTTCCACCACCCACCACTAGCCGACTCGGAGCGACGAAGCCGCCATCAGTGGCAGCGGACTCTAAGCTCGAACCATCCCTCGGTTCACCGAGTCGCCCACCCGCTCGGGTTTCTTTCCCCCCCCCCCTCGTCTCACCGAACTCACCTTCGTAGACCCACAGAGGGGTGCGACTCGTCTCACAACCTGGAAGACCTCAGTGGTCTCCACACTCTCTCTCTCCTAACCTGGAAGACCTAAGGGGCCTCCAAAACTCTCTCGCCTAACCTGGAAGACCTAAGTGGCCTCCAAAACTCTCTCGCCTAACCTGGAAGACCTAAGTGGCCTCCAAAACTCTCTCGCCTAACCTGGAAGACCTAAGTGGCCTCCAAAACTCTCTCGCCTAAACCTGGAAGACCTAAGTGGCCTCCAAACCCTCTCTCACACACGGAGATATCAGGGATATCTCGGGGGGAATTATCTAGAGGTAAAGGGACTCATACAGAGGGACATACTTTCCGGCGCAGATAGCCGTATTCTTTCTTTCTCATCTACAGGACGCCAGCCACTGCGCAACTACCGAAGGACGATCAGTAGCCGCCCACGACCGCACTCGACGACACCGCCGAAGACGGAACCAGCCGCGCCGTTCTATCCTTGTCTTAAACTCTGTAAAATTTAAGTAAATAAACACAACCCCCTTCAATTTCACCGAACCCCGCTCGTGTCATACTCTGGGAACCGGGTCAAACTCTTACAGCAACCACTCCTGACATAAATAAACGTAGCATAGCAGGAACGTTACATGGCGCCCGAACAGGGACAAGTGGTTGCAAAGAGGAGACGCCGCTAGAGAGTTATGTCGACCTGGGTGTACCTAGCATCAAAGGCATTTGGATTGGACGCAACTGGAAAAGCGGATGAATTAAGACAGAGAATAGCATCATTTGTAAAGAACCCAGACCACACAGAGGAGATCAGGCGGAGGCTTGGCGAGCTAGCGGAGAAACACAGCAAGGAGAAAGGGTTGACGGAGCAAAACAAGTCACCGACAGAGGAACTGAGCGAGGTAGCAAACCAGATAGACCTCCTGGTGAAACAATTTAAATCACCAACGCGGTCGGAAGGAAAGACATCAGACATGCCGGATAAAAAGGAACGGAAAATGGAAGTGGAAACCATAGACCGAGTGCGGAGCTGGGGGATACGCTACCAAGGAACCACCAATCCTTTAGAATTCCTCAGCAAGATGGAGGAGTGGGCCAAAGGCTACGGGATAGACGAAGACGCTCTGATTCAAACCATGCCCTTCATCCTGGAAGGGGTAGCAATAGACTGGTGGAACACCACACCGAGTGAGATAAATACTTGGAAGGAACTCAAGGAAGAACTGTTGGAATATTTCCTACCACCCAGATACCAGGAACAGGTGGAGACACAAATTGCACAGCTACGACAGCGGGAGACGGAACTAACAAGGGAATACGCAATGAACCTAAGGAAGTTAATGAGATTCACAGAGTATTCGGAAGAATCGAAGTTGGACCGTATATACAGGAATTGCAGAAGCAAAATAAAACTCTATACTAGACGCTCAAGTTGCAAAACATTAACGGAATTCTTGAAGTTAGCCGAAGAAGTAGAAGAAATAGAGGCAATGGAAGGAACCAACCGGCCGGTGGTAACAGGGAACCAGAACGGAACAACATATATCTGCATGAGATGCGGGGGAACAGGACATGCCACAAGATCCTGCACCAACCCGCCGAGATTGTTCTGTTGGGTATGCGGCAGAAACGGAACAAGAACAACGGAGTGTTGCAAAGCCATAACGGGAAACACCGGAGGTCCGAGCAGATAACGCTGGTCGCTCAGGACCAGAATCAAACACCAGCTGCATGGGACCAATTAAGGTGTGACGGATTCCAGATATTGGCCGTGATAAAGATCGGAGCGGTAAAAGCGAAAGGAATAGTAGATACGGGAGCATCACGGAGCGTGATCAGCAAGAGAAGATACAGCGAATTAAGAAGACAGGGAAGATGTAGGAAAGTGAGGACAGAGATAACGATGGCAAACGGATCAAGACAAACATCAGATGGAGACTTCACAGCCAGAGTGCAATTCGCCGGAGAAGAATTCGAATTGGATTTTCTGATTTTAAACCAGGTTACAGGAGGGATACTACTGGGAATGGACTTTCTGGCGAAGACACAGACAAGGATTCAATGCGGCAATCTGGAATTGGACATCACAGAAGCAAAGGAATGTCCAGAAGAAGAGGAAACCAGGCAGACCACAATCGATATGGAACCAACAGAGGAGGAGATCGACAAATTTCTGGAAAAACAAAGGCAAGTATTCGAAGGAATGAAGGGAAATAGTAATATTACAACCCATAAGATTTACATGAAGGATGATAGGCCAGTAAAACAAAGATGATTAGCAAGCGCTAATCAACGAACAAGTGGATGAATTAATAGCATTGGGATTAATAGAACCATCACATAGCCCATTCAGCGCACCAGTGGTGCTGGTAAAGAAGAAAAACAACGAATGGAGAATGTGTGTGGACTATCGGCTACTGAACGAACGAACCGAAAAGGATGCTTATCCGGTACCAAGAATGGATTTTATCTTAAATCAGCTAAGAGATGCGAAATTCATCAGCACGCTGGATTTAAAATCCGGATATTGGCAGATACCAATGGAGGACCACAGTAAGCAGTATACGGCGTTCACCGTACCAGGACGAGGTTTGTTTCAGTGGAAGGTGATGCCGTTTGGGCTCACAACAGCTCCGGCTACATTCCAAAGAGCACTAGATACGGTCATAGGGCCAGAAATGGAGCCGTTCGCGTTCGCATACCTGGACGACACGTGGTCATCGGAAGGAACAAAAAAGAACACTTAGAGAAATTAAGAGAAGTGTTCAGACGGCTGCAAAATGCAAACCTAAAGATTAATGCGGAGAAGTGTCATTTTTTTCAAACAGAGCTAAAATACTTGGGACACATCGTGACCGACAAGGGCATCAGAACGGACCCAGAAAAGGTGGCGGCCATACGAGAATTACCGACACCGAAAAGCACGAAGGAGGTACACAGTTTCTTAGGTATGGTATCATGGTATAGGAAATTCATCCCTGGATTCACCGAAAAAGCAAGTGCACTACAAGAGCTGGTAAAAAAAGGAAACAAATTCGAGTGGCAGGCCCAACATCAAAAAGCGTTCGAACGGATAAAAGAAAGCTTAACGATAGAAAGCCCCTCAGGGAGGGTGGCCACATGGGCACTCGGATTACAACCATTCCAATTCGAGGTCAGATACCGAAAAGGAAAGTTGAACGCTGTGGCAGATGCTTTATCCAGGGCACCAACAGTAGAAATCAAAACCGCAAGAAGTCAAACCGATTGGATAAAGGAAGCATTCGAGGAGGTAAAAAAGGACCCGAGCAACGGGGAATTTAAAATAGAAGGGGAAAGACTATACAAGAAAGGCGGCAGCGAAAAAGACCTACAACTTTGCATCTCAAGGAGCGAAATTCAAACGGTGCTCCGAGAAAACCACTGCAACGCGACGGCAGGACACCTAGGAATATTCAAGACGTTGAAAAGGATTAAGGAGAGATATTTTTGGCCCAGAATGAGGATGGAGATTATAAAATTCGTAAAGGCTTGCGAGGGGTGCCAGCGATACAAGCTGTCTCAACAAAAATCCGCGGGAAAAATGCTAACTAAAATTACCGAAGCACCATGGGAAACCATATGCGTAGACTTCGTCGGACCACTACCACGTACGAAACATGGAAACACCACACTAGTAGTAATAGTAGACAGGTTCTCGAAATGGACCGAAGTCGCGGCAGTAAGGCAAGCAACGGCAGAAGCTTTCCTGAAATTATTTCGTGAAAGAATAATCGCAAGAGTTGGAGCACCAAAAACACTGATATCCGACAATGGGGTCCAGTTTACGGGAAGGAAAACAAAGACCGCCATGGAGCAGTGGGGAATACACCAGCAATTCACAGCACCATATACGCCACAACAAAACCCAACCGAAAGGACGATCCGAACCATCAAAACCATGATATCACAAATGGTGGGAGAAGAACAAACCAGGTGGGACGAGAATCTGCCGGAGCTAATGCTAGCATATAACAGCAGCATATCAGAGTCGACGGGTTTCAGTCCAGCACAATTATTGTATGGAAGGAATCTACGACTACCAGGAGCTCTGTTCGACAAAGTTACTAAAGGATCGGGACTAGCGACAGAAACAGTAGCAGCGAGGTGGAAACGACTAAGAGAGATTAGAAGCGAGGCAATCTAGAACATGGAAGAAGCAGCGGGGACACAAAAATTCCACTACGATCTAAGAAAAAGAGAATGGAAACAAAGTGTAGGGCAACTAGTCTGGTGCAAAACACACTATTTATCAAACGGCGGAAAAGTTTAACGCGAAACTAGCGCCAAAATATGACGGGCTGTGGGTAGTAGACAACTTTTGTTCACCGGTAATAGCTAAACTGAAAAATCAAAAAACTAAGAAATCGAAACGGGCATACATTGGGGACTTAAAAATATATATACACACTAACCATACGCTAACAAACCCTGATAGTTTAGAGGCAGAGGGTAATCAATGTAACGCCTTACTCATTTCAGTACACAACAACAACAACATGAACAAATTTCAGAAGTCAAGCGAGAAGTTTCGGGAGGACTGCAAGCGGCTACAGCAGGCGAGGAGATTAGCACAGCTAATATCGGCCAGACCAGCGGGTACCGGAGTGCGGGTACGGACAGCGCCAACTCGCCTTAAACCACCGACGTGCCGACTAGTGGAGCACGACAACCAGGGCAGGAGCACGAAGGATGACCGACCGGCACCCCGACCACCGGCGCAACCCTCGACGGCACGACCCATAGGGGGAAGACAAAGAGTGGTACACACCCAGACTGCCTGGAGCAGAAGTCGGCGGACACCAACTGGTGCCAAGGATGGGGAAAGTGCGGACGCCGTCGCCGGATAGGGACATCCTGGAGCTACACCCCGATCCAGCTACATACGACCAGCCAAGTTCTGAGGTACTCCACGGCCCACCGCTTCCAGCAGCAGCACAACAGCAGGAACAGCTGTAAGTGTTCACCAATGAGATGGGGTGGACAGTACCGGCTGCAACGATGTCGGCCAGGGCAGTGGACGAGATAAAGGAACGCTGGGGGCAGAAACGGAAGGGGCAGCAGCAGACCATCCTAGTAAAGGATGAAGAGAAGTCGTAGAAGGTCATCTTCGGCAGGGGGTCGAAGATCACGATTCGGCACTTCGTGCCTTCGCAAGAGGGGGGGAGGTGTGACGCTCCAGAGCGCACAATATAAGTAAATATATAAAATAAGCTTAGGTTAAGAGAGATAAAAAGCATGAAGCGACAACATAGTACATAGGGAAAAGGATTAATATAATAATAAGATTAGTTTAAGAGAATAAAAAAACCTGAAACGAATTCAAATTCAAATAAGAAGGCGGGCGCACCAATAGAAATAGCTGGGCACACTGATCCACGATCACCGGGTCACACTGACCCAAGATTAACTGGTCACACTGACCCATGATCAGCTAGTCACACGCGCTAAGCCGTATGACCAGGGATTTTGACGTGGTGCGGGCACACTTATTCACGCCAACGGGTATAAAAAGGGCGCCGGTTGCCCTGTTCAAGTCACTCTGCAACCGACAGCGATCGGAGAAGGTGAGCCTTACGCATTGGTGTGAGCAACCTCTCTGGGAGTTACTTGTGGAGTCTTTTTGGGATAGGGTCTAGTACCCCGTCCAAATACATTGTAGTTAGCGAAACCCCCTTCCCCCTCCTCTACCCACTCTCCGAAAGACCGGCCGTCATCAGTACCAGCCGATCTTTGGGGTTCCACCACCCACCACTAGCCGACTCGGAGCGACGAAGCCGCCATCAGTGGCAGCGGACTCTAAGCTCGAACCATCCCTCGGTTCACCGAGTCGCCCACCCGCTCGGGTTTCTTTCCCCCCCCCCTCGTCTCACCGAACTCACCTTCGTAGACCCACAGAGGGGTGCGACTCGTCTCACAACCTGGAAGACCTCAGTGGTCTCCACACTCTCTCTCTCCTAACCTGGAAAACCTAAGGGGCCTCCAAAACTCTCTCGCCTAACCTGGAAGACCTAAGTGGCCTCCAAAACTCTCTCGCCTAACCTGGAAGACCTAAGTGGCCTCCAAAACTCTCTCGCCTAAACCTGGAAGACCTAAGTGGCCTCCAAACCCTCTCTCACACACGGAGATATCAGGGATATCTCGGGGGGAATTATCTAGAAGTAAAGGGACGCATACAGAGGGACATACTTTCCGGCGCAGATAGCCGTATTCTTTCTTTCTCATCTACAGGACGCCAGCCACTGCGCAACTACCGAAGGACGATCAGTAGCCGCCCACGACCGTACTCGACGACACCGCCGAAGACGGAACCAGCCGCGCCGCTCTATCCTTGTCTTAAACTCTGTAAAATTTAAGTAAATAAACACAACCCCCTTCAATTTCACCGAACCCCGCTCGTGTCATACTCTAGGAACCGGGTCAAACTCTTACAGCAACCACTCCTGACATAAATAAATGTTGGAACGAACTCCTGGACACCGTTGAACTACCCCAGCATAGCAGGAACGATACAAGCATTTCGTCTTTTTTAGGATCAGATCAGATGAGTTCGGAAAGCAGTTGTGTTCGGCAGATATATTAAGACTTAGGGAGAAAAAAGTGACAGAAACATGTTTAGAATATTTATATAGTCTAATGGAAATAAGAAAACCTTATGAGCTAGAGGAAGAAAGCTTAGTATCTTACTTTATTGAAGGAGTCCCCGATTGCAAAGCAAACAAAGCCGGCTTGTATAGAGCTAAAACCGTAAAGAAGCTCAAAGTTAAGATAGAAATCTATGACAAAGTAAGAGGAAATGCTGTAAATAAAGAAGAAAGGAAAATTAATTCTCATCATAACCAGAAGCAAGTTAAGAAAATGCAAATTTTGAAAGGAAGGACATATCCAAAGGAAGGCCTAATTTACAAAAACTTCAGCGCACAGAATATTAACTTTACCGCAATGATTGATTCTGGTAGCGATCTAAGTCTCATGAGGGACGATGTGTCCAATAAATGTGATAGGCTGCAACTTAGAAAATAAATCAAACATCTAAAAGGCATTGGAAGAGGTGAACTGATTACCACAGGATGTTTTGACTTAGACGTTTTTGTTGTGATTACAAAAGGCTTAATTGCGGTTAACCGAGACCGCTCGGTTATCAGTTTAAGTTTTTTTTCGCGCGTAGCCCCACGTCCTTCATACCCGCCCAACCGATCGAAGGGTGCCCCAGTGTACCGTACGGCACGATTCGCGAGAAGATAGACGTGAGATAAGAAAATATAGGTAAAATACCGTGGGAAAATAGAATATCTAATTTGAATACTAATTTGTATTAATAAGAAAACGCGACTTGTGGTTGGATATTTGATTTTATATTTGAGACGACAAAAGTGACGAAAGGGAGTGCGATGTTGATCGGGTTCGATTTAACACTGGCTTTAATTTCAATTATGATCTCTTATAGCTATGCTTATCTAAGAGGGGGCAAGAGACGGGGCGAATTCGCGAGAGCGAACGAAAGCTTTATTGGCTCCCGCTTTCGCCTTAAAACTAGACAGAATTTACAATTTGAATAAACGCGCCAAGTGCGCCAACACGGCCACCTCTGAAGGGACGACGTCCTTCAGCCCACCGTCGGCAATACCGCCAGCCGAAGTATCGCTCTCCGGTATAGTCCTTCCGGAGTCCGAACATCCGCCACCCGAACCTTTTTATCGGCGCCGGCGTGAACCGCTTCCACTCGCCCGATCCTCCACTGCTGGGGTGGAAGGTTGTCCTCTGCGACGACGACCATTTTTCCCGCGGCGATATTTGGCTCCTCCTTGTGCCACTTGGACCTCTGCTGGAGATGTTCACCCGGGACCATCGCGACCAGAACTTGTGCTTGAGCGACAAGACACCTCGCCATCGACGCACGCAGTTCAGATTGATTTGGTCCGGGAGTGTTTCCGACGGTAGGGCCAGCAGGGGGCCGCCGATGAACAGATGTCCGGGGGTCAGGGCTTCGCCGTCGTTTGGGTCGTTGCTGAGGGTTCCCAGCGGTCTCGAGTTCAGCACGGCCTCCACGCTGGTGAGGAGAGTTCCGAACTCCTCCGCGGTCAAGAGGTCCGAAGGAACAGATGCTTTGCAGACTTTACACCTGCCTCCCAAAGTCCGCCGAAGTGTGGTGCTCTGGGCGGTATGAACGCAAACTCGCATCCTTTTTTTAATGCGTATGTTCCTATGTTCCGCCCCCCTGCTCCTCCAGACGGGCTCGGACTTCTTGCGTATTGACTTGTCATACTTTCTCGCGCAGAAAACTTACAAGAGCTCGAGGGCCAGCGTGACAATTCGTAACGTGCAGGTATGACACGTATGATCTGATGAATTGTGAGATAGGAGCATTCAATAACCGACCAACAACTCGTAGCAATGTCGAGGAACACCAATTTAATTTATTCTCCTTAATAAAGGGGCTTAGCTTTTGAATATTCGTTGCTACCGGTTTATTTTTCCGAATTTTACTAATATCCTCACTGAATTCGTGAAATTGGATAACTTCAACAATTTTCTCAAAAGCGAAATTCAGTTCTCTTGGCGAAATAGTTTTTTCTATGGTCTTCGTCCCTTTTCTGCACCTTTGAATAAAGCGGAGAGCCCATAAGAAAACTCTCAGAAGCTTCAGATGCGACGAAATTTCTAATTTCTTTTGAATTTTCTATTTTCTGAAGCAGATAATTGTCTCTGGGCTGACTACAAGAGCTAATGCCGATTTGCCTAATTCCATCGACACTATTGCGGCCGGCAGTTCGAAATATTGATTTACAGGCCATTTAATTTCTGAGTCCAGCAAGAACAGAGGCCCGCCGAACCAGATGGGCATTGTAAGCTCCTCAACGTCACATCCACGGGATACTAGTCTGCTTGGTTAAGTTTCGTGGGAACGTGTCGCCAAGTTGCGTTCTCCGACCACTCCTGAATCTCTGCGATCCGCTTTGATACAAAAACCGACAACGACGAAGGATGGGTTTTGATCCAGTTTAATATGATCTCGGAGTCTGTCCATAGGAAAACATTCTCAATAGGACAATTTAGCAATGGCCTGACACGATTATACAGATCTGCTAAAAGGTGAGCTGCGCACAGCTCAAGACGAGGCAAAGTTTTCGTCTTGGGGGAGCTACTTTTGATTTGGAGGTAATAAAGACACCTTTAAACCTTCAGCAGTTTGAGTACGAACGTAGATGCACGCTCCATACGCTCGCATGGAAGCGTCAGCGAAACCATGCATTTGAATCGGGACTTGGGGATCTGTGTGGACGAATTGCGATACCTTAATTTTCGTCAGCTGCAGAAGCTTTGCCTTAAAGGTATCCCATGAAGTATGCAACTGCATTGGTAACGACTCGTCCCAATCTAGCTTTCGAAGCCACAGCTCCTGCAACAACATCTTTTCCCTTGTGACTAAAGGACACAAGAGACCAAGTGGATCGAAAAGTCGAGCAGTCACCGACAAAATGTTTCGTTTTGTCGCGCGAAGATCCAGGAAAGAGTCATCCAACCGAAATTAGAAGTAATCTTTAACCGGTAACCAAACCACGCTAAGGGTCTTAGTTACGTCTGAGCCCGCCGTAAGTGGCATTACAGCGCTATCAGATGCGGATAACTCTGGGCAGTTTGAAAACCACTTTGCCAGTTCAAATCCTGCCTCTTGCAAAACCTGAGAAACTTCGTTTCGAAGGCCTTGCAGGCCCTCAACGCATCCGGCGAAAGTCAATAAATCGTCAACATAAATTTCTTTCTGAATAATCTGTGCGGCTCCTAGCCGCATAAAACACCTGATCGCCAAAAAAGGTGCCGGCGAAGTTCCATATGTAACGGTATTTAACTTAAAGATTTTCAGAGACTCAGAGGGATCTCGTCTCCATACTATGAGCTGAAAGTTTCGGTCAGATTCGTCCACCATTACTTGGCGATACATTTTTTTTATGTCTGCCGCAAGGGCAAACTTATGCAATCTAAACCGAAGCAGTGTCGAGTACAGCTCCTCTTGAATGGTTGGGCCTACTATCAAGATGTCATTCAACGATACCTATGTACGGCACGATGCGTCAAAAACTACTCTCAACTTTGTTGAAGTACTTTGTGGCCGTAGAACGCACTGGTGCGGAATGAAATAGTGCGGAGTGTTTGGAATTTTGTCATTGGAGGGAGAAATGTGCCCATGGAAATATATTCCTCCATGAATTCAATGTACAGAATAGTTAGATCAATTTTGTGCCAATGAAGTCAGTATTAATTATTTAAGGAGCGGAAGAGAGTCAAGATTTGAAATTTTAGGAAAAAGTATATTATAGTCAGAACATAATACTCTGAAATGCTCAGGCAAGGCATAGTTAGATCTACAATGATTTAATATTAGGGGAATATAATTTCAAGTTAAGCACTCCTCTGGCTTTATTAACCATGGACGAGATGTGATTCGAAAATGTTTGCTTACGGTCCAAAAGAACGCCAAGATCGTTTACAAGAGTTATTCTATTCAAAGAGCTGCCACTTAACGTGAGAGTCGCATATATCGGATTGACCCGATAAAAAGTCATCAGCTTGCTTACTTAAAATAAATTATAAATAATGTAAAAACCGGAGGTAGAATAACTGAAAACTTAGATAAGTTAAACAACTTGTGGAGAGGTTTGGGCAGGGCCAAAACCACCTTGGGCCCTGGCGAATAAACGAAGAAGATCCAAAAGAAGACAGCAGGTTTGACTTGGATATCGCGTAAGAATAAGACTATGATGAATAGTCTGAAGTAGAGTAAGTCGTTTGAAAAAAGAATGGAAGCAAAATTCGGCAACCCTTTCAGTTGTTACAAATTTCGATTTCTATGCCAATATTACTAAAAACGCTATCTCGATTTTTCCCGATTGTTCCTATGGGAGCTGATTTAGTCGCCCAATCCGGCTCGTTCCAACTTATACACTACCTGCAACAGAAAATCAACTTTTGGGAAAGTTTCAAGCAGATAGCTTTAAAACTGAGGGACTAGTTTACATAGAAACGGACAGACGGACGGACAGACGGACATGGCTAGATCGACTCTCTTGGTGATGCTGATCAAGAATATATACACTTTATAGGGTCGGAAATGTCTCCTTCACTGCGTTGCAAACTTTTGACTGAAATTAGAATACCCTCTGTAAGTGTATAAAAACAAGAAAGAAAAACTAACTTCGGGCGGAGCCGAAGTTGATATACCCTTGCAGAATATTCTGTAAATTATATTCTCCAAAGTCATTCATATGATGCATTCTTAATACTCATAAAAAATCCCGAAGTTAGCTTTTCTTTCTTGTTTTATATTTTTTTTAACACGCCACACAAGGATGGACCTTGTTTTCGTTTATTGTCAAATTATTCTAAAGAGCCCAAAAAAAGCGGGTCGCAGGTGCTCCATTCTTGGGCAAATCCGGTGTTGTCACAGCCGGTCATAAATTAATCAAGTGGTGGATGTGTGGTTTTAGAAGACGACCGTGTCTGTCACGGCCGAGAATCCATAAGACTGCCGGGTGTCTTCTGCGGAGACGCCGTCGACCCAGTGGTGTTGCAAGATGTCTTGCCAAACAGTTTGCATGTGTGAGCAGACAATTCGACTTAATAATTTTCAAATCGTCTCCGTTACCGTCGGCACTCCCGTGTCCTGGAACATAACTCGGTTTTCCACATAATGGTGCCACTCCACCGCCAGCATCCTCCTGAGAGCCTTTGTAATGCACGTTTGCACTTTTAGTGATGAATCACAGGCCGTGCCCCAGCAATTGATTCCCCAGTTTAAAGTTGGAAGTACAATGACCTTAAAGAGCCGCACCTTGGCTTCAAGGGATAGGCCACTACCTTGACGAAGGAGCCAGTCCATTTTGTCAAGTTTAGTTTTTGCTGATCCACAGACTCGATCAATTTGTCCCTTTCAACAAAGGCGACGGTGTAAGGTAACTCCGATTTACGTCACCTTTTGTTCGTGCTTGAGCCTATTACGATCAATGTAGAGTCTACGCGAACGGCCAAAGCGGAGAGCAAATGTGGCATGCTCCGTTTTGTCAACATTTAGCGCAATGTTCCATCGAGAAGCCCAGCACTCAAATTTGTCCAAGAATGTCTGGACACGTCGGGAGGCAGACATAGTGGTGCTACCAGCTGCAAGAAATGTAGTGTCATCTGCATATGTGGCCGGTAGTGTACCACAAACAACTGGGTTTGGAAGATACGAAGTGTAAATTGTGTACTGGACCGGACACCAGCACGAATTGGGTGAAGTCCAGAACGGTGTCCACGAGTATCTACAGCAAACTCCCTATTATCTAAGAACGATACAATGAGATTCCTGAGCTTGTAGAAAAATCCTTCGTGGCAGACCCTGTCAAAGGCCTTTCGAACGTCGAGAAAAACGGCGGAGCAATATTTGTGATCTTTGAAAGCACCCAGAAGATGGTTATCTACTCTGTGCACTTGCTCGATACCACAATGGTGACTACAGTAAACAAATCGGCCTATATGATTCCGGGCAACATGACTAATGCATGTTTCCAAGGTGATGAAAATTAACCAATGTCCAGGGAAGCATTAAAGAAGAGACAGAGCTGCGCAATGACACAGTAGCCTTCCATCTAGCCATATCGATGGTATGTCTCGTTCTCATCCAGACACGGCGAAGTGCATGGCCTTTTCTGGCCAAGGCAGCCATTTCTGGCTTTGAATAAACCCAAGATGGAGGAGGAATAGGTATACTTCTAGGAGGAGGGGCAGCTTTATGGATCTGTTCAACTAAGACCTCAGCAAAAGAATCTACTTTGTCCTCAGAAAGAAGAGAAGGTTGTTACTGAGTCAGAGTATTAAGTTGCCCACTGAAACTTTTTAGATCCGAACCCCGAGGAAGAAGCCTGGATTTGGTAACGATCGTATAGGCAGCCACGCAAAAATATATCAGGAGCGGAGAGGAAAGTCCCGGGCACTCTGAGTAGCCAAAATCTGCATGTTTGAGTCGGCAATAACTGATATCAGAGTGTTTCCCCGAGTGCACGAGCGTCGAGATCATTAAAATGTCAATGTTGCGTTCCTGGATGAGGTGCTCAATCTCAAGAGATTGCCAACTGGCGTTCCAAATAACGATATTTATACCGTAATTAGTCATCGTAATGCGTTGACCCTAATGAATTGGCGTGCTTACAAATCACGCTCTTTATCTTCTCTTATCTCTTGATCAAAGCGTAACAACCACTTGTCCATTGCAGCCGCTTATGCTATCCCAGCAGCCTCTTGCTTCTTCCATAATCCATTAATAAATTCCAGAAGTAGGTCGTTCATTCAAAGGGGTCTTTTCACTTTGATGTGAATTAAACGCTAGCTTAGTCTAACTTAAGGATGCAAAAAGACGCGAAGTAAACCAAGCATTTTGAGCCGGGGGCATGGCAGGCTTAAAAATACTTTTTTGAGTGGGTCTACGCTCTGCAGAACCATTGTGCTTACATCTTACAGGCAGGACATCGACGGGAGGACGCACTTAAATTAGAACCACAGTTAATGCACTTGAGGTGTTCCTCATGGCCAAGCACATCTCCATGTCTTTGGTCAAGAGTGAGCTAAAATTTTTAGAATGTCTAAATTCTTGACATCGAAAACACCTTAAGGACCCTTTCTCTGAAGCTGTGGTTCCACTTTAACCATCTGATAGTCAATTATTTGGATATGTAAAAGATGTATATCTTTGTTGTTTCTAGCTGGTTTCAGTTTAACAAAGAATATATCCCGGTTCGCCTTTTTATTCTCACCAGGGGGATTGAATACATTCCGAGGGTTGTGACCTAAAGCTTTAAGTTTCGCAGTAATTTCGGTTATTTTAATGGATGCATGAAGTCCCTTGATGACGACTCGAAAGGCTCGTTCATTTTTGGATTGAAGGGTGCTGACAGAAAATCCATTATCCTTGAAAAGCTTCTGGACTACACGATAATCATTGTCGTCATCCACAGTAGCCCTACAGGAAGATTTACCAGTTGTCTTGAGGCGAGTGGTCACAGAAAATAGTAAGGCAATTAGTTGCCTAAAATCAGTGATTCCCCTCAAAATTAAGCATGGAGAACGGGGATCGCGTTTCTTGGTTTGTATCATCATCGTCAGACAAAATAGCAACGCTATTGTTCTTTCCTAAGTAGGTAGAGTCTTCTTTACTTGAATAATGTGATTGTATGGTCATGCCAGAGGCTGCAGCTTGAGGACGTTAATGGTCGCCAACTGGGTTTAGCTGCGATTATTTATTGATACTATTACCTCCGAGTATTTCAATATTTCGTCTTTTCTTTGTTTAAAGGTTGTGATTGAATCATTAATATGAGTGGAAGTCCTTGTATCATCATCGTCAGAGGTTGCTGTACGAGTTGGACCCGATTCCCAGAGTATGACACGTGCGGGGTTAGGTGAAATTATAGGGTATTACGTTTATTCAACTTAAATTTACAGAGTTTAAGACAAAGACAGTGCGACGAGACGGGTCCGTCCGTCGGCGTTGTCCTCTAGCGTGGTCGTGAGCCGCTATGGGTGCGGAAGAAGATTTGGAGGCCACTTGGTCTTCCAGGTTATGAGAAAAAGCTTGGAGGCCACTTAGGTCTTTGGACTAGGCCAGGATATGTTTCCCTTTACGTCTAGGTAGGTACGTCCCGACGGGGTCCCTCTGGACTTGGCCAGGATATGTTTCCCCTTACGTCTAGGTAGGTACGTCCCGACGGGGTCCGTCTGGACTAGGCCAGGATATGTTTCCCCTTACGTCTAGGTAGGTACGTCCCGACGGGGTCCGTCTGGACTAGGCCAGGATATGTTTCCCCTTACGTCTAGGTAGGTAAGTCCCGACGGGGTCCCTCTGGACTAGGCCAGGATATGTTTCCCTTTACGTCTAGGTACGTCCTGAGACCACTGAGGTCTGCCAGGGTGAGAGAAGGTTTGGAGGCCACTTAGGTCGTCCAGGTGATGAGAGAAGGGTTTGGAGCCCATTTAGGTCTTCCATGTTATTAGAGAAAGTTTGGAAGCCTCTTAGGTCTTCCATGTTATGAGACGAGTCGCACCCCACTGTGGGTCTGCCAAGGTTAGCTCGGCGAGCCAAGTGGGACCCGAGCGGGTGATCGACTCGGTGAACCGAGTGATGGCTCGAGATTGGAGTTGGCTGCCAGTGATGGCGGCTTCGTCCCTCGAAGTCGGGAGTGGGTGGTGGAATCCCCAAGATCGTCTGTCACTGATGACGGTCGGTCTTTCTGGGAGTGGGTAAAGGGAGGAAGGGGAAGGTTAGCCAACTACAATGTATTTGGGTGGGGTACTAGACCCCATCCTAAAAAAAGACTCCTCAATTAACTCCCAGAGAGGTTGCTCACACCCAAGCGTAAGGCTCACCTTCAGGAATCGCTGTCGGTTGCAGAGTCAGTTGGAGTGGACAACCGGTGCCCTTTTATACATGTTGGCCCCGATTAGTGTGGCCGTACAACGGCAAAATCCCGTGCCATGAAACTTCGCGGGTGTGGCCAGGTGGTCGGTGGTCAGTGTGCCCAGCTCTTCCTTTTGGTGCGCCCGCCTGACTATTTGAATTTCGCTTCGTGCTTTTATTATCTAAACTTCATGTATTTCTCTTAACCTAGGCTTATTGTTATACTTAATATTTCCTAATGTTTATTTAATTATATTGTGCGCTCTGGAGCGTCACACCTCCCCCCGCTTGCGAAGGCAAGAAGGGCCGAATCGTTATTCTCGACCCTCTGCCGAATATCACCTTCCACGTTTTGCAGTCATCCTTAACTAAGATGATCTGCTGATGCCCTTTTCGCTTCTGCCTCTATTTCTTCTACTTCTTCGGCTAACTTCAGGAATTCCGTCAATGTTTTGAATCCTGCCCGTCTAGTATAGAGTTTTATTTTGCTTCTGCAATTTTTTGTAGATACGGTCCAACTTTGATTCTTCCGAATACTCTGAGAATCTCATCAACTTCCTGAGGTTCATTGTGTATTCCCTTGTTAGGTGCGTATCTCGCTGTCGCAGCTGAGCAATTTGTGTCTCTACCTGTTCCTGGTATCTGCGTGGTAGAAATTCCAATAGTTCCTCCATCAGTTCCTCCCATGTACTTATCTGACTCGGTGTGGTGTTCCACCAGTCTACTGCTACTCCCTCCAGGGTGAAGCGCATCGTCTGAATCAGAGCGTCTTTGTCTATGCCATAGCCTTTGTCCCACTCCTCAATTTTGCTTTGTTCCGCCGACCCTTTCTCCTTCCTGTGTTTCTCCGTTAATTCTCCTAGCCTCCGCCTGATCTTCTCTGTGTGGTCTGGGTTCCTTACGAATGCTGATAATATCTGTCTCAGCTCCTCCACTTTTCCCGTTGCGTCCAATCCGAATTCCTCTGCGTACTCGATCAGACCCGCCTTCATTGCTAGGTACACCCAGGTCGACATAACTCTCTACCGTCGTCTTAATATTTTTCAATAACTACTTCTCTTTGCCTCCTTCCATGTTCTGAAGGTCGCTTTCTTGTTCATCTTTCCAATGGTAGAGAACCCTGACCTAATCAGATAGTGATATAAAGGAAGAGTATACAATTACTACAATATTGCACTTGGAAAAAGAACGAAGTATCATATGAGGCTCAGATGCACAGGAACAACTCCATGCATGGCACGCAATATTGTTATTTACCGCACTATCCTCGACGTCCAAGGAAAGAAGAAGAAGAAGAAAGTTCTGTAGTTCGTGCTCGCGGCGGATGTATTAATATGTACAGGTGCATTAATCTACTATGGAGACCCGATGGCAGCGAGAAATTCGAAGAATATACTTTGTCAACAGTCATGTTTGGAACCAGCCCTATCTGGCTTTTTGCGTCACGCAACAGTTCACAATGAATCAGCAAAGAAGGTTTCCGCACCATGTATGTTGATAATATTCTATCCGAAACCGACAGAAGCATATCATCAGAATGATGCTCAGCGGAACGATTGAACCAAGAAAATTGAAAAGCAACTGCGCAAAGTTTTTGGAGGATATACCATTAGAGCATCAAGCGACAGTAAAGGTCGAGGAAGTAGTTCGTACTTTAGGAATATATTAGATTCCTGGAGACGAATTTCGGTTCCACATTTTTTTTTAATTATCTAGCGATCATCTGACCACCATTGCCAAGTTATTCGATCCATTGCGATAGGTAAATCACATAATTGTGACTACCAGGATCTTTAAGTTTTTGAAAAGAAGGGGTTTCAGAAACTGTGAAAAAGGAGTGGCAGAAGTTTATCTGTGATATTCCTAAAAATAACTTGATTCGTTCAGTCAAAATAGTAACGTGGCGTTCGTCGGAAAATACTCATCTTATACAAGGCTATTGCGGATCGTTGGATATATTTTGGTTATAGCAAGAGGTCATTTCTCACAGGATTCGCTTTTAGCTCCTCCTTCAGTGGAAGAATTGGCAATATTACAACAAATGCCAAACATAAATATTGGAGATGGTCTTTATCAAGGCTGAACGGATTTCGAGTAATCATTGGGCACTGGACGAGCCTTAGATTCTACTCCGAGTAGTCTCCCTTAACTCTTGAGTGAGTGGCGGCACGGTCGCGAAGCTTTGCCCATTTACCACACAAAAACATTGGCTTAAAAATGAAACCATAACCAACGATAAACATTAAAACGTCGCATTCTTGTATCTAAAAAAAAGCTCAAAAGCTGTATTTTGAGAGGAACTGTGTTTGTAGCGGAGGGAGAAAACACAACAGAAAAGAAGAGGACGAGATCTAAAATCAGGAAGAGAGCAGCCGAACATTTTTGACCAAGAACCGAGAGTTTTTTAACCATTATTTTCTCTTGTTTTCCATTCCACATTAAAAATGAATACGGTTTTGTATAAAACAAAAAATCGTGAACTTTGATTGCAGTAGCTACGTTTTTATTGGAGGGAAAATATGCTAATGAAATGCTACGACGAAAAGGAGTGCCGTTGATCGAGTTCAATTTAACACTGATTTTAATCTTCACACAATTTCTCTCAGAACCTATGTTAACTTAAGCCGCGAGAGACGGGCCGAATTCGCAAAAGCGAACGAAAACATTATTGGCTCCCGCTCTCGCCTTACAACTAGAAACTTTAATAAAACCGGTCCTCTGAAGGGATGTCGTCCTTCAGGCCAACACAGGCAAAGGTGGCAGCCGATCGACAGCTCAGTTTTAAAGCTATGTGCTTGAAACATTTCAAAAAGTTGTCTTTCCATTGCAGGTAGTATATAAGTCGGAAGGAGCCGGATCGACTATATCATATAGCTCCCATAAGAACAAAAGAAAAAAATAGTCGGCCGATCCTTATGAAGTTTGGTAGGTCGGATTGATTGTCCACAAATAAAACCCATAGAAAATCCCATTTCTAACCTTACAAACACCAAGGTTTTGGCATTTCCGATCAATCAGTTATATGGCAGCTATAGGATATAGTCGGCCGATCCCGGCCTTTTCGACTTATATACTGCGTGCAAAAGGAACGAAGGGTGTGTGCAAAGTTTCAATTCGATATCTTTAAAACTGAGAGACAAGTAGAAACGGACAGACAGACGGACAGACAGGCGGAGAGACAGACGGACGGACGGACATGCTTATATCAACTCAGGACGCGATCCTGATCAAGAATATATATACTTTACAGGGTCGGAGATGTCTCCTTCACTGCGTTGCACACTTTTGACCAAAATTATAATACCCTCTATTTTATTTATATACAATTTGGCGCTTACTATATAATAGTTATATTTTTTAAAAGCTAAAACTGAGGAAAATTCCATCATGATATGGGGTTCTATATGTAAGGGCGGGAGTTTCCGGAATTCGAGTATCAGTGAATATAATATAAATCAATCAGCGTAAGGTGTATTGTTTTTGGAGAGCTGTTTGTTCCAAAAAGGTTATACGCATTTAAAATTGCCTCCAGAGAATCAGTTCTTAAGGATTTGCAAATATTACAATCTCCTAATATTACCACTTTATTATTATTTATTCTGCGCACTTTTTCGACTTCAGCTTAATTTCATTTCGAAATCTTGTAATAGGAAATCTAGGACTCCGATAGACAGTTAAAAATGACGTGTCAAGAAATTTAAATGCAATCGATTGATAGGTGCTCATCGGGGCTTATTGATTTAGTTGTTTCGAACAAAAATACAACATTTTTTCGAAATACTCTGCTTAGCATAGATGAGTATTCCTTTCTTCCCAAGACCATACAAACGATTGCTATCTATTCTCCTTATAATGTCAAAATCCTATTTTATTATACTCTTCATGTGAAGGAGTCCAGGTTTCAACAAAACATAAAAAAGTTGCGGACCAAATAATTTTGTCGTTGGCAAAATCTTCGTGATGAGCACGAAGAGACTCCACATTGTGGTAATATAATGAGATGGCATTAGTTCTGTTGACCAAGAATTCGTATTGCGTAGCAAAGCCGTTTCCCCTCTTAAACATTGAAGTTCATCTTGGACATTTGTAGCTCCAAATCTAGTTGGAGGAACAAAGTCTCCTAAAAGAACCGATGCCCTGCTGGATCCTACGTAAAGCGAAGCTCGCTTAATGCCTCTTTTAAGATGCACTGCCACTTTGCTGTAGGTTGCTGCTTGGCTTTTGTGGATGGTAATAGCATCAGCGGGAACAACTGGGAATTGCTTCCGATCAATCGAAGAATGTCCTATTGTAACGAACTGATTTTTATGGTCTGCTCGCTACGAGTATCGTGCGGCTATCTCAGAAGATGTGTGTTGTTCGTCCCACCAAATTTATATTAAACGTGACCGCCCGATTGTCTAGTGAGAACGCACAGAATGTTAGGATGTATTTACTATCTTTATTTGCCGACTTGGACCTCGGCCCGGGACTAATGGTGACAAGCTGGTATCTCAACGCCTTTTCCGATGAGTTGTGGTTGCTCCACCGTCGCCCTCCGCTGCCTCGCTTCGTGCTGGTCCGGAACGCCTCCGTTGTCTTTGGCCTCGGGGCTATGAGGGTCTAGGGATGAGTTACCGTTTCCAGACTAGGGTGAACAGGCACTGGGCTCTCAAAGCATACGCCTTTCGCAGCCACAGCCTCCTGTCCCTGGATATGTCCCGGCCGGTCACACCAGACGCCTACACAGTTTCTACCTGACGGTTCAGGCATACGCCGGAAAGCCGCCAATGCAGTCCCTGTGGCAGGACGCTAGGTTGAAGACGAACGCTTCCGCCCTCGTCTCTTAGCGTAGACTGGATGCGTCGGAGTATGGCTTGGTTGCCGCTGGGCCTGCGATAACTGCTCGTCGTTTCTTGTGTTCTTGCTCTGCTAACGGCGCGAATCCTGGCTCCGTTGTCTGCGTGCTCTCCGGATTTGGTCAGCTGCCTTTCTAGGACTCTGGCGGTGAACTACTGTGCTCTTAAGGAAGGAACTTAAAACTATTCCAAAAGTTATCTCCGGCAAGAATGTTATAGGGGTTATTACTATTTTCTAGGAATATCCACCGATCCCCAACTGGGCTAAGCTGCTTCAGATCTCCAAACACTATTATTGATTTTTTTCCACCAAAAATAAAATCTTGAGTTCTAAAAATTTGACGAAGTCTTTGATCTAAATACCCAAGCATTTTCGACCCGACCATGGAAATTTCATATATAATAATTAAATGGTATCATATTCTCAAAGGTCTATGTTCGTCGTCATGCCGTACAAGTCTGTCAACAAACGATTCATCCCTTATATTTGCAGCAGTTTCCGCACCTGACTTTTTACGTAGGGCAATGGAAATTGTGTTTTGAATTCGCTGCATCTCATAAAACTTGTACATGTAAAGGACTTTAGGTACCACTGCACAACGACGGTCGTAGAAACGAATCTGTGATCTAGCTTTCTTTCTTAAATATTTCACCGCAAGATGGGAATGAAAGTTCTTCCGCATCTTCATCTAGGGTTAAATTTGTTGGACGGCGGCCTTCCCCAGTGGCCAAAGCAATACGTTCTAGCTCAGTATTGTTATTTTCTAATAAAGTTTCATGACCGCCTGGATTGTGCTTTTCTTCTTGTTGATGCATTTGTTGAGAATAAAGCTGTGGTCGCAAAAGCTTTTCAACTTCTTCTCGGTCAGATTCATCTGCGATAAAAGGTAATTCTTTCCTATTTCCCACTTGGTTAAGCCAGTAATTTTCAAAAATGATATTGAGCTTTCTGTACAGTTCAGTGTTAACTAAGTACCGTACAGCTTCAAGGACCCGAGCGGGTCAAATAGTTTCTGTCATAAAGTTATGGGAGTATTCCAGTTTCCTTTTAAGGTGAACTTGCATTAGATGTGTGGAATTAAAGGAGCGGGGAAACGCACTTACAGTGTTTGGGACAGAAATAGGAACATTTGCAACCGCTCCTCTTATTCCGCATTGCCTTTCATATCCCAGAGAGATAATGCGCATAAACGGAATTCGAGGATAAATATGCCGCTCTTCCAGACACGTTAAGTTTTTAAGGCACTCCGGAATTTCTGGGAAGTCTAAGCCATTGGAGAGACAGAGAGATGGTAGTCTACCTTTGGAAACAGCTTGACGGCATGTACCGCAGAATGGATGTACCGCGCGGACTCGGAAATTTCCTACTTGAATAAAATGCGTTGCTCTAGCAGCAATATTTCGCTGCGACTGCCTTAAAGATTCCGCCTGACGATTTTGGGTACTGCTCCTATATGTTAATAGTCTTTCTCAGCCATCTCCTGAATTTGTTGCTCTCGAAGTCTCCGCTGTAGTCGTGTCTCCCGACTACGCAATGTGTTCAAATGCTGTTGATGCACACGAGTTATGGGGTTATTCCTAACGAACCTATCAGCGTCCCTTACGCGCTCTGGTCTGCGATTTTCTTCATCCGCCCTCCAGGTAGCGCGGTTAGCAGTATTTTGCGACTACTGTCGTCGGCGTTCCTCGGATTTGCCCTGACAAGAGCGTGCGCTGCCGTGCTTAGCGACTGCTGTCGTTGGCGTCCCTCGGAGATAGCTCTGGCCAGAGCCTGAGCCATAGCGCCCTGTTCTCGCTCTGGTCAGCGATTTTCTTCATCTGCCCTCCTGGTAGCCCGGTTAGCAGTGTTTGGCGACTGCTGTCGCCGGCGCTCCTCGGAGTTTTCCATGGCTATTGGATATAGTCGGCCGATCCTAATGAAATTTGGTAGGTCGGATTGATTGACCAAAAATAAAACCCATTGAAAACCCCATTTACAAACACCAAAGTTATGGCATTTCCGACTATAATACCCTCTGCAAGGGTATTAAAAGGACCTTTTTAAACAACAAAGTTATATTTAAAAACATTTTTTTTCGTTGCTCCTTTGGGAGCTATTTGATATAATGCCCGATCCGGCTCGAAAAAAAACTTTTGGGAAAGTTTCAAGCAGATAGCTTTAAAACTGAGGGACTAGTTTGCGTAGAAACGGACGGACGGACAGACGGACATGGCTAGATCGACTCTCCAGGTGATGCTGATCAAGAATATATATATACTTTATGATATCGGAAATGTCTCCTTCTCTGCGTTGCAAACTTTTGACTGAAATTATTTTTTTTTTTTTTTGTAACATTTGCATTTTATTTATTGGATCTTCTCTGAAATGAGACTAACAATAAGTATATAGAATCTTAAATTAAAAAGCTATCTGACAGTCAAGGTGACTGGCGCGAAAATTTAGGGGCTCTAATAACTATTGCTGAGCTGGAAGGTCATTGCGTTGCAATCGGGTCCGGATGGAAGCCCTGGCTAGGCCCCTGGCGAGCTGGTTTGGATGAGAAGTTAGCTTGGTGTGGTAGGACGCTTTTTGTTTTGATATTTCATCTTTTACGGGTAGAATGCCAAGATCTCTGTGGATGTTGTCGTTCCGAACATACCAAGGTGCCCCAGTGATAGTTCTCAGGATTTTTGATTGTGCTCGCTGAATAATGTCGATGTTGCTGCTGCTCGCGTTTCCCCACAATTGGGAGCCGTAGGTCCAGACTTGCTTAAGCGTTGAATTGTAGAGCAGGACCTTGAAGTCCAGGCAGAGGGGGGAGCGCGCTTTTAAAAGCCAATGGAGACTGTTTGATTTTAGTTTTAGGTGAATTTTCTTACCTTCGATATGTCTCCGCCATGTAAGTCTCCTGTCTAGGTGGATGCCAAGGTACGTTACATCGTCAGCTTGTGGAAGTGGCGTGTTATTCAGGGTTAGCGGGGGACACGTTTGTCTGTTAAGAGTAAACGTTATGTGTTTACACTTTTGCGCATTTATTTTTATACGCCAGTCTGATAATCACCTCTCCACTACAACGAGATGATCAGCTAGTAGTGCTGTTGCCTGAGTTGGGCATTTGGACCGACTTATGATCGCGGTATCGTCTGCGAATGTAGAAGTAGTTAGCCGCTCGTTCGTGGGAATATCTGCGGTGTAGAGGAGAAATAGAGTTGGGCCAAGGGCGCTACCTTGGGGAACTCCAGCCTATATAGCGTAGTCATCGGATGTTGTGGTGTTGCATCTCACGGCGAAGGCTCTGTTGTAAAGGTACGATTCCAGTATCCTGTGAGTGTTTCCTGGCAGGATCGTTCTGATTTTATGGATAAGGCCATGAAGCCAGACTCGGTCGAAAGCCTGTGCAACGTCAAGGAATACCGCACTGCATTCCCGAAGCTCGAATGCAGTCCTTATTTCTGATGTTAATCTGTTAACTTGCTCCATTGTTCCATGGCTTTCTCGAAAGCCAAATTGATGTGCTGGAATAACGTTGTGCTCTTTCAGATATGGAATGATGCGCGTCAGAAGGCATTTTTCGAGCAGTTTTGACAGACACGAGAGTAAACTTATCGGTCTATACGAAGCTGGTATTGTGTGATCTTTCCCTGGCTTTGGGATCATTATGATTACCGATTTTTTCCATTTTTTTGGGAAATAGCCAAGTCGTGTAATCCCGTTGAAGAGTTTACAAATAACCTCAACTGCACAGTTTGGAAGTTCGATTAACATTTTGGGAGTTATTTGATCACCGCCTGGGGCCTTTTTTGGTTTCAATTGCTCGCTGATTACTTTTGCAATTTCATTTGGTTGAAACAGAATTGGCTTCGTCTCAGATTCAATTCGAATTGACGGCGACGGTAGTGCGAATGAATTAGTTGCAGGGTTTGGCTGAAAAACATTTCAAAGGTGTAAAGCAAATGTACAAGCTCTGTCTTTGTCGCTTCTGGCCCAGCTGCCTGAAGAGTCTCTTATGGGGATTACTGTTTCGGCCGGCGCACTTAGTTTTGGGTGGGCCCTCCACAAGGGATGCTTAGTGCTGGTGGGTGAAAGTTTCTCAATGTACTGGCGTTGTGCTTTTTCTTCTTCTTGCCTTAGAGCCCTGGTAAGTCTGCGACCAGCTTCTTTAAGACTTTGTTTTGAGGATGGCGATCTGCTGGTTTGCCAAGTACGTCTCAAACGTCTTTTCTCCAGAACAAGCTGTTCGATTTCATGGTTAGTTTTGTGTTGGTGTGTGTGCCCATCCCTCCCTTGCGGTGTTGAGACTTTGGCTGCTGCGACGAGTACAGACTCCAGGGCATCGGCGTAGCAGTCGATGTCCTCTTTGATGTTGAGCTGTGGAGTTAGTTCAATGTGGGAACTTACGTACTTTTTGAACTTCAGCCAGTTGGTTCGATGCGACGTCAGCCTGAGAGGGTGCTCGATTAATTCCGGGCTTTGAAGAAGAGTTATTAGCACTGGTGAGTGGTCCGATGATAGATCCAAAAGCGATTTTGCAGATATTAGATTGCGAGAGATGTTTTTTGTCACAGCAAAATCAATTAAATCAGGTAGTTTTCTAGGATCTGTAGGCCAGTATGTAGGGCTGCCTGGTGAAACGTAGTCCAGTTTGTTGCATGTTTTAATGAGTGCATTATATAGTTGTCTTCCTTTGGGGGTCACAAGGCGGGATCCCCAGTGCGTGTGCTTGGCGTTGTAATCTCCTGCTGCTATGAATCGCTCTCCAAGCGAATTGTAGAAGTCCATGAATTGGTCTTCGGAGACTGTAAAGCGGGGTGGGCAGTAGACAGCGGCAATGGCAAGGTTGCAGTTGCCCAACTGTAATTTTATCGATGTAGCTTGCAGATGATTTTTAGCAAACCGTTGGTGAACGTGGTGTTTGACGCGGTCTCTTATTAAGATTCCAGTGCCGCCATGCGCTTTACCATCTGGATGATCTGTGCCATAGAACGTGTATCCCCGTATTTGAAAGTTATATTTGCTGGTGAGATGCGTTTCTGCCAGCAACATAACGTCGATGTGGTTTTCGTTCAGAAATTGAGTTATTTCAGGTTTATGCCGTGAAACACCGTTGGCGTTCCACAGAGTTATTCGAAGGCTAGGCATGGTTTATTTGGACTGTTGAGCTGCAAGCATTTGTAGTAAGATATTTTGGTTTTGCATAAGGGTTTACATGGTGGTTTTCATGAAGGACATAAATTCCATCATATTTTGTTGCAAAGTAATCATCATAGATTCCATGTTACTTTGTGGCTGTCCCATGGCCTGCTGGAATTATAAATTATGAAAAGTTGTTGCCAATCAGACAACTACATACTACAACCGCTATTTAAAAACAAGAAAGGAAAGCTAACTTCGGGCGGAGCCGAAGTTGATATACCCTTGCAGAATACTCTGTAAATTATATTCTCCAAAATTATTCATATGATGCATTCTTAATACTCATAAAAAATCCCAACTTCCTAACTTGAAAAACACCAAAGTTATAGCATTTCCAATCGTTCAGTTATATGGCAGCTATAGGATATAGTCGGCCGATACATATGAAATTTGGTAGGTCAGATTAATTGGCCAAAAATAAAACCCATAGGAAATCCCAACATTCTAACTTTACAAACACCAAAGTTAAGGCATTTCCAATCAATCAGTTATATGGCAGCTATAGGATATAGTCGGCCGATCCTTATGAAATTTGTTAAGTCGGATTGATTGGCCAAATATAAAACCCATAGGAAATCCCAGCTTCCTAACTTTACAAACACCAAAGTTATGGCCTTTCCGATCAATCAGTTATATGGCAGCTATAGATGGACAGACAGACGGACAGACAGACGGACAGACGGACATGGCTATATCAACTCAGGAGGTGATCCTGATCAAGAATATATATACTTTATATGGTCGGAGATGTCTCCTTCACTGCGTTGCACACTTTTGACCAAAATTATAATACCCTCTGCAAGGGTATAATGAAATTGATTACGTATAGCTAATCTTTTTATACCCTTGCAGAGGGTATTATAATTTTGGTCAGAAGTTTGTAACGCAGTGAAGGAGACGTTTCCGACCCTATAAAGCATATATATTCTTGATCAGGATCAATAGGGCAGTCGATATAGCCTATTCTTTTCGCTACTTTTTCAATTTTAGCAATTTCGCAAAGTCTGCAAGGGTATTAAAACTTCGGCTTGCCGAAGTTAGCTTCTTTAGCTTTTTTAGGCGGGTACTTTTATAGAATATTGTGTAGTTTTTCTAAAAATTTGAATGTGGTAAATTGTTATTATTTGACAGTCCAGATAAGCTTCTAACCAATATTGTATAGTAATTAAAACAAAAGCAGGAAAAAATTCAGATCAGAGCACTTGGTGGTGGCTCCGTGGGACTAGGAGTTTTACATCTGTCAATAATACCAACAGTTCCGTAGGGCTTTGCTCTGTGGGATATACAAATTTCGCTTTTTGTGCTGGAAGTTTCATGCGGTCTGCGTTTGTGCTACAGCGACGAAATTCCGCAACAACCTTTTTATTCAAAAAGAAGTACATGTACTAGAAAGAGACGAAAAAACTCGATTTCGATTTTGTGATTATTGTGCTGCAATTGCACTGAACATTTGGCACTCACCTAACCTAAACTCTTTTAGAGGTCATGTTGTTCTGGTTACTCCGCACTAAGTAACTGTCGCATTAAAAATCGAAAACGGTGTCCCACTTTAGCAACCTTGATAGCTCAAGAACAGCGTTCTAACAATCTTCCTCAGTTCTGTGTGGACGATGGGTTACCGGCTACTACAAGACTTTAAGCGCCTCCCCACTTTTCGTCCCCGGCGCCATTGCATAGCTTCGGTGTTTAGCCAACAAATTTGAAATATCTAAATACAGTGCACTTAAAATCTGGGAAATAATCGCTTTATTTGCCTTGGATTCTTCTGGCCATGTTTAGTTATTGATAAACACCATTTAGTTGTTGACATCAATGTTAAGCTTGATGTCACTAAAACTCTTCGTCCTTTTCTACAACAACTATTTGAGTGTTTGACTGAGAAACAAACTGGCAAACTCAGCGGCAGCTCTACGAGCGAACTTCCAAAATTACACATTAAGCTCTTCACTGGTGAAGCTGGTACATAGGGTGATCAGCTTATAAGAAAATCTTTGAAAGAACGGCTCACAGCAAGCAGCATTTGACGGCAATACAAAAATCCCACTACTTTGCGGATTTTATCCGTCATATGCCTATAACAGATGCAGCTTACGAGGAAGATGAGATTGAGCGTTATAACACGTCACATTCTCAAGATTATGTTGGATACATATGTAAATTTTCCTTCGAAACTCCGAGAGATGTTACAATTCTGCGTAAGGTGACAGACGGAGCTGTGGTGATTGCATGCAGCAGAATGGGACTTTGGGATTATACATTTAATTCTTGCCAACATTGACACTAAAAATCTCGACCCAAATGGTTAAAAGAAAGTCGCTCATTGGAACCCCTTACTTAGAATTAAGAATAGAATAATGCCTCCATCAAGGCATATGTGGCAATCGTCTACTGCAGTTTGGTAGGAGCAAATATCCCTGTATCTGTTTCACTCATAGCAAGAAAAACAAGAGCTGCTCTGTGTGCTTCTCTCCTACTGATTTGACTAGTCCTATTTATAAAGACTACTTTAAAACACAAGAACATCGAAATATATGCAAGTCAACCATCATTTTGGTTTGGCAAAAATAACGTCGGAATTACTCGCAATGCATGGCATTAAGTAATGCCACACGAGGCATGATTGCTCCATTTCGTCCTGTCGTGAACGGGACCTTTAAGGTCAACACAAGAAAATTTTTTGAGCATGAACCGATTGGTTCATAAACTATAAACATCGACTGACGGAAAAGAACTCACCGATTATCTGTAAGAAGGGCCTTCTTTGAGTCGGTGAACGACTGAACTATTCACAATATTACCCTTTTTTGCTTCCGAAATCAACAATTTTTATCTAGAGAACTCTACCCTTTTTTCATACGCATCAAAAGTATTGAAAATGATTTGGCCAACGTAAGCACACAGCATCAATTTATACCTTTCGCTCTCAGGCTGTGATTACGCTGAGCCAATTAAGCTAGAGAGGAAGCAAACATTGGCAAGCTGAAGTTTATATACCCTTGTAGATGTTACAAAATTTTTTTTTTTTTAATTGCTTTGCTATTTATGTATTGAATCTTCTCCTTTCGGATACTAACAATAAGTATATCAAATCTTATGGTAATCTAACTAACAGTCATAAGACTGGTTCTTAGAAATGTGGCCCTGAGAATTATTGCTGTGTTGGAAGGTCGTTGCGTTGAAGGTGATGATTTGGGTGCACGGAGAGTTTTTTTTTTGTAGATCGTCTTTTGTTTGTCAATTTCATCTTTTACTGCAAGAATGCCGACGTCTCTGTGGATGTTTTGGTTGCGAATATACCACGGTGCCCCAGGATTTTCGATTGTGCGCGCTGTATGATGTCAATGTTGCTGCTGCTTGCGTTCCCCCATAGCTGGGAGCCATATGTCCAGATAGGCTTCAGAGTAGAGTTGTGGAGCAGGACCTTGTAGTCCAGACGCATGGGCGATCGAATGTTTAATATCCAGTGGAAGCTGCTGGCTTTTAGTTTTAAATGTAATTTCTTGCATTCGATGTGTCTTCTCCAGGTTAGTCGTCTGTTTAGGTGGACGCCGAGATACGTTGACTTGGGGAATAGGACTACTATTCAATGATAGTGGAGGGCATGTTTGCCTGTTGAGAGCAAACGTTATGGGTTTACATTTTTGTTCATTTATTTTAATACGCCAATCAGATAGTCACCTTTCAACTACGATGAGGTGATTGGCTAGTTGTGTTGTTGCTTGGCTTGGGCTCCTCGAACGACTTAGGATTGCAGTTTTGTCAGCGAAAGTAGATGTTGTTAGCTGCTCGTTTGTAGGAATATCCGCTGTATATAGGACGAAGAGAGTAGGCCCAAGTGCGCTTTCTTGCGGGACTCCAGCTTCGATAATGTAGTCGTCAGATGTTGTTGTGTTGCACCTTACTGCGAAGACTCTGTTGTACAGATACGACTCAAGTAGTTTATGAGTGTATGTAGGCAAGTGTGTTTTGATTTTATGCATGAGGCCATCGAGCCAGACTCGATCGAAAGCTTGAGATACATCGAGGAATATTGCGCTGCAATATTCCCGATTCTCAAAGGCAGTGCGGATTTCTGATGTTATTCTGTTAACTTGTTCGATTGTACCACTAACCATACATATTGACTGGTCATTTCATACAACGAAAATGGACACAAAAATATTTTTACGGGAGGCCCCACGGCTCTTAGCGGCAGGCCCAGGACACTTCGTGTCTATTCGGGTTTTTTGCGCTCTCATTCTTATTCTCATTTTGATGCTCGCGCACTCATTGCACGAGTTCGGTCGTTCAGTCGCAGAGACGCGCATTTTGAAGCCAAATAAGCTTGGTTGTTGTTCTGCGAGCGGATGGTGCCTGCACGAGTGAATTTTAGGCGGGCAGAGACAAGAACGGCTGTTTGGCTTTTGTTTTGTTTACATTTTTTAGGACACTTGTTTGGAATTTTATGTTTAATGAGCTTTGGTTGATTTTTATACCCTTGCAGAGGGTATTATAATTTTGGTCAAAAGTGTGCAACGCAGTGAAGGAGACATCTCCGACCCTATAAAGTATATATATTCTTGATCAGGATCACCTCCTGAGTTGATATAGCCATGTCCGTCTGTCCGTCTGTCCGTCTGTCTGTCCGTCTGTCCGTCTGTCTGTTTCTACGCAAACTAGTCTCTCAGTTTTAAAGCTATCGAATTGAAACTTTGCACACACCCTTCTTTCCTTTGCACGCAGTATATATGTCGGAACGGCCGGGATCGGCCGACTATATCCTATAGCTGCCATATAACTGATTGATCGGAAATGCCATAACTTTGGTGTTTGTAAAGTTAGGAAGCTGGGATTTCCTATGGGTTTTATATTTGGCCAATCAATCCGACCTACCAAATTTCATAAGGATCGGCCGACTATATCCTATAGCTGCCATATAACTGATTGATCGGAAATGCCATAACTTTGGTGTTTGTTAAGTTAGGAAGTTGGGATTTTCTATGGGTTTTATATTTGGCCAATCAATCCGACCTACCAAATTTTATAAGGATCGGCCGACAATATCCTATTGCCGCCATATAACTGATTGATAGGAAATGCCATAACTTTGGTGTTTGTAAAGTTAGGAAGTTGGGATTTTCTATGGGTTTTATTTTTAGCCAATCAATCTGACCTACCAAACTTCATAAGGATCGGCCGACTATATCCTATAGCTGCCATATAACTGAACGAATGGAAATGCCATAACTTTGGTGTTTTTAAAGTTAGAAAGTTGGGATTTTTTATGAGTATTAAGTTGCATCATATGAATAATTTTGGAGAATATAATTTACAGAGTATTCTGCAAGGGTATATCAACTTCGGCTCCGCCCGTAGTTAGCTTTCCTTTCTTGTTTTTTTTGATTCGCAGGGTAATTTTGTTTAATTTTGTTATTTAATGATCATAATGATAACATCGTGTGCTTCCAGATATGGTATTATGCGTGTAAGAAGGCATTTTTCGAAAAATTTAGACAGACACGATAGTAAACTTATTGGTCTGTAGGATGAAGGAATTGTATGGTCTTTTCCGGGCTTCGGTATCATTATGATAGTAGATTTTTTCCATTTGCTCGGATAGTAGCCGAGACGTATGATCCCATTGAAGAGTTTAAAAATAGCCTCAATAGCAGAGTTTGGAAGTTCAATTATCATTTTTGGTGTTATTAGGTCACTGCCCGGAGCCTTTTTCAGTTTCAAATCTTCGATTACTTTCGCTATCTCTTTTGGCTGAAGCAAAGTTGGAGGAATGGACCAGTGGCAGGGTTCGGCTGGAAAACGTTTCGGAGATGTGAAGCAAAAGTTTCGGCTCTGTCTTCATCGCTGCGGGCCCAGCTACCTGATGGGTTTCTTATCGGAGTGACTGTTTCGATTGGAGAGCTCAGATTTGGGTGAGCCCTCCAGAGATATTGTTTTGTACTAGTTGGCGAAAGTTTTCCGATGTACCGCAGTTGTGCATTTTCAGCGTCTTTCTTCAGGGCTCGGTTTAGTTTGCCAGTTGCTTCCTTAAGGTGTTGTTTTGAAGATGGCGATCTATTGGTTTGTCAAGAACGTCGCAGACGCCTCTTTTCCAGTACAAGCTTTTCCAATCGCCGATTAGTTTTAAAATGCTTGAATTGCACGCCCTTTGATTGTGATGTTGAAATAGTGGCTGCTGCCACGAGTACATCTTCAAGAGCATCAGTGGATCCTTCGATGTTGAGCTGAGGGGTTAGTTCGATGTGAGAACTTACATAACCAGTTTGTTCTGTGCGATGTCAGTCTCTGGGGGTGATCTGTAGTTTCTGGGCTTTGAAGAAGAGTTATTAGCACTGGCGAGTGGTCAAATGAAAGGTCCGAAAGCGATTTGGCGCTTATTATTTTGCGTGGAATGTTTTTTGTCACCGCAAAATCTATTAAGTCTGGGACCTTTCTGGGGTCAGCTGGCCAGTATGTTGCTTAGTTTTATAATTGCATTATATGATTGCCTTCCTTTGGGAGTCACGAGTCGTGATCCCCAGTGGGTATGTCTGGCATTATAATCTCCTGCTACTATGAAGCAATCTCCAAGTAAGTAGTAAAAATCCATGAATTGTCCTTCAGTAATTGTAAAGCGAGGAGGGCAGTAGACAGCGGCTATGAAAAGGGGTCCGCTATCTGACTGCACTTTGATAGACGTGGCCTGCAAGTAATTAGTTGCAAACCTTTCGTGAAAGTGGTGTTTGATGCGTTCCCTGACTAGGATGCCGGTTCCGCCGTGGGCTTTACCATCTGGATGATCTATGCGGCAGAAGGTGTATCCTCTTATTTGGAAATTGTATTTGTTTGTGGGGTGCATCTCTATCAGTAGCATAATGTCGATATGATTTTCATTCAGGTACTGTGTTATTTCATGTTTGTGCCGGGAAACGCCATTGGCATTACACATGGTTATTCGTAGATTTGCCATCAATTATTTGGACTGCTTTGCTGCAAGTAACTGTAACACCATGTTCTGGTTTTGAATAAGTGTTTGCATGGCCGTTTTCATGAAGTACATAAATTCCATCATACTTTATTGCATAATAACCATCATAGCTTCCAGTGGGCTTTGTGACTGTCCTGGGACCTGCGGAACGTTTCCTAGATAAGACTGGAGTGGGTTTTCCGTTCCTGTTCGAAGGGCATCGGCGTATGAGAATCCCTTCTGTGTATTTAGCTGACCAAATGAGAATCTCGCAGCCGTCCCGAAAAATACTTCCGGCGTTGTTTTTGAGTAAGTGTACACGTTTTGAGTGTTTTGGTGGCGCGTTGTTGTCACTCGTCGCATGCGGTCTTTCAACTCCTTGTAGACCACACAGCCCCTGTAGTTTGCCGTGTGATTTCCTACGCAGTTTCCACATTTCTTCTTTTGGGGGTCTTCCTTGTTGGCAGGGTAATTGGCGGAATTGTGAAAGTCTCCGCAAACTACACATACTGATCGAAGTGTGCAGTATGTTCTGTTGTGTCCTTACTCCTGACAGTTTGTACATTGAACTGGGCTGTTCCTTTTATGTGGTTCTTCCACCTTAATTCTTCGGTGCAATAGGTATTGGAGGTTATAGATGGGGTGCACTTCATTTTTCTTCAAGACTCTGTTGTCTGGCTCCAGCTCTACTTTGAAAAGTGGTTGTGGCTTTTTGTTCCTGTTAATGATGTTACTAACGTTTTTTGCAGAAAAACCATTTTCTTTGAGGGCATCGATAACTTCATTGGGAGTTACGTCGGGCTCAATCCCTTTTAGTAAAACTTGCAAGCCCTTGCTGCTTTTTAGTTGGTACGTGTAGTAGTTTTTCTTAGCTTCCTCCAGGTATTTAGACACAGCTCGGAAATATTCTTTGGATTTGGTCCGAAGTTTGGTTTCGTGAATATTCCCTTTAATGATCGGGTCTCTTTACCCAGTTCCGGTTGAGTTTCAGCTAGGAGGGCAAATCTGTTGTTATTGGATTTCACGGGTAATTCGTTGTCACTTTGGATTCGGTTTATTTTTGTCTTATTACCCACCGCGGTGTTCTGCGGGCTAAGCTTACGCTTAATTTGGATGTAGCGATCTATGCCGGTTTGTATGGCCGGGCCCGCTTGCTGAATATTTGCTTGATTTTGTTTTGTCATAATTTTAGTTGACGTTATATGAGTGAGTAAAGAGGGTGACAACGATCGTGCTCTTTGAGTATCGACTGACAGTAGAGCCGGGTGGGTCTTTGTAGACGTTTTTTGCACTTCGCTATCGCGCGTAGAGATGTACGAGAAGTACCCGTCTCTTCGGCACACCGAGCTTATGCGCTCTTTATTTGGTTCGTCGGTCATTAAAATTTTAGCGGGGCACTATTATAAAATAATTTGCACTTGAATTAATCATATTACTGATTTTTTTATTATTTATTTGGTTTTAGCGCCTTTTCGCCTATTTTGTAGTACACCAATTTAGTTTTTTTAAATTTGATTTTTCTTTAATACATCCACTTTCTTCAGGTTTTCCGGAGCCCGCGCAAAGCACGTTCGCTTTCTTCGGAGTTTAAGTAATCTTTTTTTTTTTTTTAGAGTAGATGAAGTTGTATACTTTATTGCGTTCCGAGAGGGATTAAAGAAGGACTATGAAAACAAGATTATGTTTATGATTATAGATTATAGAGTATATGGGTATATATTATATATATAATGACTTTCAAGGTGAACGGTCGTGTTTTTTTTTTCTGCGGTGGGATTAATCAAAACAATTTTCATTTTCTTCCAGTTATTTAAACATACATGTAAATTCCGTTCGTTTCGCGAGTGAACTATAAATCTTTGTGCATCTGTGTAATAATACTAAACAATTGTTTTAATTTCGTAATTCTGTTCTGTGTTTTCTATTCTTGTAACCCCGCCGTTTCTCTTTTGTGCGTTGATCGACGTAAGTCGTAGTGCTGTTTTTAGTGTTGCTTTTGCATGCACTTTAACTAATTTACGCTCCCGCTCTCTCGCTCTCTTTGCTTTGAAAGTTCTAAGCGTGCAGTTTCTGCGCTCTTGCGGTACTTATAACTGCTCGCTTTTACATTTAAAATCGTTTTCTTGGTACAGTGGTTCCAATAGATAAAATGAATAATAATAATTTAGTCTGCTTCTGCAAAAAATGCAGCCTAGTAATCAGGGCTGACCAGTCTAATATGACTTGCTGGCTGTGTGAAAATATGGTGCACACGAAGTGCGCCGGTTTTGCTGGCCGGACAAGTGATGACCTTTCAAAGGGGCCCTATTTGCAGTTTTGTTGTGATGGTTGTGTCGAGGTTGCGAACGAGATGAAATCGTTCATGCGCCAAACTAAAGGTGGCCTGATGGGGCTGATTAGCTGTTTCGGAGTTGCTAGAGATAGTTTTCGCCGTGCTGATGATCTCCTCTCTGCGCTGGACTCGCAGTTTAATAGTCGTAAGCTATTAGAAGCACAAAAAGGCCGCTGGTGGTGAGCAGCAAAAGGGGAACACCCAGAAAAATCATACAAACGAATACATTGTTTTCGCAAGGCCGACCTTCTGAGGCTAAATAATTTTATTTCTGGCTTTAATTGGTCTGATCTTTACTTATGCAATAATATGTCCGAGCAGTTAATGTTTCTACACTGCAATAAACTCATTTTTTAATTCCTGTGTTCCGTCGATTTCCAATAAATCACCTTGGTTTAGCAAAGAGTTGACACACTTTAGAAATGTAAAGTCCAGACTTTTTAGGAAATATAAAAATACCGGTGTAGCAGCCCAGTTAATATAAGTATGCCCTGTTCACATTATTCCTTGAGTTACGCTCTTTCGAGAGAGCATGTTACTCTCTCAAGAGAGCGCCTCTCTGCGAAAACGGGGGTTGAAAGCAAACTGCCTGCGAGCAGTGAGATCACTTGGTTATGAGAGCGCAACGGAAGAGGATACAAAAGACAAGAGATATACAAAAGTGAACTAAAGCTAAAACTAAAGTAAAATAAGCCTAAACTAAAGTAAAATAAGCCTAAACTAAAGTAACGTAAGTCTACAATAAATAAAAGACGCAATAAATAATAATAAAAACTACCTATTACACCGGTTCTCAATTCGTTTTTACTAGATATTTAAGTGCTCGGTCAAGATTTACCATGCTTAATGCCCAGTGTTATAATAGTTACTTAAACCGTTGTAAGGCCCAGTTCTCTCAGGACCCGAAACAGTTTTATAATTTCGTTAAGCCTAGTATTCAGATCGACAAGCGAGTATGCTAGCGTAAAAACTTTAATCTTTCCAGTGTGACCAAAGTTTCAAGAGTTCATCAGATTTCAGCGTGCTACGGTCGAATTATAAATTATGAAAAGTTGTTGCCAATCAGACAACTACATACTACAACCGCTATTTAAAAACAAGAAAGGAAAGCTTACTTCGGGCGGAGCCGAAGTTGATATACCCTTGCAGAATACTCTGTAAATTATATTCTCCAAAATTATTCATATGATGCATTCTTAATACTCATAAAAAATCCCAACTTCCTAACTTGAAAAACACCAAAGTTATAGCATTTCCAATCGTTCAGTTATATGGCAGCTATAGGATATAGTCGGCCGATCCATATGAAATTTGGTAGGTCAGATTAATTGGCCAAAAATAAAACCCATAGGAAATCCCAACATTCTAACTTTACAAACACCAAAGTTAAGGCATTTCCGATCAATCAGTTATATGGCAGCTATAGGATATAGTCGGCCGATCCTTATGAAATTTGTTAAGTCGGATTGATTGGCCAAATATAAAACCCATAGGAAATCCCAGCTTCCTAACTTTACAAACACCAAAGTTATGGCCTTTCCGATCAATCAGTTATATGGCAGCTATAGATGGACAGACAGACGGACAGACGGACATGGCTATATCAACTCAGGAGGTGATCCTGATCAAGAATATATATACTTTATATGGTCGGAGATGTCTCCTTCACTGCGTTGCACACTTTTGACCAAAATTATAATACCCTCTGCAAGGGTATAATTAAATTGATTACGTATAGCTAATCTTTTTATACCCTTGCAGAGGGTATTATAATTTTGGTCAGAAGTTTGTAACGCAGTGAAGGAGACGTTTCCGACCCTATAAAGCATATATATTCTTGATCAGGATCAATAGGGCAGTCGATATAGCCTATTCTTTTCGCTACTTTTTCAATTTTAGCAATTTCGCAAAGTCTGCAAGGGTATTAAAACTTCGGCTTGCCGAAGTTAGCTTCTTTAGCTTTTTTAGGCGGGTACTTTTATAGAATATTGTGTAGTTTTTCTAAAAATTTGAATGTGGTAAATTGTTATTATTTGACAGTCCAGATAAGCTTCTAACCAATATTGTATAGTAATTAAAACAAAAGCAGGAAAAAATTCAGATCAGAGCACTTGGTGGTGGCTCCGTGGGACTAGGAGTTTTACATCTGTCAATAATACCAACAGTTCCGTAGGGCTTTGCTCTGTGGGATATACAAATTTCGCTTTTTGTGCTGGAAGTTTCATGCGGTCTGCGTTTCTGCTACAGCGACGAAATTCCGCAACAACCTTTTTATTCAAAAAGAAGTACATGTACTAGAAAGAGACGAAAAAACTCGATTTCGATTTTGTGATTATTGTGCTGCAATTGCACTGAACATTTGGCACTCACCTAACCTAAACTCTTTTAGAGGTCATGTTGTTCTGGTTACTCCGCACTAAGTAACTGTCGCATTAAAAATCGAAAACGGTGTCCCACTTTAGCAACCTTGATAGCTCAAGAACAGCGTTCTAACAATCTTCCTCAGTTCTGTGTGGACGATGGGTTACCGGCTACTACAAGACTTTAAGCGCCTCCCCACTTTTCGTCCCCGGCGCCATTGCATAGCTTCGGTGTTTAGCCAACAAATTTGAAATATCTAAATACAGTGCACTTAAAATCTGGGAAATAATCGCTTTATTTGCCTTGGATTCTTCTGGCCATGTTTAGTTATTGATAAACACCATTTAGTTGTTGACATCAATGTTAAGCTTGATGTCACTAAAACTGTTCGTCCTTTTCTACAACAACTATTTGAGTGTTTGACTGAGAAACAAACTGGCAAACTCAGCGGCAGATCTACGAGCGAACTTCCAAAATTACACAACAAGCTCTTCACTGGTGAAGCTGGTACATAGGGTGATCAGCTTATAAGAAAATCTTTGAAAGAACGGCTCACAGCAAGCAGCATTTGACGGCAATACAAAAATCCCACTACTTTGCGGATTTTATCCGTCATATGCCTATAACAGATGCAGCTTACGAGGAAGATGAGATTGAGCGTTATAACACGTCACATTCTCAAGATTATGTTGGATACATATGTAAATTTTCCTTCGAAACTCCGAGAGATGTTACAATTCTGCGTAAGGTGACAGACGGAGCTGTGGTGATTGCATGCAGCAGAATGGGACTTTGGGATTATACATTTAATTCTTGCCAACATTGACACTAAAAATCTCGACCCAAATGGTTAAAAGAAAGTCGCTCATTGGAACCCCTTACTTAGAATTAAGAATAGAATAATGCCTCCATCAAGGCATATGTGGCAATCGTCTACTGCAGTTTGGTAGGAGCAAATATCCCTGTATCTGTTTCACTCATAGCAAGAAAAACAAGAGCTGCTCTGTGTGCTTCTCTCCTACTGATTTGACTAGTCCTATTTATAAAGACTACTTTAAAACACAAGAACATCGAAATATATGCAAGTCAACCATCATTTTGGTTTGGCAAAAATAACGTCGGAATTACTCGCAATGCATGGCATTAAGTAATGCCACACGAGGCATGATTGCTCCATTTCGTCCTGTCGTGAACGGGACCTTTAAGGTCAACACAAGAAAATTTTTTGAGCATGAACCGATTGGTTCATAAACTATAAACATCGACTGACGGAAAAGAACTCACCGATTATCTGTAAGAAGGGCCTTCTTTGAGTCGGTGAACGACTGAACTATTCACAATATTACCCTTTTTTGCTTCCGAAATCAACAATTTTTATCTAGAGAACTCTACCCTTTTTTCATACGCATCAAAAGTATTGAAAATGATTTGGCCAACGTAAGCACACAGCATCAATTTATACCTTTCGCTCTCAGGCTGTGATTACGCTGAGCCAATTAAGCTAGAGAGGAAGCAAACATTGGCAAGCTGAAGTTTATATACCCTTGTAGATGTTACAACATTTTTTTTTTTTAATTGCTTTGCTATTTATGTATTGAATCTTCTCCTTTCGGATACTAACAATAAGTGTATCAAATCTTATGGTAATCTAACTAACAGTCATAAGACTGGTTCTTAGAAATGTGGCCCTGAGAATTATTGCTGTGTTGGAAGGTCGTTGCGTTGAAGGTGATGATTTGGGTGCACGGAGAGTTTTTTTTTTGTAGATCGTCTTTTGTTTGTCAATTTCATCTTTTACTGCAAGAATGCCGACGTCTCTGAGGATGTTATGGTTGCGAATATACCACGGTGCCCCAGGATTTTCGATTGTGCGCGCTGTATGATGTCAATGTTGCTGCTGCTTGCGTTCCCCCATAGCTGGGAGCCATATGTCCAGATAGGCTTCAGAGTAGAGTTGTGGAGCAGGACCTTGTAGTCCAGACGCATGGGCGATCGAATGTTTAATATCCAGTGGAAGCTGCTGGCTTTTAGTTTTAAATGTAATTTCTTGCATTCGATGTGTCTTCTCCAGGTTAGTCGTCTGTTTAGGTGGACGCCGAGATACGTTGACTTGGGGAATAGGACTACTATTCAATGATAGTGGAGGGCATGTTTGCCTGTTGAGAGCAAACGTTATGGGTTTACATTTTTGTTCATTTATTTTAATACGCCAATCAGATAGTCACCTTTCAACTACGATGAGGTGATTGGCTAGTTGTGTTGTTGCTTGGCTTGGGCTCCTCGAACGACTTAGGATTGCAGTTTTGTCAGCGAAAGTAGATGTTGTTAGCTGCTCGTTTGTAGGAATATCCGCTGTATATAGGACGAAGAGAGTAGGCCCAAGTGCGCTTTCTTGCGGGACTCCAGCTTCGATAATGTAGTCGTCAGATGTTGTTGTGTTGCACCTTACTGCGAAGACTCTGTTGTACAGATACGACTCAAGTAGTTTATGAGTGTATGTAGGCAAGTGTGTTTTGATTTTATGCATGAGGCCATCGAGCCAGACTCGATCGAAAGCTTGAGATACATCGAGGAATATTGCGCTGCAATATTCCCGATTCTCAAAGGCAGTGCGGATTTCTGATGTTATTCTGTTAACTTGTTCGATTGTACCACTAACCATACATATTGACTGGTCATTTCATACAACGAAAATGGACACAAAAATATTTTTACGGGAGGCCCCACGGCTCTTAGCGGCAGGCCCAGGACACTTCGTGTCTATTCGGGTTTTTTGCGCTCTCATTCTTATTCCCATTTTGATGCTCGCGCACTCATTGCACGAGTTCGGTCGTTCAGTCGCAGAGACGCGCATTTTGAAGCCAAATAAGCTTGGTTGTTGTTCTGCGAGCGGATGGTGCCTGCATACCCTACCGACGAGTGAATTTTAGGCGGGCAGAGACAAGAACGGCTGTTTGGCTTTTGTTTTGTTTACATTTTTTAGGACACTTGTTTGGAATTTTATGTTTAATGAGCTTTGGTTGATTTTTTTTTTTGATTCGCAGGGTAATTTTGTTTAATTTTGTTATTTAATGATCATAATGATAACATCGTGTGCTTCCAGATATGGTATTATGCGTGTAAGAAGGCATTTTTCGAAAAATTTAGACAGACACGATAGTAAACTTATTGGTCTGTAGGATGAAGGAATTGTATGGTCTTTTCCGGGCTTCGGTATCATTATGATAGTAGATTTTTTCCATTTGCTCGGATAGTAGCCGAGACGTATGATCCCATTGAAGAGTTTAAAAATAGCCTCAATAGCAGAGTTTGGAAGTTCAATTATCATTTTTGGTGTTATTAGGTCACTGCCCGGAGCCTTTTTCAGTTTCAAATCTTCGATTACTTTCGCTATCTCTTTTGGCTGAAGCAAAGTTGGAGGAATGGACCAGTGGCAGGGTTCGGCTGGAAAACGTTTCGGAGATGTGAAGCAAAAGTTTCGGCTCTGTCTTCATCGCTGCGGTGATGCGGTGATACCTGATGGGTTTCTTATCGGAGTGACTGTTTCGATTGGAGAGCTCAGATTTGGGTGAGCCCTCCAGAGAGATTGTTTTGTACTAGTTGGCGAAAGTTTTCCGATGTACCGCAGTTGTGCATTTTCAGCGTCTTTCTTCAGGGCTCGGTTTAGTTTGCCAGTTGCTTCCTTAAGGTGTTGTTTTGAAGATGGCGATCTATTGGTTTGTCAAGCACGTCGCAGACGCCTCTTTTCCAGTACAAGCTTTTCCAATCGCCGATTAGTTTTAAAATGCTTGAATTGCACGCCCTTTGATTGTGATGTTGAAATAGTGGCTGCTGCCACGAGTACATCTTCAAGAGCATCAGTGGATCCTTCGATGTTGAGCTGAGGGGTTAGTTCGATGTGAGAACTTACATAACCAGTTTGTTCTGTGCGATGTCAGTCTCTGGGGGTGATCTGTAGTTTCTGGGCTTTGAAGAAGAGTTATTAGCACTGGCGAGTGGTCAAATGAAAGGTCCGAAAGCGATTTGGCGCTTATTATTTTGCGTGGAATGTTTTTTGTCACCGCAAAATCTATTAAGTCTGGGACCTTTCTGGGGTCAGCTGGCCAGTATGTTGCTTAGTTTTATAATTGCATTATATGATTGCCTTCCTTTGGGAGTCACGAGTCGTGATCCCCAGTGGGTATGTCTGGCATTATAATCTCCTGCTGCTATGAAGCAATCTCCAAGTAAGTAGTAAAAATTCATGAATTGTCCTTCAGTAATTGTAAAGCGAGGAGGGCAGTAGACAGCGGCTATGAAAAGGGGTCCGCTATCTGACTGCACTTTGATAGACGTGGCCTGCAAGTAATTAGTTGCAAACCTTTCGTGAAAGTGGTGTTTGATGCGTTCCCTGACTAGGATGCCGGTTCCGCCGTGGGCTTTACCATCTGGATGATCTGTGCGGCAGAAGGTGTATCCTCTTATTTGGAAATTGTATTTGTTTGTGGGGTGCATCTCTATCAGTAGCATAATGTCGATATGATTTTCATTCAGGTACTGTGTTATTTCATGTTTGTGCCGGGAAACGCCATTGGCATTACACATGGTTATTCGTAGATTTGCCATCAATTATTTGGACTGCTTTGCTGCAAGCAACTGTAACACCATGTTCTGGTTTTGAATAAGTGTTTGCATGGCCGTTTTCATGAAGTACATAAATTCCATCATACTTTATTGCATAATAACCATCATAGCTTCCAGTGGGCTTTGTGACTGTCCTGGGACCTGCGGAACGTTTCCTAGATAAGACTGGAGTGGGTTTTCCGTTCTTGTTCGAAGGGCATCGGCGTATGAGAATCCCTTCTGTGTATTTAGCTGACCAAATGAGAATCTTGCAGCCGTCCCGAAAAATACTTCCGGCGTTGTTTTTGAGTAAGTGTACACGTTTTGAGTGTTTTGGTGGCGCGTTGTTGTCACTCGTCGCATGCGGTCTTTCAACTCCTTGTAGACCACACAGCCCCTGTAGTTTGCCGTGTGATTTCCTCCGCAGTTTCCACATTTCTTCTTTTGGGGGTCTTCCTTGCTGGCAGGGTAATTGGCGGAATTGTGAAAGTCTCCGCAAACTACACATACTGATCGAAGTGTGCAGTATGTTCTGTTGTGTCCTTACTCCTGACAGTTTGTACATTGAACTGGGCTGTTCCTTTTATGTGGTTCTTCCACCTTAATTCTTCGGTGCAATAGGTATTGGAGGTTATAGATGGGGTGCACTTCATTTTTCTTCAAGACTCTGTTGTCTGGCTCCAGCTCTACTTTGAAAAGTGGTTGTGGCTTTTTGTTCCTGTTAATGATGTTACTAACGTTTTTTGCAGAAAAACCATTTTCTTTGAGGGCATCGATAACTTCATTGGGAGTTACGTCGGGCTCAATCCCTTTTAGTAAAACTTGCAAGCCCTTGCTGCTTATTAGTTGGTACGTGTAGTAGTTTTTCTTAGCTTCCTCCAGGTATTTAGACACAGCTCGGAAATATTCTTTGGATTTGGTCCGAAGTTTGGTTTCGTGAATATTCCCTTTAATGATCGGAACAACATGAAAATTTCCGTTCCCGACCAGCGCAACAATTTTGTTGACCACGGCGTTCGAGCTTTTCTCCCTAATCTAAATTGATGGGGGATTTGGTTTCGGTTGGGTCTCTTTACCCAGTTCCGGTTGAGTTTCAGCTAGGAGGGCAAATCTGTTGTTATTGGATCTCACGGGTAATTCGTTGTCACTTTGGATTCGGTTTATTTTTGTCTTATTACCCACCGCGGTGTTCTGCGGGCTAAGCTTACGCTTAATTTGGATGTAGCGATCCATGCCGGTTTGTATGGCCGGGCCCGCTTGCTGAATATTTGCTTGATTTTGTTTTGTCATAATTTTAGTTGACGTTATATGAGTGAGTAAAGAGGGTGACAACGATCGTGCTCTTTGAGTATCGACTGACAGTAGAGCCGGGTGGGTCTTTGTAGACGTTTTTTGCACTTCGCTATCGCGCGTAGAGATGTACGAGAAGTACCCGTCTCTTCGGCACACCGAGCTTATGCTCTTTATTTGGTTCGTCGGTCATTAAAATTTTAGCGTGGCACTATTATAAAATAATTTGCACTTGAATTAATCATATTACTGATTTTTTTGTTATTTATTTGGTTTTAGCGTCTTTTCGCCTATTTTGTAGTACACCAATTTAGTTTTTTTAAATTTGATTTTTCTTTAATACATCCACTTTCTTCAGGTTTCCCGGAGCCCGCGCAAAGCACGTTCGCTTTCTTCGGAGTTTAAGTAATCTTTTTTTTTTTTTAGAGTAGATAAGTTGTATACTTTAATGCGTTCCGAGAGGGATTAAAGAAGGACTATGAAAACAAGATTATGTTTATGATTATAGATTATAGAGTATATGGGGTATATATTATATATATAATGACTTTCAAAGTGAACGGTTCGTGTTTTTTTTTTCTGCGGTGGATTAATCAAAAACAATTTTCATTTTCTTCCAGTTATTTAAACATACATGTAAATTCCGTTCGTTTCGCGAATGAACTATAAATCTTTGTGCATCTGTGTAATAATACTAAACAATTGTTTTAATTTCGTAATTCTGTCTGTGTTTTCTATTCTTGTAACCCCGCCGTTTCTCTTTGTGCGTTGATCGTCGTAAGTCGTAGTGCTGTTTTTAGTGTTGCTTTTGCATGCACTTTAACTAATTTACGCTCCCGCTCTCTCGCTCTCTTTGCTTTGAAAGTTCTAAGCGTGCAGTTTCTGCGCTCTTGCGGTACTTATAACTGCTCGCTTATAAATTTCAAATCGTTTTCTTGGTACAGTGGTTCCAATAGATAAAATGAATAATAATAATTTAGTCTGCTTCTGCAAAAAATGCAGCCTAGTAATCAGGGCTGACCAGTCTAATATGACTTGCTGGCTGTGTGAAAATATGGTGCACACGAAGTGCGCCGGTTTTGCTGGCCGGACAAGTGATGACCTTTCAAAGGGGCCCAATTTGCAGTTTTGTTGTGATGGTTGTGTCGAGGTTGCGAACGAGATGAAATCGTTCATGCGCCAAACTAAAGGTGGCCTGACGGGGCTGATTAGCTGTTTCGGAGTTGCTAGAGATAGTTTTCGCCGTGCTGATGATCTCCTCTCTGCGCTGGACTCGCAGTTTAATAGTCGTAAGCTATTAGAAGCACAAAAAGGCCGCTGGTGGTGAGCAGCAAAAGGGGAACACCCAGAAAAATCATACAAACGAATACATTGTTTTTCGCAAGGCCGACCTTCTGAGGCTAAATAATTTTTATTTCTGGCTTTAATTGGTCTGATCTTTACTTATGCAATAATATGTCCGAGCAGTTAATGTTTCTACACTGCAATAAACTCATTTTTTAATTCCTGTGTTCCGTCGATTTTCCAATAAATCACCTTGGTTTAGCAAAGAGTTGACACACTTTAGAAATGTAAAGTCCAGACTTTTTAGGAAATATAAAAATACCGGTGTAGCAGCCCAGTTAATATAAGTATGCCCTGTTCACACTATTCCTTGAGTTACGCTCTTTCGAGAGAGCATGTTACTCTCTCAAGAGAGCGCCTCTCTGCGAAAACGGGGGTTGAAAGCAAACTGCCTGCGAGCAGTGAGATCACTTGGTTATGAGAGCGCAACGGAAGAGGATACAAAAGACAAGAGATATACAAAAGTGAACTAAAGCTAAAACTAAAGTAAAAATAAGCCTAAACTAAAGTAAAATAAGCCTAAACTAAAGTAACGTAAGTCTACAATAAATAAAAGACGCAATAAATAATAATAAAAACTACCTATTACACCGGTTCTCAATTCGTTTTTACTAGATATTAAGTGCTCGGTCAAGATTTACCATGCTTAATGCCCAGTGTTATAATAGTTACTTAAACCGTTGTAAGGCCCAGTTTCTCTCAGGACCCGAAACAGTTTTATAATTTCGTTAAGCCTAGTATTCAGATCGACAAGCGAGTATGCTAGCGTAAAAACTTTAATATTTCCAGTGTGACCAAAGTTTCAAGAGTTCATCAGATTTCAGCGTGCTACGGTCGTACTGTCAATCAGCTGGCTTTGTTGACAAGCAGTTAAAATTAAAATATCGTATTTGCGGGAAAGCGCCTTTAAAAGATATTATCAACTACCTTGGCAAGACAAAACTGCCGCTGTACAATAAAATTAAAAAACAATACAATTTAAATTTAAAAGTTTTTTTTTTAAATTTACTGATAATTACTTGCTAATTTGAAGTTCATAGCTGCACTTTAGTGGGTTTTTTCGTACATTCTTGACCTAAAAAACATTTTGCTCTGACAAGAGGCACCCCAGATAGTATTAATGTTATTTTGTCCCTCACATGTAAGCTCCTGCAATCGGCTTTTGCGAGTTTTTGAGTTTTTCTCTCCATTTCTTATTATGTTCAGTGAGAGCGCACGCCAAAAGATTAAATTTTTTAATCTTTTCGCTAGGGTTCACCCAAAGTTCAGCAGAGTGGCAACGCTATGCAACTTTCTGGTATATTTTTCGTCGATCTGAGGACCCAGGTGAAAAGAAGCATTGACGAAAAGTGAACGCCAGATGTTTGCCTCTCGCTCTCTCTCATGACTGGCGATCAGTTTTCATCGATCTGAATACTAGGCTTTAACACCAAGCGCAAATCTAATTCTTTCCTTCCTCGCTGTCGTTCGAAAAACAATACGGCAACCACAGATCAGGCAATAGTCGATTTATTTGCCCAATTTTTTCAAACGACTTACTCTACTTTATATTATTTTTCACAGCATTATTCTTACACCATATCCAAGTCAAACCTCATATTCTGTCCCATTTTAACAGAAAGCTCTCTTCTTTTGGATCTTCTTCGTATTAAGCCCGTTTATTTCGCCAGGGAACGATGGTATTCCAGTGTGCGTGCTTAGGCATTGCGCTAAGGCCCTGTGCAAACCTCTTCACAAGTTGTTTACCTTATCTCTAGAAACTTCCCAATTCCCAAATATTTGGAAAGAATCATTTGTTGTTCCTCTTTTCAAAAAAGGTAACAAGTTAGAAGCCAATAACTACAGCGGTATTCTAGTTGTCAGCTATTCCTAAGCTTTTTGAAAAAATCATTACTCCTCATTTTGCAGCACCTTTGTAGATCAATCATTTCTCCGTGTCAACACGGATTTATTAACGTAGATCCACAATAAACAAACCTTCTAGAGCTCACTACATTTGTGATAAAAGGCTTCAATAGTAGTTTTCAAACAGACGTCATTTATACAGACTTTAGTAAAGCATTTGACCCTGTAAATCACTTGCTTCTTGTTCAAAAACTTGACCTGTTAGGTTTTCCAGTTGATCTCCTTATATACATCTCAAGTTACCTGAAAAGGTCCTTTTTAAAAATTCAATTTCTAAAATTACCTGCGGTGTCCAACAAGGGATCCCAGATGCTCCGCTACTTTTTACATTATTTATAAACGATTTCCTCTCATTTATAAGTCAATCTCGCGTACTTATGTACGCAGATGATGTTAAGTTGTGCCTGCAGTATAAGGACATTTCCTGCCATTTAGACTTGCAATCCGTTTTAGATAATTTTCAAAACTGGTGCCGAGATAATTTACTAAATTAAAACGCATCCAAGTGCAAGCTGATGACTTTTTATCAGGGTCAATCCGATACTACGCGACTTACACATTAAGTGGCAGCTCTTTGGATAGAATAACTCTTGTAAACTATCTTGACGTTCTCTTGGAACCTAACCTAAAATTTTCAAACCGCATTTCGTCCATGGTTAATAAATCCAGAGGAGAGCTTGGATTTATTAAAAGGTGGCGCCTAAACTGGGATGCAAATCTTAACTTACCTTCTTATTCTAGTAGACTTCTGTTGATTAATTTACCCTCCTAGCCAACCATAGAACGATGCTTGGTACTGTCTTCATTTATAACCTTATACATGGTGGTATTGACTCCCCCGACTTGGTAAGTCTGCTAAGCTTTTCTGACATAAAATTATATTCCCCTAATATTAAATCATTGTAGATCTAACTATGCCTTGCCTGAGCATTTCAGAGTATTATGTTCTGACTATATTAAGACTTTTTCCTATAATCTCAAATATTGACTCTCTGCCGCTCCTAAAACGATTAATACTAGCTTCATTGGCACAAAATTCATCTTTTTATTACTTTTTTCCCCTGACTTTTACCTATATCTTCTCGCGAATCGTGCCGTACGATACACGGCTGCGCCCCTCGGTCGGCTGGGCAGGTAAGTGGGGCGTAGGACTTCCGCGCGCAAAAAAAAAAAAACAAGAAAAAAGCCATTAAAATTTTATTTCCCCTTTTTCCCGATTGTACCAATGGCAGCTATATGATTTATATAAAACTAAAACCGTATTTCTGAAATCGCTTAGAAACTATTTATTTCTGAGTAGAATGATTTATTAAGAAACAACGAGCTTTTAAATTTATTTTCCATTTTTTCCCGATTGTAGCTATGTATATGATATAGTAGGGCGGGTCCGTCTCGTTTCGACTTATATACTACTTGCAAACAGAAAGAAGAAGACTGCAAATAGCTGGTATGCAGTGGAAGTACATATGTACGACGGCAGATTTAGCAGCGTACCTAAAAGTCCACTAATCAATATCGCAACTTGATTTTCGTGGGGATCTCATATGATAGGGTCGTCGATCTTGGCTTTCAAAGGCGAACTCAATATGTTCAAAGGGAAGCGAGGAACAACTTCGTGCAGCGTACAGGAAGTATTATAGAGAGATACTGTACTAGTTTTAAATGGAACTTTCTCTGACGGAAACGAAGCTTAAATTCTAACAATTAAATAAATAGCGTAATGAAAACAGAGATGAAAATTTGGTTTTTTGAAAATATATTAATGTATAAATGTGACTCAACACCTGTCATTACAAAACACTTAATAAAAAATTGCAGTTACTGCTATAACCATAAGAACTTTGTCTTGCCAAAGGTTGCTTTCTTTCTTTTTTAACAATTTTTTTTCGCGAGAGATCGTTTTTTTTTTGGCACTTTCTATTTCTCTCCCTTGGAGTTTTTTAATCGGACGGACAAAATCTGAAAAGTTCACATCGTCTGTTCTAAGACGTCATTCCTAAGATTCCGCTTTGACGGAATCTGTTTAAATTCCCTCGCCGCTCACCATATGTCCTAGGAACGACACCTCCGATAGCTCGCCCTTCAGCCAATTACCCTCTATTCGGGCCTGCTATTCAGGCCTCTATGTCTACGTCTCTCCACATCCTTGATATTTGTGATTCGCTTCATTACCTGTGAAACACCCCGAAGGATATCATCTTCGAAGGTAACGAGAAACTCGTCTTATCGCCTATGCTACACCGCTACACTTTAACCTGGTTCCTATAACGACTAGCTAATATATATCCATTCGTAGAATAACTCCATCCAGCATTGTCGGCATCACTAGTGAAGGTACATCTACACGTTTGCTGCCGAGATCGACGACCGCCCAAAACGATTGCGATTGTAACAGCTGAGCCGTCTGCCAGCCGTATTGATGTCCTAAGTTAACCCGGTTTTCCTGACGCAGTCATTCTATTACTTTTCCTGACTCCGAACTTGACGGTATTTTCGAAAGTTTATATCTTTGGTAAACTCTAGAACAATAAGCGAGACTTGAGTACTTAAAACAAAAAAGAGTTTGTAATATATTTAAAATAGCTGTATTGAACTTTAATTGCTCGCCACACAAACTGCTACTGCTGATCCTCTGCGGCCTTTGTTCAATCTATCTTCCAGCTAATTTTCGGAAGTTCCGGAATATTACTGGATCGAAACTATTAATGAATGACTAATTCAATATGGCGACTAGTTAAGAGGCAAATACGAAATTCACGGCTCTATTTTTGTATATTTTCTTGAATTTTGCTTCATTAGGAAAGATTTACCATCGATACTTTATATGTCTTAATATAAATGTTGTAAAAGATGTATGTACAACTTTAAAAAAGGATGAATGTCGAAAAGAATTCAAAAGTGATGCTAAAGCAATAATTATATATGTAGTTATTTTTGGATTAAAAATTGGCAACATTTTTGTACTCATTACTCGTAGACTTAACGGGTATATTGTATTCGTTTGAAAGTATGTAACAGGTAAAAGAAAGAAAGCGTTTCCGACCTATTCTTGATCACGATCAATAACCGAGTCGATTATTTTAAAATTGGTTAGTTGAGTAACGGGTCTCTTAAACTCGAGGCAATCGACCATAGCGTTTCCCCCCTGTTGAAGTCGCACTAAAACGCGGACGATTTCAAGGCAAACATTTTTATGAATAAGCAAAACGCGAAGTTTTTGTAGAAGTGAAAAGAGAATACGCCTTTTTGATTTGATTTACGTAGGTACTCACGCCTAACCTTATTTTCTCTCGCCAACTATTAGAAGGATGTCCGAAATATTAAAAAAAATTAAAATGAATTTCAATTGATTTCCATCATTTTAGTGTTTTTATAATTTTTGATTTAAGGATTAATTAGATTTAGAGAGATAGTTCAAATTGACTATTCGAAGCTTGTATGCATGGCCTGGTTAGAAAATTTGTTTAAATAAAAAGCTATTAGATAAAGTTATCTGACTTAGGTCAAACTTAAGGGATGGGTCCCAAATAACAAAACTACATAATGGCAAAAAGCATCACCTTAGTCAAAAAAAAGTGATCGTTTCAATGGTTCCTAAGGCAGGTACAGGACATAGACGTTTGATCGGCAACGTAAATAAAAAGAGCGAATATAGGCTTGGAAAAGTTAGATATAGTAGTATGGTATGTATAGTATATAGTATAAAATATATAGTTAGTATGTATAGTTTGTAGAACTTAAAGCGCGTGGCTACAGCCCATCAGACTTGACAAACATTTGTCAGACATTTGGTATCATCCGATTTTTGTATTTTTATATTTTATTTTAATTCTACCGATTGGAGCTATATTTGTTAATGTGGGGACTTATAAACAAAATTAAGTATTACTGTCTTTAAATGTATGTTAACGGTACTCTTCAAAAGACGAACAAATACCCTAAATAGTTATCCGAATTCCTGGCCAAGAAAACATATAAATGTCATATGCAAATGTCTATTTTGAAATAACATTTTTAAATCTAGTTTACAAAAAAACAAATGTTTTTTCGGAGAGCACCTGTGGTCGAACTGTTCAGATGTTCTGACGTAAGATCCAATCAGAGATAATTTTTGTCGTCATAACGAAATCTAAAAGTTAAAGAAGTCATTATTTACTTAAGAAAAATCATGGATATCATTTTAAAATTTTCCTCTAAACATGCGTTGCAAAACACATTTTAAAATTCCACTATTATTCCAAGTAAATGCCTGTTGAGCCGTGTGTACATACATATGTTAGTACATGTCCCGATCGCTTTTGATCAGCTGCTCAGTTCCACCTCGTCATTCAACCGCACAGCCAGCAGAACAGAATCTCCGGGTTTCCATATTTTGATTCTCTATGGAAAAAACAATTATTATTTTGTTATTGCTTACTTTCGCTTACTACAATTAACTAACTATGTGTTTCTCGGCAATGAATAATCAAATTAATAATAACGTGAAGCAAGTGAAATATGTGCGAAACCATAGCCCAACTGTTAGTTCAATATAAAACATTTTATAAGTACATGTAAATATATACACTTGCTTAGTGTTCAAAACAGAATTCGGTTGCTCATGTGTGTGAATATAAATAAATACCAATAGATAATTATATATGTTCTTATATACAATTGGTACGTGTTTCTGTAAATGTTTGTTATCGCTAAAATATTATAAATGTACGTACACGCACATCTTCATACAAATACTTCGTACATACATACACATATATTAATGTAGGTTTATGATATCTGATTTGCTCTGCTCTGTCTGCAAAGGGGAATACTGCACTTTCAACGATGAACTGAAGTTCAAGAGCACAACAATTTATTACGTTTATAAATGGTTTTAATTGAATACAATAGAGTGTTCATCAAGAGGACTCATGTGAAACGTTAATGAACGGTCTTTGCATATATGTACACATGCACGAACTTATTCGTCTGACTGTTTGCACATTAGGGTGGTCATTTCCATTGACGCATTTTGCTGCGACACGGTCCCAAACAATGCAAGTAATCTGGGATTTAGCTTTGTATTTTTAAATCTGTAGGTGCCACATGATCTTAAGAGTTATTTTGGTACTTTCAGAGTAAGTTTTGTCGGAGTAGTAGAACAATTTTCATAGTAAAAGCAAGCTATAAGTAAAACACATTTTTAGACTCTAGTTTGGCTTTAGATACATTTTTTTATAAGTGGCTTATATGTCAACATTTTTTTTAAGCACTTACCTCAGGCAACTTATCCTAAATGTATGTATGTACATATGTATATGCACACAATGGCTCAAAGTATTTTTCATGCAGAAGTAAATTATTATGCTAAAGTTGAATAGGCGATCAGCCATCCCAATTTACACATGTATAATTGTGTTGAAACACTACACAGAAAGTTATCTGCTAATTATCAGCTTATACCCAGTTCTGCACAATCAAAGGTTAAACGCTAAAGTTCCACGAAATGGTCGCAAATGTACACCACCAAAATTAAACCCTACGATACCGGCTCCAAAATTGATTGTTGATGCTGAGAACGAAATGGGCAAACAAAGTTTTCTGAAAACCGTCCTACATTAATATGCCACAACAAATTAAATGTCGGTAGTATGTTTTGGGGTTTCGTGCGTTGGATAAAGGAGCATTTGGAATTAAACAAAAATGTTTCCCGAGGAAAAACAATATAATTTTTCTTTTATTTTAAAGTTAACTATCAACATATTGCTTCTTACGAGATAATGACAAAATAACACAGCAAAATATAAATTTCTTCTAATCATTTCCCCACCTTTTAAAATATTCGATTGCTTAACAACAATCTTTTTTAACTTGCAAAAGAATTGTTTTCGGAAACTTGCTTGTTTCGGAAACCGTAAAATATAGGGAGTTTAAATTTAGCATACAGATTAGTGATGAATACCAGTGCAAGTTTATGTACAAGTCTTTAAATGGCCACGTCCACTTTAACGCCCACAAATCAAAAATACTGTAGAGATGATACATTTTGTTGTAATTTCTGTGAAATCTATTCAGTCACCGAATTTCAAAATCAAGCACTTATGGCGTAATGTAGTCAAGTCAGCGGTGGCTGTTAGATATACCTTGCCACCAGATGGCTCCCATCTTGTGGTGGCATACATATTAATTGTGTAACAAAGTTGCAGGTCTCTCTGATAGTTGATGCACTCGGCAATTACAATTAAAGAAGGAATGAAAACTTTTTAAGCCACAGATTAAATACCCTTGCATCTGTTACAAAAATTATAAAAACGACTATATTTCGATTTATATGCGTTTAAAAACATTGTAGCTTTTTCGAGAAATTTGTCGTTCATTCGTCTGGAAATAATGGGAGCCTATATAGTATAGTAGTCCGTTCCGGCTACTAACTGCCACAAAAAAAAGACTTTTTCCAAATAGCATTAAAATTGAGGGACTACAGACGCACGGTCAGACGGACATGACTAGACCGGCTCGACAGCTTTGATAGCTTCATTTGTATTTCTCTAGGTTTAAAAAAAATTAATATATTATTTTTTGTGATTGTGCCAATGCAAGCCGTAGAGTTCCTATTAATGGACTTTTGGAAAATTTTGATTCAGATAGCCTTAAAACTGTGATACTAGTTTGCGTAGAAATGACAGACAGATGGAAGGGCACGGATTGAATCTCCTGGTGATGCTGATCAAAATTATGTATTCTTTACAGGGTCGGAAATGTGTTCTTTGTAATACTCTTTGAAAATATGATGTAATAAAGTAAGAAACTAGATTTTAGTACTTACAAAAATAATAAACTGCCAATGTATTTAAAATATCTAGTCTTTTTCAGCTCTCTACAACGGTTTGATTAAAAATCATGCAGGCCAATGTTTTGTTCGGTTGGAAGAAATACAAGACTCACGATCAATATGATTATACCCCAATGAGTGATAACTCCACTTTAAATGAAAAAACCTCAAAAAAACCGGTCAATGACAGCTATTCACATAAGAGTATACCCCAACGATATAGGCTATCAAATTCCGTGCAGAGTCTTATGTGACTGCAAAACAAGAAGAACCAGACGAATGATTATATTTGGACGTTCGAGATGCCATTTTCTTGTTAACCGATGGGTCGCAGTCGCTGTGCTTTAATTTAGCGACTGCACGCAGTGTTTTTGCTCAAACAGAAATTAAAAGCTATAGTAATTCTTCCAACGGCAACGGAAGACCGGAAATTGTTTTGTTGAGTAACGAAAAAAATATCGGTACAAACGTACTTTTTGAAAAAAATGCATCTTCACCGACCTCTGAAGAGGATCAAGTTAATGAAAATACGGCATTATTCCAAATGAAAGTACAAAGTAAGCTGGGGAGAAAAAGTTCGTCTATACCAAAGGTGGCAGTTTCAGGAGATTTTACAAGAGTTCAAAGCGTGTCTATGCACCACAATACCTTACTCAATATAGAAAGTATGCTACAACGTCAGTTGCGTGAGAAAGCCAAAGTCGACAGCTTGGAGTCAATTAAAATGCACATACTTATGCGTTTGAATTTAAAAAAACTTCCCAATATAACAAAACCAATATCCGTACCACAAAATATTTTAGATAAATTTTATAAAGATTATAATACTTCCTCGAAAAATACAGTTTGGAGTCGTATGGCAAGTACAGACGAATCTCATATGTTGCCAAAATCAACAATTCCAGAAAATGTGAAACCAAATGACACTTTGGCAGCGATACCATTACTGAATTATTTGATGAAAGTTCATCCTCTCAAATGCAAGGAGATGATGCTAACACTGTTAACGAATTTCAATTAATGCACGGAATAGATTTAAATGAAAATCAAGATAAAAACACTGAAATTCCCATTAACAATAACGGAGAAGAATACGAAAGTATTCTTTCACACATTAGCAGCATTTACATTTTTCCTGACCGTAAGTACACATATTTATTAAATGATTTCTTACTAAGTTAAATCGCATATCAATTGCCAATATTGCGAAGTGGGATTAGAAATTACAGCCTACGTTGTCCATGTCTCACTATTGACGTATTTTCCAGAAAATAACTAATAAACGTAGGAGTACCCCTATATTTAAGGTAGTTCAACTTTAAAAGGTTGTACTCACACCATTCATGAAAACAATCAATATCTGACTGTAAGTTAAATCCCGACACTATATCATTATATGATAAACAAAGCTTAACATCATCAGCATACATTAGTACACGAGAATGTGTTATGATAGAGGGAAGATCGTTGATAAACAAAGTAAACAGCAAAGGGCCCAGATGACTTCCATGAGGGACTCCAGATGTCACGTAGATCAATTTGAAACAGAATTCTTGAATATAACCCTCTGAGTCCTACCATTCAAGTAACTTGAAATCCAAGTTAATAGATTGCCAGGAAACCCAAGCAGATCTAATTTGAATAAGAGAAGAGAGAGGTTGACGGAGTCAAAGGCCTTACTAAAATCTGTATACATAACGTCAGTCTGCATTTAGTCCATTTATTACAATATATGACAATTCAAGAAGGTTGGTGGTGGTCGATCTTCGCTTAACAAAACCATGCTGACACGGTGATATAAGCGAGGAACATAAATGTTGCAAATGAGAAGTGATAATACGTTCAAATGCTTTAGGAATTGCCGACAATTTGGAAATACCTCTATAATTCTTGGCATCAGCCTTCGCACCCTTTTTATACCCTTGTAGAGGGTATTATAATTTTGGTCAAAAGTGTGCAACGCAGTGAAGGAGACATCTCCGACCCTATAAAGTATATATATTCTTGATCAGGATCACCATGTCCGTCTGTCTGTTTCTACGCAAACCTTAAAGTTTTAAAGATATCGAACTGAAACTTGCACACACCCTTCTTTCCTTTGCACGCAGTATATATGTCGGAACGGCCGGGATCGGTCGACTATATCCTATAGCTGCCATATAACTGATTGATCGGAAATGCCATAACTTTGGTGTTTGTTAAGTTAGGAAGTTGGAATTTTCTATGGGTTTTATATTTACTTAGTCAATCCGACCTAATGAATTTCATAAGGATCGGCCGACTATATCTTATAGCTGTCATATAACTGATTTATCGGAAATGCCATAACTTTGGTGTTTGTTAAGTTAGGAAGTTGGGATTTTCTATGGGTTTTATTTTTGGACAATCAATCCGACCTATCAAATTTCATAAGGATCGGCCCACTATTTCCTATAGCTGCCATATAACTGAACGATTGGAAATGCCATAACTTTGGTGTTTTTAAAGATAGGAAGTTGGGATTTTTTTTGAGTATTAAGAATGCATCATATGAATAATTTTGGAGAATATAATGTACATAATATTCTGCAAGGGTATATCAACTTCGGCTCCGCCCGAAGTTAGCTTTCCTTTATTGTTATGAAGTGGAATAATAAAAGAGTCCTTCCAGATAGTAGGAAAAACTGATGATGAAATAGACAAATTAAAAAGTTTAAGAATCGGTTTACAAATGGTTGACGCACAAAACTTGAGCACACATCCAGGAAGTCCATCTGGACAGGGAGAATAAGTCGGCGTTGTTGTTTCTAAATCTATTAACAAAGAGTTTTCAGTAATTAAAAATACAATTTGCCCTATTTAAGGGATTAGGGTAGTTAGAATTTGACCAAGCTGTCGAACTATAAGTGGTTTGGAAAAACTCAGCAAATAAATCGGCAATGTCAGAATCCGTCGATGCCTCCGTTGAGTTTAGACGTACCGATGAAGGCAATGCCGATGACTTACGCTTGGCATTAACAAAGTTGAAAAACTGTTTCGGATCATTTGAAAATTCAAATTTACATCGATTTAGATACATAGAATAGCAATGACAGTTGAGAACATTAAAATCCGATCGAGCCACTACATATTTCGAAAAATCTGATGGCGTACCCGATTTTTTATACTTTTTATAAGTATTTGATTTAAGGTTTTTAAGTCTTTGAAAGCGCATTGGTAAACCAAGGAGGCCTGTTTAGGTTTAAAGGAAACCTATCAGGAACGCATTCATTAAAAAAAGTATTTAACGCTATATAGAATAGTTCAGTGGCACTTTCAATGTCTGTACAATTGTACAAGTCTGTCCAATTATAATGAGAAATCATATCGTTAAGTTTATTATAGTCACATTTACGAAAACATCTCATTTTAGTTGGGGGCACTAAAGGAGAGAGGGTATCAGAGCAGGGGAGGCAAATCGTCGATTCCATTGTTGGATAATATCGGTCTTCAGGTACAACAAGAGCGTCAATTCTACATACCGTGACCTCGGACGGGTCTGAAACAAACACAAGATCTAATTGTCTATTTAAAGAATTTCGTATAAAGCTTACTTGCTGTAACGATAATTCTAAAAGGCCATCTACAAAATCATGGGCGGATAAAGGTATAGCGACAAGTGAGTCAGTGGGAGGAGACCAAGAAATATCAGGTAGATTAAAGTCACCCAAAACAATCAAAAGGTCTCTGTTAGAAAGAAGGGATAGTACGTATTTTATTGCGGACAGATGGTGCTCATAAATTACTAGATCAGAGCCAGGTGGAATATAGGAACATGTAACAAAAATGGATAAAGATTGCAAGGAAACGTTCACACTTACAAATTCAATTTCGTTTGGAATATGAGTGGGAATTCTTTCGGATGTTAGGCTAGAGGTAACGGCAATCAGTACACCCGCCCCCCTACGTGAGGGGCGATTGGTCCTATAAGTATTAAAGTTGTTTGACAGAACTTCAGAGTCAGATATCTCTAGTTTTAGCCAAGTTTCCGTAAAAGCCAAAATATCTTCGGTGAATGCAGAGGAGTCGGCATAAAGCTTGTGTAGCTTCATATTTAGTCCCCTAACATTTGATACGCCAAGAATAAACTTTTTAGTTTTTTGGCACAGTGCCTCTTATTTGTTCTCGGTTTATTTGGAACAAATTCTTTAATTACTAAATCATCATTAAGCCAAAAACTTTCAGAAAGTAACACATTAAACACATCAGGCGGAGCAAATATTTTAAAAGACGATATCCGTAAGAAATCGAAATTGTTCAACTGCAATATCCTCGGATCGGAATTTTTCACGAATAAATATTGTTATATATTTCACCAGTCTTCTCAAATTTTTTCATTAAACTAGAAAGGAAACCTAACTTCGGGCGGAGCGGAAGTTGATATACCCTTGCAGAATATTCTGTAAATTATATTCTTCAATATTATTTATATGAAGCATTCTTAATGCTCATAAAAAATCCCAACTTCCTAACTTTAAAACCACCAAAGTTATGGCATTTCCAATCGTTCAGTTATATGGCAGCTATAGGATATAGTCGGCCGATCCGATGGAATTTGATGGGTCGGATTGATTGGTCAAAAATAAAACCCATAGAAAATCCTAACTTCCTAACTTTAAAAACACCAAAGTTATGGCATTTCGGATCGTTCAGTTATATGGCGGCTATAGGATATAGTCGGCCGATCCCGGCCGTTCCGACTTATATACTGCGTGCAAAGGAAAGAAGGGTGTGTGCAAAGTTTTAATTCGATATCATTAAAACTGAGAGACTAGTTTGCGTAGAAACAGACAGACGGACGGACAGACGGACATGCTTATATCAACTCAGGGCGCGATCCTGATCAAGAATATTTATAGGGTTGGAGATGTCTCCTTCAATGCGTTGCACACTTTTGATCAAAATTATAATACCTTCCGCTAGGGTATAAAAAGTGAGGAATTCTAAAACTCTTTTTTTTTTAATTCACTTCAGATTGTTAAAAAAGTGGGTTAATCATTTCTTTTTTAAGGTATGACTTTTAATTTTTTCCCTATCTTTCCCGCCAGTTAGGAGAAATCGTAAAAATGAAAAACCGAGAAATCGCACGCCAAAGTGTTCAGATATAAAAAATCGTAACGCTTGCTCACTCTTTTCTTCTGTATCTCAAAAAGAAATTTTAATTTGCTTTTGAAATTTTAGGGACACAATCTTAGATAGTTTCGGCAGACATTTTTGCAAAAAAAAAATCGATTTTTTGAAACCTCTAAAGCAGGCTCCTTCTTAAATCTGTACGGGTCGCACTCATTGTTAGGAAGAAAGCTTCCTTCAATTGCTGTTGCTTCGCAAATGTTAGGTCTCGTGAGAAATCAATTTTTGCTTCGAACATGGCTTGAAACAAAACTTTGGCAGAGATTCCGGCAAAGCAAATGCAACGTCTGTATAGGTTACTACTATGCTCAGACAGTCAGTGTAAACGCGTCATGTTTGTCGAAAAATACATTTTATATCATAGTTTTTACAATAAAGCCTAGTAGTCAGATCGACAAACGAGTTCGCTAGCGGAAAAACTTTAATATTTCCAGAGTGACCAAAATTTCGAGAGTTCATCCGAACTGAGCGTACTACGGTCTTACTGTCAATCAGATGGGTTTGTTGACAAACAGAAAACCAAACAAATTTAAATGAAACGAAAATGTCGAGTTTAAAGGACGCAAGCGTGAAATTGGTTTTCGGCATTGCGGCATGTATTCTGGCAATAGAGGCAACTATTATCTAAACATAAATATTGTATATTAACAAATATTTAATAATGTACAATTATGACTTACTATCTTTATCCATTTCCCAGGCTATTGCATCCCACGCTCTTTTTATAATGGTTGCATTAAAAAGTTTTTTATTTTACAAATCCCACAATTCTGGGCTGGAGTCCATAGATCGTATTAATGTTATTTTGTCCTCACAAGTAAACTCTTGCAATCGACTTTTGGAGGTTTTTTTGACGTTTTCCCTCCATTTTTTAAAATGTTCACTGAGAAGAGTAAACGAAAAGATTAAATTTTTTATTCTTTTTGCTCGGGTTCGCCAAACGATTATTTCAGGTGGTTGGCAACGCGATGTAATTTTGCGGTAATTTTTTTCGTCGGTTTGAGTACCGAGGTGAAAAAAAAAGCCTGACGAAAAGTGTACGCCAGCTGTTTGCCTCTTGCACTCTCTAATGACTGACGAACAGTTTGCGTCGATTTAAGTACTAGGCATAAATACAGAAGAAACGAGGACGGAAGCTAGCTTCGGCAAGCCGAAGTTTTAATACCCTTGCAGACTTTGCCGAAATTGCTAAAAATGAAAAAGTAGCGAAAAGAATAAGGTAGATTGTTCCTATGGGAGCTATAGGATATAGACGTCCGATCGTCACGCGCTTTTACCCTAATCAAGGTATGCATAAAAAAAATCCGATTTGAAAAGATTCATGTCAATAGCTTATATACTGCGCGAAAAATCCTAAAAATCATTAAATTTTAACCGATTTTACCCTATTGTTCCTATGGTAGCTATAGGATTTAGATGTGCGATCGTCACGCGCTTTTACCCTAATCAAGGTATCCATAAAAAAAATACGATTTGGAAAGATTCATGTCAATTGCTTATATACTGTGCGCAATATTCTAACAATGATTAAATTTTAACCGATTACACCATATTGTTCCTATATGAGCTTAGGATATAGACGTCCGATCGCCAAGCGCTTTTACCCTGATCAAGGTATCCATTAAAAAATAAGATTTGGAAAGATTTATTTTAATAGCTTTTACACTGCGCAAAATATCTTCCATTCTTGCTAGTTATATCCGATTGTTCCTATGGGGGCTATAGGATATAGACATCCGATCGGGGCGGTTTTCAAACTTGATCTGCGTACACATGTTTTAGGACGACTGTAAAAGTTTCAGATCGCTAGCTTTTAAACTGAGCTCGCAAACGGTATTGAAACAGACGGACGGACGGACAGACGGACATGGCTATATCGAATCATCTATTGATCCTGATCAAGAATATATATACTTTATGGGGTCGGAAACGTCTCCTTCACTGCGTTACAACCTTCTTACCAAAATTATAATACCCTCTGCAAGGGTATAAAAAACGGCACTGTATGCCGAAACCCATTCTAACATTATGAGCATACAATAGTATTTCATCATAATGGAGGGAAGATTATAGATAAATAGAGTAAATAGTAAAGGTCCCAAATGACTACCTTGAGGCAGTTCAGACTACGCAGATAATTTTGAAACAGGTCATTTGGGACCTTTGCTATTAACTCTATTCATCAATAATCTTTCACATTGGGAATGTTTCTAGCAGATAGCTTTAAAACTGAGGGACTAGTTTGCGTAGAAACGGACGGACAGACGGACATGGCTAGACTCTCCTGGTGATGCTGATCAAGAACATATATACTTTATAGGGTCAGAAATATCTCCTTCACTGCGTTACAAACTTTTGACGGAAATTAAAATACCCTCTGCAAGGGTATGATAAAAATATAAGTGTCTTAAATTGTCATTTAAGTTCAGCGTCCTTTTTTGCTTGAAAATTAAGACTGATTGTGTAGAATTTGTTTAATAAAACTACTCAACCCACATTACCTCATAAGTAATGTAATTAAGGCTATTTTTCCATTTAAGAAAATATAATTGTCAGAAATAAGTAGCGAAATAATTGTCGAAAGAACAAAAATTTCTTCTACAAATTTATAAATACTTAAGTATATCGGGTAATTAATTTGGTTGGGCGGGTCGTGGACCCTTGGAAAATTATCTGTTACCGTTCACGAGTCGGATTCCGATGTATACCTAGATCACTTGGGGGATTAAAAACAAAAATAATAATCACGGTAACATTAGCTTTCCTTTTACGTAAATTTCTTTACGATGCTTCTGACATTCGCTTCACCGATCTGCACACTAACTATCGAACTTTGCCTGTTTATTATTTTCACGTGTTAACCTATGGGGTTATCCTAGTATTCACCCGCTGGCTTCATCGCCTCACTTGAAAACCCGGAAAATGACCGCCGCCGTTTCAGGGTGGCCACCTCCTGCGAGAGTGATCTAAACCCCACCTTTCGGAAACCTGCAATCATTAGGCGGTATCGTGGGGATGTCGGATGTTCGTACTACGTCTTCCTTTAGCACTGGGGGGGTTTGTCCTTCTGTGAATGGGCCACCCCAGTGGGTACTTTGTATTTCAGACACGACCTGATCGAGAACCGTATGCTCCCTTTCAGACAGTGAAAGATCCGGTGCGGCGCAGGTGTTTGATTGGCGTTCCGAATTAATTGAGCCTTTTCTTGTCGTTTTAACGACTCTCATTGGGTTGTTAAATCTCCGCCGTCGTCGCCGGCGACAACGTTTCAATGTCCTGTGCTGACCACAGGCAGTCTGTCGAGATCTCTTCTATAGGAGATCTTGGGGTGGTCATCGGGGACGTTTAGACAAAGTACGGTTGGAGAATTGGGTACCGTTATCAACCACGAACTTCCGGGCGATACCAATGATACCAAGTATACGTGCTCGGAAGGGCTTTTTGACATGAGTGGCGGTGTCTTTCCGTAACGGTATTAGCTTTACCCATTTGGAAAAAACGTCGTGGAACACGATGAGCTTGCTATTTCCCTGTTTCGATCGAGGTAAAAGGGCTGATTTCTCAAGCAAATTAACATTTTACCTTTCACTTTAGTCTGAATAATCTTAAAATTGGACAGCCGATTAATTTTCTTCCGAATACCCAGATGTCCTGCTCTAGGAGCGTCGTGACACTCTTGGAGAACTTATATTTGTATTAGGAATGCGGGTGTCCACTGAAATGAATCCTTGTCATCAGTCATGTATCCCAAATTCCGGTAGAGTTGTCCACTCCCTGCCTTTAAGCACATATCTTCTCGGTGTAGTGTCGTATTTTGGTTTCCATACTCTGGATCCATTTACACGAAGTTTTCACTTCGGTCATCTGTTGAATCCGCAGATTGCCGGGATAGCGTATGTCAAACTGGAACTCCAAGGCCCACGGTTCAACCATTTATAATCTAGATGGTCGGTGATTATTTCGAACCGATAACCCTGCAAATAACATCGCATTTACCTAATGACCTATATAATTACCAGACACTCCTTCTCTGTTGTTGTATAGTTACCCTCAGTAGCAGTAAGCGGACGGCTGGCGTAGGCAATGACTTTCTCCTAACCTTCGATGTACACCAAGCCATTGTCGGAGTTCTTTAAGACTGCGAGAACCCTGCGGGGTCCTTTCCGGTTCTCAAACCGTTATCCCATAGACCCTTATCTCAAGAGAGTGGTCATCTGGCGAATGATACTGTTGACTCATCCCCTTCCATGTTATTTATTGCGAGACCCCGATCAATTCTTCTTGCTCCTAAGCAGCCGTACTGCCTCTTTAGTATACCTACGAGCTCGTAACGTCCGACGGTGTTGAATCGAGCTTACTCGTCCGTAGTCGGGGGACCTCCGCCGAAGGACGTACTGTTAGCAATGTATTCGTGTACCCATTGAGGCCAAGAAATGCATACCTAATATCAGGGGATGCAACATAGCGGGCAAAAACATCAATAGAATCATTACTCGCGTGCCAGCTAATTTCACACAAGTGCGCAAAAACTATTTTACGTTTAAGCTTACGGCCGGCCAACGCTATCGAAGTGACTGTAGCCGTGATCCGACGAGGTGTTTCTTGTTGTTCGTTTCCCGGAGCATCTCTTTTACAACATTCGATAGTCAGTCTATTTCTGCGACAGCAATCCCAACGGAAATTCAATCGGGTATTAGTACAACCCTGTCTGGAATGGCCGACTTCTCCGCATCTTCCACACGCTTGTTCTACGTCGACGATTGGCATCGGCTGTCTGACCGTATGTTAAGAACGTATCGGGATTCCGAAAGGGGTGGTGAACTCACCTTATCACGCTTTCGTGTTCTTTTTGCCATCTGCGTTAATTATAACGTTTTACTAACCCGAGATGTTCTTACTAAACCCCGACCTTAAATCGATATGCTTCGGGATGGTCTAAGACTGTAAGTTTCCTGTAATTGTGCCGTTTTCATATCACCTCTGGGAGCGGCCCTTACCCAACAGCGTGGCCTTCTGCATGCATCACTACCATGGCGCCATCAGCGCTGAATCTGAATTCGACCTCTAGGGCGTATTTCCGACAAAATTCCATCGTACCCCTACGCCTGGATTTTTAATTCAATCGGTTTTTTCGTACTCATCATACCATTGGACTCCTTTGGGTCGGCCATGGTTCACTGACATAGGCGAAGTCTCAGCTTTATTCGTATTTTACTGCAAGCTGATTTCCTTCTTCCTATTATTTTATCTTTTGTAGCTACCTACTCGTTCCTCTGCATCCACCATTTACAAAACTCCGACGATTAAATTTTTAAGATAATTTTATTTTTAATTGGTCTTTATGTCTCTTTGATGTGTTTCTGGCTGGCCTCAATGCCCCTGATCGGGCGCTACTTTTAAGGATGCTCGGGTAATCATAATCTTCAAATATCACGTATTCCATGGTGCAGACAGTCTCACGAGCTGGACCCTGTAGACTAAAAAAAGGGTTAATCAGTTAATTAGGAATGAAACCACCAACAAAAATGAAACGGCTAGCTCAAAGGTCCGAGCGAACCGAAGCCGAATTTCTTGTGGACTAATACAAATTTAATTGATTAATTAGAAAGGACCTCACCGTTCCCCTAAAATGTTTAAATAATTTGGAAAGGATCTTTCCGTTACCCTACGATAATTGGCTTAATTAGGAAGGATCTCTCCGTTCCACTATGTGGGTTATGTATTAGGGAAGGATCTTTCCGTTCCAGTACGATAACGGTAACGCCATCCTATCAATGTGGCCATTTCCTTATATTTATTTTCTCCCTCCGCGTGATCGATCTAGAATTATTTAGATTTCTTGTATTTTTCCTGGAGTCGTCAATCCGGGCGGAACTAATCTGCTTTCATACGAAATCAAAAACCACTTTATTATATTCGGACTTCGTGTCCCTTTTCTTTTATAATATAAGGTTATTAATATTGGAATAAGAATGAAAGAAGAAGTATAACATTGTGATGGTTACATCAAGTTCAATCTTCACAAAAAAATGAGATATTTCAAAAAATGTTTTAGAAAAAATGTAAAAAGTAGAAGATTCATATGTAATCTTTCAAAAACACAATTTTATCAATAACTAGTTTAGTTATTCTTTTCTTAATAATTAATTGCATTTTTTAAATTTTTATTTCGCTTTTATGACAGGCAAATTATAGAGTTATTTAACAATTTCAGAATTACTGTTTTCCTTTTATAAAAATCTGACGACTATAATAATAGGAACGATCGAAAAATGAAACAAAAAATATACCTAGTTTCATTGTTTTTAAGCATCGAAAAATATGATATTTTATTTTATTTTTGTTTGTTTCCTTTCTTGTTTATTCGTGTTTTTAAAAAAAACTTATAAAGTCTGTGATCCAATTACCATTTTATTTTAGAAGTTAGAACACGGGGAATCAAACGATCAGTTTTGAAACTTTTACTGGTATAAATATTTTACTAATTTTAGATATCAGAATAAAATCATTAAACAAACTTAAGATTTAGACTGACATCTGAAAGATTTGGAGAAACTGCAAGGATTTGTAGGCATTGACTTGCTCTAAATATTTTTCAAGTGAGAGAGATGTAAGACGTATCTACGCATAAGGTTTAGTGGTCTACACATGGTCTCATCGCAGTATCTAATCACACAGTCTGGAACTTAGTCGGGATCCTGAAATTGACTCTTTAAAGAATCAAGAAGAGAAACTCGAACAAAAAATTGTGACTCGCATGCTTTAATTATTATTATAAGGCAATTATTATTTAATTTGTTATAACATAATATTTTGTAACTGTGGGTATAATTCACGTATGGAATTGCAGTATGTTTTTGTTTAGATGGACTTGTACAATTACTTGCAAATGAGATTGCGTGAATGATTGTTGATATAGAAATCAAACACGAAAAGATATGAATTTGTGTGCATGAGCAAAAAAAGGAATTGGAAATTAAAATACGACAAGATGGATTTGCTATACATGTATATATTTTATTTGATGAAGTAGTATCGGATTAATTGTACTTAGATATTGACAAAATCATACAACAATTAAGCTTTGAAAAAACTGTCTGACCGAAATGAACTATGTTTTTATTTAGATTAATTTGTACAATTAATTGGAAAAGAGTAGTGTTTAACAGAAGATTTGGATGTTATAAAAACTCTCTGCTGATGGTATTTAACAAACGATAGTACAGCTATGTTCGTGCACAAAATTTTAAAAACAATTGTGTTCTGTTGATGCCAAATACATTTTCTTTTCAATTATTTTTTCCGATTGTTGTTATCAAAGCTATTTGCTATATTAAAACCGAATTTCGGGAACAATTACAAAATGACTAGAGTACATGCATATTTTTTTTTTTTTTCGCGCGGAGTCTCACGGTTGACTTACCCGCCCAGCCGACCGAGGGGCGCAGCCGTGTATCACGATTCGCGAGAGGATACACGCGTGATAAGAAAATATAGATACAAGTCCGGGGAAAAAAGTAATAGTAAGATCAATTTTGTGCCAATGAAGCTAGTATTAATCGTTTTAGGAGATTATAGGAAAAAGTCTATTATAGTCAGAACATAATACTCTGAAAGGCTCATGCAAGGCATAGTTAGATCTACAGTGATTTCATATTGGGGGAATATAATTTCTAGTTAATCCACTTGGCACAGAAAAGTTTAGCCAACTTACCAAGTCGGGGGAGTCAATATCACCATGTATGCATAGACAGACAGGCAGACGGACATGGCTAAATCGTCTCGCCTGATGATGTTGGTCTAAAATTTATATATTTTACAGGGTCGGAAATGTCTCCTTTACTGTGTTGAAAACTTCTGCACAAACGACTAAACGAACTGTTGAACAGGGCGAAATTTTCGACTCACTGCGTTACACAAAAAATTTAAATTATAAAATTCCTTGAGGGGCATCTGAAAGCCTTTTTAAGTTATAGTAACAAGGCATTAATACCGTTATTTTCTTTTTTTGAAAAACGAACTTAATATATCAATTTTAAATCTTAATATTAATAATTAAAACTTTTATGATATTAATTTGTTTTATTTCGTCCACTTAGAAATTCAACCACATGTCCGACACAATCGCAAAGCCGATGTTCTTCGATTTAAAATTGACAGTACCTACTCGGAGTTATCATATGCTACGCTTCATTTATATTTACGTGGGTGGGACTGGATAAACAGCCATCAACCAGAACTCGTTGAAGAGATTAAAAACCAGCCAAGTAAAGAAATTGTTGTGACCATCCACCGTGCTACTACAAGCTTTACTCATAAAGTCAAAATGTTTGAGTTTCGGCAAAGTATTCCGTCAGGACTTGGCCAATGGGTTAACGTTGATTTAAAATCTCTGTTTGGCGATCTTGGGTCAAATAATACGCAGGAAATTCTAATCAAAGGCGCAGAATCCTGGATGAAGCCATTAGTTGTGATTACCGATAATACATCAAAGAATCCATTGGTACGAAACCCCTTAATTTAATAAAAAGTTACCGATTTGGCATTAAACAAGAAAGGAAGCAAATTTCGGCAAGCCGAAGTTTATATACCCTTGCAGTTGTTACAAATCTACTACATTTCGATTTCTAAGCTCAAAACATTAAAGCTATGTCAACTTTGCGCTGCATTTTGTCATCCTTTTTATGTCCGACTTTAATTTAATTAAAACCGTAATTCCAAAATATTTAAATATTCCAAATCCCAAAGAAGAAAAAAAATATTTGAAAACCAAAACGTTTTTTTTTGAATTCTTCTTTCCGGTTGTTCCTATGGGAGCTTTATGATATAGTCGCCCGATCCGATAGCTTTAAAACTGAGGGACTAGTTTGCGTTGAAACGGACGGACAGACGGATTGACGAACATGGCTAGATCGATTCTCCTGATGATGCTGATCGAGAATATATATACTTTATAGGGTCGGAAATTTCTCCTGCAAGGGTAAAAAAAATGTATTTAAATGGTTATTTCGATTTTTATGTTTTTACTGTTTTGTTTTATCCAAATTGATCCAAATATATTAAACTATTGCCAATTACCATTTATTTCAGACAGTTCACATAGAAATTGGATCACAAAAAAAGCATCGAAGAAAGCGCAGCGTATATATGGACTGCACGGAGAATGATCATGACATGCGATGTTGTCGATATCCACTCAAAGTTAACTTTACCAGCTTTGGATGGCATTTTGTCGTAGCACCAACGTCATTTGATGCATACTTCTGCAGTGGAGATTGCAAAGTTGGGTACCTAGAGCAATATCCCCACACACATTTAGCAGCCTTAACTACGTCGGCCTCACCGTGTTGCTCACCTACAAAAATGAGTTCCTTAAGTTTGTTATATTTTGACGACAACCATAATCTGGTGTTAAGTGTTATACCAAATATGTCTGTCGAGGGTTGCAGTTGTTCCTAGAGGACAAAAAAAAGACAACTCAAAAGTTGTGTTTGAATAATAGAACTAATAAATAATTTTATGTAAATAAATGCACATAGGGGAAATTATTGAGCTGTTTCAGAAAGCGAGTATGATGTGATGTAAAGAAAGAAAAATGCTATTATTTTATATAATTTGTACCGTATTAAGAGTAGCTTCTAAAGTTTTTTAAGTTAGGCCTATTAGATCCGTTCGTCAGCTAAGTGAATGAGCGAGAGGCAAATAGCTGGCTGACACTCTTCTACCCCGGTATTCAGATCGACAAAATAAAGACCAGAAAATTACATCGCGTTGCCATCCTCCAGAATAAACTCTGAGCAAACGTTTACCAGGCCCCAGCAAAAAGAATACAAAATGTTATCTTTTAAATTGTGTTGTCAAAGAAAAATGCTTTTCGGATCAAACAATACACAGGAAACCCCAAAAAGGCCTTTTTGATGTGCACAACTCAGTACTTTGCTTTAAGTCTAGTACTCTGATCGAAAATCAAGTTTGCAAGCAAAAAACCTTTTATCTTTCCAATTTTGCAGAGTTCTTCAGAACTGTTTGTGCTACGGTCACAGTTTGGATAATTAATAGAAAATTGGATTGCGTTGCCGGTCTAAAAAATTTTAAAAATTAATCTTTTTAAATGTAATCTTCAAAGAAACGCATGCGAGAACTTAGTGCAATTATAATTATTAGTATTTGTACTCTGGCAGAATCGTCTTGTCAAAGCACTTGAAAATATCCTTTAAGGGCCCTTTCCTTCAAAAAAGTTTTTTTATTTTATTGTTGTTACTTGTACTTACACACACATTACACCCAGCTTCCATTATTGACAGGGCCACCTTCATGTATTGTATTATCGACTGTAAATTGAAATCAATTAATTATTGCATATATAAACTGCATTTATTGATTTGGCGCCTTCAACGTTAAACTTACGTTTTCGTAGTTTTCACTGTCAAGAAGAAGAACTCAGAGTTGCAGCGAAAAAAGATCACCTAACTATCGCAAAAACGAGTCCGTCAACTTTAGATGGGGAACTAATCCACTAATATTAAATCATTGTAGAACAATGCCTTGCATGAGCCTTTCAGAGTATTATGTTCTGACTATAATAGACTTTTTCCTATAATCTCAAATATTGACTCACTTCCGCTCCTAAAACGATTAATACTAGCTTCATTGGCACACAATTGATCTTACTATTACTTTTTCCCCGGACTTTGTCCTATTATTTCTTATCTCGCCTCTATCCTCTCGCCTCTATCCTCTCGCCTCTATCCACTCGCCTCTAACCTCTCGCCTCTATCCTCCTCTTGCCGTATGACACACGGCTGCGCCCCTCGGTCGGTTTAGTAGGAAAGTGGGCCATGGGACTCCAAGCGAAAAAAAAACTAACTGGGACATTTTTGGAACGGCCAAACCTTATGAACCATCTGTTCAGCGCATTGTGGATGGATCTCTGTGGGAAGACGCTTGTAGGTCAAAAACAAGAAAGGAAAGCTAACTTTGGGCGGAGCCGAAATTGATATACCCTTGCAGAATATTCTGTAAATTTTATTCGCCAAAAATTATTCATATGATGCATTCTTAATACTCATAAAAAATCCCTACTTCCTGGCATTAAAAACACCAAATGCCATATTCCAATCGTTTAGTTATATGGCAGCTATAGGATATAGTCGGCCGTTCCTTATGAAACTTGTTAGGTCGGATTGATTGGCCAAAAATAAAACCCATAAAAAATCCCAACTTCCTAACTTTACAAACACCAAAGTTGTGGCATTTCCGATTAATTAGTTATATGGCGGCTATAGGAAATAGTCGGCCGATCCCGGCCGTTCCGACCTATATACTGCGTGCAAAGGAACGAAGGGTGTGTGCAAAGTTTCAATTCGATATCTTTAAAACTGAGACTCTAAGCGAGTAGAAACAGACAGACGGACAGGCGGACAGACAGACGGACATGCATATATCAACTCAGGACGCGATCCTGATCAAGAATATATATACTTTATAGGGTCGGAGATGTCTCCTTCACTGCGTTGCACACTTTTGACCAAAATTATAATACCCTTTTGCAAGGTTATAAAAATATGAAACATATTAAACTTTGACTATAATGTGTTAGTTAAAATGCTAACAAAATATTTTTTTAAATAAACAGCTGGCATATCTAAGAATTGTGCGGTTTTCCGATTAAGGGCTGTTCATACTGAGAGTAGAAAGTAGAAAAACCGGCTTAAAATTCTGTGCAGCATAGGGATGGGATGTGTTTGAATGGAACAATATTATATTGTTTCGGTTAGGACTAAGCATAGTCCTCTGAAAAAGAAGATCATTGCAAGTGTACTAAATAATAATGTAATTGTTTGGTAACGAGGCATAAACGCCAAAAATCGAAAAAAAAAAAAAATAGCATTATTTGGTGGAAGGCTATGGTTTTCTTGTAATCAAACTTCAAAGTTTGGTTTGGGTTTGGTTTTTCATTAATCATTTACCCTGATAATATAAAACTGGTATTTAATCGAGGGTTATTATCCATTTTATTGGGGGATCTGCTGCTATTGCAACAGCGGGTTACAGTACGATTGGGTTGCAAGAACTCAACAACTCAAAAATAAATTACTACACCTACCAACATAGGAATCGAACTAACAGTGCAAATCAGCGAGATAATAGCTGGACCTTACGAAAAGCGCTTAAAAAACGGTTATAATATAAAAAGTACGCCCAGTCTGCGTTGCCCTTTGGGATGCACATTCAACTGCGGCCTGCTCTGTAAATAAGAAGAATCCAACAAAAAACTGCAGCTATAAACCCAGTCTCCCTACAACATTTTCCTTACATACCATCGACAACGACCCCGGCAGTATATTTGCTCAGGCGTTAAGTTACAACAATGGGTCTCCTCAGTCTCTAAACCGACAATTCAGGTATAATTCAGCAACAAGCATTGAACCAGAGCCCATAAATTAATGCCCAGCATATCTCTGCAATGACATCCCTATTCCCCATTGAAGCAGAATCAATGCTGGTAGCGTAGCTATAACGAACACCATGATAGCAATACAGCAAACGCTACAGAAGCTTTTGATCGCGCAAAATCTTCTCCTATGGCTCAAAGAAAAATCTGTGTATGGTATTTTTTTTTTTTTATAACTTTGATTTAATTTTTTAATCTTCTCTTGACGAGAATAACTAAAAGTATTGAAATCTTAAGAAATAGTATATTATTATTTCAGTTTATCTGAACTTAATTTACACGTTCCTAATATTTATTGCTGGATGGGAAGGCCATTACGACGAAGACGAGAGCGGCTGCTCAATCTGGTTAGGAACTTGCGAGGTGGCTTGGGTGTGTTGACAGTTTATTGTAGTATCTTTGGTTTGCGCTATTTCATCTCTGACGGGGAGAATATTCAGATCTCTCTGAATGTTATCGTTCCGAACGTACCACAGTGCCCCGGTGTTGGTTCTGAGGATCTTCGACTGAGCTCTCTGCATAATTTCTACGCTGCTGTTACTGGAGCTGCCCCACAACTGAGAGCCATATCTCCAGATTGGTTTCAGGACTGAGTTCAAGAACAGTATTTTTAGTCCAGACTAAGAGGAGAACGGTAGTTTATAAGCCAGTGCAGGCTACCAGCCTTCAGCTTTAGATATGTTCTCTGGTCTTAAATGTGTTAAAAGTGAGTCGTCTGTCAAGGTGTACGCTTCTTCGTTGGCTTGAGGCAGCACAGTATTGTTTAATGTAAGCTTGCCCTCCCTCTCGTCTGTTTAATGTAAATGTAACGTGCTTACACTTTTGCTCATTGACCTTTATTCGTCAGTCGGCCAGCCATTTTTCAACTACAACTAAGTGATTTGCTAGTTGCCCTGATACTTTTTGTGGACATTTTAATCGAGTTTGCAAAATTAGATAGGGACCTTCTCGGTTAACAACGGAACATATGAGTTTTGCAGATTACCATTTGGACTCAAAGTGCACCCAGCAACGAAGTCCTAAGGAAACAATTATCAAAAACATGCAGTGACAGCCGGCAACAGGGTATCTCAGGAAAACTTCAAGTTCTTCGAAAAGAGTGTATAATAGCTGGGATTTATCATGTCCTGTGCTGGGCTACTTACTACCGAAGGCATTTAAGCAGTTTAAGCCTTAAAGCCACAATCGCAAGACCACTAACGGACTCAAAACTAACGTTAAAGAGCGAACCAATCTAGAAAAATAAAAATTGAGTTATCTCATAAACAATTGGAGTCTTAGTAGACTTAGTTTTAATAAATCATTTGATGTATCAACGGACGCTTCCGCGCATGGCTTAGAGGCCGTATTGTCGCAGAAAAATCGCACAATAACTTGGATCTCCAGAAAAATTGCCACCAACTAGTCATTGTCTTCAAGAAATTATTTGTATGGTGTAAAATAATTAAACATTTGTACTGACATTCAGCTCTTTCCACACGCGGTATCCTAAAAAAATACTGGATGGTAATCTCTTCAGAATATATATTTTTAAGGTTTTGTTTTGCCACCCTAAAGTTCTTAAGGCACATTAAGCATGAGCTTAAGTGGAATTTATGAGATACTTCCCTGTGTAAAGCTTTTCTCTATGGGTACCAAATTTTACTATTATGGTATCAAAATAGAGGCCTTTCAGAGCTGCTACACAAGCCATTTGAAAAACATATGCAGAACGAATAATTGAAATTTTTATTCAGCTTTAAAAACTGCTTATTTTCATTGTGTCAAGGGCGCCATAAGTTTATCTATAAAGATTCTCGTTCTATTGTTGCCGTATCATCACTCAAAACATCTCTTATTTATATATCGACTGTCGTATTGGGGATCCCAAAAGTATTAAATTGCTGGGGTACAGATTTAGCTTCATAAATGGTGAGCAATATAGGAGTAACTTTACTTTCCGAAAATGCGCGCATAGAAATTGGAGCCGGTCACCTACGTGAATGTTGAAATATAAAACATGTCAACGGTGTCAGCAATGTCAGTATAAAGCTCGGCGGTATACTCTTTTTTCTATCAGAACAGTTCTGGATCCTTGTTGTCTTTGCCTCGTAGAGAGTTATTCCTATTTAATGCTACTCAGCTTTCTGGCAAGTTTACTTTCCTAGACTTCATAGTGACCGCTGATTTTTTTGCAAGTAGAGAGGAGCTTCCACGCTATCAATGGATCTACGTTGAAGCTTTTATTAAAACCTGTGTCTACTTCGCTCTACAGTCAGTCTAATTATGAAGCGATACAAATGCTTCGTATTACTTGTTTCTAATATGCTCTGTCCTAATAAACACTATGACGCGATGTGGGCTTTGCGTCAACCTCCACGAATTTTTGGGGTACTACCAAATCCCAGATGTTAGTGGCAATAAGAAGCTTTGGATGTGATTTCCCGATTCTGATTTCGGATATTAACTCTGTTGTATGATCGAAACGTTTGAACTCGCAAAATACTTTCTTCAATAAGTGTAAAAAGATGTTGATGATTACTCCGTTTCCATATAGTGGAAGTGGTAAGGTTATCACGCACTTCCGAACACAAGCAATTTTTTTGTTTCGTACGAAAAACCGAACACTGCACACCTGTCATCTTTATAGCATTGACCATAACATTGCCATTAAAGGTGAGCAGATCCGGTGATAGTACTTACCTTGCAAGCGAGATTGAAAGCTGGGGTTGTCAAAACTACAAGTTTTTCATTGTGATTGTGATCTGGCCCCGTGCCATATTGGCATAAATCTCAATCAATTGCTGCTAACCAGCATTCTGAAGGACATTCCCAAAAATGACCTAAGACACTCATTCGAAAACCAGTTGAATCTTAAAAACTGTATCGAACCACAAAAAAACCGGTTACAGATTTACGACGATGAAAATTTCTTTTAAAAAATTTGAAAAAATATACTAAACACTTATAAGAAAATGCACCTATTTATCTGCGAAAAATTTATTATATAACCATTTAGTGATACATTACTGTATGTATATAATTATATTTGCATAAATATTTCTTATATAAATTTAAGGGCCTCGGCTTTCAAGTCGGCTTTTAAATGTGAGTACTAATCAGTAAAAAGAGTATGCCGATTAAAGTCGATATATGAAATGTACTTTTAAGATATTATATTTTCTGTCGAACACAATACGGATATTTTACTATTGTTAATATTATTTATGGTATTGGGGAGCTTACTTTAAAACTATATGTTTTTGTATTTTTATTAAATTATATAAATAAATATATTTTTATAGACATATACATTAATTTACTTATTCACCGTTTTCTTATATTTCTGTTCTGCATTTATTGTTTTTTTTCTCAATCGCATTTGTAAAATATTCGTTGTAAATACATTAGCGGCCAATAATAATAAGTTAAATGTAAAACCTTACAAACTTTGTAAAAAAATAATTTCTCCCGTTCTGTATGTATGTACGTATGTACATATGTATGTAAATTATTTCTTAGAAATAATTCTTATTGAAGATACAATCAAAATGTTCTTGAGCCTACAAGAAATGTACGTATGTTTCGTAAAGAACTAAATAGAAAATGTAATATTTTTTTAAACTTTTTTATGGTGTTTAAACACAACATAGGAACAATCATTTTTCTATTTCTGTCAAAATTTGTTGTGAGATTTCTTCTATTTAATTTTCTCTGGAAATGGAATAAAATCTATAATTTGAACTTTTGTTTTAGCCATAAATAAATTAATAACATTAAGAATGAAATAATAAATTCAAAATATTTCTTATTTCCTTTTCAGGTCATTAAGCTTTGTAAAATGTTTATTATAAATTGAAATTGCTGTTGGGCTGATTTACACGTTCACATTTTCTTAGCCTTTACAACCACTGTACTCATAATTTATCATTGGAATTTAAGTACATTGCAATCATTATTTTGTTTCCACAACGGTAATTGGTTATCTTCTGAAAATATTATTTAAGAATTTGCTCTATTATCAAACATTTACGATTCCAGTTTATTATAAGTCTAACCAAGCACCCTAGATCTTTTTTTATATTTTGTTTAAACAAACTGGTAATCTATTATTACTCATTAATATATCTTAGATATTTTTTATTTTGAAATACTGATTCTTCGTACATATGAGAACGCATTGAATTCCTTGAAATATTAATGCTACCTTACAAAGAATATTTGTTAGGGCTTAGTTATGTATATTATTATATATATAATATACATTATTATATATATAATATACATTATTATATATATAATATACATTATTATATATATAATATACATTATTATATATATAATATACATTATTATATATATAATATACATATATTATTGTAGTATATATATAAATGCTCATTTTTTTATAATTCTTGTATGAAATTAAATTGCTCTAGTAATAGTTTATGTAATGTAAAATGTTTATTTTGCGCAATAATAACCTTTATTTAGTCTCACTCGTTTGAATTTTTGACCTTACAGATTTTAGTTTAAAATTATATACATTTAAAAATATATAAGCCTCTAGATTGATTAATATACTCTTGGGACATATTACAAACACAGATGTAAAATAATTGTTATTATAAAACATTCAATTTTGAACAGAACTACAATATTTTCGGTTTTCTAACATTCTGCGCATTTACATTGTATTATAAATATTAAATATGATTGACTATAAATGTATAAGTCTTTTTATTCACATTAATCGTAAGCTTTATTAAGGTAGTTGTCACATGTGGGTCATACATCGTATTTTTTAATAAATATAACTATTTTTATCTGCCTTTATTGATATATGTTTCGTGCCGATCTTAATATTAATGCTATTTTATCAGTCAATTTTTATTTTTTAGAGAATTAGTGTTATAACATTTACTTATAAGATCCAATATAGTTTGAATTACGATTGTTATTATTTATTAAATGAGACATTTCGCTAGAGATCTAAATAAAAAATGTGTCTTTGAAAATTGTTCTAGATTATTATGAACAATCAAAGCAAGAGTTAAATTTGATTAACTAAAGTCTGAATTATTAACTTAAAAAAAGATTGCGTAATGATTCTTTTATATGATGATTCTTTTATTTTAAAAGCAAGTGACTAAAGTTCAAGACCAAAAGGTTAACTGCTATAAGCCATTGGCAGCAGCTTAAACTAAAAAAAGGGTCAATGAAAAAATTTTCTTGAAAACTCTAAAAAAAACTGTTTTAATTTAATTTTTTGATATATGTACAAAATGTTGTTAATTTTTTTTTGCAATTTATTGGTAACTGAATCACTAAGTTAATAAAAGTTTTGGTTGGCTACATTTATTAATTATCGAAATATATGACTTGCATATTGAATTTTTAATGTTATTTATTTTATATTTTTAGTATTATTTTTAAAATTTACAAAATTGTTATTGCCATTCATTCGGAATAACTTTTTGAAAAACTGGTAAATCTGCCACAAAGAACTGAATTCAAATTGGAGGTGACATGAAATCGACCTTAAACTGGTTACAAATCTCGCTTCTCTTGTCCGGAGATTTTAAAAGAGTGGTGCCGAAGTTTATATACGGACAGACAGATGGGTATGGTCAGACCGACTCGTTTATTAATGTATACTTAATGGGGTCTGAAACGCTTCCTTCTTTCTGTTACGTACTTTTCAAAGAATACAATATATCCTCTAACTCTATGAGTAGTGGGTTAAAAAACAAATAATAATTAATAAACATTGAATTTTAGGTTCTTTTTGTTTTGTGGTCTACAAAATCTGAAATTTTTTTTTAAAAAGGGTTAGCGAATATGCGCAGCATTATTCGATCTATAGGTCAAAGAAGGTTACGTCTAATTTTCCTCTTATAGATATTATGCTATGTTTTGAATATCGTTATAATTTCGAAAAAAAATAAACGACAAAAAAATCAAAGACTTCAATTAAAAAGAAATAAGAATAGTACTTTTAAATTTCAAAAATGAGATTTGAAAATAATCATTAAATGGGTAATGGACAAAAAATACTTTTTTAAATTAAAGATATATGAAAACATAAAACAAAACTGTTTTCTGTAGCTTTATTCATATCTGATGTACAATTTTCTTTACAAATATCAAACCAAATACGATTATAAAGAATACGGTAATTACATTTTCTTTCCTTCACTTCTAAATAATAATAGTAAATTTGTAAAATAGTCGAAAAATGTAGCTGTTTGAAATGAATTAAGTGTTTGAACTCTGCCGTCATTATTTTGTCGAGTAACCGTTTAAGGCCTTTGTTTGTAAAAAAAAAAAAAAGCCAAACCAAGTGTCTATAAAATCGTATAGTTTTAGATAAGGATATATATTAAACTCTTTTGCAAAATTATACATAAAACAACCAGCATAACTTTATTTTTTAGCAGGCTGTTACTTAGTGGAATTTCAACCGACAAGACCGAACAAAATTTACGAAACTAAAAACTCTTGAGATTTCTTAGCAAAATTTTAATTCCCTTTACAAGGGTACACAAATTTTAAGACTTTTTACTTTTTATGACTTTTGAGTTATTGATTGTGGATTCCAATTTTTAGGAAATTGTTTCAAGACTTTTAGGACGTCATTACTATCACAAAATAAATATAACTGATGAAATTTAATTTGAGTTTTAAAAAATACAAGAACGAAAGAAAGAGCAAGCTAAATATGTAGAACTGTACGGTCAGTATGGCAGACTTAGGACATAGTCATCTGATTTGGGAAAAACTCAGGATGCAGGCCTAAAGTGGTTTAACTGAACTGCTCCTAATAAAAGTTCCATAAAGATAGCTTTTTTAACAAAATAACCTTGTCAAATAAAAAAAAAATTAAATCTATCTGCAGGTTCCTTTGGGGACAACATTTTGAACATTTTCTATATGCATATTTTTTTTTATAATTATGCTAAAAGATTATAAACTCTATGCAAAGCTATGCATCCTTTATGTCCTTTAGCTATAAGAAAGTTGTACAAATTTTTTAAAAAATCTAAAAGCACAAACAAAAGACATTCCATTCTTCCATTTGCATTTTAAGTACCTTTTTATTGAAACCCATTTAAAATAATAAGCAATCTAAAATTACGGCCAAGGAAGCCTTTTTCTGAAAAAAGTAGGTGTGTGCTACCTCTCCTACAGCATTATACAATATAAATTGTTCGAAAAACAAACAAATTAATAAAATATATCGTTCCTAGGGAAGCAATAGGGTACTGTCTGATCAGCAAAGATCAGTGTAGACAAAAAAAAAACGATATTTTAAAGACTTTTAAAATGAGCCCGCAAACGGTATTAAGCATACAAACTGACGGAATTGTCTTCTACACTGCGTTATACCAAAATTAAAATACTCTCTGCTAGGAAATAATAAGTCACATGGGTTTTTTATAGGAACGTGTTTGATGTGCCCTTTTAACTCGAGCAGAGAAGAATATATGCGCATTTTAATTGACACATTTAACATAAGAAAATAAGAAACACTGTTGAAACTTTCATCACCTTTTTTTGGTAAAATGCTTTTTCGAGTAAGTTATCATTTTAATGATGCTATCATGTATATCAATTGAAAACTCGATAAAACTTAGTTTAGCAATCCTTGACCGCAGTCCAAACATAATATTTTGTTGTTAAAACAAATGTAATGGTGTCCTCACGCACAACTATTGGGTGTCATAAGCTGAATTTTTATGTTTTGACTAGAAATACTTTTTGTCAACCCCATTGTTAAAAATTATATCAAAATGAAATCTCTTCTACTAGTCGACCGACCAATTTTTAAATGCCGGAGGCAGAAGAAATTTACTATAATTAGGTATATTTTTCAATACAAATTAAACCAAAAATGAAAAGTGGGCTGTAGAAGTAGCAAAAATAAACGTTCATAATATCAAGAAGTCAATAACTCAAATAGTGTCAAAACGATTTTTAACTTAACAAATCTTAGTACACAATTATTTTCCTAATTTAATCAAATTTTTGTTTGGGCTATAATATAAATATTAAGCTGATTTAATTTTAAACGATGCAGCGGTTAAGACTTACAGACTCGAAGACCAAATGGCTAGAATGCTGCACATGCAGCCGCTGCACCGTACAAAACCAGTGTAAAATAAAAATATTTCAGGTCAAACCATTTTGAAGAAGCTACATTTTAAAGCACTTCACGGAAGCGACAAACAAAAAATATTAACAAACTACAAAACCAACGAATTAAAATTTGTTAAACATAATCAATGACTTACAAAAGTAATAAAACTAAAATTATCCTAAAATGCGCATTGCATGGTAAACAATAGAATGGCAAACCGGGCAAACTGCTTCCATAGAAATGCATATTTGATTTGCGCACTCCATGCAAAACATATTATGACCACATGGGACCAAAGCTGTGGTAACATTATTTTCATTACAAACAAAACATTCTCGATGAATCAAATATTTGTCCGGGTTGGATTGCAATTGAATGGCTTGTGGTTTTTGCTGGTTGTTACATATAGTCGGTTCTTTTGTGTGGTGCAGATTTTTTTGATTTGTAGAATGTTCGCCCAGGCCTAAGACCGAGTCCGTGGGACTAATTGAGATTGTGGGGGAGCAGTGAGCAGTGGGTATAATATTTGCAGGTTGATTCCAAATACTAGGCGAATCCCCAATACCCTCATCTACGTCAATTGAATCACTTATATTTTTCCATATATTCAATATTTCTGGAGGTGTGTTGGCGCTATTACTGGTACTTTTTGTTGAAGTTGTTGAGGAAGCAGATGAACAAGATCTTGTTAAAATATTTGCATTAGAGTTGGAATGAATCGATGCGGATGTTGATGTGGGAGGACAGAAGGTTAATGCTTTACTAGATGTATTACGAAATACAACATTAGCTTTTGCCAAGGGCATGGAAACTTCATTTCCGGGAAGGTGTTTATCGGATATTCCTGTTGGTGTTAAAGTTCCTACCATTTCCATGTCAGAGAATTCGGTTTTTGGAAAATAGTTGCCAGTATGATGCCCTTGCATGGGCTTTACTGAATTGCTACCATTTCCAGCTATCTTTATTGAATTATTTGCATAATCTTGTGCAGATGGAATTCCATTTTTGTATATAGACGACAAAATTTCTGAGTTTAAATCATCATTTAGTATTTGGGTTAATGAATTTATTGTAGGGAGGGGCGCGAACTCATTCGTCTCAACCGATTCACTACCTTGCATAGTATTGGCGTCACCATTTCCAGATCCAGCCCCAGTTCGAAGGGCAATGTGAGCTTCTATCTGCTTTCGTGCAGTATCTACGTTTTCGGGCAAGCCAGAAACTTCAAAAATTGGTTCCTTTTCGCGCGAAGGTGTCACAATGTAGGTTTGAGTTTCTTGTTGAATGTGTTTAATCGTAGCACCTTTGGGCCCAACAACAAGTCCAACTACCCGATAGGGTACACGTACCTGTATGGTTACCTGACCAGGCATACATGGAGGACCGGACTGCATGCGGGGAACTGCACCACCTCCAGAACAACTTGCAATTCCTACTATGCCGCTACTCTGACCGTCGCCTATTGGCTTGCGTGATGCACGTATTAAGCTAAAGTGGTCAGCAGCGGACAGTATTTCCCGTTTGGCCTTGTTTACATCTTCCTTTCGACCAGTCACTACGAATACCGGTTCCTCTCCTCGAACTGGTGTTTTAATATAAGTGTTGGTTTTGGCTCTCAAAGCTTTGATTTTGCAACCTAAGAACGGAAACAAGTATATAAAATTAATATATTTCTTCTCATAATAATTGTTTTATTATTATTATTTGCGGCTATGAGATTCACAACCTGCAAGCCGTTCCCCAAACTTGCTTTTAAAATTTGAGCCTAGAGCACAACTTATTAAAAAATTACAAATTAAAATAATCCAATTCCAAAAATAAAAAAAGTCTATTTTATTTGACCCATTTTTATACCCGTTACTCGTAGAGTAAAAGGGTATATTGTATTCGTGCAAAAGTATGTAACAGGTAGAAGGAAGCGTTTCCGACCCAATATAGTATATGTACATATATATTCTTGTTCAGGATCACTAGCCGAGTCGATCTAGCCATGTCCGTCTGTCCGTCTGTCTGTCTGTCCGTATGAACGCTGAGATCTCGGAAACTATAAAAGCTAGAAGATTGGCATTTTGCATGTAGGTTTTAGGAGTTCCTACGCAGCGCAAGTTTGTTTCAAAATGGTGCAACACCCCCTCTGACGCCCACAAGCCACAAGCTGTGGCCACAGTTTTGATGATATTATGAAAATTTTTATTGATATGTATTTGTTTCGTCAATAAATATCGCCCAAAAGCCCATTAAACGCTTAAGGGGGAATATACCTTTTTCATTTTCAAAAAATCGAATTTTTTTTTTGCTTAATCTCAACAACTTCTTGAGAACATTTCCCCAAATTTTCATCGAGATTTGAGCAGTAGAAAAAAAGTTACAGCGCCCCTAGCCGCGCGCCTCGTCCCCGCCCAAACCCAAACTTGAAACTTTAAACGCGAATATCTCGAAATGGTGTTTTTGAAAAATGACTTTGCGGTGATATGGATTGGCGAAAAACTACCGAACCGATTTTCTTCAAATTTTTTTAAAATGTTCGTAATGAATTTTATTAGTACTTGAACGATCGTTTTTTCATGTAAAAATTTTTATTTCGCCGAAATAGATAGTTTTGTAAGGATTTTAGCGTCCAAAAACGTCATTTTTTGCATAAAACGTTCCCGTAAGCACAAAAAAAAACAAAATTTTAAAAACGTTCGTTCAAGTACAGGATACTACTTTAAACTAATGAAATATTTTTATTCTTTTGGTATCAGTTGACCCGTTTGTCCTGGGGAATTATCACCGCAAGGCTCTTAAAAAAAAAGCGTTTAAGGGAAACAGCCACACCTTAAAAACTATTAAATATTTTTTCCAAAATTTTTTGCATAAACATTGTCAACAATCTAAACTTTCAGAAAATATAATCATTCATTTAATAAAAACAATAGTTACATACATAAACCAGGCTGAAGAGGACCTAAGAAGAACGAGAACGGAAGCTAACTTCGGCAAGCCGAAGTTTTAATACCCTTGCAGACTTTGCCGAAATTGCTAAAACTGAAAAAGTAGCGAAAGGAATAAGGTATACATAAATAAACTAGATTTGCATCGTTTAATGTCAATTGCTTTTATACTGCAAAAATGTCATATAAAAATAGAAAAAAAGGGATACTTTCGCAGCCTTTAACTATTTTTCCTACGGAAGCTATAAGAAATAGACGTCCGATCGGCAAGCGCTTTTACCCTAATCAAGATATGCGTAAATAAATAAGACTTGGAAAAATTTATGTCAGTAGCTTACACACTACGCGAAAAATTCAGAAAATCGTCAAATTTGGACCGATTTCACCCTGTTGTTCCTATGGGATCTGTAGGATATAGACGTCCGATCGTCACGTGCTTTTACCCTAATCAAGGTATGCATAAAAAAATACGATTTGGAAAGATTCATGTCAATTGCTTATATACTGTGCGAAATATCCTAAAAATCATTAAATTTTAACCGATTTCACCCTATTGTTCCTATGGGAGCTATAGGATATAGACGTCCGATCGCCAAGCGCTTTTACCCTGATCAAGGTATGCATAAAAAAATAAGATTTGGAAAGATTTATGTTAATAGCTTTTACACTGCGCGAAATTTCTTCCATTCTTTAAAGTTATATCCGATTGTTCCTATGGAAGCTATAGGATATAGACGTCCGATCAGCACGCGCTTTTACCTTGATGAAGGAATGCATAAAAAAATACGATTTGAAAAAATGTATAGCAATAGCTTTTACACAGCGCGAAATATTCTGAAAAACATAAAATTTGGCCCGATTTTACCCTATTGTTCCTATGGGAGCTATAGGATATAGACGTCCGCGCGCTTTTTCCCTGATCAAGGTATGCATAAAAAAATACGATTTGGAAAGATTCATGTCAATAGCTTTTACACTGCGCGAAATATCATCAATTCTTGCTAGATAGATTGTTTCTATGGGAGCTATAGGATATAGACGTCCGATCGGGGCGATTTTCAAACATGATCTGCGTACACATGTTTTAGGACGAGTGTGAAAGTTTCAGATCGCTAGCTTTTAAACTGAGCTCGCAAACGGTATTGAAACAGACGGACATGGCTATATCGACTTCCCTATTGATCCTGATCAAGAATATATATACTTTATAGGGTCGGAAACGTCTCCTTCACTGCGTTACAAACTTCTGACCAAATTTATAATACCCTCTGCAAGGGTATAAAAAATCCAAACTTTCCTATTTTTTTTCGACGAAAAAAGGTATATACCCCATTAAGCCTTAAGTCGGGTCACTCGACTCTTGTTTTAAATATAAGTCGACTCCAAACCGCTGCATTAAGTTAAAATCTTGTGGCAGTTCCTTAATACGTACACATCTCTTTTTGTCGAATTTATAAAACATTTTTTGATTGCTTAAATGTCAACTTATTATAAGTCCTTTGATTTTATTAAATGAAAAATGTATTTTTAAAATTGTATAATTAATTTCCCTAAAATCTAAGCTAATTCTGCAGCTCTTAATTGGTGTCCTAATTTTAGCGTTGTCATCGTAAGCATATTTTATACCATATTTATACTATACTATAAAGCATGTATATTCTTGATCAGCATCACCAGCCGAGTCGATCTATCCAAGTCCATCTGTCCGTTTTTACGAAAACTTTTTAGAAAAATAGTAGTCCTTAAAAAAACAAGAAAGGAAGCAAACACATATATAACGAAATTATAACTCCCTTTTTTACCAATGGCATCTGTATGATACAGTCGTCCGATTTTTATGAAATCTCTAAATAAAAAAATATATCTGAGTAAAAGGATATATGTTGGAAACAACGAAGTTATAATTTTATTTCCCTTTTTCCCGAATGTTCCAATGGTAGCTTTATGATATAGACTAAGTTAAAAACTAAACTCAATTCTCAAAGAACGTTCCAAGTGTAATGCATTTCTGGATCCCGCTTGTTATCGATTATACTTACCCTGTCTACCGACTATTTCGGCAACATGTTCTGAACTGGGGACTGGAACACATTCGGTCATGTTTTGCGACTTTTTTGATCGATCTTCTAAGCTGACGGTCCCGGCAACGGGTAATAAAAGGCAACTCGATGCCGATGGAGGTGGCAGGGTGTTATCTGTTTTGGAGAACGCGGGCACTCCGTTAATAGCGCCTATCTCGAAGTGACTTTGTGCGATTAAAGATAATGGTGGGGCTTGAGCAGGTTGCGCATAACAAGTTTGATTGTCATTAAATCCGACCAAAGATAGTTCCAACGCCAGTTGCAATGTTCGCGGATCGTCGGATAGAGGTAAAGACGCCGCATTCACTTTTGGTTGTTCAATCATTTCGAGTTGATGTACGGTGTTCGACTTGTGAATTGACTCCTTCGGATTAATATTGCTCAAGATTTTTGGTGTCACTTGTGCTGACATTTCAATAGCACTCTTGTCCTTTTTTTTAAGGGGAACAAAGTTGGTGGTCAATGAACAGCTGCTGACACTTTCGCGCGGTGCAATAATACTTTCGCCCGGGGTAATAATACTTTCGCCCAATGAGGAGGAGCTCGATGACACGGAAGCCGATAAGAAATTAAATGATGAGATGGAACTGGATGTAGAATTTGAACTCACTCTATTGAACCCACTAAATTCCGTGTTTATGTGTGCTGCAGACATGTCAATATGCTGTTTAACTTTTAACTATATAATTTCCTTGTTTGGCCACATTATTTAAATCACCATGTCAGTTTATAAAATATTTGTAGTTCCTTCCCTTAGAAGATTCTCTGCAATATATAAAAAAGACCGAAAGTGCATTTGGTATACATACGCATGTTTATGGGAGTGATAGCCACACATGGGTGTAATGGGTATGCCTATTCATAATACATAAATGCGTACACTTGGAAGATTTTCACGGTTCTGGTAAACTTACTTACATTTAAAAAACTTTTCAACGAAAATAGTTTTTTATAAGCAAAATTAAAGTATTTCCTCTCTCACTCAATCTTGTTACCCGCGATGCCACAGAACACACCGAATACCGCGCTCATAACCAACCCCTAACTTACAACTTTTGTGTCACTCACCCCTTGTAACTTCTTTTATGCTCCCGCCCCTCTCTGAGACCAACAACACAATACACTGTGTGACCACAGGCATATAAATAGTTAGATTTGCGCCTATCTTTAAATGGAATATTACATTTTGGCTGTTATTTCCCATACAACCAGTTTAATAGACTATCAATTTATTACAGAATAGATTTTATTTGTCTACAAGAAATACTGTTAATAGCACTCGAATAAAATTTGATCAAAATTTACGTGTGTACACTAGAAAACTTATTTGGCCAGGTACACATTCCAGCAGTATCCCGACAAGCTTTGGTATACATATGCGAAGGCAAGGAAACAGGTATTAAGCATTAGGGAATGACTCTCCGGATAATTTCTCTAATGCAAATAAAATGTTCAGGTAGAACTACAGCTATTGTTTATTTAGCGCACCAAAATTTAATCAAAATTACATTGCCGGCTATCAGCACTAGATAGGGAACATAATAAAAAAAAACTACTATCGATATCTTAGAGTTGTGAAACGTTGAGTATAATTTTTCGTAAAGACTATTCACACAGAACCACATTCCGCATAAAACGTTCACCTCATCCTGGCTTGCACCTGTAATATACAGTTAAGTTGCAACATCTTTGTAGACCAATTATATATCCATGTCAACATCGATTTATAAGGCGAAGATCTACGACGACAAACCTTTTGGAGCTAACGTCTTTGATAATGAATGGCTCTAATAAGAACATGCAGACTGACGTAGTTTACACTGATTTTATTAAAGCGTTTAACTCAGTAAATCCCTCGCTTCTTGTATTTAAGCTAGACTTATCAGGTTTTCCATGTGATCATCTAACATGGATCTTAAGTTAACTTTGTGGTAGGACTCAACGAGTCCTCTTTAAATACTCTATCTCTAATTTGATCCGATTTACTTTAGGCGTCCCACAAGGAAGCCACCTTGTCCCACTTCTTTTTATTTTATTTATAAACGATCTCCCTCTAGTCTTGACAAAGTCGCGTGTCCGCATGTACCCAGATGACGTTAAGTTATGCCTGCAATATAACGAAATTTTCAGCAGTTCTGACTTACAATCGGACCTAAATGCTTTTCAAACATGGTGTTGTGAAAATCATTTGGATTTAAATAGCGCTAAGTGTATAGAAATGACATTTTTTAGGGTGAACCCACTATATGCCACGTATACGCTGGCTGGTGATGCGTTGTCTAGAATCACGCATGTTGATGACCTTGGCGTCCTTCTTGACCCAAAACTTAAGTGATCATATTACTTCCATGGTGAATAAAGCAAGGGGAGTACTTGGATTTATTAAAAGATTCTATTTATTTCACTAGTCCGCCCGTACTGTTCACCATTTTGGAGTCCTCAGTATGGTTTACATATAGACCGGATAGAGTCTGTGCAAAAGAACTTTTTATTATTTGCTCTACGGGGCCTTAGCTGGAATGCAAGCCTTATTTTACCAACCTACTCTAGAACACTTCTTCTAATTAAGCTACCATCCTTATTAAACCGTAGAACGAAGCTTGGCACTACTTTTATTCATAAACTTATTCATGTGGAGAGTCCCGAGTTACTGGGTCGGCTAATCTTCTCTGTGCCTAATATAATTACCAGGAACTTTATTCCTTTTACTTTAAATCATTGTAGATCTAACTATGATATACATAAACCTTGTAAAGTTCTGTGAAGTTACTATAATAGACTATACCATACTATTTCTACTACTGACTCTTTGCGATTCTTAAAAGCATTAGTTTAGATCTAAGTGCAGCTTTGAACTTTAAATCAGCAAATAAATTTTAGTAAACAAAAAAAACAACTGTTACTTTGGAATAAATAAATTTTGTTAGTAATTGCAAGCCACACATATACATACATAAGTCTGGAGACATACTCTCGTTCTTCAAGGTGCTCTGTTCCATGTTTTGAGTAACAGAGTGGAGCAACTCTTAATGCTGCCAGACGGATGGAGCAGTGATTAATTAATTATAAACAGCATTTATTGATTTGGCGCCTTTCATTGTCTAAAATTACCAGTCGTTATTGTGTTATGTCAAGAAGAAAAACTCAGAGTTGCACCGAAAAAAACATCGCCTATATATCGCATAAAAAAGTCAAAGTCCGTCAAATTTGGATGGGGAACTAACTGGGAATTTTCGGAACGGCAAAACCTTATGGACAATCCGTTCAACGGATGCTGGATGGATCTCGGTCGGAAGACGGCATAAAACTCCGAATCGCCACTACTGTCGTCCGCAGTGCACTGTAGAAGAAATGAATGATTTAGCAGCGATTAATTCAAATTTCAACTTATTTATTGGCGCCAAAAATGTTTTGTAATCGAAAACTAATATATCCAATATTCCAAAAAACCTTTCATTTCGCTTTCCTCTCAATATTCGCACAGCTGTAAAGCTTCAAACACAACATATGTGTTTCAACAGCTGACGCTAACCGCTCTCCCGCCAATTTTGACCACTTGCTAAAATTTGCAAATAATTTGATTTAATTCATTGCAATTCAATTTTTTGCTATTAAATATGGAATAAGGTTTTTGCTCTGCAGACATACGTCTAAAACAATATTATAGACAGAAATATTTATAATGATAGTGAATGCGCCAAAATAACTGAGAAAATACAAAATTTTACCAATAAATTGGCATCAAAAGGGCAGTATACGTAAGAATTTTAAGGTAAGCAACAAAGAATGGTTAAATTATAAGCATATATTGGTGGACCTAAGATCAAATGCTGGACGACCCGAACTTACTTTTACTGACAAAAAAAAAGTTTCGGACATCGTTAAAGCTATTTCGTGCGAAGAGCTCGTATCTGCGGCTAGTACTAGTTTGTATAATTCTGGCAAGCGAAGTGCAGCTAAGATGATTAAACTCTGATGAAAGTTTGCCCAAAAAAAATGATATTAGCTACTCAATCAGCTGATAACCAACCGATTAAGTACACAGCAGAGGAAGCCTTAGCTTTATATGTTGATGGTGGTTACACAAAGAAGGCAGAGTGGTACCAAAAAGCGGAATGCAAATATATTTCCGACGTACGCTGTTCTACTGTCTGAAAAAAAGTGATATCCTAGTGGTCTAAACATCACTGATCATTCATTCGAGGTACCCTTACAAAGCTTGGTTAATCACAAAGTTACCAGATTATATACCGCACATGCCAAAGATTTTCCAGCAGCAGAGAATAACAATATTCCTACGATAACTGCAATATACAAACGGGGCTGTGATGGGAGTAGTGGCCTTGCAAAATATCGTCAAAACTTTAACGACACAAATGCTTGTATGATCGATTAACATATGTATGTTTTCGGTGTGTTTGGTACCACTACAAATAGTTCTTGGATCAACAATACTCTGTAAAACTATGAAACTTCATCCACACGTTATTGCAGGCCAGTAAAATTGGGTTGATAACATTTGGTACGTGATGAAGTGAACAAATTTAAAAGTCAAATAGCCGAAATGCAGCCAACGAGACTGGAAAAATATGAAGTACATCATAAGTTTCATATGACCATGATAGATTAAAAAGTTTTCAGTGCTCTGGCAGAATCATCATCCCTAGTGCATCCCGAGCAAATAAAACCTGTATTAATATGGGTTATCAAGTCTACACGCTTGTATTTGTTTTCATGATTGCACTTTACATATTAGCTATAGAACTATTCTTAAAAAATTGAAAATTCGCAGTGCGGAATAAGCTGCTGTATATGTTAGAATAAAGGAAATACAAGATAATTTGCGAAAGGAAATAGGCATATTGGTTGATGTTCCCAAGCCTGGTTCTGGTAATACTAATAACGGTAACACAGCCAGAAGATTTTTCAAGGAACCAAAAAAGGCTGCCGGAGTATGCTCTGTATTAATTTATCGATTCAGCGTAATCTTACCCACCTTAGCGTGTGGATATGAAATTGATACAGAAGCTTTTCAACATTATGTATTGCAGACCGCAATAATATTTGTGGACTTGTATCCATGGTTTTACATGCCTACATCTGTCCATAAAATTGTAATGCATGCTGCAGAAATAATAAATCATTTCCTTCCGATAGGTATAGGCAAAGACCAATATAATCTCTATTGGTCTTTGGTATATGTAGGTATGATAGGTATGATGTCAGAAGAAGCTCTCGAGGCCAGAAATAAAGATTTGCGAAAATATTATTTACATCACACATTTTCATCAGTCTTATTTTAAATAAAGATGTAGAGGAAGACTTATTTAATGATTCCTCATCAGATACCGATAAGAGCACTAAAATATTAAAAAAGAAAAAAAGGCCATCTAATCTATTTTCAAGGCCATACTTCCGCACTTTTTGAGCAGCGTTTTAGCTGGCATCTGCACTAGTGTTGCTTTAATACGTTATTCAATTCATTTGTTATTCGTGTAATTTTATTCCTTTGTTGCGAGGTAATATCCGTCAATCTCCAATCTCCAATCACCTTGGCTTTGCAAAGACTTAACAATCAAGAAAACTAAAGACCTTACATTAAAAGAAATATAAAAAAATTCCGGTTTTTAATCTATTTTTGCTTGATATTTAAGCGCTCAGACAAGATCTATAGTGCCTAATGCTCAGTGTTATAATAATTAGTTAAGCCGAGACTCGCAGGACCTTTTATAACTTTGTTAACCATGCGTAAGTGTAATTCTTATTCTTCCTCGTTTTCGCTTGAACATGAAGGAATGACATGATGACATGACATGACGGCAACCACATATCAGACAACAGACGATTTATTTGCCTTATTTTTTAACTTATTATAATTTAGACCATTCAACGCATACTTATGCACGCATGTTAAATTATGCCTGTAGTATAAGGATTTCTTGCCATTTACACTTACAATCCGATTTAGATAATTTTCAAAACTGGAGCCGGGATAATTTAATGAACATGATTTGTTACCACTTATACAATATTGGGATATATGTAGCTGTTCTTATTTTTTCAGCAGGCTGGCAAAAATCTGCAGACATATTACCTGTTTTGGTTGTTCGCGTAGGTCACTTGCAGCCTGTTACCAAGTATAGCGCTGTTGTGCTCATTTCAGATGTTGTGCAAAATGCAACAGGGTTGAATGATTATCCAAAGCTGTACAGATCAGCTGTTATCGGATGGTGGATGTGCTCTGTGGGAATCGGAGTTTCACATTTGTCAAAAATCCCAACCGTTTCGAACGGATGGACTCTATGGGAAGTGGGCATAACAGTAATTTTAAATTAGCGTGATTTTTAAAACAAAACCGTGACTTTTGTTAAAAACTTATAATTTTTAGTGCGAATATATATACATATATATATATGTGTGTGTAGGTATAAAGATAGAGATATTTACCCATCCAGCTGTTACAAAATATTTAATATTCTCTTTTTCGATATCGATGCTTAAAATTTTCCGATAAATGCTTTTAGTTACAGCTATATGACATAGTCGCACGACTTCTATAAAAGTAAAACCGGAAATCGTTAAAAATTCCTACATCTCGACTTATAATGGTTTATGTTAAGCATATGAAATAGTCGATTTTAATAAACTAAAACTCTATTTCTGAAACTGCTAAAAAGTGTTTTTTTATTTTGCTAAAAGTTAGGAACAACAAAATTATAATTTCATTTTTCTTTTCCCGTTTGTTCCGAAGGGAGCTATTTGACATATAAACCGGCAGAGGAAATTAGACTTTTTGAAATTTTGCAAATATCTTTAAAACTTTAAAATTAAAAATTAAATTAGTTGTTTAATTTACTTAAAAGGGACGGATGGACAAACGGACATGCATAAACCCTCCTAGTTATGCTGATCAAGAATATGTATGCTTTATAAGGTGGGAAATGTGCCCTTCACTGCGTTGAAAGTTTTGGCTGAAATTATAATAAAAAAAAAAAAAGTATACTAATTGTAATTTTTGTTTTATAAATATATTATTATTATAATTATAATTATTTGTGCATATAGAATATACATATATACATATGTTTATTACATACACGAAAACGATAGCCTCAGATCGACGAAAACTGTACGCCAGTCATAAGAGAGACCAAGAGGCAAACAGCTGGTGTCCACTTTTCGTCAGGCTTTTTCTCCTCGGTATCATTGCCAGTCTGCTGAAATGAACTCTGGGTGATCCCTAGCGAAAAGAATAAAAAATTTAATCTTTTGGCGTGCGCTTCGCACTGAACATCCTAAAAATAGAGGGAAAAAATAAAAAAAACCCGCAAAAGTCATTTGCAGGCACGCAGTCATTTGGCTCAAAAGAGCCAAATCTGGCTCTTTTTTTTCGCGTTGGCTCCTTGGCCCATTTTTATTGAATTTTGCTCTTATTTGCTAATAGCGATAAAACATATTTTAAACTTGAAAAAAAATAATTCATTTTTTTATTAATGCATTTATTTTTGCAATTTTAAAAGTGATTAATGTCTGAAACCCAAAAGTGCCGAATCGAAACTAAATTGTTCCGCTGGTATGGTAGCTCTAAACAAGTGTATCGATATGGTAACTTTAACATGTGCTTCTAAATTCGGCGGTAATTTTGGTGTCTCAAAGTGTGCGAAAATAATTTATAAAAATTTAAATAAATATTTGGCTCTTTTTTATTCAAATTGGATCATTTTTAATCTTTTTTGGGCTCATAAAAAATTTTTGAAGTGGCAACCGTGTTGCAGGTGTTTTCTTGTGAGGGTGTTAATCTTTTGGGGTGTTTCTTAGGTCAAAAATGTACAAAAAAACACAACAAAAAAATTAGAAAAATCGTCTGTTAGAACTAAGTGCAGCTATGAACTTTAAATTAGCAAATAATTATCAGTAAATTAAAAAAAACTGTTAAATTTAAATTGTATTGTTTTTTTAATAATCTTATCAAGGTAGTTGATAATATCCTTTAAAGGCTTCCCGCAAATACCATTTTTGAATTTTTACTGCTTCTCAACAAACCCAGATTGACAGTACGACCGTGGTACGCTTAATTCTGATGAACTCTTGAAAATGCAGACACACTGGAAAGATTAAAGTTTTCACGCTCGCGAACTCGTTTGTCGATCTGAGTACTAGGCTGTACTAAATAAGGACAGATAATTTCGGACCGAGGACGCGCGCTTAAGACAAAAAATGTAGATCAATTTTATTTATTAAGCCTAGTACTCAGATCGACAAACGATTATGCTCGCGTAAAAACTTTAATCTTTCCAGTGTGACCAAAATTTCGAGAGTTCATCAAATTTAAGCGTGCTGCGGTCATACTGTCAATCAGCTGGGTTTGTTGACAAGCAGTTAAAATTCAAATACCGTATTTGCGGGAAAGAGCTTTTAAAAGATATTATCAACTACCTTAGCAAGACAAGACTGCCGCTGTACAAAGGAATTAAAAAAACAGTACCATTTAAATTTAACAGTTTTTTTTTTTAATTTACTGATAATTATTTGCTAATTTAAAGTTCATAGCATCATAGAAGTGCGCTTCTCACTGAACATTATAAGAAATGGAGGAAAAAAATAAAAAACTTGCAAAAGTCGATTGCAGGAGTTTACATGTGAGGACAAAGTAACATAAATTCTAGAGCAAAATATTTCTTAGGTCAAAAATGTACGAAAAATACAATAAAAGTGCAGCTATGAACTTTAAATTAGCAAATAATTATCAGTAAATTAAAAAAAAACACAACTGTTTAATTTAAATGGTATTGTTTTTTAATTTCTTTGTACAGCGGCAGACTTGTCTTGCTAAGGTAGTTGATAATATCTTTTAAAAGCTCTTTCCCGCAAATACGATATTTGAATTTTAACTGCCAAAAGATTAAATTTTTTAATCTTTTCGCCAGGGTTCACCAAAAGTTCATTTTCGCAGACTGGCAACGCTATGCAATTTACTGGTCCTTTTTTTCGATCTGAGGATCGAGGTGAAAAAAAACGTTGACGAAAAGTGAACGCCAGCTGTTTGCCTCTCGCTCTCTCTCATGACTGGTGGACAGTTTTTGTCGATCTGAGTACTAGACTTTAATAAAAACTTTAATTCATAAAAAAAATTAATCTCAAATTAAAAATTTTTCTTTTTTCATCGATAATATTTGATTGTATTTATTAAAACCATAGAAAACCATCGATGGTCCCACCATCGATTGTTCTCCAGCGGAAATTCTGGATTTTTTAAAAATCAGTTTTCTTTATTTCTTTTTTTTTAATGCTGCCATAAATTTCATGAAAAAGACACAAAAACAAGAGAGAACGCTATAGTCGAGTGCCTCGACTATTAGATACCCGTTACTCAGCTAAACAACTTAATATAAATATGCCTTCTTGTGTTTTTTTTTTATTTTTTTTTTTTAACATAATGTGAATTATAGTGACCACAGGAAAAAAGAACAAAATGTTCAAATTATCAATTTGAATTCGGCGATCTCTTAGTGCTGGCAGCTTTACAGCACGAGCATCAGCACCAGATCTGCTTTAGCGCAGGCAGCTTTTGTCCTGCACCAGCAGCTGTGTTTATGTTTTTGAGTGCAATAAATTGACTAGAAATATTAAACATACATACTTATATTGGCTAAACACATACATTCTTAAATAGTATTATGTATGTTAAAGTCTAAATGTTTGCACAACACGAGTAACGGGTATAGCGAATAGCTTTCTTTGAAAGGAGTTATCTTTGCCGGGCAATTGCAACTGTGTACAATGTAAATACATACATATGTATATGCTTACATACATACACACATACGCCATTGTTTGACTCAGACCTCCAATTTGGCTAACTAGATTTGATTTGCATAGTTCGGTATTGACAAATGAAAACCATCGCAAACTCCTTTAATAGAAATCCTTATCGAGAATTAACGTTGACTCTGTTAAGCACCTTGGCCAGCTGTTCCAAAGTCATCCGTTAGATGGCGCCATGAAAGGCGGAAATGTATGCGCTAGCCAGGCTTAAGCGTTTAATGGGTTTTTGGGCGTTAGAGTGGGCGTGGCAAACTTTTATTAGGCCAATCGATATTTATTGACGAAACAAATACATATCAATAAAAATTTTCATAATATCATAAAAACTGTGCCCACAGCTTGTGGGTTGTGGGCGTCAGAGGGGGCGTGGCACCATTTTGAAACAAACTTGCGCTGCGTAGGAACTCCTAAAATCTACATGCAAAATGCCAATCTTCTAGCTTTGATAGTTTCCGAGATCTCAGCGTTCATACGGACAGACAGACAGACAGACGGACAGACAGACGGACAGACGGACAGACAGACAGACGGACATGGCTAGATCGACTCGGCTAGTGATCCTGAACAAGAATATATATACTTCATAGGGTCGGAAACGCTTCCTTCTACCTGTTATATACTTTTGCACGAATACAATATAGCCTTTTACTCTACGAGTAACGGGTATAAATACAATTTTTTATGAAGCTGTGGATAAAAAGTGTACTAACGCGGTAACACCTACCAGTTTTCGTACAAATATACCAAATGTGTACAGAAGTGGCAACATTATCATATGTTCCTGTCGATATTTGCCAATACTATTTTCCGTTAAACTACCATCACAATATAAAACGCGTAAGTGGTGATCTACACGTATTACACAATGCCCAAAGCAAAGACCAATATAATCTATATATATTCTAATGTCTTTGCACAAAAAGTATGAGCAAAAGTGCAGTAATGTTTGGTTGAAAAGCGACGAATGCAAGGCATGGCTTCGCAGCGATGACACTGACTAGAAAAGAGTCTATTGCAGCTACTGCAAGATCTGAACAAACATGTCGTTCGATAGCGAAACTAATGATAGTCGCGACGAATTAGCTGACTTGCTAAATATGTTATAAATAACAAAATTAAAAAAAGATTAAAAACAAAAAAAGTTGTCAGCACTGAGTCATTTCTATAATTCCGAATGACATTCTGAATTTGCAATCCTACTGATATCTCTTCATTTTACAACTGATGTAGCTGTTCGGTGCCATTTTAACTTTTCTTGTATAATCCGTTTCAAATTGGAATCCCAATTGTCGGATTTCTTCCGAAATCTGTTAGCTGAAAATATTTTTTTGCGCGCCGCAAGTACAGAACTATTGGCAAAAGTCGTCGCAACAAGTACAGAACAAATTGTGCTGCGGAGAAGTGAATCCGGGCTTATATACAGCTATGAAAAAAATAATATCACCAGCTAGTCAAGCTATGTTAAAACGGTCACTGTACCTATACTTTTTATACCCTTGCAGAGGGTATTATAATTTTGGTCAAAAGTGTGCAACGCAGTGAAGGAGACATCTCCGACCCTATAAAGTATATATATTCTTGATCAGGATCACCTCCTGAGTTGATATAGCCATGTCCGTCTGTCTGTCCGTCTGTCTGTTTCTACGCAAACTAGTCTCTCAGTTTTAAAGCTATCGAATTGAAACTTTGCACACACCCTTCTCTCCTTTGCACGCAGTATATATGTCGGAACGGCCGGGATCGGCCGACTATAACCTATAGCTGCCATATAACTGATTGATCGGAAATGCCATAACTTTGGTGTTTGAAAAGTTAGGAAGCTGGGATTTCCTATGGGTTTTATATTTGGCCAATCAATCCGACCTACCAAATTTCATAAGGATCGGCCGACTATATCCTATAGCTGCCATATAACTGATTGATCGGAAATGCCATAACTTTGCTGGTTGAGATTTTCTATGGGTTTTATTTTTGGCCAATCAATCCGACAAATTAAATTTATGAAATTGGGATTTTTATAAGTGTTAAAAAAGCATTAAATTTATAATTTTGGAGAATTTAATTTACAGAATATTCTGCAAGGGTATTTCAACTTCGGCTCCGCCCGAAGTTAGCTTTCCTTTCTTGTTACACTATGAAAACGTTTAATACCATTTTGAAATCGAATTACAATAAACCAACGGGAAATGTAAAAAAAAAATAACAAATTTATTTAATTTCTTAAGATATGTTAGATATTTTATTGAAACTAAAGAAATTTGACGAAAAAATAATAGCACCACTTTTCAAAAATAGATTTAAAACTATAACAACGACTAGTAAGTAAAAAATTCATGAGTTTTCATTTATACATCCAAATAAAGTGTAGATTCTTCATTTACTATTTAGTTGTACATCCATTATTGGCAATAACAGCCTCACAACGTCAACCAGGCACTGGCACCGTTTAGTGGGAATATGAGTCCAAGACTCCTCCACTACTTTCCAAAGTGATCTTACGGTGGTTGGCTTGGATGCAGCAACTGCCTTCTTGACATCGGACCACAGATACTCTATTGGATTAAGGTCAGGCGACTGCGCAGGCCACTCCAACACATTGACAGAGTTTCTTCCGAACCAATCCTTTGCCTTTCTGCTGGTATGTTTGGGGTCATTATCTTGTTGGAAAACCCATACGAGTGTCATTTCGTACTCTGCAATAGGTAGCGTAATCGTGTCCAAAATATTTGCGTTCACGTCCTGATCCAGTATGGTTTTAATCCAATGTATTGGACTACTCCCTCCATGTTTTATGGTCTTTGTGGTGCACTGCGGCATAAAATAAGAGTTTTTGGGACGCCTGACGTACGATCGAGATCCTTTTCTAACATCAGAGCGACCTTACTCTCATCTGACCATAAGATATTCCTCCATTTTTAAAGTAGCCAATTAACATGTTCTTTGCAAACTTCATGCGCTTAGCAATATGCCTTACATTTAAAAGTGTTAACCTTTCTGGGACTGCAGGCTTTTAAGTTATGTTGTCTGAGACACTTGCGAATTGTTTCATCTGTCGCATTAATTTTAGGATCCATTTTAAGCTCTGTAGCAGACTTGAAAGGATCCTTCTTACTCTTATGAATCAACATTTTGGCATGTCAAAGTGTTACATATCGTTTTCTTCCACGTGTTTTGGATTTTTTCTTATGATTTTTGGCGTTCCTAATCATTTTATTGGAGCATCCTACCAATCGACCAACATTTATGTAAGTATTTCCTTCTAAAATCAATTTTTTAAGAAGTTTACGCTTTTCCGCAGTGCATTGTTTTTCACGTCCCATTTTAATGTTGTTTTTGATTTTTTTTTAAACAAAATAGGTAAAAAATAGTCCAATCTTATCAGCAGGTACTTTCTATTAAGGCTGTTGGGCGAAATATAAGATTTTCTCTAAGTAACTTGTAAGTGGTGCTATTTTTTTTACGCTGTTTTTCTGACTTTTTAGTAAAAAACTAAAAAAAAAAAAGGCGGGATTAATAAAAACGGAAACTTTGTTTTAGACTACAACAATACTAAACCTTAAAAAAAAAATAATTTAAAAAACAAAACAACAACAGCAAACTAACTTTTTTTTACAGTGAAAGCAGTGCGATGTAGTGGTGCTATTATTTTTTTCGCAACTGTACATGAATTGGGGTTACAAGGATATTTACTTAGGTCTATTCTAGATAAAAATGAACAACATGGTTTATTATCAGTTTACAGAAACAATAGTCTAAATAAGAAATTACATCTACCAGATGGTCGGTTTAAAGTTTCCGAAGGGTTTGGACAGATGGTGTGAAGACACGTTCGTTGGCTTAATTTACCGCGAATGCACAATTTGAAAATTGAATTAAATGGAGCTAGATCGGCCATTTCGTCTCAATGCGTCATTGTAAAGGCTTATTGCTTCCATTCCAAGGCAAAGGGGAATTCATTATAAAACAAGAGAGAACGCTATAGACGGGTGCCCCGACTATCAGATACCCGTTACTCAGGTAAAGGGAGTGCGAGGGAGATGGAGATAGAAACTTTGATCACGGATAACTTTTTAACGAATGGTCCGATTTGAAAAATTTCTTCTACATTTCGATAGGTATTGATAAAACTGCATTTTTACTTTTCCGAAATATTTAAATTTTTAAAATCGTATATAAGCGATTGTGGGCGTTAAAGGGGGCGTGGCACCTTTTTGAAACAAACTTGCGCTGCGTAGGAACTCCTAGAATCTGCATGCAAAATGCCAATCTTCTAGCTTTGATAGTTTCCGAGATCTCAGCGTTCATACGGACAGACAGACAGACAGACGGACAGACAGACGGACAGACAGACAGACGGACAGACGGACATGGCTATATCGACTCGGCTAGTGACCCTGATCAAGAATATATATACTTTATAGGGTCGGAAACGCTTCCTTCTAGCTGTTACATACTTTTGCACGAATACAATATACCCTTTTACTCTACGAGTAACGGGTATAAAAATATGTAAGTACATATTTTCAACTCTTGTACATTTTTTAAACTTTATTTTAAGTAAACAATATTATTCGTAATATCTAAGAATTATGTTGAAGCTTACACAAATTATTTTTTAAAATTACGTAATATGCATTTATATGCGATACATATTCATTAGCATCAACGAAGACTGTATGCATGGATGGGATTACTTTAACAAATAACTAGTTAGGAACAATTGACAACGAAATATATATATGCTGAAAGTTGTTTGACATATTTCAAATTAATGATTTTTTTTTTTATTTTTATTTGTCAAAGATCGTCAAAACTTATACAATGGACGTGTTCTATTGAAAATAAAAATAAAATATCAAATCTACACATTTATTAAGCACAAATTTTTGATGAAGTAATATAAGTCTTGATTATGCACTTACGTAGACTTAAATCTTATAATCTCCGTAAGTTTCGTGAGTCGTGACAAGCAAGCAAGCTTTGAAAGTTTTACGATAGCGACTAAAAATTTTAAAATTAAACAGGGGAGAGGTCTATAAATTGGGACAATCTGTAAGTTAAACCTGTCAACCCTCTCCAAATTTGTCTACTAAAACAATTTTGTTTAATATAAGGCTCTTAAACTTTTACCAAAAGAATTTCAAGCCAAATTAAGCCAGGTTCTGAAAGTGTTAAATTGATGGTCAAAAAATTGTATTAAATTTTAACTTGAGAAGTGTAGGTAGAGCCACTTATTTTGAAGGCAATCATGATTAAAAAAAAGAGACTGCTTCTCCGTTTAGTTTTAGAAGTAATAACAAAAATAAATATTTTCCTAAAAATTGGAGCGCATTAAGGCGATTTTTCAATTATCCCTTTTTTTAAATTGAACTTTTTTTTTCATAAAGGAGAACAATTTATTTTTGCTTTTTATTTAAAGCTAAATATTAAGCTTTATAACGGTAATTAGCTTTCACAAGCTAGCTCCAAATGGCAGACCAACATCAAAAGGGGTCCCAACCTGTGGACCTCTCCTCTATACAATTTACGAAAACGGTAGTTAAAGCTATTTAATACTTAAATGAATAAGTGGAAATTTTACTGCAGCTGTTGTTGCGTTTGATGATGCCGCCTCTCTCTAGCTCGTTCAATGTGCCGCTTTCGTTCTTCTTTTGTCCAATAACGACCAATTTTGACCTCAGATACAGTATCTTCTTCCGTTGTGGTAAGCTCATTACAGCGCATGTTTTTTCGATTAGCAACTTGGGGACGGTTGCCAGTGCGTACTGGCCGTTTTACAATGTATCTCGTTCCGTCTGGGCGTCTCTTAACTTTCCAAACCATTGGAATTCCGTCACCATTTTCGCTATTGGGCAATCCAGAATTTCGTTTTGAACTTGTTGATTCTTGGCATCTCTTTGCAACCTATAAAAAAAAAATTAAATAAATTAGGAAATTCGACTGGCTTGTCTCAAACATAATATGTTTGGTCAAATTTACGGCGAAAAAGAGGGGTAGGGAGAAAAGTCGACGTCAGCATCAAACCCCAAAAACCTTTAGTATTTCAAGACCAGACGTTGCTGCTAACAATTAAGATATTTGTTTAAATAAATTTAAAATGCTAGGATTTAGGATTAAAACAAAATAAAAGTGTTCAAGGATGCCTTCGCAGAAAACCTAATTTTATAAAAGTATTGCAAGTCCTTTTTTTTTCAAGCGGAGCACTCAAACACTTTCTTCTTTAAAATCAATTAAAAACGAGGACAGGACCTACCTTCGGCAAGCCGAAGTTTTAATACCCTTGCCGACATATAAAAATAGAAAAAAAGGGATATTTTCACAGCCTTTAAAAATTATTTCTATTTTCTATGGAAGCTATAAGATATAGAAATCCGATTGGTAAGCGCTTTATTATGATCAAGGTATGCGTAAATAAGTAATACTTGAAAAAATTGATGTCAATATCTTATACACTGCGCGAAATAACCTGAAAAACATCAAATTGTGACCTATTATTCCTATGGAAGCTATAGGATATATGCGTATGATCAGTACGCCAATTTACCCTGATCAAGGTACGCATAAAAAAATAAGATTTGAAAAGATTTATGTCAATACCTTATATACTGCGCGATATATCCTGAAAAGTATACAATTTTAACCGATTTCACCCCATTGTTCCTATGGGAGCTATAGGATATAGACGTCCGATCGGCACGCGCTTTTACCCTGATTAAGGTATGCATAAAAAAATAAGATTGGGACAGATGCATGCCAATAGCTTTTACACTGCGCGAAATATCTTCCATTCTTGCAAGTTATATCCGATTGTTCCTATGGGAGCTATAGAATATAGACATCCGATCGGGCCGGTTTTCAAACTCGATCTGCGTACACATGTTTTAGGAAAAACAAGAAAGGAAAGCTAACTTCGGGCGCAGCCGAAGTTGATATACCCTTGCGGAATATTCTGTAAATTATATTCTCCAAAATGATTTATATGATGCATTCTTAACACTCATAAAAAAATCCCAACTTCCTAACTTTACAAACACCAAAATTATGGCATTTCCGATCAATCAGTTGTATGGCAGCTATAGGATATAGTCGGCCGATCCCGGCCGTTCCGACTAATATACTGCGTGCAAAGGAAAGAAGGGTGTGTGCAAAGTTTCAATTCGATATCTTTAAAACTGAGAGACTAGTTTGTGTAGAAACAGACAGACGGACATGCTTATATCAACTCAGGAGGTGATCCTGATCAAGAATATATATACTTTATAGAGTCGGAGATGTCTCCTTCACTGCGTTGCACACTTTTGACCAAAATTATAATACCCTCTGCAAGGGTATAAAAATGGGTTAATCATAACTTTTTTAAGGTTTTTTAAGTTCAAATAGAAGAGTATTTAATCCCGAATCCCATAATCTCGTTTCGATAGGACGTTTAATTTTTTTCCCGCCAGTTAGGAGAAATCGTAAGAATAAAAAACTTAGAAATCGCACGTCAAAGTTTCTGGCCGCTCGTATACTTGCTCGACGCGTGCTCACTATTTCTTATATAACTTTAAAAATATTTTGAATCTGCTTCTGAAATTCTAGGAAATTCTAAGAATAAATATTAAGAGAACTAACTATTTGCTGCTGATTATAACGGACACAATATGGCGAACGGCTTTCAAGTCACTACAACAGAGCAGTTTATTATTTAACTTTGTTAATCAAAATTATGGAATGAATCCACAATTGTGCTCGCAAACCATTAAACAAATTAAAAAACGATCTACTCATAAAACAAATGATTGTTATATTCTAGTGCTTATTTGTCCGAAAGTGTGTACTTTACTAGTAGTAAAAACCCTGTCAGGCTAAGCAAGGGTGTCGTAGCACTTACCTCTTGGCTACTTACGAAGTGATAGCTACTTAAATTTGGCGCGTTGAACTGTGGACAATGGCTATTCGATTCTTCAGTTTGTTTATCTCTCAATAATTTATGATCCCCTTTAAGTTGAATGTTCTCATTTTCGTAGCTTGCCTTGCTTTGAATCTCTGAAATAAATAAAAAAAAAAATGTTCGTATAAAATACATATTTTGGCTAATACTCTAGACTACAAAATTATTCTTGATTTTTTGATAGTTTCGTGTTTTGAAAGTGAATAAAACATGTTTTAAAAACCAATTTTATACATTAACAAGAAAGGAAAGCTAACTTCGGGCGGAGCCGAAGTTGATATACCCTTGCAGAATACTCTGTAAATTATATTCTCCAAAATGATTTATATGATGCATTCTTAATACTCATAAAAAATCCCAACTTCCCATCTTTAAAATCACCAAAGTTATGGCATTTCCGATCAATCAGTTATATGGCAGCTATAGGATATAGTCGGCCGTTCCTTATGAAATTTGGTAGGTCGGATTGATTGGCCAAATATAAAACCCATAGGAAATCCCAGCTTCCTTACTTTACAAACACTAAAGTTATGGCATTTCCGATCAATCAGTTATATGGCAGCTATAGGATATAGTCGGCCGATCCTTATGAAATTTGGTAGGTTGATTGGCCAAATTTAAAACCCATAGGAAATCCCAGCTTCCTAACTTTACAAACACCAAAGTTATGGCATTTCCGATCAATCAGTTATATGGCAGCTATAGGATATAGTCGGCGATTCCGGCCGTTTCGACATATATACTGCGTGCAAAGGAAAGAAGGGTGTGTGCAAAGTTTTAATTCGATATCTTTAAAACTGAGAGACTAGTTCGCGTAGAAACAGACAGACGGACAGACAGACGGACAGACAGACGAACATGGCTATATCAACTCAGGAGGTGATCTTGATCAAGAATATATATACTTTATAGGGTCGGAGATGTCTCCTTCACTGCGTTGCACTCTTTTGACCAAAATTATAATACCCTCTGCAAGGGTATAAAAAAGATGTTTTCCTTTTTCGTTTTTTATCTAGTAAATTCTTTAGAGATCACTACATAAAATTGATTTAAACAAGAAAGGAAAGCTAACTTCGGGCGGAGCCGAAGTTGATATTCCCTTGCAGAATTATACCAAAATTATTCATATGATGCATTCTTAATACTAATAAAAAATCCCAACTTCCTAACTTTAAAAACACCAAAGTTATGGCATTTCCAATCGTTCAGTTATATGGCAGCTATAGGATAAGCCGATCCATATGAAATTTGGTAGGTCGGATTGATTGGCCAAATATAAAACCCATAGGAAATCCCAGCTTCCTAACTTTACAAACACCAAAGTTTAGGCATTTCCGATCAATCAGTTATATGGCAGCTATAGGATATAGTCGGCCGATCCTTATGAAATTTGGTAGGTCGGATTGATTGGCCAAATTTAAAACCCATAGGAAATCCCAGCTTCCTAACTTTACAAACACCAAAGTTATGGCATTTCCGATCAATCAGTTATATGGCAGCTATAGGATATAGTCGGCCGATCCCGGCCGTTCCGACATATATATCAATTCGATATCTTTATCTGAGAGACTAGTTCCTGTAGAAACAGACAGACGGACAGACGGACATGGCTATATAAACTCAGGAGGTGATCCTGATCAAGAATATATTTACTTTATATGGTCGGATATGTCTCCTTCACTGCGTTGCACACTTTTGACCAAAATTGTAATACCCTCTGCAAGGGTATAAAAACGTATTACTAAAACCGTAATAAAATTCTATATGTCGACTTTTAAGTGTAAATGATTATTTTTAAAACAACAAATGATAAATAATAAGGCCATTTCTTCATTAGCTTATCAAAATATTAAGGTCGTAGTTCTATTATATCTAATTGACGTAAAAGAAAATAAGTTATTTGACGTCAGAAAAGTATCTGAATAGAAATAGCAGAGTTGTTTTGCTTGAATCCACAGAGACCATAACACATTTCGATAAAAAGAGCCTTTACAGGCAAAGACTTTTTTCAAAGCGAAGACAATCTGTTTAAGAAAAGTTAAATGGCTGATTTCTCAATGATTTGTTAGGGTTCCAGTTGGTAACCAGTAAGATAAAGTCACATTTTGCGGAAACACAAATTCGCTTTATCTAAAAGATTGTTTTACTCGTGTCGGTAAAAAATAATAGGTTTTTAGTCGGATAAACTTTAGTATGAAAATCAAAATATATTTCTTTCCGAAACAGAAAATTAACTCAACGACTTTAATACCTGAAGTAAAAGGAAGACCATTATGGAAGTTTTATTTTGAAAGTTTTTCAACTGAGTTTTCGTACAAACGGAGACGGTCAGAGGAGCAGACGGACATGGTTGTGATGCTGATTATATATACTTTAAAGGTCGAACATCTCTATTTTAATGCAATCCGATTTCGTGTATAAAATTATATTTTTCCCTTCAATATTATACAAGTACCGCGCTGTAAATATATAAAATATTTCAGACTCTTCTAATTATACATTACGTCTTCGGATAATAAACGGTTTGGAAGCATATATATATACGTAAATTAAAATTTGCAACAGAACTAGATATTAAAATTATTATTGATTTGCCTACCATTTGCAACAAAACTAGAAATTAAAATGTATTTTTTTATTGATTTGCCTACCGCTGACATACGTTGTTGGCAAATTGGAAGAACAAAGGCCGATTCGACCAGATTTGCCAAATGGTAATAGCAACATACTGCTTACAGCATTTGTATCCAAATATTCTCTGGGGTCATCAATCACTGCATTTTCTAATTTTTGGATAGCAGTGATATCGTCCTCAACATTTGTCGTATTTTGATGGGGCGAGGCGCTATTGTTTGAGCCACCAGTGTTATAGGCACTTGATGAGTTATCAACTTCTTCGCCAGATGCCACATTTCCATTAACAATATTATTTGGTCCATAGGCGCTGTATGCAACTCCACTACTGCTGGATCGGCTTGTGTTGGTCAATGTGCTGCGCAATGTAAAAACACGACTACAAGTTGGTTGCTGGGTTAATTTCAATGGCGGGGGACGACCAACTAAAGTGTGTATAGCTCTGGGATATTGCGGTTTTAAGCCCAACCACTGAGCGACTCGCTGAGTTTGTTGCTGCATTGTCTTTTCTAAAGCTTCGTCCTGTGTCGTTGCTATTGCGGATGAACAAGAACCGATAGATGTCTTCCCGTTTGAACTTTGGTACGGAGAACAATAAAGTGGTTCAGATTCAGAATCTTCTGGAATGGTTTCGTAAATGTGCTCACTTTCGTCGTACTCGTATTTGACATTAACTTGATTTTGACTTGAAGATTGATTTGAAGTTGTTCGATGATCCAAACTCGCATCTGGACGAAGTTTGATTTTACTACACGACTTGCTGGACTGGTCAATCATTTTTTCTGGTAAGGAAGATGTTTTAACATCGGAATCTAATAGATGCTGTTCAGATGGCGAGTGAAAACATTTGTCTGACTTCACCCTGGTTTCATTGGCTACTTCTTCAAAAGACTGAACTTGACTTATTAAGACCTTATCCAATTTATCCACTACATTCGTGTAGTCATCTGGTAAAAATGTATTGGCGTATTCAAAATTAATGTCATCATCGTCCTCGTCTTCCTATTAAAAGCGGATTAACATTATCATAATTAGTTAAAAACTAAATACGTAAACAATGCCTAGTGCCCAATTAATATAATATTTATAAATTATATTCTTATTGATTCTTGGCTAACCTTCTAAAGCTGGATAACATACTTTGCTATCGATTTAAATTAAATTTAATTTAATTGACTAAATTTATTTTAAATATATTTTAATTGGGCACTGTTAAGACAAACTCAAGCTTACAGGGTATAGGATTCGACTAACTAGGAGCGTTACTGCAGTGCTACTTTCCGCTATATGTGCTTCTACCTCCTCCTGGTTTTTCACATCCATTCCGTTTATACGAAGGATCTGATCACCCTGTCGTAGGCGACCATCTCGGTAAGCTATACTTTTCGGTTGAATACCACTAATAAACACATCCTCGCAGTGGTCTGAATCATTGCACAGTAGATCACTTTTGTTCGTGTCGATGTTTGACGACTGAAATCCAGAAGAGCAAACAATCAGCCCCATTTGATCGCTGTTTGCATTTTCAACCGCTTTAATGAGCGTTACTTCCTGTTAAATAAAAAACATACTATTTAGTTCCAAATATAATGAAGATGTCTTTCATTATTGATTTCAAATTTTTTAGCTTCGAGTATATAAACTTGTCCTATGTTTACATTTATTATGATGAATCTATAACAAAAGTCTTTTGGGTATTAAACGCAGTAAGTATTTTTATACCCTTGCAGAGGGTATTATAATTTTGGTCAAAAGTGTGCAACGCAGTGAAGGAGACATCTCCGACCCTATAAAGTATATATATTCTTGATCAGGATCACCTCCTGAGTTGATATAGCCATGTCCGTCTGTCCGTCTGTCTGTCCGTCTGTCTGTTTCTACGCGAACTAGTGTCTCAGTTTTAAAGATATCGAATTGAAACTTTGCACACACCCTTCTTTCCTTTGCACGCAGTATATATGTCGGAACGGCCGGGATCGGCCGACTATATCCTATAGCTGCCATATAGCTGATTGATCGGAAATGCCATAACTTTGGTGTTTGTAAAGTTAGGAAGCTGGGATTTGCTATGGGTTTTATATTTGGCCAATTAATCCGACCTACCAAATTTCATATGGATCGGCCGACTATATCCTATAGCTGCCTTAACTTTGGTGTTTTCAAAGTTAGAAAGTTGGGATTTTTTATGAGTATTAAGAATGCATCATATGAATAATTTTGGAGAATATAATTTACAGAGTATTCTGCAAGGGTATATCAACTTCGGCTCCGCCCGAAGTTAGCTTTCCTTTCTTGTTTATATATATTATATTTTACATTTATATAGAAAGATTCATTGTTTTTGAACATATACACATAGAACTCAACCTAAAATAACGTTAAGAAAAATGGCAAAAATATAGAATAAATCTTCTATTGAAAAATGTATACAAAAATCGCCAAATTTTTGTTGATTTTGAACGTTTAAGAACGGAACTTGAAATATAGTAACTTTTTAAGATTTAAGAACAAAAATAATACAAATCGTACAGCTATAATCAATTTGAAACAACTGGTTAATATATAGTTTACATACTCTTGGAGTTATTACAAAACGACTACATTTTGATTTCTCTGCCTATATTACTAAAAACAATGAAGCTATGTCGATTTTGCGCTGCATTTTACCATCGTTTTTATGGCCGCTATATGACATTGTTGTTAGATTTTGACAAAACTAAAAACTTGGGTGTTATATGATATAGATGTATAGATGTTTTAATTAAAATAAAATCTTAATTAAAACCGTTGTTCCATAGTATTTAAATATTAGCCAATCCCAAAGAACAAAAAAAAAAAAAAATAAAAATAAAAAAAAAGCAAATTATACTTTTTAAAACTTTTTTCCGATTGTTCTTATGGGAGATATAGAAATAGTCGTCCGATCCGTCTCGTTGCGACTTATGTACTACCTGCAATAGAAAGACAACTTTTGGGAAAGCAGATAGCTGCAAGGACATAATAAGGAAATAGTGGAACACGAACTTCCCCAGGTGATTATTTATTATTATTTATTAGGTCCGAGACGTCACCTTCACTGCGTAGCAAACTTTTGACTGGAATTTTAATATTTCGGTTTTACCCTTATCAAACTTCTTCTGATGTATTGTCTTAAATACAAGATAAAACTAAAGCAATGGCAAAAGTGCAAAAGGTAGAAAAGTTTAAGCTTTCTTACGCTAGGGACATTTCATCTTTCAAGGTCACTGTCTCAAACGAGATTTTTGAAGTCATGTGCTCTGGCAACTTTCGGCCGGAAAATATGGTTGCAAAAGAATTCGAAACATAGATAAAACGTGGAAGGTAACTTCGGCAAGTCGAACTTTTAATACCCTTGCAGACTTTGAAAAATTGTTGGCAATAGCTAATATACTGAGCAAAATAAGAAATTAAATTTTATGTAACCAATTTAATTTTTAAATGGCAGCTGTAGTATATAGTATGATTGGCAAGAACTTTTACCCTGTGCAAGGTATACATAAATAAATTAGATTTACATAGTTTTATGTCAATAGCTTTTATATAAAAATAAGTCGGGTTTTCCTTCCTGACGCTATAACTCCAGAACGCACGAACCGATTTCCACGGTTTTGCATTCGTTGGAAAGGTCTCGGGCCCCGTGCTCTCGGGCTAAGAAATTAGGAAAAAGTTCAACAGAAAAGCGGAAAAATCTTATTTTTCATACAGCGCCATTACTGATACATAACATGCGTGATACATTGTTTGACAGCTACTCATTGCTCTCTGCTCATTTAATTTCATGTGACAAACCGGTATTGTGTTCAAAAAGAAATTTTAAAAATTTAGCAAATTTGTATTCAATTTCAACAGCAGGCATTTGTCTTTAAGGTGGTAAGTTGAACTGTGTAAATTATGTGGATCGTGCATTTGAGGTTAAATTCACCACTCTGTCCATAGTTCAAAATGGCTAGAGGACGACGAGCGAATATCGGCCGCCACACAAGACATGCAAGCCAGCAAAAAGTGTATTCACAGAACTTAAGCGAAGAAAGACAAAATATAATAAGAGAAAATGCCCGATTGGGACAACGCGTGAGGACACGAGGATCATTGGCATTGTACAATCGCTTGGCATTCCAATATGATCCCACTGCGAACTACAGTGATGATGAAAATTTAGATATTGGATCAATGACGATTATATGCCGATACTGCAATGCGTTAAAGTTCAAAAGAGAAACGGCTGGATTGTGCTGCGCAAGTGAAAAAGTCAAACTGGATCCATTACTTACAACACCACAGCCACTGAAACCATTGTTCGATGGAAGTGATGAAGATTCCAGCCATTTTCTTCAACACATCCTTGAATACAATAACTGCTTTCGCATGACTTCCTTTGGAGCTAATATCATTCGAGAACGCGGTTTCATGCCGACTTGCAAGGTAAAAGATACAACACACATAACCAATCACTCACACCAACACAATGAATTGCCACACATAACAACTACATACATATACACCACACACTACACCATCACACGATCAGGAGTTACACCGTATTCTTTAACAAATGATTCGTTACAATTACAGATACAAGGACAAAAAAATCATTTGCATGGTTCAATGGTGCCAACACCAGATGAACCGCATCAATTTCTGCAAATATATTTCATTTAGTCGATGGTGGATCAGCTGAATGTGCGGTGCAATATACAGGGAACACAACAGTTAAAGAGACGAATTATTGTACAGTTGCAACCATTTTTTCGCGCTAATAATGCTGTGGTTAATATGTTCAAAACAGCATTGGAACGAATGCCATCGGATACGCACAAATTTGTCATAAGAGCGGATTGTACCCCAACAGGTGAACATGTGCGAAGTTTCAATGCCCCCTCCGTTAATGATGTCGCTGCAATTATTGTTGGCGATCCAACTAAATAGCAATACATTGTCGTTGTAAACGAGACACATCGAGACATTTTTGAAATCGAAATGAATTCATTACTGTTGTGAAATAAAATAAAATTTTTCCTTCTCAAATAAAAAAAAAAAAAATTTTCTTCATCTTTTAATCACCAAACGAAATGTTACATAAAACGAAGACATCTGAAAACAAGAAAGAAAAGCTAACTTCGGCGGAGCCGAAGTTGATATACCCTTGCAGAATACTCCTTAAATTATATTCTCCAAAATTATTCATATGATGCATTCTTAATACTCATAAAAAATCCCAACTTCCTAACTTTACAAACACCAAAGTTATGGCATTTCCGATCAATCAGTTATATGGCAGCTATAGGATATAGTCGGCCGATCCCGGCCCCCATAGAAACAATAGGGTGAAATCGGTACAAATTTAGTGTTTTTCAGGACATTTCGCGCAGTATATAAGCTATTGACATGAATCTTTCCAAATCTTATTTTTTTATGCATACCTTGAAAAGACGTCTATATCTACATATATATAGCTTCCATAGGAATAATACGGTGAAATCGGTCCAAATTTGATTTTTTATACCCTTGCAGAGGGTATTATAATTTTGGTCAAAAGTGTGCAACGCAGTGAAGAACACATCTCCGACCCTATAAAGTATATATATTCTTGATCAGGATCGCGTCCTGTGTTGATATAAGCATGTCTTATATATATATTTGGCTCCGCCCGAAGTTAGCTTTCCTTTCTTGTTTTTAGTAATATAGGCATAAAACTTAGTCGTTTTGTAATAACTGCAAGGGTTGATAAACTCGGCTTGCCGAAGTTATTTTTTTTTCTTTTTGGACCTTGAGTTTTATCAAAATCGAATGACCCTATCCTATAGCTGACTCTATCCTGACATAAATGGTATGACTCTATGCAAATTATTCGCGCAGTGTAAAAGCTATCAACATAAAATTTTCCAAAAGCTAGTTTGTTTTGTGTACTCTGTGTTAAGATCCTTTAGCGATTAATTAAAGATGTTTTCTAAGAATTATTCGTTGTGAAGAAATTTGCGAAGAAAATGATTGGTATAGTATATATTTATTTAGTTAATGTTTAATCATTTTTCTTCACATATTTTTAAAGTTATTCGCGTTATGCCCGCTTTAGCAAAGAATTTCACCTTTTTGCCTTCACAAGCATTTTCTGTTACAGAGTGCCGAATGGTAAATGAAATGATTAACATTTCAAAATACCTTTTTACTGACAGCACATGGGTGTAGCTTTAGTTGTTTGGAAGCTAACTTTTTTTATCGAGCTGACCAACACAAAAAAAAATTAATACAGGATCCTAAGTCTTTATATTATATTTGATTCCGACAAAGGCTCAAACATTTTTATTTTGAAAACTACAAAAAATAAAGTATTTATTGAATAACTTCTAAACAGCGCTCGGGGTCATAGCAAGGGGGTTCATTCGAGTCGTATTTCACGCCTAGTCCCCCCGCCACTTCTGGTGCGCATCTTCACTACATGTTCTGCAGCCCATAATGATATCAAAACTTCCGGTTGCCAATGTATTTACAAAGAATTCAAAGGGCAGTTCTGGCCCTCTTTAAGCCAAAAAAAAAAAAGGTTTAAAATTTAATGTTGTAGAGCAAATAGGAGGTTATTCTGGCCGACTTTATATATTCCAATAACTACATTTGATATGAAAACATTCAAAGTCTCTAAAAACCAATCCAATAACATGACTTTGGAGGCCAACCGTATGCGTAAATCATTTGCACAGCAATGCGTAAATCATTTGGTTGCATAATGTTTTAAGTGTACGTGTGTTGGCAGTGGTCTATTCTGATTTAAACTAAAAAAGAAAATCGCATAAAATCAGACAGACGGTCTTGTCCACATCGACTGGCTTGGTGATACTAATAATGACTAAGAGCATTTAGTTTAGGGCCAGAGGTGTGGAATACTAAAATCTGACCATAATTAGAGGACACTCTGAACGGGTGTAAAAAAATATAGCATAAGATGTAAATCTGTCAAATGTTAATATATAAAGTTAAACTAAAATACAGAGCTTAAGTTTTCTTAGTCCTGCAGAAAAAAGGAGATGTATTAAAAAGTAGACATTCATTTTTCACTACATACCTCAATATCAATTTCCGGTTCCAAGCATTGTTCAAACAAGTGGTGTTCTTGCTCAATAAAGTGGTCAGTTATCTGCTGTACTAAGTCCTGATCTTTTACGACGTCGTTATCGATTGAGGTATGAGTTTGTGTTTCCTTCGAAGCCGCAAAAACTGCAGAACACCCTAAACGTTTTTCATGGCCTAAAGCACGCAGAGTTAATATAACAGGATTCTTTGTTGTGATTCCTTCCGAAGGTGCAGGAATTGTGGACGGGATGAAATCCACTTGTTGAGAGGTACAGGCTGTTTTTGTTGACGCTGATGGGTCTAATTCTGCTGGCTTTTCGAATAATGCAGAAAAGGCAGCTTCGCATTTGTTTGATTGCAGAATCGAGTCGGTTTTGCCCACATCTGACAATTTGGGATTGGCGTCTGGTTTCAGTTCTAAATCTAATGCATTATTATTCTGTCTGCACAATTCAACAACAAGGGTTTCTTTAGCTTGAAGGAACTTTTGAACCGCTTCATACCTTGGCAAATGACTAATATCGTAACCATTTATCTGGAAAATAAACAATTTTTAATGATTTGAAATTGGTAAATGCTTAAGGCGATACTTATACATAAGAATTTCACTTTTGTAAACTTACTTTTAACACAACATATTCGTACTCCACCTCAACAATGCAATTATTCATATTGCTGACTTATTGCAAAAACTCATATTGTATTTTCATTTAATTGTATACATATTTTTTCGACCGCTGGAAGTGTGGCCAAGTCTATACCTCATATATACGTCATTATATTATCCACCTCAATAAAGAATTTAGTCGATAATTTGACGTAATCGGCAACCGATTTAAGGTGTTGTCGAGTTAGGGCAAAACTCCGTTTGAATAAAGGACTCTCCACTGCGTCGAGTTTCTTATCGAGTTGCTTAACTCAATTTGCCTGTCTACATAAGGCTAAAGCCTAGTACTCAGATCGACGAAATCTGTACGTCAGCTATAAGAGGGAGCCAGAGGCAAACAGCTGGCGAACGCTTTTCGCCAGGCTCTTTTTACACCCCGGTACTCATATCGAAAAACACAACAAAAACCCAGAAAAATCGCCTGCAAGAAATTAGTTCAGCTGTGATCTCCAAATTACCAAATAATTATAATTGTAATGTTTTTTAATTTCTTTGTACAGAGGCAGACCGTACGACCGTATCACGCTTAATTCTGATGAACTCTCGAAAAGGCAGTCACACTGGAGAGATTAAAGTCTTTCTTCTAGCGAACTCGTTTTTCGATCTGAGTACTAGGCTTTAGCAAAGATGGTGAAGTGGTGGAAATTTTAAAACATGTCATGTTTGTATTTCTTAATTTTCTCGCTTTTGTCAGGTAGTTAAGAAGCTTAAGTTCAGACTTTTTAAGAAAAGAAAGAACTAACTTTATATATAGAGCATATTTGCAAACATTTACGCTGCTATAGGAAGCCCCACTAATATATTCAATAATAAAAATTAGTTAATTTAATATTAACTTATTTTTAAATTCTCGTTCGGTATGTTTAAATATTTTTATTTTATTTCAAGTATTTTTTCCTTTTTTTAATTCTCATATATATATTTATTGTTGTTTTGGTGGCATAGAACATCAACGGTTAATATCAAATACTAAAAATATTTTATAATGTGTAAAATGTTGTCAATTTAAATCGTTTCTTAAAACTTATATCGATGCATGTTAAAAAATTTAAAACATCTACATTACATTTTACAACAACGCAAGGCTGTTGCGACTCTGGTCTGAATAATGTATAATGGACAAGGGATATTAAACATCAAACAAAGTAATCCCGTATGTTTACCATGAATTTTTTACATTGATTAGTTTTGGTATTTTTCTTGAATGTGCTTGAGGAATAAACAATTGCCAATAGTTCCTATTTACATGCAAGTATACCAACAATTTACAGAAATAATAATACAACAAATTTAGAATCTACAGGTGGTATTAATTATAACCGTGGTAAGAGGTTTAAATTAAAATTGTGTTTATTAGTGAACAACTCCGCTACTATGTTTTGAATAAGACAATACAAATACAATGTTATTAAGGTAACAAAAATAGTCCTTTGAATTAGACGTTAAAAATTTTTTTACTTTGGGCCCTGCTACAAATAAGCAGGCACAAATTTAAATTTCAAACTAGTACTTCTCAAGGTAAAATAATTTGAAACTTCAAATTAAAATGACTATTACTGAATTTGGCAAGACAATCTTACTCTCACAAATGTACAAATGTACATATGTATGTAAAAACCCTAAAAAAATTGTATATAAAATGCTGCGAATGTCCTCAACTCAAAGCTTCCTCGACTTAAAGTTACATATACCGATTTCTCATAAAAAACCTATTTCAGAAAAAAAATAAGTTGATCAATGGTACATACATAAGCCTATACACATATTTTCAAACATATTCTTAAGGAATGTCTTTCGTCGTATCACCTTTAAAATTTCAAAAAATGTAAACAGCTTGGAAAAAAAACTTTTTCTCACATCTTTAAAAATGTTTAAGCTTGTAATAATAATTTAAATTAATTTAAATACAGTGGCTCGCAGCTTATTTCGTGCAGTTACCTAAAAAAAGTTTAAGTCGTTTTTCCTGCTAAACTAAGAAAGATAACAGAAAAATTTAAATGCAGTATTTTAATAGGGAATATTAACATGTTTATTAAACAAAAGCGATTTTCTTAATCATAAAAACAAAAGAATTAATTAATAAAAACAAAATGTACAGGCTTTTTTCATGCCGCAGCTTATTTCGTGCAGTATATTCTACTTAACTTATTATTTGTAATTTAAAAGCTAAAATTTTGTATGTCCTTCTTTCTGGTTCAGGACAGCTTTGAGACAATTTCCCATGGAAGAAACAAACTTTTTAGTGGTTTCCACTGGAATTTTTGGCCATTCTTCCATAAGAACACTTTTCAGGCCGTTTTTCTTTCTCCATCTCCCTCGCACTCCCTTTACCTGAGTAACGGGTATCTGATAGTCGGGCCACCCGACTATAGCGTTCTCTCTTGTTTTTCATTAAAGTCCGAAAAAAAATATCTGTAAAAAAAATATACAAACAGAAAAATTCATAAAATTAAATATTATGTAAATTAACTTATTGATTAGAAACGTTAAATATCAATTAAAAGTTTAATCATTTTAGATTTAAGGATTGGTGTTAAGCAAACCCATTTGAATTGAAAAACGTTAATTTTGAAACCCATTTAACCATTGAATTTTTTATTATTCTTGATTAACTATAAACTCATAAAAAAAAGGACTGTAGCGTGCTTTTTTCATAAAGGCATTGCATCTACAATTAATAATTGGTATGACTTTGTAGCTTATAATAAAAAACCAAATTTAAATTTTAATGATACAACTTTTTCAGTATGATATTTATTGAAAGGTGTGCATTTATATTTTTGTATATACACTCATAAACGTTATACATATGTATGTAAATTATATTGTTTATTGTTTCAGATTAAGGATGGCAACACATGAAGGAATACATGGGTACCTTTCAAAACTTAATTCCCTTTCTGAAAAGATTACGCGCGATGTAAATAAAGTAAAAGCTGCATACAGTCAAGATGCCTGGCTGACATTGACTTTAAATGAACAGGAAAATATATTAAATAATCAATTAATAAATCCAGATATATATACTAAGTACTATAATGGGATCGAGGAAAAAAAACGACGAATAAAAACAGAAAATTTTAAAAATGATTACCAACAACTTGGTTGTAGTGACGCTGTATATTTATATAACGAGAAAGACCTGTACACGTATACTTATCAAAATGTTGGGTTAAAAATACTACATGACGAAAATACCAGAGATTGTCGAGATGAACATTCATTTCCATTTAGTTATCGAACTAAATCTCAAATAAACATACCGTCAAAAGAATTTGAAGACGTTTCTGTTCTCGGAGCTCCCAATGATGTAACAAAATCCCATTATTTAAGTTTAAGGACGAACGATTCACACAACCCAAAAATACCCAGTCTCCATGTTCATGATTATGAAAAAGCCGAGGTTAACCAAAGTAAAAAAATAATTTTCAATCGAATAAACGACCAAAAAAGTAAATGTGTGTATAATACCGAGGAATGTTTTGACTCGAATGAAGAACTGCAACTGCTGGTTAGGGTTGCATCACAAAGCAGTATGCCAAACGACTTGTCGGATAATGAAAATGAGTTTAAAGATCTTCGTTATAATGAAAATGCTAAACTTATAACACCAGAATTGGAAATCCCTAAGGGTTTTGATTTTCTCAGCAATTGGTAGTACTAATTTTCAATACATAAAAGCCCATAAATTGTGTAGGAAAATATATAAGAAGCGCTAAAAATTAATAATTTTCATTTTAAGTGCATTTTGAAACCAAACAAACTAAAATTTTCCGAAAAACTCAAATACAATAAATACTAATTGCTTTACCGTAATACCTAACAAATTAAGTGACAATTAAACTAAACACTTTTAATCAAAACTCATAAAGTTCAATATTTAATTTTAAGTAGCGGTCTTACTAACATTAATACGTGTTATTATAAACATTTGCTTGCTTAATAAGTGTAAGTGGTTTACTACAATTTTAACAGAGTTTCATAATAATCGGTATCCTGTATCTGGCCTGACTGTCAGGTCTAAGGGGTATTTAAATAAAGTTTAAAAATTCTTGATCACAATAAGAAGCCAAATCGATTTATTCATTTATAATTTAAGATTTTATCAATCCTTCCGCTCTTCTTGATTTAAATAGTACGGAAATGCTTTGTAATCGAAAAATTTACATAGATGTCCAAAAATTTACAAATTCAAATTTGTAAAGTCCATATTATTTAAACAACTTTCATTTCCTTAACAAGAAGAAACATTTTGAGTTCAGTAAATATACATATTCGGTCTTTAAAAATAAATTTAATTAGTACAGAAATGAAATCTGTAAGATTTCTGTTTTTATTCCTTTGCAGAAGATATTATATTAGTTATGTGAACTTCGTAAAACTACTGTAAATAAAGAAGAAAAAACACCTAAATCTGTGCTTTGCTGTTGATGTGACATAACCTACAAAACGACGATTCATAACAAGTTTGGTTATGTGTATTATGTATACATGTGTAAACATGGAGTATGCGAAAGACTAGTATCCAGATCGACAAACGATAGTTTGTAAAAAACTTTAATCTTTCCAGTGTGACCAAAAGTTGGAGAGTTCATCAGATTTAAGCGTGCTACGGTCGTACTGTCAATCAGCTTGTTGACAAGCAGTTAAAATTCAAATATCGTATTTGCGGAAAGATATTAAAAGATATTATCAAATACCTTGGCAAGACAAGTCTGCCGCTGTACAAAGAAATTAAAAAACAATACAATTTAAATTTTTTTTAATTTACTGATAATTATTTGCTAATTTAAAGTTCATAGCTGCACTTTTATTGTGTTTTTTTGTACATTCTGGACCTTAAAAAAATTTTGCTCTGACAAGAGGCAGCCCAGATAGTATTAATGTTATTTTGTCCTCACATGTAAACACCTGCAATCGACTTTTTTGAGTTTTTCCCTCCATTTCTTATAATTTTCAGTGAGAAGCGCACGCCAAAAGATTAAATTTTTTAATCTTTTCGCTAGGGTTCACCCATCCGCAGACTGGCAACGCTATGGAATTTTCTGGTATTTTTTTCGTCGATCAGGGGACCGACGTAAAAAAAAAAGGCCCCACGAAAAGTGAACGCCAGCTGTTAGCCTCTCGCTCTCTCTGGATACTAGGCTTAACGCCGAAATTCGCGCTGTTTTAAAGTTTTCCGTCGTAAAAGGTAAATCCGCTAGAGAAACATTCCGTGAGATTAATGGTGTTTTAGGGGATGGTACTCTATCACTTCGAACCGCGGAGGAATGATTTCGACTATTAAGAGCCGGTGAAAACGACACCATGGATAAGCCAGCCCGACGAATACCGATCAAATCATGGGAAATATCGAGCTATACCGGCATGTGAGATCTCATGACATCGCCGAGGAGATAGGAGTTAGTCACCAAACCGTTTTAAACCATCTGCAGAAGGCTGGAAAACAAAAAAAAATGGATGTTTGGGTGCCGCATGATTTTACGCAAAAAAAACCGGTTGGACAGAATCAACGCCTGCTGCTCAAACGGAATGAACTCGACCCATTTTTTAAGCGGATGGTGACTGGCGACGAAAAATGAATCACATACGACAATATCAAGCGAAAACGGTCGTGGTTGAAGGCCGGTGAATCGTCCAAAACAGTGGCCAAGTCGGAATTGATAGCCAGGAAAGTTTTGCTCTGCGTTATGTGGGATTGGAAGGGAATCATAGACTATGAGCTGCTCCCATATGGCCAGCCGCTTATTCAATTCGCATCTACTGCGAACAACTGGACCGCTTGAAGCTGGCGATCGACCAGAAGCGACCAGAATTGGCCAACAGGATGTAGTGTTTCACCAGACCACACACTTCTTTGATGACTCGTCAAAAGGTACGGGAGCTCGGATGGGAGATTTTATCGCATCCACCATATAGCCCGGACATAGCGCCAAGTGTTCCTGTCCATGGCGAATGCCCTTACTGGTGTAAAGTTAGGCTCAAAAGAGGGTTGTGAAAAGTGGCTGTCAGAGTTTTTGGCAAATAAGTAGGGAAGTTTTTACGAGGGGGTATTCTGAAGTTGCCGTCTAAATGTGAACACATTATCGATCAAAACGGCGCCTATTTTTTATACCCTTGCAGAGGGTATTATAATTTTGGTCAAAAGTGTGCAACGCAGTGAAGGAGACATCTCCGACCCTATAAAGTATATATTTTCTTGATCAGGATCACTTCCTGAGTTGATATAGCCATGTCCGTCTGTCCGTCTGTCTGTCTGTCCGTCAGTCTGTTTCTACGCAAACTAGTCTCTCAGTTTTAAAGATATCGAACTGAAACTTTGCACACACCCTTCTTTCCTTTGCACGCAGTATATATGTCGGAACGGCCGGGATCGGCCGACTATATCCTATAGCTGTCATATAACTGATTGATCTGAAATGCCATAACTTTGATGTTTGTAAAGTTAGGAAGCTGGGACTTTCTATGGGTCTTATATTTGGTTAGTCAATCCGACCTACCAAATTTTATAAGGATGGGCCGACTATATCCTATAGCTGCCATATAACTGATTTATCGGAAATGCCATAACTTTGGTGTTTGTTAAGTTAGGAAGTTGGGATTTTGTACGGGTTTTATTTTTGGCCAATCAATCCGACCTATTAAATTTCATAAGGATCGGCCGACTATATCCTATAGCTGCCATAAAACTGATTGATCGGAAATGCCATAACTTTGGTGTTTGTTAAGTTAGGAAGTTGGGATTTTTTATGAGTATTAAGAATGCATCTTATGAATAATTTTGGAGAGAATAATGTACATAATATTCTGCAAGGGTATATCAACTTCGGCTCCGCCCGAAGTTAGCTTTCCTTTCTTGTTATACCCTTGCAGAGGGTATTATAATTTTGGTCAAAAGTGTGCAACGCAGTGAAGGAGACATCTCCGACCCTATAAAGTATATATATTCTTGATCAGGATCACCTCCTGAGTTGATATGGCCATGTCCGTCTGTCCGTCTGTCTGTCCGTCTGTCTGTCTGTTTCTACGCGAACTAGTCTCTCAGTTTTAAAGATATCGAATTGAAACTTTGCACACACCCTTCTTTCCTTTGCACGCAGTATATATGTCGGAACGGCCGGGATCGGCCGACTCTATCCTATAGCTGCCATATAACTGATTGATCGGAAATGGCATAACTTTGGTGTTTGTAAAGTTAGGAAGTTGGAATTTTCTATGGGTTTTATATTTGGCCAATCAATCCGACCTACCAAATTTCATAAGGATCGGCCGACTATATCCTATAGCTGCCATATAACTGATTGATCGGAAATGCCATAACTTTGGTGTTTGTAAAGTTAGGAAGCTGATGTTTCCTATGGATTTTGTATGTGGCCAATCAATCCGTCCTACCAAATTTTATAAGGATCGGCCAACTATATCCTATAGCTGCCATATAACTGAACGATTGGAAATGCCATAACTTTGGTGTTTTTAAAGTTAGGAAGTTGGGATTTTTTATGAGTATTAAGAATGCATCATATGAATAATTTTGGAGAATATAATTTACAGAGTATTCTGCAAGGGTATATCAACTTCGGCTCCGCCCGAAGTTAGCTTTCCTTTCTTGTTTTGTATTTATTTATTGTGTTTCTTGACTAACATGCTCTTCTTATACCAATTTTTACAAACTTTACTAACGTTGAATATATATTGTTGACTTTCTGTATCTATTAGTTGGGTCCAACAGAGTCCGTAGTGCCACTGAAGTGTAAACCAACCTTTGCAAGTGAACTATAAATCTTTGTGCACAAGCTAATACCTAAAAATTGTTTTAATTTCGTAATTTTTTTTTTTTCTGTAAACTTAGCTCTTAATTTTGAGACTAACAATAAGTTTACGAATCTTAACATTAAAATTTAACTAACAGTATAATAAGACTGCATTCTGGTTGCGCGTCCTTTAAGTCGGCCGCTGGGTGGGTAAGTCATTACGACGAAGGCGTGATTGGTTGATCAACCTTGTAAGATCTCTCGCCAGGTGGATAGGGTGCAACGGAAGCTTTGTAAAGTACTTTTCCTTCTGTTCTGCGATCACTTCTTTGACTGGTAGAATGTTTAAGTCGCGATGTATGTTTTCGTTGCGAACGTACCACTGTGCCCCGGTGATTGTTCTCAAGATCTTCGATTGAGCTCGCTGGACTATGTCAATATTGCTATTGCTGGCATTCCCCCATAGCTGAGAGCCGTACATCCATATAGGTTTTAGTACCGAGTATTCAAGGCTAAGGGGAGACCGAGCGTTGATAAGCTAATGAAGGCTACTGGCTTTTAGCTTTAGGTGTGTTCTTTTGGCTTCAATGTGCCGGCGCCATGTGAGTCTTCTGTCGAGGTGTACTCATAGATATGTCACTTCGTTTGCTTGCGGGAGTAGAGTATGGTTTAACATGAGCGGCGGGCAGTTTTGCCTGTTCAGGGTGAACGTAACGTGCTTGCATTTTTGTTCGTTCACTTTAATTTGCCAATCTGAAAGCCACTTTTCTACATCGACCAGATGAAGATGCGAGCTGCGCAGTTGCTTGCATCGGGCATTTTGAGCGGCTGAGAATAGCTGTATCATCAGCAAACGTAGATGTTCTTAGTCGTGTGCTTGTTGGGATGTCTGCTGTGTAGAGGACATATAATGTTGGCCCAAGAACGCTTCCTTAAGGAACTCCAGCTCCAATAGGGAAAATCGTCAGTTATAGCAGTGTTGCATCGAACAGCAAATTTCTGTCGTAGAGCATTGTCTTGATCTTGTACATTAGGCCTTCTAGCCAAACTCTATCAAATGCTTGAGAGACGTCTAAAAATATGGCAGTACAGTACTCTCGTTTTTCGAACGCGTTCCGAATTTCTGATGTTATCCGGTTGACCTGCTCAATTGTTCCGTGCTTTTCACGAAACCCAAATTGATGTGACGGAATTCCTTCCTGGATTCTTAGGTATGCGTTTATCCGTGTCAATACGCATTTTTCAAAGAGTTTAGATAATCATAAAAGTAGGCTTATAGGTCTATCCGACGTGGGGTTTGTGTGGTCTTTTCCCGGCTTTGCTATCATTATTATAATCGACTTTTTTCATCTCACTGGAAAGTGGCCAAGCTTTGCGATGGCATTAAAAAGCTGGGTGACAGTGCAAACGGTGCAATATGGGAGCTCAATGATCATTTTGGGAGTTATGAGGTCGCAGCCCGTGTTTCTTTCGGATTCAGCTTATTTTTGATGATGTTAACGATTTCGTTTGGGCGAAGCTCAATTGGCTCATGTTGAAGCTGAGGCTCATATGGTAAAGTCGGCAAAGTGAAAGCACTAGTGGCAGGATTTGGTTGGAAGATATTTTTAAGGTGGTTGGCAAACGTGCTGGCTCTGTCTACTTTCGGTGAGCTTAGAGTTGGGTGAGCTCTCTATAGTGAGTGTTTTATACTAGATGTTGACAATTATTCTATGTAGCGGAGGTGGACATATGCTTCTTCTTGCTGTAAAGCTTTAGTGAGTTGACGTGAGGCATGTTTTAAGCGTTGCCTGGCAGATGGAGAATGTTTTTGGTAATTGCAAAGTCTATTAAATCGGGTAGTTTCTTTGGGTCTGCCGGCCAGTATGTTGGTCTGCCAGGAGAAACATAGTCCAGCTTGTTCTTGGCTTTTATAATTGCATTATAGAACTGCTTTCCTTTTGAAGTCACGAGACGTGATCCCCAGTGTGTGTGCTTGGCATTGTAGTCTCCTGCTGCTATGAAGTGGTCACCTAGTGTGTTGAAAAACTGCATAAACTCATATTCAGCTATAGTGAAGCGAGGGGGGCAGTATAAGTGTAAGTTGGTTGCCAGTATTTATTTTGTATATTTATAGATGTGGCCTGTAGATAGATTTGCTTAATACGGCTTCTGATTAGAATTCTAGTTCCACCATGTGCTTTACCATCTGAATAATTTGTTCCGTAGAATGAATAGTCTCGTAGTTGAAAATTGTATTTGTTTGTAAGGTGTGTTTCTGAAGCAGCATTACGTCGATATGATTGTCGAGTAGGAATTGAGCTAACTCAGGTTTATGCTGTGAAACGGCGTTAGCGTTCCACGTAGATATCCTTAGGGAAGTCATTATTTGGATTTTTGTGAAGCCAGCATGTGAATCAATAGATTTTGTGACATTTCTTGCACAGTTGTGGGCATAAACGACATAAACTCCGTAAGGCTTTGTTGAATGCTACATATCATAGCTTCAAAGTTGCTTTTTGGTTGCTCTGGCGATTGTTGCTCCTGAGCCGTGTTCGGTTCTTGGTATGCTGATTGCAGAAATGAACTTTTTGAGACAGGGTTAGCCAGTCCTGATCTTAAAGAACTTGCGTATGTCACATTTTTATCAGAGTTGTGCGGGCAGTAGTTACTCTCTGGTGGATGTGACTTTTCAGCTCCTTATAAACTGGGCAGCCTCTGTAGTTAGCAGTGTGACTGCCACCGCAGTTGCCGCACTCTTTCGAGTTGCAGTCTTCTTTGCTCGCTGGGCAGTGTGCGGAGTCATGAAGATCTCCACAAACCACTCACCGGGCGCAGTTTACAGTATGACCTTGTATGGCCATATTCTTGGCAGTTCGCACATTGTACCGGGCCACTTGCGTTTGTGCGGTTCCTCAACTGTAATTCTGCGGTGCAGCAGGAACTGAAGATTGTAAATGGGGTGCACTTCGTATTTCTTTAGGGGCTTATTTTCTGGTTCGAGGTCAACCTTAAAGAGTGGCTGCGGCTTTCTATCCCTATTAAGGATATTGAAGACTGTCTTAGCGCTAAATCCCTTTTCTTGAAGCGCCTTTGTTATCTCTGCAGGCGTTAAGTCGGACTCTATGCCCTTAAGTACGACTTGCAGGCCCTTGCTACTTTTTAGCTGATACGTGTAAAAGTTCTTTTTATTCTTGATAAGATATTTCGATAATACTCTGTAATTATCTTCAGACGCGCAGTCGATACAGTTGCGGTTGTTGTTGTAGTAACAGTTGAAGTTGTTAAAGAAATTGCGGTGCTAGTTACTGCTGATGACCTTAGGTTATTGCATACCTGCATTGAAGCACATTCAGCGCTCTTTGGCTACAGAGACGTCGATGGTAGCGAGGGGGAGCAAGAACGCGTTCTCTCGCTCGCTACGTTTAAGAATTCGGTCAAGTTGGGGGTAATTGCCCGCGCTTGATCAGAGTTTGCATTATTTTCGGTTGCTGTACTGAGAGCCGTCTCTCGTCTTGCTCACGTTGACGTTGGGTGCGAACGTCGTTCAGATTCATTGTATTCGAAGTAAAGTTAATTAGAATTAATTGGAATTGACCAATCAATATAAACATTCGCGATTTCATCGCAGAAAGCGTCTATTCGCGTTATAGTAGATTTATTAAACCAGTCAGTGCACTTTTATGATTTTATTGTATAGTTTTTCCCGGGGCACAATAAATATACATCTGCATGCGACGACGGTTTAATTTCGTAATTCTGTTCTGTCTTTTCTTTTCTTGCAACCCCGCCGTTTTTCTTTTCTGCGTTGTTCGTCGTAAGTCGTATAGTCGGGTTGTTTTTAGTGTTGCGTTTGCATGCACTCTAACTAAATTACGTTCCCGCTCTCTCGCTCTCTTTGTTTTGAAAGTTCTATGCGCGCAGTTTCTGCGCTCTTGCGGTATTTATAACTGCTCGCTTATAAATTTCAATTCGTTTTCTTGGTACTGTGGTTCCAATAGGTAGAATGAGTAATTATAATTTAGTCTGCTTCTGCAAAAAATCCAGCAGTAATTAGGGCTGACCAATCTAACATGACTTGCTGGCTGTGTGAAAACATGGTGCACACCAAGAGCGCCGGTTTTACTGGCCGGACAAGTGATGTCCTTTCAAAGGAGCCCAATTTGCAGTTCTGTTTTGATGCTTGTGTTGAGGTTGCGAACGAGATGAAATCGTTCATGCGCCAAACTAAAGGGTGCTTGATGGGGCTGATTAGCTGTTTCGGAGTTGCTAGAAATAGTTTTCGCCGAGCTGATGATCTTCTCTCTGCGCTGGATTCGCAGTTTAAAGTCGTAAGCTATTAGAAATCCTCAAATTTTGCTAAGATCAGCAGATAAAAAAGATTCGGTATCCGAACAATCCGTAGCAGAATGCATGGAACCAGGGACTTCTAGTGGATCCACCTACACAAGGGACTACTGAGTCCGGACAACCGACTCAAGTTGGTTTTGCAGAAACAATGTCTGCTCCACCAAAATCCCTTTCACTGGTTCCACTAAAGACACATATTTTCGTTTCTCGGCTATCCCCTGATCAAACATCTTCTGATGTATTATCTTATATACAAAACAAACTAAAGTGGTTTCTAATAGTGTAAGGATGGAAAAGTTTAAGTTTTCTTATGCTAGAGACATTTAATCTTTCAAGATAACTGTCCCTAACGAGCTTTTTGAAGCCATATGCTCGGGCGACTTTTGGCCAGATAATATGGTTGTAAAAGAGTTCGAGGCTAAGATAAAAAGAAGGGGCCCGTGGGAGTAAAACTTTCTAGTCGAGGCCAAACCAGTGTACCTATTTCAAAAAACTAACTTCTAAGCTCCTTCTTTCCTATCAGAATGCAAGAGGCTTGCGAAGCAAGCTCATTAAGTTGTATTGTGATAGCCTTTCCTTTGCATCTCATATTATTGTGTTTACAGAAACCTGGTTAATACCGGATATATTTAGCTCGGAAGTTATTTCAGGTAGGTACACAATATATAGGTATGACCGTCCCTCTAGACGGGGATGTGGAGTCTTAATTGGAGTTGATTTAAACCTCCCGTATTTTTTGAGGAATTCAATTCCATTGAATTTATTTGTGTAAGGTTATCGCTTCCTGGTAGCTCTATATACATAACTTGCTCATATATTCCGCAGTTGTCTGAACTTCCTGATTATTTAAATCACCTTTCCGTTATTAAGCTTTCCGATAGGGATCAGTTAGTAGTTCTAGGTGATTTTAATATACCTGGAGATACTTGGTCCACTGAGGATGGATCGAATGTCTTACTACCTATAGCACAGCATGATTTTATTGACGGCCTGCTTGACATATCCTTATCTCAAGTAAACCATGTTCGAAATTCACTAGGTCGCCTACTTGATTTGTATCTTGTATCAAATCCTGAAGGTGTGTTTCAGTCCAGAGTAGCACCACTCACGCAACCTGAAGATCCATGTCACCCTACAATCGAACTTACAATTGACACGGGTAGAGTTGTAGAAGAAAAATCAGAAAAATCAACCAAACGAATACATTAATAATAATTAATACATTAATTTAATAATTTTATTTCTGGCTTTAATTGGTTTGATCTTTACTTACTGCAATAATATGTCTGATGCAGTTATTGTTTTTTACACTGGAATAAACTCATGTGTTTTGGGTATGTGTGTTCCGTGGTACTATCCGTCAATTTCCAATAAATTATCTTGGTTTAGCAAAGAGTTGACACACTTAAGAAATTTAAATTCCAGACTTTTTAGGAAATATAAAAATACCAGTTCTCAATCGGGTTTTACTAGATATTTAAGTGCTCGGTCAAGATTTACTGTGGATAATGCTCAATGTTATAATAGTTACTTAAACCGTTGTGAAGTCCAGCTCTCTCACGACCCGAAACAGTTTTATAACTTCGTTAACACCAAGCGTAAATCTTATTCTTATCCTTCCTCGCTGTCGTTCGAAAACATGACGGCAACCACAGATTGGGCAATAGCCGATTTAGTTGCCCAATTTTTTTTACTCTACTTAAGATTATTCATCACAGCCTTATTCTTACACAATATCCAAGTCAAACCTCATATTCTGTCCCACTTTAACAGAAAGCTTTCTGTTGGCTCAAATTTGAATTTGTTGTTTCTACAAGCCACAAAGAATAGATATGTTAATAGGAGCAGAAACATTTTTCGAATTATTAGCTGTTGGACAAATTAGACAAGGACTTGACTTTCCAACTCTGCAGAAAACCCTCTTCGGCTGGGTTGTATCGGGTAGATATAAGGCATCATCCCATACAGAAGTTGTAAAAAGTTTCAGTTGTAGTGAAGAGGTTTTAGTGTCTATTGACAGCACACTACAGAAGTTTTGGTCACTGGAAGAAATGCCATCTCTAAAGAAAATTCTGTCACCTCAGCAAAAGTTATGTGAAGAACACTACCGGAAGACTACTCAGGTTTTGCCATCAGGACGGTTTAAAGTAAGACTGCCGTTTAAATCAGATCCAAATGAGTTAGGCAACTCTTTTGAAGTTGCAAAACGGCGGTTTTTGTCGCTTGAAAGAAGGCTGTCTCGAGACCCTGAGATGAAGAAAAAGTACCTTGAATTTATTGAGGAGTACCTTTCCTTAAGTCATATGTCTCTTACAGTTAAACTTCCTTCTGCTCCACGTTATGTTATCCCACATCAATGTGTTTTGAGACCCCAAAGTACGTCAACCAAGTTACGTGTCGTTTTCGATGCGTCTTGTAAATCGTCAACTCAGAAGTCTTTAGATGACATTTTGATGGTTGGGCCGACAATCCAAGATGAGTTGTACTCAACGTTACTGCGCTTCCGGCTGCATAGGTTCGCCCTATGTAAAGAAAATGTATCGCCAAGTGATGGTGAATGAAGCAGATAGGCAGTTTCAACTTATAGTGTGGAGACCCCTCTGAGACCTTGAGATTATACAAGCTCAACACCGTAACATGGACCAGCCCCGTTTTTGGCTATTCTGTGTTTAAAAAGGTTAAGTGAGTCTGCCAAACTTTCTTTTCCTAGAGCTGCTAAGGTTACTGGATCCGACTTTTATGTTGACTGGTGCTGCATGCGTAGAGGAGTTAAAGACTATTAAGTCTGAAGTATCTCAGGTTCTTCAAACTGCAGGTTTTGAATTGACAAAGTGGTTTTCAAACTCACCTGACGTTACCGCATCTGAGAGCACAGTTAAATCCATACCCATCTCGGACTCAGAGTTAGGAATATCGTGGTTGCCTAACGAAGATGCCTTCAAGTTCCAAATTGACACTGCTGTCATGGGTCTCCGAGCGACAAAACGGAACATACTATCGGTGACATCGAAGCTGTTTGACCCCCTCGGCTTTTAAGTCCTATTGTAATTAGAGGAAAGATCCTATTGCAGGAACTTTGGCTAAATAAGTTAGATTGGGATGGGTCGATTCCTATTCATTTGGAAACAGCTTGGAATATGATAAAAATGACATTGCCTAAATTAGAGGAAATATCTATTCCCCGGTTTGTGCATACCGATCCGATGTCACCGGTCCAATTACATGCCTTTGCCGACGCATCCTTAAGAGCTTATGAAGCTTGCGTCTACATTCGTAGCAAAACTGCAAAAGGTTATAAAATAAAATGACTTCAAAGTCTGAAGTAGCGCCGCTCAAGACTAAGACATTCCCAAGGCTTGAGTTATGTGCCGCTTACCTTCTTGCAGATCTCTGCCACAGAATCAAGCCCCTATTAAAGGTACCTATCGAACGAATTGTTTATTGGTCGGATTCTGAAGTTACGCTTCATTGGATCCGGTCTCATCCATCTTCATTATCCACATTCGTATCGAATAGAGTTGCGGAGATTCAAGAGTGGTCAGGTGAAGCTACGTGGCGGCATGTTCCAACGAAACAGAACCCAGCAGATATTGTATCAAGAGGTTGTGACGTCGACGAAATCATACAGTCAATGTGGTTTACTGGACCTGCGTTTTTAAAAGAGGAAGATGCAAACTGGCCCCAAAATGTACACTTTGACCTAGATGAAGAAGTCCTATTACAAGAAGCTTTTCTAAAAATTGTCGAGATATTGCAGAAGCACGAGTATCATGAAAAAAGAGAAAAAGTTCGTAAAGGATCCAGAGTTCACCCAAGTCTTCAGCGATTGAATCCATTCATCCATGAAGACAAGGGGACTTGGTGTCACTTTTCTTTATTGCGAGTTGGGCGACTAGCTAATGCTCCTATATCATACGATGTGCAATTTGTGCAGAGTTATGTTCGGCATCTTCACCATTCCAATTTTCACGTTGGTCCACGAGCCCTTGTGAGTCTCCTTTGACAGCGTATTTGGATCGTAAACGCTCAGGAGGTCTGCAGTCAGATAGTTCTATCATGCATACGCTGCTTTAAGTGTAAGCCTCGACTAATAACACAAATTATGGGAAATTTACCCGCAGATCGTCTCCGTGCTCTCCGCCCATTTGCAATATGTGGCGTTGATTTTTGTGGCCCTGTTTTTACGACATTGAAAGTTCGTGGTAGGCCTCCGTATAAGTCCTACATTGCGCTCTTTGTTTGTTTTGCGTCCAAAGCGGTTCATCTATAAGTTGTTTCAGATTTAACCACAGATTCCTTTTTATTGGCTTTTCAAAGCTAGTCGCCACTTCCGGACCCTTCGAGAGAGGATAGAGGACGAAGCCGACGCGATGCGCGAATTCGCATCAAAAAGCGGATGCGAATTTGTGTTCACACCACCGCGGGCTACGCACATGGGCGGACTATGGGAGACAGGTGTCTCGCGGTGGGCAGCGCGCTCCTAAGCACAGAAGAGCTGGGGACAGTCCTCGTGGGAATCGAGGCAGGGATGAACTCCCGGCCGCTCGGAGCAATCAGAAGCGACCCAAGCGACGGAGAGGCGCTGACTTCCGGGCACCTACTGACAGGCAGGCCGCTACTCGCCACTCCGAACCTCGGACCAGGAGGGTCTCAACTGCTTGCGGCGATGGCGGCTTGTCTCGTCAGTCAGGCAAATGTTCTGGCGGCGATGGTCCCGGGAATATGTCCTGGGCCTCCAAATTCGGGGCAAGTGGCACCAACAGCAGCCCAACATCAGCGAGGGAGATCAATGGCTCCTCGGCAGAATAGTCGCCAGGCACGCAGGGGAGGACGGCATGGTCAGGGTCGTCGACGTGCGGACTATTGGAGGAGGCCTTTTCCGGCGGGCCATTCACGCGGGCGCCGCTTCCGTTATGTTGGGTGTTCAACGGAGTCGGTGTTGGCTCAAATTTGAATAACAAATTGTAAAAACTTGAAGTTTAGTGTAAGTTAGTTTAGGGCAAAGGCGGGAGCACAATAAAGTTCTCTCTCGCTCTCGGCGAAGTCGCCCCGTCTTCGTCAACCTTCGTTAAGCTAGGCTCTAAGTACTTTGTCGAAATATAGCATAGACATTCGTTGAAATTTATTTCAGCCGTCGACACCTTTTTTCGTTTTCGTTCATTTTCTCTAGTAATAATTTTAGCCACCGCAGTTTTTCGGTTTGAATAAATTAGAAAACTATCTAATTTTTCACTTTCTTCGTTTGGATCTTCTGCGTATAAGGCCTGCTTATTCGCCAGGGCCCGATGGTATTCCTGGGTGAGTGCTTAGGTATTGCGCTAAGGCTCTGAGCAAACCTCTTTACAAGTTCTTCACATTATCTCTAGAAACTTCCCAATTCCTCATTTTTGGTAAGGAATCATTTGTTATTCCTCCTTTAAAAGGTAACAAGTTAGAAGCCATTAACTATAGAGGTATTTCTAAGGTGTCAGCTATTCCTAAGCTTTTTGAAAAAATTACTCCTCATTTGCAGCACTTTTGGAGATCAGTCCTTTCTCCGTGTCAACACGGATTTATTAAACGTAGATTCACAATCACTAACATTCTAGAGCTCACTACATTTGTGATAAAGGGCTTCAAGAGTAGTTTTATAACAGACGTCAATTACACTGACTTTAGTAAAGCATTTGACTCTGTAAATCACTTACTTCTTGTTCTAAAAATTGACCTGTTAGGTTTTCCAGTTGATCTCCTTATATGGATCTCGAGTTACCTGAATGGCAGGTCACTAATAGTCCTTTTCAAAAATTCAATTTCTAAACTTCTCCGTGTTACCTCTGGTCTCACACAAGGGAGCCATTTTATTCTTAGTACCTGCAATAAATATATTTTATTAGTAATTGTAAACTACAAATATTTTTCTGGGGACATACATCTCGTTCTCAAAGGTGACCTGCTCCATGTTGAGTACGGTGTGCGCCTAGGAAAGAGTGGAGCAACTCTTAATGCCGCCACATTAAGCAGTAATTAATAAATGATTAAGTATAAGCAGCATTTTTTGATTTGGCGCCTTCCTTTTTCAAAAGTAATGCGCCATTATTTTTTAATTTTCGTAGTGAATGTTTCAATTTTCACTGTCATAAAGCCTAGTATCCAGATCGACGAAAACCGTACGCCAGTCATGAGAGAGAGCGAGAGGCAAACAGCTGGCGTTCACTTTTCGTCGGGCATTTTTTCACGTCAGTCCCCTGATCGACGAAAAAAATACCAGAAAATTCCATAGCGTTGCCAGTCTGCGAAAATGAACTTTGGGTGAACCCTAGCGAAAAGATTAAAAAATTTAATCTTTTGGCGTGCGCTTCTCACTGAACATTATAAGAAATGGAGGGAAAAACTAAAAAAACTCACAAAAGTCGATTGCAGGTGTTTACATGTGAGGACAAAATAACATTAATACTATCTGGGGTCCCTCTTGTCAGAACAAAATGTTTTTTAGGTCCAGAATGTACGAAAAAACACAATAAAAGTGCAGCTATGAACTTTAAATTAGCAAATAATTATCAGTAAATTAAAAAAAAACAACTGTTAAATTTAAATTGTGTTGTTTTTTAATTTCTTTGTACAGCGGCAGACTTGTCTTGCCAAGGTATTTGGTAATATCTTTTAAAGGCTCTTTCCCGCAAATACGATATTTGAATTTTAACTGCTTGTCAACAAACCCAGCTGATTGACAGTACGACCGTAGCACGCATAAATCTGATGAACTCTCAAACTTTTGGTCAGACTAGAAAGATTAAAGTTTTTACGCCAGCGTAATCGTTTGTCGATCTGGATACTAGGCTTAAAGAAGAACTCAGAGTTGCACCGAAAAAACATCGCCTAACCATCGCATACAAAAGTCCGTCAAATTCGGACGGAGAACTAACTGGGAATGAACGGCAAAACCTTATGGACCATTGGTGGATGGTGGATGGATCTCTGTGGGAAGACAGAACAAACTAAAATTTTCTAATTACATTTCGTCCATGGTTGATAAAGCCAGAGGAGTGGTTGGATTTATAAAAATGGTGGTCAAAAGAATTCAATGATCCTTATGTAACTAATGCCGTCTGCCATCATTGATATTGATAATAAGATTAAATATACAATTTTAATTAAACCAAAAACAAATATATTTATATTTAATGAACTTGATTTGTTACCACTTAGACAATATTGGGAAATAGGTGTTTTTATTTTTTCTGCAGGCTGGCAAAATCTGCAGACAATTAGTCCGACTGGATTGTTTCATTTATAGCGCTGTTGTGTTTATTTCAAATTTTGTGCAAAATGCAACAGACGAGAATGATTAGCCAGATTTCAGATCAGCTGTTATCGTATGGTGGATGGAGGTTGTGGTCTGTGGGAATTGGAATTTCACATATGTCTAAATTCCCAACCGTTTCGAATGGATGGACTCTTTGGGAAGAGGGTATAGTGTATGTAAACAAATGGATTTTAGCTTCAAACTCAACCTGAGTTTAATCGACGTTTTGTGGGAACTTTGACTTTCTGATTTGATAATGTCCTCAGCAAAAGTATTTAATAAAAGCTCTTACGATTTTGAGTCATTTTGGGTATTGCCTAAGCGATAAAAATGGTAAATATCTTTTGGTCGGTGGTTTTCCACCTGTTTTACAGACATTTTATTTATCAAATATAAGCAACTACTTTGCCGCAGTTTACTAAACGGCGTTTAGGGAATACCCTAATTACTGAACCTTATTCGAATAATATCGATTGCTATACGATAACATCGGTTGACTACAAGAAGCATTTTATCGGTTGACGTTGTCCAGGCGAAGAGCGAGCGAGAGCGTCTTATAGGTACTACTTAATTCAATTCAAGCGCGTGTGCTAAAATGAATTAGCACGATTAGTGAATGTTTTTGTGTGCGTATTCATCCAAAAACAAGCGCTGTGTCATTGAAACAAAAAGCTTTGAAAAATTTCATTGCCGATAGAATTTGTATTAGTGTTACTGTGTTAGTATTCTCTGGCAGACATAAATAAAATCAAACAAAAAAGGCATGTATGCTTCAAGACGGACTATTTCTGACCAAAAAATAAACTTTCAGACATAACCTAAATATGCATAACCTAAATTGGTCGCAAAAATCTAAGCGAATAGTTTTGCATACAAGTATGTGTGTAACAGTGCAGAATAAATTCTGTTCGTTTGTGTATCATGTATTGGAAAGTGATTGTTATATGTACATATATACATGCGTATGGATGTTCCATATTAAGAGTTGCCACGCTTTAAATATTTTACATAATGACGTATAATTATCTGTCAGTTATTTCAATTGGTGGCCAAAACAATTGATAATTATCCGGCCAAGCTAAAAAATACATTTTATCAATGCTGTATGCTCTTTATTTTTTTAAAGCTACCACAACCAAAAAATATCTTATGTTTGGTTTTTGACTAGGTGGCAATATCAACAGCAGCCATGGCTGTGTGAGTTCACTAAATACACTAGTAACTTGTACCGTCCCCGTCGTATAACGTGCACCGAAATTAAAATTCAATTACAACGAATACATAATTAATTTTTATTCAAAATTATTTTTACTTTAAAGATAGTTTTTAAACATTTTAAAATTCCTATTAATTTATTTTGTGAAATGTGAAAGATTGCCAATTGAGTGTGTATGTTATTCTACACATACACACTTTGTGAAATCATCAAAGTGGCTTGGCATGCATACATACACACAAGAATACATACATATGTACTTATATAGAGAAAATCAACTTCTCGTTCGCTATAAGCAAATATTCTGCGGTCTATTCGCAAAGAAACAAGTGCTTAAGTTTAATATATTCGGTGTTTTAAATAAAGAATATACATTTTTCGTCTGGTAGGTTCTTCTGGGATCTCCATTTTGTAATGATTTCTGGTTTTTGCTTGTATTGTCTGTACCCATGGGCGAACGGACACGCGAATTTCTAGTTAATTGAAAATATCTTCTGTTCATAGCCGTGTACAGCAAAAACCATATATGTATATATGAATATATATCGAATTTAATATATATTTATGTATATAGGTATAGTATAAAAATTCGTTATATTGACTAGAATAACATTTAAAAATCAATATTTATTTGTGCTTGCTGGCGACAGTGAAATTATGAAAGGTAGACTTAAAATAGAGTGATTGCGTCAATGATGGCTGCCCCACCAGAGTTGTCAAATAAGTTCTACATATGTATGTATGTATATCTATGTACCAAAATAGTGGAGTATGTACTTACATATATATGTATGCAATGGATTAAATGTCTTCAAATAATGTGCAATTCAATATTACTTAAATTATGTCGTCTGACACGTGAATCTGTACATAAATATTAAAATATGTACATATATGTTTTATTTTTACATATATATTTATAAAGAGGAAAACCGCCTGTTGTGCAGCAGTCGTTATATTATCAATATAAACAAGCACCAAAATAAATTCATGTAGCTTTTGTTTTTTTTATTATTTACGAAAAAAAAAATTATTTTTAAAGCAAAGTAAAAACAAAATGGAAAAATGATGATTAAAAACCAAAATTTTCTGATAGGAAATGATTGTTTACATGAAAACAAATCTCAGAAATCTCTTTCAATGTTCATTCAAAAGTTAACATCGTTGTCTAACAAATCGTTTTCGGTTGAATTAAAAATATAAACCAACATTCACTTTTTTTAACAATCCCTTGTTTAGAACTGACACGGCCTTTTCAAAATTATTGTTTTATTCACGTGCAGAGGGTATTATACTTTCGGTCAAAAGCCCAGTATTCAGAACGAAAAAAGGGTTCGCTAGCGGAACAACATTAATCTTTCCAGTGTGACTGCATTTTTGAGAGTTCATCAAAATTAAGCGTGCCACGGTCGTACTGGCAATCAGCTGCGTTTGTTGACAAGCAGTTAAAATTCAAAAACCATATTAGCGGCTTAGACCCATTAAAAGATATTCTCAACTACCTTGGCAAGACAAGTCTGCCGATGTACAAAAAAATTAAAAAAACAATACAATTTAAATTTAACAGTTGTTTTTTCATTTACTGATAATTATTTGCTAATTTAAAGTTCATAGCTGCATTTAGTTCTAACAGGCGAAGTTTTTTATTGTATTATTTCGTACATTTTTGACCTAAGAAACACTTTGCTTTGACAAGAAGCCCCCCAAAAGATTAAATTTTTTAATCTTTTCACTAGAGCCTGACGAACGTTCATCCAGACCTTATTTCAGGTGGTTGGCAACGCGATGTAATTTACTGTTTTTTTTCGTCGATCTGAGAACCAGGGTGAAAAAAGATCCTGACGGAAAGTGTTTGGCAGCTGTTTGGCTCTCGCTGTCTCTTATAGCTGACGAACAGATTTCGTCGATCTGAGTACTAGGCTAAAAGTTGGCAACGCAGTGAAGTACATATAATAGCATCACAAGACGAGTCGATCTAGCCACGCCCGCCATTTGTTGTTTCAACGGAATAATATTCTCTCATTTCTAAAGCAATTTGGATGAAACTTTGCAAAAAGTCTTGATTCTGTTGCAGGTATCGCCCAACTATATCATATGCGACCTCCCAAAGGAACAATCCGAAAAAAGGAAGTAAAATTATAATTTATTTGTTTCTTAACATAGATCCAAATAGCAATTCAATCAAAAATACGGTTTTAGTTTTATAAAAATTGGATGTCTCTTTAGGAACAAACGGAAAAAAATAGAATATAACATATACCCATATATATTTAGTAATTTTTAACGATTTCAGAATTGACTTTTATTTAGCTGCCATAGGGCGATCAAAAAATTTAACGAAAATTCAATCTATCTTCATAGCTCTTAAGAATAAAATATAGAATATTTAATTTTTGTGACACGTGCGTGCAGCCGAAGTTAGCATTCTTGTTTTAATATTAGTTTTGTGTATTACATATACATATAAAATTACAATTTCAATAACAGTTTTTTTAAAATAATTTCAAAATGACAGTGTAAGAGTGTTTTTATACCCTTACAGAGGGTATTATAATTTCAGTCAAAAGTTTGCAACGCAGTGAAGGAGACATTTCCGACCCTATAAAGTATATATATTCTTGATCAGCATCACCAGGAGAGTCGATCTAGCCATGTCTGTCTGTCCGTCCGTCTGTCCGTCCGTCTGTCCGTCCGTCTGTCCGTCCGTTTCTACGCAAACTAGTCCCTCAGTTTTAAAGCTATCTGCTTGAAACTTTCCCAAAAGTTGTCTTTCTATTGCAGGTAGTATATAAGTCGGAACGAGCCGGATCGGGCGACTATATCATAACGTTGGTGTTTTTAAAGTTAGGAAGTTGGGATTTTCTATGAGTTTTATTTTTGGCCAATTAATCCGACCTACCGAATTTCATAAGGATCGGACGACTATATCCTATAGCCGCCATATAACTGTTTGATCGGAAATGCCATAACTTTGGTGTTTGTAAAGTTAGGAAGTGGGGATTTTCTATGGGTTTTATTTTTGGCCAATCAATCCGACCTACCAAATTTCATAAGGATCGGCTGACTATATCCTATAGCTGCCATATAACTGAACGATTGGAAATGCCATAACTTTGGTGTTTTTAAAGTTAGGAAGTTGGGACTTTTTATAAGTATTAAGAATACATCATATGAATAATTTTGAAGAATATAATTTACAGAATATTCTGCAAGGGTATATCAACTTCGGCTACGTCCGAAGTTAGCTTTCCTTTCTTGTTATAATATGCTGTAAGTTTACCTAAGTGCAAGCAGGAAAATAATTGTGCCCCAAGTGCAGCGGTAATTTGATTGCTGCATGCTAATTTGCAGGGATAAACTATTGAAACAGGGCGAAACATAAGCTTGTTTTTTTTTTTGGGTAACCGATTGTGCGACTTGATTTGTTCCAAAAAATAAAAATTTAATGCGTGGTTCTCCATTAAAAATAATCTACAAATAAACTTTCCACTATAAAAGAAAGGGGAATGATCAGGTTGCACTATAGCTATTAAAGATGCTTTCTGTTGTTAATAAAATACAACTCGGTTGCAAAAAACACACTAAAAATGTTTTTCTTTGTAAATCTGACCGTTTATAATTCCCACTGCTACTAAACTGCGCCATGCAACAAGACAATTTTTTGAAATATTCCAATACCATCATTAGTAGCGCACAGCTGCTTTAAACAAAAATTTAAAATAGCTGCAAAATATGGTTGACGGACTACAACAATTGTATAACTTTCGTATTAAAATAAAAACAAAGAACAGATGTTCGTTCGTATTTTTATACCCTTGCAGAGGGTATTATAATTTTGGTCAAAAGTGTGCAACGCAGTGAAGGAGACATCTCCGACCATATAAAGTATATATATTCTTGATCAGGATCACCTCCTGAGTTGATATAGCCATGTCCGTCTGTCCGTTTGTCTGTCCGTCTGTCTGTTTCTACGCGAACTAGTCTCTCAGTTTTAAAGATATCGAATTGAAACTTTGCACACACCCTTCTTTCCTTTGCACGCAGTATATATGTCGGAACGGCCGGGATCGGCCGACTATATAATATAACTGATTGATCGGAAATGCCATAACTTTGATGTTTGTAAATTTAGGAAGCTGGGATTTACTATGGGTTTTATATTTGGCCAATCAATCCGACCTACCAAATTTCATAAGGATCGGCTGACTATATCCTATAGCTGCCATATAACTGATTGATCGGCAATGCCTTAACTTTGGTGTTTGTAAAGTATGAAAGCTGGGATTTCCTATGGGTTTTATATTTGGCCAATCAAATCGACCTACCAAATTTCATAAGGATCGGCCGACTATATCATATAGCTGCCATATAACTGATTGATCGGAAATGCCATAACTTTGGTGTTTCTAAAGTTAGAAAGTTGGGATTTCCTATGGGTTTTATTATTGGCCAATTAATCCGACCTACCAAATTTCATATGGATCGGCCGACTATATCCTATAGCTGCCATATAACTGAACGATTGGAAATGCCATAACTTTGGTGTTTTTAAAGTTAGGAAGTTGGGATTTTTTATGAGTATTAAGAATGCATCATATGAATAATTTTGGAGAATATAATTTACAGAGTATTCTGCAAGGGTATATCAACTTCGGCTCCGCCCGAAGTTAGCTTTCCTTTCTTGTTTGTGCTATTATTATTAAGGGAATTCTATTACATTTTAACAGCATTTTGATGTTTTGATGATCCAATAACAACCAAAAATGTTGTGTCGAAATAGCTGCTAGGACTTGATAGGCATATTTGGATATCTGGATTTAATATTTTATATACTTAAGTATAATACAGCAAATATGCCTTTTTTGGCTTCAAGACCTAACTAATATTTTGAAGCATGTTAAGCAGTGAAACGTATTTATTTTCATATATCCATATATTTATGTTTAACAATTATTTGAATGTATCAAAACATAAAGAAAAGGCTTAGAAACGGAATAAACAATCGTATACAAAATTCAAAAATTATAAATGTATATTTTTTTAAAATTATATTTACAGAACACGGAAAGCATAAGGATAAAAGTTAAGTCATTCCTTTTCTAACAAATTAAAGAGTTCATAAAAATTGCGATAAATTCTTACGATAATGACGTTAAAGATCAAGTTGATGCTGGAATAGTTGGTAATGCAACTTTTGAAGCTAACGATCAGTTAGAACACTTAAGCACTATGCGCGAAGCTCTTTTTTCCCAAGATGGCTGGGGCTGTCAGCATGTCAACCAGGATACCAATTGGGAAGTACCCAGTTCGCCAGAGCCGACCAATAAAGATGCTGCCGGACCGACAATGTGGAAGCCAAGCATTAACAATGGTACTGATCTTTGGGAGTCCAATTTGAGAAACGGTGGTCAGCCGACAGCCCAGCAAGTTCCAAAGCCGTCTTGGGGTCATACCCCTTCCTCTAACCTTGGCGGAACTTGGGGAGAGGACGATGATGGGGCAGACAGCAGTAGTGTGTGGACAGGAGGGTCGGTAAACAACGTGGGATCTGGAGCGGCAGTAGGAGTTAATCAAGGCGGAGTTAATGTTGGACCAGGAGGTGTTGTTTCATCGAGCGGACCTCAATGGGTACAGGGTGTTGTTAGCGTTGGACTTGGATCAACTGGTAATTATATGAACACAAATGAGAGGGCAAGACTTTTTAAAAAAATTGTTTATTAGTTAAGATGTTTATAAAGGTAACTATTTTTATTCAATTTTTGGATTTTTGGTAACACTGTGAAGTCAAAAACGTGATTTAAGTAAGCCTACAAATTCGATATATTAGTTGTTATAAAATGAAAAATAATCTGTAAAAATCTGTTGCCGAAGTTAGCTTTCTTTCTCATTAATTTTTTAATTCGAGTATTTTCAATGAATTTATTTTCACTTCTAACAGGTAGCGGAGCAAACACTTTAACTGGGACTACTGGAGTCGTCGCAGGTGGTAGCGGAAACTCCAACAATACTGGCAACGGATGGGGAGACCATCGCGAAATTCGTCCTTTGGCTGGATCGATGGATATTCGGAATGTTGATCATCGTGGCGGTAATGGTTCTGGGGGAACTTCTAGTGACCCCCGCGACATACGAATGATTGATCCGCGTGATCCCATTCGAGGAGATCCCCGTGGGATATCCGGTCGTCTTAATGGAACATCAGAAATGTGGGGTCATCATCCGCAAATGTCGCATAACCAGATACAAAATATCAACAAAATGGTTGGCCAAAGTGTTGCAACTCCGAGTACGAATGTTCAAGGAACATCAGGCCCGGGCATCGGTCCCGGAGGTCCTGGTCCTGGACCCGTGCCGGGCAATATTCCGACACAGTGGGGGCCGGCGCAAGCTGTGGGCGTTGGCGTGAGTGGCCCTAAGGACATATCAAAGCAGATAAGTGGATGGGAGGAACCATCGCCACCGCCTCAGCGCCGCAGTATTCCTAATTACGACGATGGTACTTCGTTGTGGGGCCAGCAAACTCGTGTTCCGGGTGCTAGCGGTCACTGGAAGGATATGACCGATCCAATTGGTCGTAGTGGTCATCTGATGCGTGGTCAAAACCAGTCGGGTGGTATCGGTATCGCCGGCGTTGGCAATAGCAATGTTCCAGTGGGGCCCAATTCCAATAATCCTATGAATAGTTTAGTTGGACAGCAGGCTCGCCTACCATCTGTGGGAGGGGTACAACACAAGCCAGACGGAGGCGCTATGTGGGTACACTCAAACAATGTTAGCGGAAGGAATACTGTATCTGCTGTCACGTCTTGGGGAGATGACACTCACAACGTTGCCGCCCCAAGCGGTGCAACTGTGTCCAGTAGTAACTGGGTGGATGATAAATCCAACGCGACACTGGCACAAAACTCTTGGAGCGATGCAGCTCCAGTTGGAGTTAGTTGGGGAAATAAGCAAAGCAAACTGCCACCCACTAGTGCCTCATCGGGTTGGAGCACTGCTGGAGGTGTAGGTGTGGTGGATAGCGTTGATCTGGGATCCGAATGGAACACACACGGTGGGATCATTGGAAAATCTCAACAACAGCAAAAGCTAGCGGGAATCAATGTTGGGATGGTGAATGTTATTAACGCAGAGATGATCAAGCAGAGCAAGCAATTCCGGATTCTTGTGGAGAACGGATTCAAAAAGGAAGACGTGGAGCGGGCATTAGTTGCTGCCAATATGAACATCGAAGAAGCAGCCGATATGTTGCGTGCTAACTCATCTTTGGCAATGGATGGCTGGCGCCGACATGATGAAAACCTTGGCTCTTATTCTGATCACACGAGTTCAACTAGTAGCGGAGGATTTTCTGGTCGTTACCCAGTCAGCAGTGGACAACCTTCAATGTCTTTTCCTCATGTAAGTCACTAGATATATACGGCCGCGCTCTCATATCTTCTTTATCTTCCAAATTCAAACTATTAAAGGTTCCCTAAAGAACATTTAAATTATGTGTTGAAATATTTTTGAGATAAATGAAAATGTTTTTTTTTTAATCTTTTCGCAGAATAACATTATTAATAACATGGGTGGTACTGCTGTTACTGGAGGTGGAAATAATAATGCCAACATGACAGCCTTGCAAGTTCAAAAGTATTTGAGTCAGGGCCAACATAGCGTCGCTGTAGGACCTCAAACCGTTGGTAATAATTCCGCCGTATCCGTCGGATTTGGCCAGAGCACATCTAACGCAGCAGTGGCAGCAGCAGCTTCTGTAAACATAGCAGCAAATACAAACAATCAACCATCGGGCCAGCAAATTCGAATGCTTGGTCAGCAGATTCAGTTGGCCATTCACAGTGGTTTCATATCTAGTCAGATATTGACTCAACCGCTAACACAAACTACCCTTAATCTGCTAAATCAACTTCTTAGCAATATAAAGGTAATTTTATATTCTCTGTTTGTAGAATATTTTTGATACACTTTTACTTCCTAAAAACTATTTGATATCTTTTCAAATCGTTTTGCTTTCAGCATCTCCAAGCAGCGCAACAATCCCTCGCTCGCGGGGGAAATGCGAATCCAATGGCAGTAAACGTAGCGATATCTAAATACAAGCAGCAAATTCAGAATTTACAGAACCAAATAAATGCACAACAGGCTGTGTATGTTAAACAGCAAAACATGCAACCAACTTCGCAACAGCAGCAACAACAACAGCCACAACAACAGCAACATCCCTCTGTACACTCGGGCAATGACTATTTAAGAAGTCACGATGCAATAAATACCTTGCCAAGCAACTTTTCTGAGCTCAATATTAATAAGGTAAGGTCAACGAAAATGTTTTTTTTCCAAAGTTAAGGTCGTCAATAAACTTTTGGGTATTAAAGGGGATTGTCCTGAGTATCAGATCAATTATATTATAAGCTATTAAAGTACAACATTTAATCTACGTTTTCACAAATTTTCATAAAAAAACAAAATAAATGAGCCGTTCGCAGCAAAGCTCCGTAGGCGCCTCCAAGAAAAAAGGTTTTGCGGTGAAAAGCATAACTCGTTACTGGATCATCAGAAAAATAATTGTTTATTAGTTAATTTGTTTCTAGAGGTAACTACATTGAGTTTTTTTTATTAAATTTTTGGATTTTTGGTAACAATTTGGAGGCAAAAACGAGATTTTAGCCTAAAAATTCTATATATACTATAGAATATATAAAATATATATAAAAAAAATCGACGTCAGTACCTGGATTTAGGTACAGAAAATTTCAAAACGATTCGTTCAGTAGATTTTGCAGGATCGTCTTCACAATCTACAATTTGAACGCAATATTCTTCAAACGTTGTGCATTCAGAAAAAAAGTTAAAAAAAGAGGGTTTCAAAAAATTTACCCCCTTAATAGTTTTGTTTCCTTTTTTATTGTGACGTTTTTGGTAGTGTCCAAAAGGACACTCCTTTAGTTAAAAGATTTAAAAAGCGATCGTTTAAAGGGAAACAACTGAGTAAAAATTTAAAATTGTAGGTAGTTTGAGCAAATGTTCATTTTTATACCAAAGTTTTCACAAAAACTTGTATAAAATAAGCACCAGCTCGCTCTGCTTGAACTAGCAAAAAATTTTAAGTTCTACCCGCTTTTTTTTGGACCTTACCCGATTTCCTTTTAAACTTATCAGCCAAAGTGTCCTTTAAGACACATTTTTTTGACACACGACCAAAATTATAAAAGAAAAAGGCTCCAACATAAATCATGAACAATTTTAAGAAATTTACAAAATGTTTTCAGCCAAGTGGTGGATATCAAGGAGCGTCCAATCAACAATCCCGATTAAATCAGTGGAAGCTTCCAGTATTAGACAAGGACATCAACTCTGACAGTACGGAATTTTCCCGTGCCCCAGGGGCAACTAAACAAAATTTACCGAACAACTCAAGCAACATAAGCTCTTTGGGCCTACAAAATGATGGGTATGTATCTCTTTGAAAATAGCCAATAGTTTTGGTAAAAAAATGATTAATATTCTATAATTTCTAATTAATGTTTATTGAATATCTATTAAATTAGATTTTGAGTTTGTAATGGTTTTAAATAGGATCGCCATATTATTTATGTGTAATATAATTTTGAACACAGTGCATCTCTTATAATACAACTATTTAAATAAGAGCAAGCCAACTATTTATTTAAAGATAGAAAAAAGCCAAAAATATAAAATTCAAACCTGCATTATGGTATATATATACATTTTGTAAGAAAGTTTTCTTTCTTGCTTATTTAACTTATGTGCCTACTAAAATTTTTTCCAACAAATTAATTTTCACACTCTTAAAATATGAATCCATATGAAAAAAACCAAATAATAAATTTTTTTGTAACATTGATCATCGGATTTAATAGTACGTGGTCAACTGGACGCAATATTGGGGACGGTTGGCCAGAGCCCTCATCTGATAACGAGAATAAAGACTGGTCAGTTGCTCAGCCAACTTCAGCAGCAACTGCTTACACCGACCTGGTCCAAGAGTTCGAGCCAGGAAAACCATGGAAGGTAAAACTGTTCAATTACATAAAACCGAAACATATCCAAGCAGAAGTTTGCTTTTAAGGGTTCTCAGATCAAAAGCATAGAAGACGATCCCAGCATCACTCCTGGAAGCGTTGCAAGATCTCCACTATCCATTAATTCAACGCCAAAAGATGCTGACATATTTGCCAATACCGGCAAAAATTCTCCGACTGATTTGCCGCCCCTAAGTTTATCGTCGTCCACATGGAGTTTTAATCCAAACCAAAATTTCCCAGGGTAAGTTTTAAATGATGTTAAAAACAAAATAGGGCTGAATCAATTGTGTTTTTTAATGGTATAGCTGGTCTGATAATAGCCAGCAATGTGCCGCAACTTCTGAGCTTTGGACAAGCCCTCTAAATAAATCATCGTCTCGAGGACCCCCCCCCGGATTGACTGCCAATTCAAATAAATCTGGTAACGGAGGAAATTGTAGTACCTCAACATCATCTACCATCAGCGGAGGTGCTAATGGTTGGCTGCAGGCTCGAAGTGGTGGTGTTCAAACTCCAAATTCAACTTGGACAGGTGGTAATACTTCATGGGGCTCTAGTTGGTTGCTTCTTAAAAATCTAACAGCTCAGGTATGTTTAAAGTGTCAAAGCTTCAATTTAACAATACCTACTTATCTCATACGTGTAAAAGGCACTTTGTCCAATTATAAATTCAGTTAGAACTTTGCAACGCAGTGAAGGGGCAATATAAAATAAAGTGGTAAAAAAAGTCGTCAGGATCGCAACGATATTACATTTTGTGACAAAAAGTGAGTCATAGGAAATGAAACCTCAATTGTAAGAATCCTGTTCAACGGATATTCTATGAAGAAAATTTGGATGGTGTTTCAAATATGAAAAAAAATTATTTTCCGATTGTTTCTATGGGAGCTAAATGATATAGTCCATCTCGATCCGACTTAGAAGTAACTTATAAATGTCAATTGTTTTTAAACGACTAGACCTACATTTTTAAAACAATTTTCTCATTACATAAATACATAAAATAAATGTAACAAATTTGAACCGAACGTGCCTGTGGCAGATATACGATATGGAGATGCCTTTTGCTACGCTTTCGAACTTACATGTTTCTATTCTGAATAATTAAGGTTTTTTGTCCAGTAAATAGATGCGGTTCCTACATTGCTTATTTAACGGTTCTGGTGATCGTACTTGCTTAGTAACTAACAGGGTTATTTCATTAGCAATTTCACAAAAGTAGTATTTATATTGCAGGTCAAATTAATATTATAGGTGCTATAACGCCGCCCAAGTTTTTAATGTAAAGTTTTTAACGCAGTGTGGGATACATTTTTCGAAGTTATGTAGTATTTAGTATTATGATCAGGAAAATTATTAACGATCTAGTCACGACCGATTCTGCGCATACTAGTTTCTCAATTTTAAAATTATTTGGATGAAACTTTTTCAAACTGTTTGTTGTCAGTAGTATCAAAGTCGGTTTGCACGACTATTTTACCTTTTATCTGCCACAGAAACAATAAAATACTCTGCATAACAGATCACTAACTAAGTCGCAACAAAACAAAAGTTTTTTGTCGAGGACAGAATTTGCTTCTTCACATTGCGGACTAATTTATTAACCATTTAATTGCGTATGTTTTTTTTAGATTGACGGTCCAACTTTACGTACACTGTGTATGCAGCATGGTCCCCTCGTTAGCTTTCACCTATATTTGAACCAAGGAATTGCCTTATGTAAATATACAACTCGAGAGGAGGCGAACAAAGCGCAAATGGCGTTAAACAACTGTGTTCTCTCCAACACCACAATATTTGCTGAATCTCCGAGCGAGAATGAGGTGCAGAACATAATGCAGCACTTACCACAAACAAATTCATCTGCAAGCTCTAGTGGAAGTAGTGCTGGCAACGGCGGAGGCGTTGGCACTCCATCCAATAGTGGCGCTAGCAGCTCAGGGGCTAGTTTGTCTGGAAACAGTAGCAACGGCAACGGTAACGGAAATGGCGGCAGCAGCGGCAATAATGGCAATAGCAGTGGCAGTGGCAACGGCAGTGGAGGCGGTGGCAGTAACCCGATTCCAAATGTCGCAAATTCGAATCTACTTGGATCTAGTGGAGGATCTGTCTCTAATCCTTCTGGTGGTGCTGCAAGCTCTGGAACAGGTTCTGTAGGAAGTGGTACAGCGAGTAGCAATTCCATAAATGGTGGGCCAGGATCTGCAAACAATGCTGGCTCAAAGAGTAGTTCAAATGTAACTGTAACCGGTGTTCAGTCTAGCGCTTCTAGCCTAACTAATAGCACCAACTCAACATGGCGACAAACTGGCCAAAACCAAGCTCTTCAGGGTCAAAACAGGCCATCAGGCAGAGAAGCTGACTTTGATTATATATCTCTCGTTTATTCCATTGTTGATGATTAAGAGATCAATGACCAGTTCCGTTGGTCATTGACCATTGACTATCGCATTCTGTGACTCAAGACACACACCCAAAAGCTTCAAATGATTCGATACTAAGTATGTATGGAAAGCAAGACCATGTTGTGAAGAATATAAAAGTGGATCGACTGATAGACGAATGGACTTAGAATTTTGTATGCCCGTAGATTTATTTTTCTTCATCGTTCATAGATCTAAAGATGTATATGTAAGTTAAAATTTAATCAATATAAAACAAAAACAAACCCGACATATAGATATACATATATATAATGTCAAAAAAAAAATGATACACTTGATGGTTTGCTGTAGCAAAAAGGCATACCTTCCTATTTAAGTAAAAGTGTTTTGACTTTGGCGCCCATAGATTATACCTTGGGAAACGGGAAAATATTCTCAACAGTGTATATGTGTGCATGCAAACTCATATAAGGTAAAATATACAATAAAAAAATATGTATGTATGCAACATACATCAAATTTTCAGTAACGACTGAAATCGAGTGTCGGTAGCATTAAGGGACAAAGTCTAATGTAATTATCTAATTAGAATCCTTTGATTTCCAAGATTGACATAGAGAGAACATATACAAGATCCATGTATATGAATATCTTTTGTGTACATACATATATGTTAGGGCTACGTCCTATTTTGCTGCTTGTGCATATCGATCAAATACCTACTATTCATGAGTGTTTTTGTGTTTCCATTAAGGAAAAATACCTGTGTTATATTCATTATAGGAAGTTATAATCTTATTACGGTTTTGCTTTCATTAAAGCATTCCCACCGAAAAAATTCGGTTATACATTATAAAATCACAATAAAAATATCAATGAAGTTATTTATTGCCTTTGAGTATTGAGCCGTTGTTGTTGTGCGTGGGAATGTATTCTGTTAATATTATTATACTACATAACTTCTGTTTAATTACAAGTAATTTATTCATTCATAAAAAGTGAAATTTGTAATTATTAGGTGAGATAAGATTGAGTAGGATGAGATTATATTAATTCTACGGCAATAAAAGTGCAAGTATAACTGGTATCTTTCAAATTAAGATTTAAGGATATGGTCGTTTCCACCAGCTCTAAAAATTAATTCAATCATATATCTAGATCAAACAAAAACAAGAAAGGAAAGCTAACTTCGGGCGGAGCCGAAGTTGATATACCCTTGCAGAATACTCTGTAAATTATATTCTCCAAAATTATTCATATGATGCATTCTTAATACTCATAAAAAATCCCAAATTCCTAACTTTAAAAACACCAAATTTATGGCATTTCCAATCGTTCAGTTATATGGCAGCTATAGGATATAGTCGGCTGATCCATATGAAATTTGGTAGGTCGTATTGATTGGCCAAATATAAAACCCATAGGAAATCCCAGCTTCCTAACTTTACAAACACCAAAGTTATGGCATTTCCGATCAATCAGTTATTTGGCAGCTATAGGATATAGTCGGCCGATCCCGGCCGTTCCGACATATATACTGCGTGCAAAGGAAAGAAGGGTGTGTGCAAAGTTTCAATTCGATATCTTTAAAACTGAGAGACTAGTTCGCGTAGAAACAGACAGACGGACAGACAGACGGACATGGCTATATCAACTCAAGATATGAAAGGAAAGCCGAAGTTTAAATAACCTTGCAGTTATTACAAATCGACTACATTACGATTTCTATGCCTATATTACTAACAGCAATGAAGCTTTGTCGATTTTGCGCTGCATTTTGCCATCGTTTCTATGGCAGCTATATGATATTGTTGTCCGATTTTAATTTAATTAAAACCGTAATTCCAAAATATTTACATATTGCCAAATCCCAAAGAACAACAAAAAAAAATTGAAAACAACAGTTATAATTTTTAAAAAATTTTTTTCCTATTGTTTTAATGCGAACTATATAATATATTCGCCCGATCCGGCTCGTTCCGACTTATATACTACCTGCAATAGAAAGTCAACTTTTGGGAAAGTTTCAAGCAGATAGCTTTAAAACTGAGGGACTTGTTTGCGTACGGACGGAAAAACGGACGGACAGATGGAAGACATGGCAAGTCGTCGAACAAAATTTTTTTGTCAAGGTCCTAAAATTTTATAAAAAAAATCAAAACAAAATAAAAAAAGATTTTGTTGTATTTTTATACCCTTGCAGAGGGTATTATAATTTTGGTCAGAAGTTTGTAACGCAGTGAAGGAGACGTTTCCGACCCTATAAAGTATAAATATTCTTGATCAGGATCAATAGGGGAGTCGATATAGCCATGTCCGTCTGTCCGTCTGTCCGTCTGTCCGTCCGTCCGTCTGTCCGTCTGGCCGTCTGTTTCAATACCGTTTGCGAGCTCAGTTTAAAAGCTAGCGATCTGAAACTTTCACACTCGTCCTAAAACAAGTGTACGCAGATCAAGTTTAAAAACCGCCCCGATCGGATGTCTATATCCTATAGCTCCCATAGGAACAATCGGATATAACTTGCAAGAATGGAAGATATTTCGCGCAGTGTAAAAACTATTGACATAAATCTTTCTAAATCTTATTTTTTTATGCGTACCTTGATCAGGGTAAAAGCGCGCGACGATCGGACGTCTATATCCTATAGCTCCCATAGGAACAAAAGGGTAAAATCGGTTAAAATTTAATGAATTTTAGGATATTTCGCGCAGTATACAAGCTATTGATATGAATCTTTCCAAATCGTATTTTTTATGCATACATTGATCAAGGTGAAAGCGCGTGCCGATCGGACGTCTATATCCTATAGCTCCCATAGGAACAATAGGGTGAAATCGGTCCAAATTTGATGATTATCAGAATATTTCGCGCAGTGTGTAAGCTACTATCATAAATTTTTCCAATTCTTATTTATTTACGCATATCTTGATTAGGGTAAAAGCGCTTGCCGCTCGGAAGTCTATATCTTAAAGGAGATAGGAAAAATTGTTAAAGGCTGCGAAAGTATCCCTTTTTTTCTATTTGTATATGACATTTTTGCAGTATAAAAGCAATTAACTTGAAACGATGCAAATCTAGTTTACTTATGTATACCTTATTCCTTTCGCTACTTTTTCACTTTTAGCAATTTCGGCAAAGTCTGCAAGGGTATTAAAACTTCGGCTTGCCGAAGTTAGCTTCCGTCCTCGTTTTAAATATAATAAGGCTGGCTTGTGACTTTATTTAAAAAAAATCGTTTTATAAAAAATAATAGTATTTTTTTAATTTTTGAAGGCAAATGACACTTCCAGCATATTCTCTTGGAAATACATTAATTGAAAATGGTCGTCTTAGAAATCGCCTTCGGACTTCTGTCGGGTAGAAGCCGTAAAAGTGATGTCTGGGAGGAACCGATTTTTATACTCGTTACTCGTAGAGTAAAAGGGTATATTGTATTCGTGCAAAAGTATGTAACAGGTAGAAGGAAGCGTTTCCGACCCTATAAAGTATATATATTCTTGTTCAGGATCACTAGCCGAGTCGATCTAGCCATGTCCGTCTGTCTGTCCGTCTGTCTGTCTGTCTGTCCGTATGAACGCTGAGATTGGCATTTTGCATGTAGATTTTAGGAGTTCCTACGCAGCGCAAGTTTGTTTCAAAATGGTGCCACGCCCCCTCTGACGCCCACAAGCCACAAGCTGTAGCCACAGTTTTGATGATATTATGAAAATTTTAATTGATATGTATTTGTTTCGTCAATAAATATCGATAGGCCTAATAAAAGTTTGCCACGCCCACTCTAACGCCCAAAAACTCATTAAACGCTTAAGCCTGGCTAGCACCTACAATTCCGTGCAATACAATAGCGCCATCTAACGGATGACTTTGGAACAGCTGGCCAAGGTGCTCAACAGAGTCAACGTTAATTCTCGATAAGGATTTCTATTAAAGGAAATTGCGATGTTGGTTTTGTATCGACCTTGTAAACAATAATTGTAGTGTTATTGAATTACTCGAGGTCATACGTTGGTTATATTTTAATTTCTTCTATAACACAACGATGTATTCCACTTAACTTTCATCACACTTACACTCCCTGGGGAGTGAACCCGACTATGATAGGACTAGCTAGTTTCGTCTGCACGTCACCTCAGACTCATCAGCTATCTACGGGGATGGAAGCAGAGCGTCAGAAACTCCCCAATGTTACGATCAGAGAAGCTTTTTGGCAATTGTGAGTTGCCAAAGTTCATTGGTTTTAACATAGGTGGAGTTCTGTCGTTAAAGCTTCTATCAGTGTGTGAAAGTTTTCAGTGTTTTGTCTGTTGAATGGTTTTCATTTGTCAATACCGAACTATATCCCAAGAACTATGCAAGTCAAAACAAGTTAGCCAAATTGGAGGTCTGAGTCAAACAATGGCGTGTGTGTGTATGTATGTAAGCAATTACATATGTATGTATTTACATTGTACACAGTTGCAATTGCCCGGCAAAGATAACTCCTTTCAAAGAAAGCTATTCGCTATACCCGTAACTCGTGTTGTGCAAACATTTTGACTTTAATATACATAATACTATTTAAGAATGTATGTGTTTAGGCAATATAAGTGTATGTTTAATATTTCTAGTCAATATATTTAGTTGTTTAGCTGAGTAACGGGTATCTAATAGTCGAGGCATTCGACTATAGCGTTCTCTGTTGTTTTTACTGTATCCGGCAATCGTGACCCGGTCTGAGGCTGTTTCCTAAACCATACCCTGGAATTCTCCATGTCGGTGGAACCGATTACGAACCGAATTCTTTTCACGGAAGCACCATTTGTCAGAGTGGAATCGTTTTGGAGGCTCGAGTCTCAACGATGATTGAAACTTTTCCACAAAAAAAATCTCCTTCCACCGGTTTTAGTTTATGTAGGCTCTGTGTTTTTTATACCCTTGCAGAGTAATACCCTAATTTTAGTCAAAAGTGTGCAACGCAGTGAAGGAGACATCTCCGACCCTATAAAGTAAATAGTCTTGATCAGGATCAGCTCCTGAGTTGATATAAGCATGTCCGTCTGTCTGTTTCTACGCAAACTAGTCTCTCAGTTTTAAAGATATCGAATTGAAACTTTGCACACACCCTTCATTCCTTTGCACGCAGTATATAAGTCGGAACGGCCGGGATCGACCGACTATATCCAATAGCTGACATATAACTGATCGATCGGAAATGCCATAACTTTGGTTATTGTAAAGTTATGAAGCTGAGATTTTCTATGGGTTTTATATTTGGCCAATCAATCCTACCAAATTTCATAAGGATCGGCCGACTATATCCTATAGCTGTCATATAACTGATTGATCGGAAATGCCATAACTTTGGTGTTTGTAAAGTTAGGAAGTTGGGATTTTTATGAGTATTAAGAATGCATCATATGAATAATTTTGGAGAATATAATTTACAGAGTATTCTGCAAGGGTATATCAACTTCGGCTCCGCCCGAAGTTAGCTTTCCTTTCTTGTTTTTCCATATTTCTGTATTCGCAATAAACACTTAACACGTAACCTAAGCAGTTCCCGACCCTATCCCGTCAATTCTGACGTGCTGATGTTAAAAGCCAGTGATATCTCTGGTAACCAGTCGTTCCAGCTTGCCCCGGAAAAGCTATAAATGATTGCTGTATTTCAACAGTGCTGTATTGCCTCCGCACTCACTGTATTATCGCGTCCACCCTCAACTGCGGGGGTGCAATTACCTCGTTTAGCAATAGCAGTGTCGTTGTTTTTGTTTAATTGATTGAGAGGTTCTGTTCCGTTATATACGTAAAGTCTCCCAACCTTCCGATGATCTGCTAATGAAACATATGTCCTGTCTACACACCCTACAGAAGAATCTGGATTGAATTCTGTTTTAAAACTGCTATAGGTTGGCATTGGCGTTGTGTACATATTCTTTCTCCAAAAAGTGATTTGCACAGCGAAACTTGTCAATTTGTGTGGGACTTTGTATAAAAAGTTTAATAAATACAAAACTTTTTTGGACCATTTTATTTTCAAAGTAAATAAAGCTAGGGGAGTGCCTGGATGTATAAAAACGAAGGAGATACAGATCGCATGTGGTCCTAAATGAATGAAGACACTGCTGCTCTAACATACTGCGAGGAGACGACGAGAAACATTATCACCTAGCATAGAGATACTCCCAGATTTATATTTAATCTGCTTCGGAATACAACACAAATTGGGTAACCGGCATGGTGCCGGTTGAGCGAGGTTTTAAATATGGTGGCCACAAAGTGACTGTTAAAGGAGCTGTAGTTCAAATCACATAGCCTAAGTTTGGGTTTGGAAATGAACATGGTAATGGGGAAGAGTTGGCAACGCTGCTATCAATGCCATCGAAATCTCGAGCTTAACTGGATTAAATATGCAATATCCTGGACATAAAAGTTGATTATACAATCTACTAGTGCTCTTCCGACGGTCAACGGTGTGCATTTCAGAATCTTTCAGTCTTCGGGAACCTATGCAATGGCATGTCTGAACAACATTAATTTTGATACTAGCTTTCTGATCGATCCACTCGACAAGTACAAGCCGGACAGGAGCAAAATTGTGTGCCACCGTTTCCTCTTCTTATTTTTCACTGGAACTTCCGAGATTTATATTGGGGTGCAGCTAAACATGCGTGCTATTAATCTTACGGGGACTTATAATTGTTGGGGATCGAATTTAACTGAAATTGTTTTTAATTGCACAAAGAAGATTTGAATTTGAAATCATGTAAATATTCCGTTGCATCAAAAGAGAGAGAGATAATTTTGTTATACAAGGAGAGCATCATTTGAACTTGATTCAGATGTGCATGGCGCCTGTAGTTGTTCTACTCTTAGTACAGTTGTAGCAAAGAATAGGACGAAAGAGGAGAAGGAGAATGAGAGCGCGGAAGGGCTTGCGAGTCAGTCAGTTCGAGAAGGCTAAGAGCAGAACAACACATGCGACTTGCAGTGCTACCCTGAACTTGATATGGCAGAAAAGGATGAGTCACCTCCATTCCCGGCGCAAGCTCGGTCATCTCCGACATCAGAAGTGGGATCCGCTTCACCACGAGACTTATCCGATGATCAATGGCGTGCCTTATTGGAAGCACAAAACAAAAAGTTGCTGGATCTAATTAAATCCATGCAGACAGAAAAAATGGCAACGCAACCCAGCAACAAAGTGACGCTACCAAAGTTCTGCCCAGACGCTGCGAATGCTGGCGCTGCTGCTTGGTGCAAAACCGTCGGTATCATCATGGCAGAGAACACTCTGGAAGGTGGCGCCCTTGTTATGGCACTAAGTGACTCTCTGGACGGAGTAGCATCTCAGTGGCTGTCGCAAATCTGCTACAGTGGAATAAAGTGGCAAGAATTCCGAGAACTCTTCATTCAACGTTACGAAGGTGTTGAGACGCCGGCCGCCACTTTGCTAAACATGTTCACCAGTGTCCCAAAGCCAAGCGAGAGTTTGTCTGTATATGCTAGCAGACAAGTAACTGCACTGCTAGCAAAGTGGAAGATGAGCAATGAAGAGATTTCGGTTTCGGTAGTGCTGGCTCACGCTGCGCAATTGGACAAACGGCTGCAACGTTTGCTTTTTACAACAAACATAACAACACGAAGCGAACTGAAGCAACAACTGCGTTGTGTGCACCGTCGTCGAGCCAAAGGGAATCCTGTACCAACATGGTGAGCCCGTTCCATACTTTTTTGATTCCGGTGCAGAGTGCTCTCTAATAAAAGAGAAGTTATCAGATAAGTTAGTGGGTAAGAAAATCAACAACACAGTGCTTATAAGTGGCATAGGCTAAGGGTCTGTTACATGCACAATGCAAATTCTAGCCACTATAAAAATATGTAAACTTTCCATAGAAATTTTTTTTCAAGTAGTGATGGATAAATTTTAAAAGTATGACGTGCTGATTGGTCGTGAAATTCTAGGCCAGGGTCTTGGTGTAACTATAGATGCTAACAAATTCATTCTGTACAAAATTAACACAGTCAATACACTGTCCAACATTGCTGAATTAAATTTGATTGATTCCATAAATGGTGATGTGAATCTGAGTCCGTCCGATAAAGCCAAACTGGCAGAAATATTCAAGGTACACGCATCAGGATTCATAAAGGGTATTCCAAGCCGACGAGTTACCACCGGCGAACTAGAAATCCGTCTAATTGATGTCAATAAAACGGTAATGAGGCGTCCATATAGGCTCAGCACGGAAGAAAAATTGCTAGTGAGGGATAAAATACAGGAACTGTTGGCATCCAAAGTCATACGACCAAGTTGCTCCCCTTTTGCGAGCCCAATGTTATTGGTAAGGAAGAACAATGGAAGTGATCGTTTGTTAATTGATTTTAGGGAGTTGAATGCAAATACAGTCTCACATAAATACCCACTGCCTCTTATTGCAGATCAAATTGATAGATTGCGTGGCAGCAAGTATTTCACTAGTCTTGATATGGCCAGTAGCTTTTACCAGATACCCATACATCCAGACTCTATTGAACGCACTGCATTCGTCACGACAGATGGCCAACGTTGGCTGTCTACAATGCAGTCAAACATTTCCGCCATTATCTACATGGCCGCCCATTCGTGGTGTACACGGACTGCAACTCTCTTAAAGCTAGCCGCCACAAGAAAGATTTGACACCGAGGGTCCATCGTTGGTGGGCTAGTATCAAAACTGCAAAACAATGAACTAATGTTAAAAGTTGCAAAAACGTATGAGTTGCGATCTGGTATGTTATACCGGAAAATACAAAGAAATTGAAGAAATCGATGTCTGCCGGTAATCCCACGAGCGTTTAAATGGACCGTAATCAATCACGTGCATGAGGCACTAATGCACTTGGGCTGGGAGAAAACTTTAGACAAGGTATATACACAGTATTGGTTTCCGAGTATGTCTAAATACGTACGAAAATTTGTAGACAATTGCATCACATGCAAACTTTCCAAATCAACTTTGGGAAAGGCGCTGGTAGAACTCCATCCCTTACTAAAAGTCAGTGTACCTTGGCATACATTGGCAAGCTGAGTGGTAAGAATGACGTCAAAGAATAGATGCCTTCACTAAATACGTTCATTTGCATCACTCCCTTGGCCTTGACACGAACAGCTGCATTGAGGCGTTGAAATCAACTATCTGTATGTTTGGGGTACCAAGTCGTATAATTGCCGACCAAGGCCGCAGTTTTGCCAGTAACGATTTAAGGCAGTTCTGTGCTATACAAAAAATTGACTTACACCTAATCGCAACCGGCGCCAGCCTTGCCAATGGGCAGGTGGAGCGCGTAATGAGTACCATGAAGGCGATGTTGACAGCGGTAGAGACAAGTGAGCGATCCTAGCAAGAAGCCTTTAAGGAGGTTAAGTTGGCAATGAATTGCACGGCCAATAGAGTAACGATGACAAGTCCATTATAACTTTTAATTGGTAAGGAAGCTAGACCAATGGGCATGATGCCGTTGGTAGAAGAATTGGAAATAGATATCGACAATGCAAGATCGAATGCACTACAGAATATAGAAAAGGCTGCCGAATATGAAAAGCAACGATTCGACAAAAATAAGGCTAAGATAATAAGATACAAGGTAGGCGACCATGTCTTGCTCAAGAGTGAAGAACGGCACCAAACAAAGATAGATCCGAAGTTTAAAGGACCATTTGTGATTATAGAGAGTATTGATGGTGACCGATATGTGCTAAAACCCTTAAAAAGTAAAAAAACATACAAGTATGCCCATGAGCAGTTGCGTGCCATGCCTGAAGAGGTGGACGCAGAAGAATACGAGAGATCGCCAGCTGATGCACTCGTAGATACCATATACTCAATGTAAAACATTTACAAGGCTATAGCCTCACCATGCAGTTATCTGCGCAGTAACTGTATGGCGGGGGCTATTTGGGTCCAGTGGGACCATGACGAAAATTGTGAGAGAGAGCGTTGCAAGGTGTGCAACATGAGCATGAGAAAGAGATGTAGTTATGGTGAAAAAGTTGAGAGACGATTGAAGAGAAAGAGATGTAAGAAACAAATGTAAGACAAAAAAATATATATTGGGCAAGGCAAGGAGCGCTACACTAGTTCGTTAAACTAAATTTGTTTTGTGAATTCCCATTACATTTATGTTTGATTTTTGACTGTATACTGAAGAGTAATGTTAAGTTAATACCAACTTGAACCTTAAGGAAGGAAACAATGTTAAGTTGAAAGAAAGTTGAGAATAAAAACAAGAGAGAACGCAATAGTCGGTTGCCCCGACTATCAGATACCCGTTACTCAGGTAAAGGGAGTGCGAGGGAGATGGAGATAGAAACTTTGATCACGCATAACTTTTTAACGAATGGTCCGATTTGAAAAATTTCTTCTACATTTCGATAGGTATTGATAAACACAATAAAACTGCATTTTTACTTTTCTGAAATATTTAAATTTTTAAATTGTTTTTATATAAGCGATTGTGGGCGTTAAAGGGGGCGTGGTACCATTTTGAAACAAACTTGCGCTGCGTAGGAACTTCTAAAATCTACATGCAAAATGCCAATCTTCTAGCTTTTATAGTTTCCGAGATCTCAGCGTTCATACGGACAGACAGACAGACGGACAGACGGACATGGCTAGATCGACTCGGCTAGTGATCCTGATCAAGAATATATATACTTTATAGGGTCGGAAACGCTTCCTTCTAGCTGTTACATACTTTTGCACGAATACAATATACCCTTTTACTCTACGAGTAACGGGTATAACTATGAAAGAAATCTGCTGTTGAGTTGTGAATAGAGACATGGCCCGCGAGGTCATTTGCCATCCACCTAGAAAATGACTTCAAACCACTTCCAGCAACGAATAGCTTTGTGCTCCTAATTATCACCAATCCTGAAGCCCGCAAACTATATTCCATCCAGAAGGAGTTACAAGAGTAATAAAGTCCCTAGATAAAAAGAAAGCGCCGAATCCACGATCTCATCACCCCAAAAATTATCATAAAACTGCCAAACTGTGCAATACATCTTCTAACCATAATATTTAACACCATGATGAATTGGGGATATTATCCTCAACAATGGAGGAAGTCTGTCATCACAATGATCCATTATGCCGGAAAGGACAATCAACCTTCTACCGTGCCTATCAAAGATATTTGAAAAGCTGCTCCTCAATTGCATAAAGCAATACACCAATGCACCAATTTGGAAAAACACGGAACTTTTGAACAAGTGAACCGGATAACCTCAGAGATTCGAAATACACTTTCCGGATGTCGCACAGGCTTTCGACCGCGTGTGGCTGGACGGCTTAATTCATTAAATCAAATTAATACTTCCACAAAGCACACATACAATTTTTGAGTTCTACCTACAGAAAATAAGTTTCGCAGTTTGATGCAAAGATTTCCTCTATGGATATCATCCAATTAAAGCTAGAGTACTCCTAGATAGTGTGCTTGGGCCGACATTGTAAGTATATTATTTATACAGCAGATCTAACGAAAACCACTCTTACAACAACATCAACCTTTGCTGATGATACTGCCATCCTAAGTCCTAAATGTCCTCTTAGAGCAACGCATCACTTATTAGATCACCACGTGCTTTTAGAGTAATTGCTGGCAGACTGGCGCATAAACGTTAACGAACAAAAATGCAAACAAGTTACTTTTACCCTAAACATTCTTTCTATTCTAACCACTGTACCAAGAAAACGAAATCGAAATTATAAGTACCGCAAGAGTGCAGAAACTGCATGCTTAAAACATTCGAAGCAAAGAGAGTGGGAGCGTAATTTAGTTAAAGTGCATGCCAAAGCAACGACAAGAACACCACTACGACGGACAATGCATAAGGGAAGACGGCGGAGTTACCAGCTTGTTATAGATCTGCTACGCAATAAGAGAAGTCTTCGGCGAGGATGGCAAACCCAGAGAGTCAACATTTGAGGTTATAGGAAAACTGTATCCGTTCAAAATTTAGAAAGTCAGCCCGGCGCTAGTTTTAAAAATGATATAAATCGGATTGTACGTTTAACTGGCAGGAAATATTCTTATGCTGCAGGGAAAACACGGAGAATTTTCGGAAGATACGTTTTGCTGCCTGTCACTCAGATAACTTAAGATCCAAATCATAAGATCAACTCGAAACCTCAACTGGTTTCCGAAGAAGTAAGTCATTTACAGAGTCAAATATCGTCTGTTTCATGATACAATAACATAAGGTAGTCTCGTCGGCTGTCTAAACGTTCGGGTTTTGGTCAGTTTTTTGAAGATAAAGGACGAAATTTTTAAATAATTAACCCTTGTAAAACATTACTATTTGACATATTAAAGTTTTATTTTAAGATTAGAATATATTTTAAAATTTAGAATCTTAACAAAAGATTAAACACTCAAAAACAAAAACGACGCCAAATTTCAAATTCAAAACTATTAAAAATTTAATTATGAAAAACAAGAAAAGAAAGCTAACTTCGGGCGGAGCCCAAGTTGATATACCCTTGCAGACTATTCTGTATATTATATTCTCCAAAATTATTCATATGATGCATTCTTAATACTCATACAAAATCCCAACTTCCTAAATCCCAACTACCAAAGTTATGGCATTTCCGATCAATCAGTTGTATGGCAGCTATAGGATATAGTCGACCGATCCCGGGCGTTCCAACTTATATACTGCGTGCAAAGGAAAGAAAGTTGTGTAAAGTTTCATTCCGATATATTTAAAACTGAGAGACTAGTTCGCGTAGAAACAGACAGACGGACAAGCTTATATCAACTCAGGACGCGATCCTGATCAAGAATATATATACTTTATAGGGTCGGAGATGTCTCCTTCACTGCGTTGCACGCTTTTGACCAAAATTATAATTCCCTCTGCAAGGGTATAAAGATAAAACCTCTTTTATTATGAAAGACAAAAAAAAACCCGGAGCCATCTAAGGGTGAATCCACACATTCTATTGTCGCTCTGCTCGCACTTACTAAACAGTGCCCATTTCACTCGCACTCATTGTTATGATTGTAGAGGTACCAGATTTTGCCGACGAGACTACCTTATGTTATTGTATCATGGTCTGTTTGGGAACTACTTTTGAAGCTCTTTATCACAAATGAATTGAGCTCCAAAAGGTTAGTGGTTATGGAGAGGTGCTGCAAAAAACTGCAGATCGACGAAAATGAGAGAAAAATCATCGCGTGCCAATCACCTGAAATTAACTCTGGGTATACGTTCGCCATGCTTTAGCAAAAAGATTCAAAATGTAATCCTATGAATTGTCTGTCGTTAGAGTGTTTCTTAGATCAGAAATGGACGCAACAAAAAACTTAAAAAAACCGCTTGCAAGAAAAAATGATCAGCCTCGTCTGCCAAGTTAATCGAGAATATCCCCTAAGATCCCTTTTCTGTAAATAAGTTTTTTGAATGTTACTGTTTGTCAATAAGCCCAGCTGATTGACAGTACCACGGTAGTGCACTCAATTCTAATGAACTTCCCAAAAGCTTACCGAAGCTTGCTTCCTTTCTTAATCTATTATTCGTAAATATTCGTTTTTTTTTCTATGACATAATCATCCGATTTTAATACAATCAATTTGATCATTTTAACTGTAAAATTGGTAGATTTTACTCATACTGGAAAGTCTTTAAACAAAAAATATCGGTCAATCGCTTTCCCTCTTTTCTCTTTTTTTACATTTGTAAGGCTTCGCCAGTAGCTCAACAAATACAATTAGAATTTAGCCCAGTTGCATTTTCATCCCTAGACGGAATGTGCACACAATGTATTCGATAGCAAGCGGTTTACTACTACTTCAGCTAATTTCATTTGCTTCGGGAGTTCCTCCCTTAGTAAGAGTTGGTAAAATACTTCTGCATATGTTGCAATCAAGTTTTTGATATTCTTTTATAGGCGCCATATTTTCAAACCAGAACGGAAAACATAACTCGGAGTTGGCGTTTAGATACGCAATTCACAAGTTAAACTTAGACAAAAGTCTTTTGCCTGAGACTACCGTTGAATACTACATTGAATATGTTAACCGATTTGACTCCTTTGAGACAGTTCAAAAGGGTAAGCTAAAAAACACTAAATTTCTAAATTTATTATTTATTGCCGAACCTGAATATTAGTGTGCAAGCTGGTACATGTTGGTGTTCAAGCTGTATTTAGTCCAACTGATGCGGCTTTGGCGACTCATATAAATTCGATTTGTGATGCCTTGGACATTCCGAGTATAGGCCGATCTGCTCATGATTTTTCCATTAACGTGTATCCGTCCCAGCAGTATGTCAATCAAGCCTTTATTGATGTAATACATTATCTGAATTGGACCCGCTCCGGAATTTTGCACGAAAAAAATTTCGGTAAGTCCCAAATCCTTCAGCCTAACGAAACATTTTCGAAAGATATAAAACTAAGGTCCCATTTGGAACATTCATTCCACTATTCGTCACGCAAGGGGGCTTTTAATTATATTTGACAGGTTTAAAAATGCTTTTTGCACCATAAAAAATGCGTCGAAACTTGTTAAGCATATGTTAAGTAAATAAAATTATAAGTTTAGTAAATCCTTAACCAAATCGACTGAATTCACTTTTAATGAACGAATTTAACTGGTAATATCTGGTTCGTTACGAATTTTTAAAATACATACGTGTTAGCAATGCCACTTCTTTAAATCAAGTAAAAAGAAAATTTGATATTATTTTATATTATATATTATATATTATTTATATTATATATATTATTTATATATTTTATTATTTATTTATATTATTTTTTTTTGTTTATGTTTAATATTTCTGTGTATGGCCACACTAACACAAAGATGAAGCGAGCCTAGAGAAGCGTTTGTCAACAACCTCGGGAGAAGTTTCAAGCCTTACAAATATTCGCCTGAAAGCATACGTCGACAAGTTGAAGAGTTTCTGGAATCTCCATTTCAAATGAGCTTGCCTGCTAACCCTGTCTCACTGACAGAGGTTTAAGACCTTGTAGGTAAACTTTCACCGAAGAAAACCCGGTGAGGACCTTCTGGGCAACAGGACGATTCGACTTTTACCGGATCAAGCCCTGCAATTCCTGGTGTCATTATTCAACAGCTTACTAAGTTTGGAAAGTCTCGAAAGTTTGGAAATCGGCGAATATAATCATGATGCCAAAACCAGGAAAATCGACGACTGACGTGGACACATACAACCCGAGTCTTCTACCACCCTGGGAAAAATCATGGAAAGGCTGATCCTGAACAGGCCTCTCACTTACGAGAATGTCACCAGTGCGATTCCGGAATTTCAGTTCGGCTTTCGTTTTCAACATGGAACTCCTGAGCAATTGCACAGAGTTGTCAACTTTGCTTTAGAAGCCCCAGAGAAGAAGGAGTATGCAGCTCCTGCCTTCCTTGACATCCAGCAGGCAATTTGACAGTGTGTGGCACCCTGGGCTCCTGTACAAAGCCAAAAGTCTTTTTACGCCACAGCTGTTCCAGCTCGTGAAAAGCTTCTTGGAAGAACGCACTTTCCTGCTGATAGGTACCAGTCGTCCACCAAACCGATCTCTGCGGGACTTCCCCGAGGTAGCGTCCTCGGCCCTACTCTATACTCTATTTATGCTTCAGATATGTCCACACAAACTGCAATCACTGAAGTTGATGAACAAGACGTGCTAATTGCGATCGGCTACGCCGATGACCCTGCTGTCCTGATAACAAGCAAAAGTATCTTGGCTGCCACATTTGCATTGCAAGAGTATCTGGAACGCATTTCACCAATGGGCCATGAACTGGAACATTCAAGTAAACGCAGACAAATGTGGCTGTTACAGCCGACCCCTTAATGAAAGCTTTTGACAGCACTGATTTATAAACCAATGTTTTTTAATATTTAAATCAAATTACAAAATTAAGATACATTTAAGAGCTTTAAAAAATCTTCCTCTCCTATTGAGGATCGCACTGCAACTGTCTGGTCGCTCGATTTTCGGCAAGATGTCTCGATTGGTGTCAGGTCCAACCGATGAATTTATGAAAATAAATCGACGTTTCGAAATGTACTGGGGCGGTAACATTCCCCCCCCCCCCCCCCCCCACGTAAACAGCTATGGGGTGTTTACATTTACTTAGAAGCAACGTCCAATACAGCTATTTTGCTTGCTGGCCGTACCATAATACCGTGCTGAGTCTTAATAGTAGCAGATCGAACTTGGCCATCTTTGGCTGTGACGACCTCTGTAATTCGTCCTTTGGGCCAAAGGTTCCTGGGCAGATTTTCGTCCACTACGATTACGACGTCGCCAACTGCCAGAGGATGTCGTTTGGGAAACCATTTAGATCGCTTGGTGATTATTGGCATGTATTCCTTCACCCACCTCCTCCAGAATAGGTCGGCTAGTTCGTTTGCCTGGCGCCAACGTTGTCTCGGGCTTGACTCCCTTGTTAATGGAGGCTTGAAGCCATCTGCGGATCCTAGCAATAAATGGTTGGGAGTAAGTGCGTCATCGTCTTCTGCCTCCAAGGAAACGAAAGTCAGTGGGCGGGAATTTATTATGTATTCTGTACTTGTAAGAGCATTTTTGAGACTTTCGTCGTTTAATCGATCGAATTAAACGTTCCCATGCCCCGCCCATGTGTGGTGCAGGAGGTGGATTAAAGCGCCATTTAATTTTGTCATATTTTATAACGAGCTTGTCAAACTCAACATTTTTGAGCTCCTCTTTGACGATCTTTTCAGTTGCTTTGAAATTTGTTCCATTGTCGGAAAATATTTCCTTGGGCGTCCCACGTCGCGACATAAAGTTTGCCAGGCACATTACGCAAGAGCTAGTGTCAAGGCTGTGGGCTATCTCTATATGAACTGCGCGCAGAGTGAGGCATGTACAAAGTACACCCCAACGTTTTTCTTTGTGTCGGCCAACGTTAACAAGAATTGGACCGAAGAAATCCACTCCGGTGTATGTAAAGGGCCTCTCGAAGCTAGCGACTCTAGCTGGCGGTAGTGGTGCCATCTGAGGTGGTTCCGGGATCGCCGTATTATTTTTGCATCTTTGGCACGCTTTCCGTACGGATTTGTAAACAACACGTAACTGGGGAATAAAATATACGCTGCGGATTAGATTAATTGTTCCCTCGTGAAGCATGTGATGGTTGGTTTCATGAAATTCCTTTACCATAAGTTGAGTGATGTGGTGACGCTTTGGCAAGACAATTTGGTCTCGGCTTTGTTTTATGGTATCTGATCGGCCTTGAGTACGCAATATTCCATATCTATCTATTTAAATATTCAGTCCAATTAATACACTAGGCTTACTTATGAATCTATTTGATTGAAGAGTCTCAAGTTCCGATTTGAAATTGTCTTGCTGTGCTTTCTTGAAGAGTAGGTTTTTAGCCGACGTTAGTTGTTCGAGCGTTAGTTTTTTTTGGATTTTCTCAGCTTTGCATCCAGCTCGAAGAATGTCCAAGTATAACAGAAAAGTTGCCGTTGCCCGATATATGCGCTTCCAATTAGAAAGGCGCTCAACGTTTAATGGTACCACAACTATACTATCCTTTCTGATTATCAAGACCGTTTTTCGAACCTCATTATGGTCGACTTTTTTAGAAGGGCATAAAGTGGGCTGTTTTGGCCACTGGTCCTTTGACTGTTGAAGAAATGATGGGCCGTTAATCCATTCCTGTGAGTTTGGTTTGCTGATAAACTTTGTCGCCATATCTGCTACGTTAAGCTTTGTTGGCACCCAATGCCACTGACCAGCGTTTGTGGTCTCCAGCATTTCTCCTACGCGGTGCATTACGAAAGAGTAAAATTTACGCGGGTCCATCGTCAGCCAGGAAAGCACTGTCCTTGAATCGGTCCAACAAGTGTGTTGATTGATGCTTATGTTGCGAGTGCTCCGCACTTTGACGGATAGACGTGCACCGATTACTGCAGCAAGTAGCTCCATGCGGGTTTCGGTTTCGTCGCCTAGGCTATCTATATAGTCGTCGACGTAGTGAGCCTTGGTAATGGCTTCGAATGCACGCGGGCTTTGCAGCTTGTATTTGAGCGTGCGCATCTGCTTCCAGGATTCGAATTTGGTGGAACATTTCAGCAATGTCGCCACAAACAGCTATTTTACCAACTTCGGTAAGTGGATGTAGTAGATCGGGGCCGGTATACATGAAATCGTTGAGTGACTTCCCATGAGATTTAGCAGCCGCATCCCAGACGAATCGGACCTTTTGAGGTTTATTTGGATTGTGGGTTATAAATATTGAAAGGTACCACTCGCGTTCAGGCTGTTCAACAAGTTCGGCACTGGACAGTTCGGATGCATACCCTTTTTCGAGCAGATTATTTATTTGCATCTCAATTTTGCCAAAAAGTTCAGGTTCTCGGTTTATCTTAGCCTTTAGACAGTTTAGCCTTTTTATTGCGTTGTTGTAGCTGTCCGGAAGAACTGGATTATTCTTGCACTTGATAATGGCCTTCATTTTTTGAACAAGTTTTATCCAATATTTCAAGGGCCTTCTCGTCATCCACGGAGCGAAACATTTTTGGAGTAACAGTTTCAACGCAAAATCTCTCTTTAATACTCTTTTCAATCTCGTCCCAGTTGCACTGGCAGTGGTGCATGGAAAATGCAGTTTTGGAGCTTGTGGAGCCTTGCAGTCCCCAACCGAGCATACACTTAGACGCAATGGGATCATTCCATTTTCCTTCTCTGAGCCTTCGTGGTACAGCGAGCTTCCAGTTGTTGGTTCCAATGAGAATCATTGGTTCGGCATTCGAATAAGATTGTAGGGTTATTCCATCTAGATGTGGAAACTTGATGCGCAATTCATGTACGTTTACCGTCTGTTTTGGCAAGCCTAGGTTTTTCACGGTGTGAACACTATTTAGCCAATATGTTTTTGTGGCGCCTGCTCCAGCGACTCGAATATTACAGCATACGGAATTGCCCTCCCTTCTGGTGGTTTGATTGGTCCACTGCATACAAATCGGGTCGGGGGTGCCACGAATGTTTAAACGTTTAAAGAATGATTCGTCTATCAGTGTGACCGAAGAGCCTTCATCCAGAAAAGCAAAGGTGTCGACTTCAATATTGTCGCCGTGGATCTGTATTGGCACAATACGAAAATATTGTTCAACTTCAGCTGATTTAACCTGGTGAGACGTGACAACGTTGATATTTTGCTTGCCTTTACGAAGTAAGGGATGATGCCGTGACTCACATCCTCCAACACCGCATGCATTAGTAGAAAAGCATCTACGGCCATGAACTTTCAGGCACTTAAAACAGAGCCTGTTGTCGCGAACAACCTGTTGTCTTCCTTCGTAAGTGAGATTTTTGAATTGTTCACATTGAGCGACTTGATGCTGTGCGCTTTGGCATTCAAAGCAAGGTGAGTTCTCGGATCGGTAGGCTATGTGTGGGTGCTCCTCCGATTCCGCATGTTGCGGCTGTACATCATTATAGCTGGTATGAGTGTGTACATTATTCGTCCTTGAGTATGAGGTGGAAACGACTGTGGAGGCTGCTTCTGCGATCTTATACATCCAATCGCTAAATGCTTTTACATTTGCTATGGATCCATCTTTTGGGTGCATTGCCCAGTTCAGTTTGTATTGATTTGGAAGTTTATCAACCAACTCACGAACAAGCATAGGATTGTTTAGATGTGCATCCAGTTGGCAGGCCTCCATGGTAGCACAGATGTTGCGAACTGCAAGGGCGTAGTCGATAAGTGAATACAGCCTGTTCTTGTTTACCGAAATTCTTTTAGCTTTCTCAATTAGGCGATCCAGTATTTGATCTGGACGACCAAAGAATGTTTTTAATGTGCTTATAACCTCGGGAACCATGGTTGGCAACAAAAGCTTGTCTCGGACTAGCTCGTAGGCTTTCCCTTTAAGACATTTTTGAAGTCGAAGCATATTTTCGACATTTGAAAAGCCGGCAGCAGAAGTGCTGTTTTCAAAGGCGCTTATAAAGGTTGGCCACTCGTCTGGATTTCCGTTAAATGTAGGTAAATCAGCTGGTAGTATTTGTCGAGCTGATAATTGAACGCTGCTGGGGCCCATTGCTGTGGGTGTCCATGTCATGTTGGAATCCTGTTGGTGCGACAAAATATTATATTTTTGTTCAATATATCTCTGCTCAGCTTCTCGTTTTTCCTCAAGCATCTGTAACATAAGAACGTTAGTTGACATGTTTATACCGGTGTTTCTTGTAAACTCATTTTCGGCTCTTTTTGCAATCCCTACGCGGCGGAGACTTGCTGTGCAGTTGTATTAGTCTTCACGATGTCGGTAGCATCCTTCTCACAAGGAGGGCAGGCCCAGCCTTTAAGGTTATTTGCGCTTTCATCACGCACACAAGAGAAATGGTACCAGGTTTTGCAATTATCACATTGAACCCATATTATGTCTTTCCCGGGCCGATCTTTTTTGCAAGCGCCGCATACCGAAGTATCATCTCCCCGTGGAAGCATTTTTACGTTTTCGCGAAATTGATTTTGGTTGTGAGCTTCTCTGCCTGTTGGGGGAGAATTTATTTGCTTTCGCTAGCTATGCGCCTACTCACAGCCTTAGTTGGCAGAAAATCAAACCGTGGAATCAGTAATAGTTTTGTTCTTTTTGGTTTTTTTTCACGAATCACTAACACCAATACGTAGAGTGTCTTCGCAAGAATTTATTTGTCGGTTTCTGTCTTCGCTTGGTGTGTATACACTGATTATAAATGTCGCAGTTAATTTTAAGTTCGTGTCACGATTACGGTTAATGTACGGGACTGCGGAACTTTCTTGTTCTTAAAGACGCAGTCGAGCACCAATTAATAGTTAACCCGCTATCGGAACTAGACTATGTTTAATATTGTTACTACGGAACTTTATTATTCAGACGCAGTAACTTGTGGTGTTTGGTGTTTTTTTTTGTTTTTTGTTACTACGGAACTTTATTGTTCAGACGCAGTTGTTTTTTCTTTGTACTCTCGTATATTCAGATTTTTTAAAGAATGTTACAGCCGACCCCTTAATGAAAGCTTTTGACAGCACTGATGTATAATCCAATATTTTTTAATATTTAAATCAAATTACAAAATTAAGATAAATTTAAGAGCTTTAAAAAATCTTCCTCTCCTATTGAGGATCGCACTGCAACTGTCTGGTCGCTCGATTTTCGGCAAGATGTCTCGATTGGTGTCAGGTCCAACAGATGAATTTATAAAAATAAATCGACGTTTCAAAATGTACTGGGGCGGTAACAGTGGCAATGTAACGTTCACTAATTGCCGATGTAGGTGCCCTGGAGTCAGCCTCAACGAAAGTCCAATCAGAGCCCTTCCTGCATACAAGTACCTCGGTGTCACTTTGGACAAAAAACTCATTTTTGGCAGGCACATTACTTGTATCCAACCCTCCTTCAGGACCAAAGTTGCTCGGATGGCTTAGCTGGCGCTTGGCTCGCGCTTATAAATTTATAAGTCCATATTAGCGCAAAGTCTTTTCTATGGACTTCAGGTTTATGGCATCGCTGCAAAAACCAACCTCAACAAAATCCGGGTTTTGCAAGCGAAAACACTTAGAAGGATCTCTGGAGCTCCGTGGTTTATGCAAGCCAGAGCCATCAAACGTAATCTCAGACAAGCTGCAGGAAATTGCTCGAAATTACATGTAAATGCTAAATGAGCACCCCAACAGCCTAGCCAGAAAACTTGGTACCGCTGCAATAAACACCGCTGAACCATAGAACCGAGTCAAAATAAGACTGAAACGACACCACCCTCAAGACCTGCCGGACCGGATTATCATTATTAAACCAAACAAGAAAGGAGAGCTAATTTCGGACGGAGCCGAAGTTGATATACCCTTGCAGAATATTCTGTAAATTATATTCTCCAAAATTATTCATATGATGCATTCTTAATACTCATAAAAAGTCCCAACTTCCTAACTTTAAAATCACCAAAGTTATGGCATTTCCAATCGTTCAGTTATATGGCAGCTATAGGATATAGTCAGCCGATCCTGATGAAATTTGGTAGGTCGGATTGATTGTCCAAAAATAAAACCCATAGAAAATCCAAACTTCCTAACTTTACAAACACCAAAGTTATGGCATTTCCGATCAATCAGCTATATGGCGGCTATAGGATATAGTCATCCGATCCTTATGAAATTCGGTAGGTCGGATTAATTGGCCAAAAATAAAACTCATAGAAAATCCCAACTTCCTAACTTTAAAAACACCAACGTTGTGGCTTTTCCGATCGTTCAGTTATATGGCAGCTACATGATATAGTCGCCCGATCCGGCTACCTGCAATAGAAAGACAACGTTTGGGAAAGTTTCAAGCAGATAGCTTTAAAACTGAGGGACTAGTTTGCGTAGAAACGGACGGACGGACGGACAGACGGACAAGGCTAGATCGACTCTCCTGGTGATGCTGATCAAGAATATATATACTTTATAGGGTCGGAAATGTCTCCTTCACTGCGTTGCAAACTTTTGACTGAAATTATAATACCCTCTGCAAGGGTATAAAAACAAAGAAAATATCACGAAATTACTTCTTGCCCTAAGTAACGCCTAGACTAATTATTGTATTATTTTTGTAAAACCGAATAGATTAAGCAGCCAGTTGGGTAGCAGTGTGCTAAACTTAAGAATACAATTTCCACATTTATAAAAAAAGAAGAAATCTAAATATAACCAACCTGGGATCTCAAGTTTTAATCAATAACTTAACTTTTTATACCCTTGCAGAGGGTATTATAATTTTGGTCAAAAGTGTGCAACGCAGTGAAGGAGACATCTCCGACTCTATAAAGTATATATATTCTTGATCAGGATCACCTCCTGAGTTGATATAGCCATGTCCGTCTGTCCGTCTGTCTGTCCGTCTGTCTGTCCGTCTGTCTGTTTCTACGCGAACTAGTCTCTCAGTTTTAAAGATATCGAATTGAAACTTTGCACACACCCTTCTTTCCTTTGCACGCAGTATATATATCGGCCGACTATATCCTATAGCTGCCATATAACTGATTGATCGGAAATGCCATAACTTTGGTGTTTGTAAAGTTAGGAAGCTGGGATTTCATATTGGTTTTAAATTTGGCCAATCAATCCGACCTACCAAATTTCATAAGGATCGGACGACTATATCCTATAGCTGCCATATAACTGATTGATCGGAAATGCCATAACTTTGGTGTTTTTAAAGTTGGGAAGTTGGGATTTTTTATGAGTATTAAGAATGCATCATATAAATCATTTTGGAGAATATAATTTACAGAGTATTCTGCAAGGGTATATCAACTTCGGCTCCGCCCGAAGTTAGCTTTCCTTTCTTGTTTTCTTATATTTTTTCGTTGATCTAAGTACCGGGGTAAAAAAAATGGGCTGACGAACAGATTTCGTCGGTCTGAGTACTAGGCTTAAAGCAATTAATTTTTTTAAAAGGTGCTATATACACGATAAATTTTTATTTGGTGTATCACTCGTGTAGAAGGGAGATCGGGGCTTAAGAAGTTACATTCCCCCAGTAGTAGGATATTTGATAAAATTATGATATTAACTCAATTAACTAAATTTATTTATTTGACAGGAATTATTAACCTACATCAGCTATCCCGCTCTCTTCAGGGTGAAGTACACATGCGACAAGTTTCTCGAGGGTCTTATCTGTCTGTATTGAACGAATTTAAAAGCAAGGAAATTCACAATATTATTATTGATACAAACTCGGACGGTATATCAATTTTATTAAAAAATGTAAGTATGCTCCCTACTTTTAGGGTTTTTAAAGAACACTAGGTAGGTTCTTACGCGCTTTGCATAATTTTCTTAGAGCATTCTTTAGTAAGAGCCATAAGCACAAGAAATGATTTTAAATTTCGATTGCTGAACATATTTCAGCCATTAACCCCTAATGACTCTTAGCAATTTTTTAAAATATCTCTTGACTTGACACACGCTCTGTGAGGGGCATATAAATTTTTCAAAAATTAAGCCTAGTATTCAGATCGACGAAATCTGTTCGTCAGCGAGAGGTAATCAGCTGGCGAACACTTTTCGCAAACCCAGAAAATTGGCTTGCAAGAGCTTAGGGTAGCTTAGGGTAGCTATGAACACCTTTACTTGACAAGTTACCAATTTTCACACTGCCCAGACCCTAGTTTCATGTCGCCGCAAAAACGCTTGTGGATGCAACAAAGTCTTTCAGGGAACTGCATGAAAAACGTCTTTTCCCCCCGTCTGGGGAACATCTGGAACACAAGTCAGGCGGGGAATCCGAATAGTCTAAACATCAAGGGCGGGGAAAATAACCAATTTAATCACTTTTCCGAAGGAAGGTGGAAATGTGAGGAGTTTTAAAAAGGCTCCCGTCAGGAGCGACACAGCAATAAAACTATAGTAAGAGAAATAATAAGTCAGCGCAATCCCAAGTTTTTCTTGCGTATCCTTTGGTCACGGGCAATCACCCAAAATAAATTTGGTGGAACGAACTCACAACCTCTCTGAGCTAGCCGCACGTTTACGTAGCGAGCGAGAAACAAAAGAATAAGGTCGTTACAGCACAAACATCCACTTCTAAGGTTCTGCCCGCAAGAAATTAGCGGAGCAGATTAAAGAATGTTGAAGGATTAAAAAGTTTTTAAGAATAGATCAATAATCAAAAGCCGTTTCAAAAGACTTCGCTCGAAAATCGTGGAGAAGGTCGGCTAAAGGAAAATTCATTGGCCCTTTTGTAACTAAAACTTGCAGACTAGAAGACATGCATGAACTGGAAGGACAGCACCTCTCGAAAACGACTGCAACCCAAAAATTTATTGTGAGCTTCTAATCACCAACTATGATAACACGTATTTTGATATCAGTAACACCCTTTATCAAAAAGGCAGAAGTGCGCGGTCCAGGCTTCGATTTATTTGGAGGGAAAAACATCAGAAATTTTCATAGAAATCCAGAGTGTCCATAGGGTCATCAGAAAAAACCGTGAAGCGATAGAATATTTTTGGTCAGGAGAGTCCAGGTCCTCTGATCCAAATTTTTTAAAAGTAATCTTGCGATCACTAAACCGTTTGACGATCGGGACAAACTTAGAATCAGTCGAGATATTGTTACAATTACTCACACCGCAACTGATCAGCAATATTTTTACTAATGAAGTCAGGTGCCATAAGAAAGCAAGAGGTGGGAGCAGGTGTACTTGCATCACGTACACCATTATTAGATTTATCGAATCCAAATAATGAAAGAGCATTATTCTCTAATGTGTCCTTCAAATATTCTTGAGAGTCATGCGCATCAGTAGGGACTTTCATTTGAAAACACCATATGTTCAGAATCAAATATTTGCGTTCTGGCCTGTCAGAGGTCACCCTTGGACGACGACCTCGAGATGACCTTTGTAAATTCTTCTTAGTTACAGAGAGGTTGGAGGACTAAGAATCCTCGCATTGACCAACATTTATAAAATCATTTATGGGACTCGGTAATAGCGTCTTGATTATCGACCAGCCTGACACAGATTAGATGAAGAATACGTGAAAGCGACGAAAAACACGCACGCAGAAGCCGATCTGCCAGAGAAGGCAAGGCCAACAAGCACAAAGCGTTTAAAAAGTACAAATACGGCATTATGTCAAAATGTATCACTGGTCATAACTCATCGATGAATTTTTATCCAAAAAAGTGATCAATAGGGTGAACATTGGCATGCTATAAGACGGAAAGAGTCATAAATTTGAGTATAGATAAATTTTGTAACTGCAGCTATGAAGTCACCACTCATAAGTGTGTATAATGTATGTTCTAAATATACAAACTTTATTAGATAATCTTAGTAAATGCCATTTATATTTTACATAAATATTTGCTTTTCTAAAGATATTACAGCAGCAAATGAATGAATACAAATACCATTATTTGTTTACCAGTTTTGACTTGGAAACGTATGATCTGGAAGATTTTAAATATAATTTTGTAAACATAACATCGTTTCGATTGGTCGACATAGGAGATGTTGGCGTAAAGCAGATTTTGAAAGATATTGGATCCTATAGTCACCATATGTTTCAAAATCCTTATGTTAATCGTCATTTAAGAAAATCTGTTTCTCTTGAGGTAAGTTTTATTAACGTAATATGGCAACTACAATATTTTTCAAATTTTTAGTCAGAGCCAGCCCTAATGTTCGATTCTGTCTACGTTTTCGCGATTGGTTTACAGACATTAGATCAATCAAACACTTTGAATCTACCGAACTTGACTTGCGATGAGGAAATTCCGTGGAACGGAGGCCTCAGCCTAATTAATTATGTAAATGCGGTAAGTTTGTGACTAAGACTATTGTTAAACGCCCGACTTACCTTAAAGATTAAATTTATAGATAGTCTATTTAAGGACCCCCTCTCTTATATGATTGTGGAAAAAGAACATTATATTTGATATTTTTTTGAAGAAGTAACATGACTTATACATGTGCGCTATTCAGCAAAATGTTTATTCAGGTTTTATCTATAAAACGAAAATTTTTGAGTGTTGGGTGTCAAAAATGGCTTCCAAAAAGGCGGCTCCAGAAAAAGGTTTATTAAAAATTGACATCAGGTCGCAATTCGATGTCTACACAGTGCGAGTTCTAGTGATAACATTCGGTAGAGGCGCCCCAACCTAAAAAACATGAACAAAGAAACAAAGTATTGTTTTTTCGTACGACTTTTCCACTTTGACCTTCTGTAAAAAATGGTTCATCAAAATATTGCGATTTTGTAGGTTACAGCGCCGGAGAATTTTGTCTTCTTTTAGGCAGGCAAAACGCCAAGATCATTGGTTGAATGATTATATGCTATACAACTGCTTTCGATTTACAGTAAAAAAAAGCAGTAAATATTTTGGTTACTCCCTAAGTTACAAATTAGAATATTCAATTGAGTTGCAGTGGTGTTAAAATTGTAAAGTAAACCAAAAAAAGAACAACTTTATTGTTATTAATATCCGAAAACCAATTTTTGACAATTATATACCCACGAATCTAAATTTATAAAATTCGGACTACATTATCATGTAGATATCAATAGAATAATCGAAAAATGTATCGGAAATTTTAATATAATATTATATAACGACAGAACCTTACCTATGTTAAAACCAATGAAGTTTGGCAACTCACAATTCCAAATAAGCTTCTCTGATATCTGCTTTTATCCCCATAGATACATAGCTGATGAGTCTGAGGTGACGTGCAGACGAAACTAGCTAGTCCTATCATAATCGGGTTCACTCCCCAGTGAGTGCAAGTGTGATGAAAGTTAAGTGGAACAAAAAAGGAAAGCTAACTTCGGGCGGAGACGAGGTTGATATACCCTTGCAGAATATTCTGAAAATTATATTCTCCAAAATTATTCATATGATGCATTCTTAATACTCATAAAAAATCCCAACTTCCTAATTTTAAAAACACCAAAGTTATGTCATTTCCAATCGTTCAGTTATATGACAGCTATAGGATATAGTCGGTCGAACCTTATGAAATTTGGTAGGTCGGATTGATCGGCCAAATATAAAACCCATAGAAAATCCCAACTTTCTAAATTTACAAACACCTAAGTTATGGCATTTCCGATCAATCAGTTATATGGCAGCTATAGGATATAGTCGGCCTATCCCGGCCGTTCCGACATATATACTGCGTGCAAAGGAAAGAAGGGTGGGTGCAAAGTTTCAATTCGATATCTTTAAAACTGAGAGACTAGTTTGCGTAGAAACAGACAGACAGACAGACGGACAGACGGACATGGCTATATCAACTCAGGAGGTGATCCTGATCAAGAATATATATACTTTATAGGGTCGGAGATGTCTCCTTCACTGCGTTGCACACTTTTGACCAAAATTATAATACCCTCTGCAAGGGTAGTTAGCTTTCCTTTCTTGTTTTTTAGAGAAAAAGTCTTTTGAATATAATTCACTCATGGAAATGTTTTATCATAGGATCATCTTAGCCATTTTTGCCGATCTGCTAAGATTTTTTTGGCATCGATTTTTTAAATTTTGGGCTTGCAATGCATTAGGCGTTTCAAATACTTGATATAACTGTTTTTTTTTTCGCGCGAAGTCCCACGGCCCGCTTACCCGCCCAACCGAGGGGCGCAGCCATGTATCGTACGGCACGATTCGCGATAAGATAGACGCGAGATAGGAAAATAAAGGTAAAGGTCCGGGGAAAAAAATAATAGTTAGATCAATCTTGTGCCAATGAAGCAAGTATCAATCGTTTTAGGAGCGGCAGAGAGTCATGATTTGATATTACAGGAAAAAGTCTATTATAGTCAGAACATAATACTCTGAAAGGCTCATGCAAGGCATAGTTAGATCTACAATGATTTAAAGTTAGGGGAATATTATTTCTAGTTAATCTACTTGGCACAGAAAAGTTTAGCCGACTTAACAAGTCGGGGCAGTCAATATCACCATGTATAAGATTATAAATAAAGATAGTACCAAGCATCGTTCTATGGTTGGCTAGGGATGGTAAATTAATCAAAAGAAGTCTACTAGAATAAGAAGGTAAGATAAGATTTGCATCCCAGTTTAGGCACCGTAAAGCAAAAAGAATGAAGTTTTTTTGTACAGATTCAATACGACCAATATGTATTCCGTATTGTGGACTCCAGACGGGAGACCCATACTCCAGAATCGGACGGACTAGCGAAATAAATAAAGTTTTAGTCAAATAAGGATCATCGAATTCTTTTGACCACCTTTTAATAAATCCAAGCACTCCTCTGGCTTTATTAACCATGGACGAAATGTGATTAGAAAATTTTAGTTTAGGGTCCAAGAGAACGCCAAGATCGTTTACAAGAGTTATTCTATCCAAAGAGCTGCCACTTAACTTGTAAGTCGCGTATATCGGATTGGCCCGATAAAAAGTCATCAGCTCGCACTTGGAACCGTTTAAATTTAGTAAATTATCTCGGCACCAGTTTTGAAAATTATCTAGATCGGATTACAAGTCTAAATGGCAGGAAATGTCCTTATACTGCAGGCACAACTTAACATCATCTGCGTACATAAGTACGCGAGAATGACTTATAATTGAGGGAAGATCGTTTATAAATAATGTAAAAAATACCGGACCCAGATGGCTCCCTTGTGGGACATCGGAGGTAACACGGAGAATTTCAGAAATTGAATTTTTAAAAAGGACCCTTTGTGACCTGCCATTCAGATAACTTGAAATCCATTTAAGCAGATCAACTGGAAAACCTAAAAGGTCAAGTTTTTAAATAAGAAGTAAGTGATTTATAGAGTCAAATGCTTTTCTAAAGTCAGTGTAAATGACGTCTGTTTGAAAACTACTATTGAAGCCTTTTATCACAAATGTAGTGAGCTCTAGAAGGTTTGTGATTGTGGATCTACGTTTAATAAATCCGTGTTGACACGGAGAAATGATTGATCTGCAAAGGTGCTGCAAATGAGGAGTAATAATTTTTTCAAAAAGCTTAGGAATAGCTGACAACCTAGAAATACCTCTGTAGTTACTGGCTTCTAACTTGTTACCTTTTTTGAAAAGAGGAATAACAAATGATTCCTTCCAAATATTTGGGAATTGGGAGGTTTCTAGAGATAAGGTAAATAACTTGTGAAGAGGTTTGCACAGGGCCTTAGCGCAATACCTAAGTACGCACCCATGAATACCATCGGGCCCTGGCGAATAAACAGGCTTAATACGAAGAAGATCCAAAAGAAGAGAGCTTTCTGTTAAAGTGGGACAGAATATGCGGTTTGACTTGGACATGGTGTAAGAATAAGGCTGTGATGAATAATCTAAAGTAGAGTAAGTCGTTTGAAAAAATTGGGCAAATAAATCGGCTATTGCCTGATCTGTGGTTGATGCTGTTGTTACAAAGTTATGGATATTGTAGCACACAACACAGCTGTTAAGTTCGAATTTGAAATAATTCAAGTTGCAAGCATTACTTGTTTTTAACGGAAAAAACCTTAATGTAACCTCCTTCTTTCCTATCAGGATACAGGGCTTTGCCAGCAAATTTGTATTAATTTTTTTCTAATAGCCTTTCATTATCTTCTCATAATTTAGTGCTTACAAAAACCGGGATAAAGCCGTAAATCTTAAGCTCCGAAGTTTTTTCACGTAGGCACACAACAATAGGCTTGGCCGTCTATCAGAGCGGGGAGGTGGTGTCATAATTTCCGCGGACTTAAACCTCACGTAAGATGTGTTATTATACCATTGCAGAGGGTATTATAATTTTGGTCAAAAGTGTGCAACGCAGTGAAGGAGACATCTCCGACCCTATAAAGTATATATATTCTTGATCAGGATCACCTTCTGAGTTGATATAGCCATGTCCGTCTGTCCGTCTGTCTGTCCGTCTGTCTGTTTCTACGCAAACTAGTCTCTCAGTTTTTAAGATATCGAATTGAAACTTTGCACACACCCTTCTTTCCTTTGCACGCAGTATATAAGTCGGAACGGCCGGGATCGGACGACTATATCCATATAACTGATTGATCGGAAATGCCATAACTTTGGTGTTTGTAGAGTTAGGAAGTTGAGATTTTCTATGGGTTTTATTTTTGGCCAATCAATCCGACTTACCAAATTTCATAAGGATCGGCCGACTATATCATATAGCTGTCATATAACTGAACGATCGGAAATGCCATAACTTTGGTGCTTGTAAAGTTAGGAAGTTGGGATTTTCTATGGGCTTTATTTTTGGCCAATCAGTCCGACCTACCAAATTTCATAATTTCATAATTTCGGCCGACTATATCCTATAGCTGCCATATAACTGAACGATTAAAAATGCCATAACTTTGGTGTTTTTAAAGTTAGGAAGTTGGGATTTTTTATGTGTATTAAGAATGCATCTTATGAATAATTTTGAAGAATATAATTTACAGAGTATTCTGCAAGGGTATATCAACTTCGGCTCCGCCCGAAGTTAGCTTTCCTTTCTTGTTTTTTGATGAATTCAAAATTATTTCATTTATTTGCGTTAAGTTATTATTATCTGTTTAGGGTAAAACCCGTTAAAGCCACAGTTCAAGAAATAGCCGATTATTTTGTTCAATACTTTCAAGCGATTTTTTATACTTACACCATATCCATGCCGAACGATATATTCTGTCCCATTTTAACCGAAAGTTATATATTTTTTATCTTTTACTTATTAAGCACGTTTATTCGCAAGGGCCTGATGGTATTCCTTGGTGCTGAAGCCAGGTGCAAACCCCTTCTCAAATTAATTTTCCAACGTTAATGCACTACAAATGACCCTTACGATACAAATCAGTGCTTGTTACGCGCTGAGCGCTATTCCCCTCCGTACTCTTGGAACCCAGTAGTTAGTAGAGAGGATAGATACCTCCGTCCTTATGTAACCCGGTAGTACGTGGAGAGGGTAGATCCCTCATTGTCAATCGAGTAGTTCGGCATTAACCTATAAGAAGTTCGAATGCCGCCTCGACCTACAAGAAACTTGGCTGCGACCTCGCCCGAAGGTCTAGCCCGCCCGGAGGCAGAATACACAGGTGAAGGCTATTCTGACGAACAACGTAGAGTGTGCGGACCTCATCCCTACTTTGAAGCTCCCTAATAGCTTCCTTATAGGTTCAAAGTGGGATGAAGGCCCTGAAGAAAATTATCCAAAAGTCACTGTTCAAAAAATTAACAGTACCCTCTAGCCCAGTGTATCAGTGCCTTACGAATTTCTTGTAATCGCAGAACCCAGTAATTAGTGGAGAGATCCCTCCGTACTCGCGGAACCCAGTAGTTAGTGCAGAGGATAGATACCTCCGTACTTGTGTAACCAGTTATCTAGTGGAGAGTCTAGATCGCTTCTTGTCAATCGAGTAGTTCGGCATTAACCTGTAAGAAGTTCGAATGCCGCCTCGACCGATGCTCCAGTCCGTGGATTTTTGGACCCGAAGACGAGTTCAATTCTTGACATTCCACTTAGAAATTGACAAATTTCTTTTTTCTACAAGAAACTCGGCCCCGCCCCAGGTTAGCCCTTGGAATTTTCCGTCCGGAGGCAGAGTGTGCGGACTCCACCCCTACTCTGAAGCTTTTAAAGTGGGCGGAAGACCCTAAAGATAATTATCCAAAAATCCCTGCTTACTAAATGAATAGGATCCTTTAGCCCAGTGTATCAGAGACTTAGAAATTTCTTTTAAAGAACTCCTGAACCCGACTGAAAACTGAACCTCAACCATAGAGCATCCTTACAGAAGTAATATGGTCAGAAAACTTAACTTTTGGATCTAGAAAGACGCCAAGACGATCAACCTGCATCTTTCTAGTCAACGCATAGCCACCCAGCGTATATGTGGCATATTGAAAAAAGTCATTACTTTACACTTAGTGCTATTTAAATCCAATTTTTTTTACAACACCGTATCTGAAAATATTTAGATCAGATTGCAGGCATAACTTAAATAATGTAAAGAGAATCGGGCCAAGAGGGGTCCCTTAAGTTACTTGGATAAAATTAGAGATAGAGCTTTTAAAGACGTTGAGTCCAACCATTCAGATAACTCAAGATCTATCTTATAAGAATAAAAGAAGTGAGTGATATATTGGAGAGACTTTTCAACCTCGTCAAACTTCCATTCAAGACTATCCAGGCCCAAGTCTCTGGTCTTAATCAACCCGTTGCCGTTCAGTCCCCAAAATTCTGTCATTTTTCTATTCGATCGCCTTCCAGACCCGGGCTGCATTTAGAAACTTCAGCTTAACCAGTCCCAATATTAAGGGAATTCCTGACATCCCCCTTGCGGACCCCAAGTTCTTCGAGAGCTCCCAAATCGATGTCTTGATAGGAGTCGACATTCTTCGTGCATCCTCCTCGGCAACTCCAGGGCTAACATTTGCGGTTCACTTCTCGGCCAGGAAACCATTTTTGGATGGGTGTTGACAGGCCCCATATCTCCAGCGGCCCCCCGCAATGTGTCCGCCTTCTCCATGCGAGTTACCTGCGGCCTTGACGACTCGTTGGATCAGCTCCTGGGAGTTGGAGGAAGTGCCCACACAGATAGTCCCCGAGTCTGATTCTGTCTGTGAACACAATTTTGTCCAAACTATAAGAAGGGACGATCGTGGCAAATACGTTGTGACGCTCCCCTTGCGCGATCCCGAGCATAGTGGTTCCGAGCTCGCATCTTTACAATCCTTTGCTCTGGCTTAATTCCTGCGTAACGAGCAGCGCCTAAAAAGGGATCCTCCCCTGAAGGCCCGATATGATGCTGTGATCCAAGAATACCTCGATTTAGGTCACAATGCCGAGGTCTCTTTGACGAGCAGTTCCGCAACGTACTATCTTTCGTGCCCGAGAGCACGACCTCTTAAGTGCGGCTGGTTTTCAACGCCTCTAGACCTTCCGGAAACGGGACCGGTCTGAATGACATTACAATCCGACCTCACAATTCAAATCCTAAAGTGTCGATACCTTAGGTTCGTATTCAACGCCGTAATCCAGAAGATATATCGGCAAATTTGGGTAGACCCCAAGCATACTATCTTCCCGCGTTTTCTGTTCCGCAATTCCGATGGGGAAATCCGCGACTACGAGTTGAAGACTGTCACCTTCGGAGTCAATTGTGTCCGGTTCCTAGCGATCCGTGTCCTGCAACAGCTCGCCGACGACGAAGAGTCGAGGTATCCGCAGAAGAGTCGGATTATCAGGCAGTACATGTACGCCGATGACGTACTCGCGGGGGCAGACTCCAAAACCGAAGCGCAAGCGGCTATCCGCGAGCTCCAAGGGGCCCTGGGTTCAGCAGGATTCCTTCTTAGAAAATGGACATCCAATAGCAAGGCGATTTTGGCTAACATCCAGAGTGACCATCTCCTTCGCGGTGATGTTCATGCAGGACATTTGGCTCCAGAATCTAGGATGGGACGATGCCCTCCCTGGAGATTTTTGCCGAAGATTGGTTGACTTCCTGGAAAATTACTCCGCTCTCGACCACATTTAAAAATCGAGCATCATGGGATCTGCGACGCCTCCCAGAAGGCGTACGGCGCAGCAATTTACGTCCAAGTTGTGGCTGGGTCCGCGGTAGTGGTGAACTTGCTAACGGTAAAGAAGCGTGTGGCCCCAGTAAAAACGGTGTCGCTCCCGCGGCCTGTCAACAGATCCTCAAACGGAGACATGAGCTTTCGCGAGCGCTAGATGAATCGATGAGCGTAAGCGAGGTCTCGCAAGACCTTGTCGAGCGTGGAAAAACGCTCAGAATTTCTTCAGAGGGAGCCTTCGCAACATGGACCTTGACTGCTCCCTACTCGAGTTCAGTCACAGGGGTCATAGCCTTGAATGCGCCACTCACAGCGAGCCCTTTGCAGCCATGCAGGACCATGCCACCACAGCTGGCTGTCCGCGAGGTCTTGAAGCGCTACCCCCCGGCTAGAGAGATCTGCCGGGTTATGCTCGGACGTGTGCCTATTTCTCCACATCGGTGAACTGGGTGATCTTAATTACACGATTTGCCACGAACGTTGTCCAGTGGCACGCCGGCTTATGAAACCAGGCGAGAACAATCGTCGAGTCCGTCCAACAGTGCAGGGTGGACACCGGCTCAGGCATCTTCGGAAGAACGGCGTTGGCCATTTCGGCTTAAGCCAAGGGCTCATGAGAGCATGCGGTCGGGTCACGGCCTCCGAACTTCTCCAGTATGATAAACGGCATCCTTTCATCTTCCCATACGACTGCCATCTGTCTCGACTCCTCGTCCATTTCACGCATCGCATAACGCTGCACGGTGGCAATCAGCTGATGATCCGTCTGATCCGTTCCAAGTTCTGGATCCCGAGGGATCTTTCGCTCGTTTCGTGTCCCGAAGAGGATGCCCCCGTCAAGTTCAGTCGGACAATGGGAAGAGCTTTGTTGCTGCCCTACTCTCTCGCGAGTTTCTCCAAGCTCTCAAAGAAGCTGTGACAGGTGCCTATAGTCAACAGCAGCTGCTCTGGCAGTTCATTCCTCCGGGAGCACCCCATATGGGAGGCTTGTGGGAAGCAGGTGTTAAGAGCTTCAAGACCCTGCTTTACAAGTCTACGGCGACACGAAAATATACGTTCGAAGAGCGGTCCACGCTTCTGGCTAGGATCGAAGCATGACTGAATTCGCGTCCGCTCGCGCCAATGACCGAAGACCCCACTGACCTGTTGGCACTTACGCCTGGGCACTTTCTTTTTGGAGGGCCCATCCTACACCTGACACCGCTGTTTGGCCCACGAGCACTCCGACGGAGCGTGTCGTCGAGGTGATCGCTGCAAAACGTGCGGCCAGGATCACCACACGCTCCTACATCTCCACGAACCGCCGATGTCTTCACGGCAGTCCCGCCCGGCGGCACGCCGGTCTCAAAGCACCGTTGCCACTCCACGGCACTCTTCAGCCGCTCCTCGGCCCTCGTCCGCCACTGCACGGCATTCTTCAGCCGCTGCTCGGCCCTCATCCGCCACTCCAGGGCACTCTTCCGCCGCTCCGTGGTAATTTTCTGCCACTCGTCGGGGTGCCTCGCAGCCCGCGGTCGCCGCTCCGTCCCTTACGTCCCTCCTGTACAGTATTAACCTCCTCCCGATTGCCTCGGTGAGGTTAGATGCCGGGATGCGAGTCTTCGAAACTGCGGCGCTCATCGACCCGTATACGCCTACGACGCTTTGCTAGCCACGAGTTTCCGCTTGCCGACTACCAACGTGGGAGGCGAACATATTTGTTCGGCAACCGTGGGGTCTAAGACCGACAGCGCTGCCCGGCTCGGCGTCATCTTCAAAATAGAGCCTCACGTGCGCATCCGCACTCCAATCCGGGAGCTGAGCGACGCGTGCGGACCCACTTCCGGGATATAACGCTGGCTGACGAACGTGGATATGGGCGCGGATATGTATCCGAGCGTGATGCGACCGGGCTTTCTTAAAATACAGAATAGACTACCTGTGGCCCAGAGCACCGTGTTTGGGTGGGTCGTGGGTCGACCACGGTCGGCCGCAGCCGATCTCCCGCTCGCGATTCAACGGAGTAAAGCGGGCGGGAGCGCGGTTTTATGTTTAAGTTAAGTTTTTAGTCTCATGTATGCAGCATGGCAAAGCTCACCTCTTGAATTACCACGACGCCCCCGACTTATTCATTTCGTTCACTTTGCATTCGCGCCGTGGGAATTTTTTGTGGTGCCTTACAATGACTTTTTGTGGCAGGATCGCCCCCTACAACAAATAAATTGTTTTTAGATGCAAGAAGGCCCAAAATTTGCTGGTGTCCTCTATAAACTCCCATTTTATTAATTTGGTATTGAAATCATCAATGTTTTCACATTTTTCAAATTTAAAGTTGCTAGATTTGTTGCTAATAGCAAATCGAAACAAGAAAGGAAAGCTAACTTCGGACGGAGCCGAAGTTGATATACCCTTGCAGAATATTCTGTAAATTATATTCTTCAAAATTATTCATATGATGTATTCTTAATACTCATAAAAAGTCCCAACTTCCTAACTTTAAAAACACCATAGTTATGGCATTTCCAATCGTTCAGTTATATGGCAGCTATAGGATATTGTCAGCCGATCCTTATGAGAGGTAGGTCGGATTGATTGGCCAAAAATAAAACCCATAGAAAATCCAAACTTCCTAACTTTACAAACACCAAAGTTATGGCATTTCCGATCAATCAGTTATATGGCGGCTATAGGATATAGTCGTCCGATCCTTATGAAATTCGGTAGGTCGGATTAATTGGCCAAAAATAAAACTCATGGAAAATCCCAACTTCCTAACTTTAAAAACACCAACGTTATGGCTTTTCATCGTTCAGTTATATGGCAGCTATATGATATAGTCGCCCGATCCGGCTCGTTCCGACTTATATACTACCTGCAATAGAAAGACAACTTTTGGGAAAGTTTCAAGCAGATAGCTTTAAAACTGAGGGACTAGTTTGCGTAGATACGGACGGACGGACGGACAGACGGACAGACGGACGGACAGACGGACATGGCTAGATCGACTCTCCTGGTGATGCTGATCAAGAATATATATACTTTATAGGGTCGGAAATGTCTCCTTCACTGCGTTGCAAACTTTTGACTGAAATTATAATACCCTCTGCAAGGGTATAAAAAGTTGCTTGATCTTGCTAGCTAAACTGACAGATCTGCCCCTGACGCTTCGTGTGCGTTCCGTTTTTTTGCTCTCTCATTCTTATTCTCATTTTAATGCTCGCGTACTCATTGCACGAGTTCGGTCGTTCAGTCGCAGAGAGTTTTTTTTTTTCGAGCGTTGACTTTTAAGAGCAAACATACATTAAAATACAACTAGAATATTAAATAACAACATTAAACAAATTACACATAATTACAAAGAAATCAACCAAAGATCATTAAACATAGCATCCAAAACAAGTGTCCTAAATAATGTAAACAAAACAAAAGCCAAACAGCCGTTCTTTTTTTTTGTCCCCAACCCCAAAATTCTATCGTCGGTAGGGTATGCAGGCACCATCCACTCGCAGTACAACAACCAAAGCTGATTTGGTTTGAAGTTTTCTCAACCACTAAGCGCAGACACCGACTGCGATGTACCCTGTTCCTATCTCAGTAGATTAATTTATATTAATTGGAATACATACATATATGCAAATGTTTTTCTGCTACTACTGATTTGAATTTGTAAACCAAAATGAAATATTTGCGGATATATTAAAAAATATACTTTAACATATAATATTCTTATTTTTATCATTAACCCAATAATAAATACGCCCGTATTGTTAGGGTATCAAGTCTGAAAAGTAGCAAAAGACAAAATATTCTTGCCGCATCGAATTGAAATAAACGCACACTGCACCCCGTATGAGAATGCATGAACACGTATACATATACTGAACGACCGAACGACCGAACTCATGCAATGAGTGCGCGAGCATCAAAATGAGAATGAGCGCGCAAAAAACCCGAAGGCACACGAAGTGTCCGGGGCCTGCCGCTAAGAGCCGTGGGGCCTCCCGCAAAAATATTTTTGTGTCCATTTTCGTTGTATGAAATGACCACTATGGTCAGAGATACAAGCTACATCAATACACATCGATACCAGAACCGGTTTCTTAAGCTTATCCGCTCTATAATGCCCTCCACGCTTTTCCATTTCCGAAGATAAATTTGTACAGTTCTTTGACTTATTAGGTGACCGTTTTTTAGCGGCTGGTGATTACAATGCAAAACACACCCACTCTTGACTCACCAACCCCAAAGGAAGACAGCTGTTCAACGCTATAATAACAGCAAGAAACAAGATTGGTCTTATCTCTCCTGGTAAGCCTACATATTGGCCAACAGCTCCTAATAAGAAGCCTGACTTGCTTGATTTTGCCGTCACAAGAAGACTGGCTAGAGATCATGTCCACGTGGAACACTTAACTCGCCACTTTTACTTAATCTCTACGATCATCTACAGCTTTCAGAACGCATATATGTTCTAACCTCCCCTAAAACAGATTGGCTTAAATACTGAAAGTACGTAAGCACCCATATTGATGGCTTCCCAAACATGTAACAAAAAGAAGAGATTGACAGCTCAGTTGAAGAACTAGTGTCTGTTATGTCACTAGCTGCACAACACTCCACCCCTATTATACCGGCTTGTAATCCTTATAACAACTGCCGGGCTTCTGGGCATATTAACTAACTGCTACGCAATAAGCGAAGGCTTCGGAAGGGTTGGCAATCCCATAGATCGCCTGCCTCGAAGCAGCGGCTTAAAACAGCAAACTATCTTCTAGGCGAAGCCTTAGAGGATGAATTTAATCGATCTCAATTATTCTATTTGCAGCATCTCTCCCCAAACAGCAAACGATATACACTGTAATCATCGAAAGTGAGTCGCCATTACACACACAAACAGGAGAATGGGTTCGCAGCAATGAAGAGAGGGCAAATTAATTTGCCGCACATCTAGAAAACGTTTTTAAACCACTCCCACCAACAAATAGCTTTGTGCTCCCAACAAACATCTTCCCAGAGGCTACCCTGCCCATCATATTCCAATCAAGACAAGTGATAAAAATGATAAGGGCTCAAGAAAAAAAATAAAGCGCCTGCACACGATTTAATATCCACTAAAATGATTACAGAATTGCCGAACTGTGCAGTAAATCTTTTCACCACAATATTCAACAGCATGATGAAATTGGGCTATTATCCACAACAATGGAAAAAGTCTGTCATCACTATGATCCACAAAGCCGGAAAGGACAAGTCCCAGCCTTCATCATATAGGCCAATCAGTCTCTTGCAGTGCCTATCAAAGATATTTGAAAAGCTGCTGCTGAATCGTATAAAGCAACACCTAAAGTCCCATAATGCCATTCCAAACCACCAATTTGGAATTCGCGAGAAACACGGAACCATTGAACCAGTAAGCCGAATAATCTCCGAGATACGAAATACATTTGAAAATCGAGAGTATTGTTCCGCAGTCTTTCTGGATGTCGTCCAGGCCTTCGACCGCGTTTGGCTGGACGGCTTAATTTATAAAATTAAAACCTTCCTTCCACAGAACACCCATATAATACTGGAGCCATATTTTGAGCATAGAAGTTTCGCAGTGCGATGTAAAGATTTCCTCTCCGAATACCATCCAATTGAAGCTGGAGTAACTCAAGTAGCGTGCTTGGACCAACACTGTATATAATTTACACAGCAGACCTTCCGACAACCAGTCTTACAACAACCTCAACATTTGCTGATGATACTGTCATTCTAAGTCGATCTAAGTGCCCCATAAGAGCAACGCAAAAGTTATCAGCTCATATCGGGCTTCTAGAGAAATGGCTAGCAGATTGACCATAAAGGTTAACGAGCAAAAGACTAAACACGTCACCTTTGCCCTAAACAGACAAACTTGCGCCCCACTATCTCTGAACAACATTCATATTCCACAAAGAACTGAGGTAACATATCTTGGAGTCCACCTTGATAGACGGCTTACTTGGCGAAAGCACATCAAAGCCAAAAGAACACAACTTAAATTAAAAGAAAGAAGCCTACATTGGTTAATAAATTCCCGTTCTCCGTTAAAATTGGAATACAAGGTACTTCTGTACAATGCAGTTCTCAAGCCAATTTGAAAATATGGCTCCGAGCTATGGGGAAACGCATGCGTTAGCAACCTAGAAGTAATACAGCGAGCTCAATCAAAGATACTGAGAACTATAACTGGTGCAAAGTGGCACATATGGAATGAAAACATTCACAGAGATTTAAGTGTGGGATCTGTTAAAGTCGAAATCGACAATGTAAAAGAAAAGTATATGATCAAGCTACAGGCTCATCCAAATAGGCTTGCGCGGCCTTTAACCTGTAATACTAGCCATTCACGACTCAGGCGAAGAGATCTCCCCACCCAGCAACAATAGATACTAATTAAATTTATGTAAGAGGCTAAGATTTGAATATTTGTCGTTAGTCTCGAAGAGTGAAGATTCCATAAATAAAAATATCGTAATTAAAAAAAAAAAATTGTTTGTCAAAATCGGACAACAAAATCATATAGCTGCCATAAAAGCTGCCATAATATAGGCATAGAAATATAAATGTAGTCGATTTGTAATAACTGAAAGGGTATATAAACTTCGGCATGCCGAAGTTGGCTGCCTTTCTTGATTTTAATTACAATCCCTTGTACTAAGATTTTATTTATTTCGCAAGTCTGTCCGATTTTGGAGTATGGGCCGCCCGTCTGGAGTTCACAATACGGAATACATATTGTTCGCATTGAATCAGTACAAAATGCCTTTCTACTTTTCGCCTTACGGCGCCTAAACTGCTATCTTCTCCTTCTTATTCTAGTAGTCTGCTGTTAATTAATTTAAAACAATGATTGATACCGTCTTCATTTATAACCTTATTCGTGAAAAGATTGATAGCCCCGACGCGGTAGGTTGGTTAACTTTTTAGTGCCAAGTAAATTAACTAGATATTATATTTCAATAATATTGAATCATTGCAGATCAAACTATGAATTGCATGAGCCGTTTAGTGTATTGTGTCTGACTATAATAGACTTCTCAAATTTTGACTTTGCCGCTCTTAAAACTATTAATACTTAAGCCTAATACTCATATCGAAAAACGAGTTGCTAACGTAAAAACTTTAATCTTTCCTGCATTTTCGAGAGTTCATCAGAATTAAGCGTGCTACGGTCGTACTGTCAATCAGTTGGGTTTGTTGACAAGCAGTTAAAATTCAAAAATCATATTTGCGAGAAAGAGCCTTTAAAGGCAAGGTAGTTGGCAAGACAAGTCTGCCGCTTTACAAATAAATTAAAAACAAGAAAGGAAAGCTAACTTCGGACGGAGCCGAAGTTGATATACCCTTGCAGAATATTCTGTAAATTATATTCTCCAAAATTATTCATTTGATGCATTCTTTATACTCATCAAAAGTCCCAACTTCCTAATTTTTATACCCTTGCAGACGGTATTACAATTTTGGATTGGCATTTCCAATCCTTCAGTTATATGACAGCTATAGGATATAGTCGGCCGATTCTTATGAAATTTGGTAGGTCGGATTGATTGGCCAAATATAAAACCCATAGAAAATACCAACTTCTTAACTTTACAGACACCAAAGTTATGGCACTTCCGATCCTTCAGTTATATGGCAGCTATAGGATATAGTCGGCCGATCCTTATGAAATTTGGTAGGTCGGATTGATTGGCCAAATATAAAACCCATAGAAATCCCAACTTCCTAACTTTAAAAACACCACAGTTATGGCTTTTCCGATCGTTCAGTTATATGGCAGCTATATGATATAGTCGCCCGATCCGGCTCGTTCCGAGTTATATACTACCTGCAATAGAAAGACAACTTTTGGGAAAATTTCAAGCAGATAGCTTTACAACTGAGGAACTAGTTTGCGTAGAAACGGAAGGACGGACGGATAGACGGACATGGCTAGATCGACTCTCCTGGTGATGCTGATCAAGAATATATATACTTTATAGGGTCGGAAATGTCTCCTTCACTGCATTGCAAACTTTTGACTGAAATTATAATACCCTCTGCAAGGGTATAACAATACATTTTAAATTTAACAGTTACTTTTTTTATTTACTGATAATTATTCAAGGGTTTTTTCAAGGGTTTTTTCGTACATTTTTGACCTAAGAAACACTTTGCTCTGACAAAAGGCACCCCAAAAGATTAACACCCTCACAAGAAATCTCCTGCAATCTACTTTAACGGGTTTTTTTTATTTTTTCCCGCCATTTTTTAAAATGTTCCGTGAGAAGTGCACTCCAAAAGATTAAATTTTTTATTCTTTTCGCTAGGGTTGACCCAAAGTTAATTTCAGCAGACTGAAATTTTCTGGTATTTTTTCATCAATCTGAGTAACGAGGTGAAAAAAAGCCTGATGAAAAGTGTACGCCAGCTGTTTGCCTCTCGCTCTCCCTCGTGACTGGCGGACAGTTTTCGTCGATCAGAATACTAGGCTTTACTTCATTAAGCCTAGTATCCAGATCGACAAACGATTACGCTAGCGTAAAAACTTTAATCTTTCCAGTGTGACCAAAAGTTTGAGAGTTCATCAGATTTAAGCGTGCTACGGTCGTACTGTCAATCAGCTGGGTTTGTTGACAAGCAGTTAAAATTCAAATATCGTAATTACGGGAAAGAGCCTTTAAAAGATATTATCAAATACCATGGCAAGACAAGTCTGCAGCTGTACAAATAAATTAAAAAACAATATAATTTAAATTTAACAGTTGTTTTTTTTAATTTACTGATAATTAATTGCTAATTTAAAGTTTATAGCTGCACTTTTATTGTGTTTTTTCGTACAATCTGGACCTAAAAAACATTTTGCTCTGACAAGAGGCACCCCAGATAGTATTAATGTTATTTTGTCCTCACATGTAAACACCTGCATTCGACTTTTGTGAGTTTTTTGAGTTTTTCCCTCCATTTCTTATAATGTTCAGTGAGAAGCGCACGCCAAAAGATTAAATTTTTTAATCTTTTCGCTAGGGTTCACGTTTTCGCAGACTGGCAACGCTATGGAATTTTCTGGTATTTTTTTCGTCGATCAGGAGACCGACGTGTAAAAAAGGCCCGACGAAAAGTGAACGCCAGCTGTTTGCCTCTCGCTCTCTCTCATGACTGGCGTACGGTTTTCGTCGATCAGGATACTAGGCTTTAGTATAAAATTAGATCTTACTTCTCCCACGGACTTTTATCTCTGTTTTCATATCTTACGATACACGTCTGCGCCCCCGGTCAGTTTAACTGGTGATGGCCCGTAGGAAACCGAGGAAATAGAACAAAAAATCACCAGAATTTGGGATATCAACTAAATTTTTTCTTAGTTCTTGGAGTATAAGCCCCTATGTTAGAAAATTAACTTTAATTCAACCAATAAATACTGTTCTTTAAATTTTAAGCTTTAGACAATATTTTGCGATTTTCAGTCTTCGAAAAAGCAAATAAATTGGTATAAACTTTTGAACAGAATGCTTTTTTGATTCTTTTAAGCTAAGGATTTTGCAATCAAGTTAGCTTTTAATGAAGTTTAGTAATGACCAAAATCACGATGACCATGAATTTAAAAACAAAACCGCAATAAGAAATACAAAAAAAAAACTAAACAAGAAAGGAAAGCTAACTTCAGGCGGAGCCGAAGTTGATATACCCTTGCAGAATATTCTGTAAATTATATTGGTTGGCCGAAAATAAAACTAGTTAGCGTAGAAACGGACGGACGGACGGACAGACGGACATGGCTAGATCGACTCTCCTGGTGATCCTGATCAAGAATATATATACTTTATAGGGTCGCAAATGTCTCCTTCACTGCGTTGCAAACTTTTGACTGAAATTAGGGTATTACCTCTGCAAGGGTATAAAAATTGGTTATTTTTTGTGCTGAAGAATAATAAAAGTTAACAAAATGTTTAATTTAATAAAAAGAACTAGGCGTATCTGTGCTAGTAATGATTTTTGAATGGCATATTTGATACTAACAGTAAATAATTTTGTGTTAACCCCGTTTTCTACTTCAGGTTGAATGGAAAGGTTTGACCGGTCCTATTCAATTTAAAGAAGGCCAGCGCGTGCAGTTCAAATTGGATCTAATAAAATTAAAACAGCACTCAATTGTAAAAGTTGGCGAATGGACACCACATGGACATCTTAATATTACCGAACCATCAATGTTTTTTGATTCTGGTTCCATGAATGTGACACTGGTAGTCATAACAATACTGGTCTGCAAAGAAGAAAAATTAAAAATATTTAAAACTGATTTATTTGTAAATTTTTCCTAGGAAACTCCTTATGTAATGATGCATTACGAAAAAAACTTTACCGGCAACGAACGATTTTATGGCTTTTGCGTCGATATATTGGAAACCATTTCTCACGAGGTTGGGTTTGATTATATACTGGATTTGGTACCCGATAGGAAGTATGGTGCCAAAGATCCAGCAACTGGTGAATGGAACGGTATGGTCGCTCAGCTGATGAAATATGTTCGTAAGTTCAATTTGCCGTCTTCAAACAATAATCATCTATAAATATTTAGAAGGCGGACTTGGCCGTTGGCTCTATGACCATTACATATGCAAGAGAAAGCGTCATTGATTTTACTAAACCATTTATGAATTTGGGTATTAGCATTTTATTTCAGGTATGAAATATCTGTTATTGTAGTGTTTGATTGGATCGAATGTCGAAATCCTTTGAATTTTTTTATTTAAGGTCCCTACCTCAGAGCCAACCAGACTGTTTTCTTTTATGAATCCACTGGCTATAGAAATCTGGATATATGTTCTGAATGCATACTTCTTGGTATCTATTTGTATATATATTGTGGGAAAACTTTCGCCTATCGAATGGAGGTACATTCATCCATGCGACTTAGATAATATTTCAATAGGCAACCAGTTTTCCCTATCTGACAGTTTTTGGTTTACCATTGGAACGCTTATGCAACAGTCAACCGATATTTATCCGAGAGCAATATCAACCCGAATAATAAGCAGTATTTGGGGTTTCTTTTCTCTAATTATTGTGGCATCTTACACGGCTAATCTAGCTGCTTTTCTAACCACTGAACGTATGATTAACCCTATCGAAAACGCAGAAGATTTGGCCTCTCAAACCGAGATATCTTACGGCACTTTAGACAGTGGATCTACGATGACTTTTTTTAGGGTAAGTCAAAAATTTTTTGGTCACATTCTTGTTTATTGTTCAAAGTTTACCAGGACTCAATGATAGAAACTTACAAAAAAATGTGGAGGAGTATGGATAATAAGAAACCAACTGCGTTTACCACTACATATGAGGATGGGATAAATCGAGTTAATCAGGGTAATTATGCCTTCTTGATGGAATCTACAATGCTTGATTATATAGTGCAGCGAGACTGTAATTTGACTCAAATTGGAGGATTGTTGGATACGAAAGGTGAGATTTTCTGGCATAAAAGACAGTTCACTTGCCTTTAAATTTCCTAAATAGGGTGGGTTAAAAAAAAAATATTAAGGCAAAGGTAAAGCCAAACAAAAAAGGAAAGCTAACTTCGGGAGGTGACGATGTTGATATACCCTTGCAGAATATTCTGTAAATTATATTCTCCAAAATTATTCATATGAGGCATTCTTAATACATGAGTATTTTTTATGAAAAAAATCCCAACTTCCTAACTTTACAAACACCAAAGTTATGTCATTTTTTGACAAAAATTGTAATACCCTCTGCAAGGGTTTAAATATATAAGAGCTTACTCAGTAGAACGCGAAAAAAGTTGTCCACTTTTTAATACGCTTAGCCGACGTCCATGTCCGGCTTAGTTTATGTTGACCTAATAGTTTTACCATGAGCTCCACCTAAACTTGTTAATATAATACAGATATGTTAAGGCGATAGAAAAACAGAAGCAAGAATAATTTTATAATTTCCAGATATTCCTTTTACCTCAACTGCATTTCTAAGGGGAAATCTTATTTATTTTAAGCAGATGAAATTGCATCTCTCCAACCTCATAACAATAAATTTAATTTAATTTGATATCCATTTATTAATTTTGTAAATGAATTTTTGTATTTGTTTAAGGGTATGGTATAGCAACGCCAAAAGGTTCGCCTTGGCGAGATAAAATTTCTTTGGCGATACTTGAGCTTCAGGAAAAGGGAGATATTCAAATGTTGTATGACAAATGGTGGAAAAACACTGATGAAACGTGTACCCGGAGAAGCACAAGCAAACAATCTAAAGCGAATGCCCTTGGACTTGAAAGCATAGGTGCGTTAAATAGTTTTTAAAACTTTTTCTGTGTATAGCTAGTGTAATCGGATGCTTGTTTTTTAAATTACTAGGCCCTCTGATAATAACGTTCTTGCCTTATATTCGGTCCTCGAAGTTATCTTTTCATTTTTTAAATTTAAATACTTAAATACTTAATGTTTCCATTTCACAGGTGGTGTGTTTGTAGTACTAATAGCTGGAATATTTGTGGCTGCGGTTGTTGCGTTTTTCGAGTTTTGGTTCAACTTTCGGTGCCACGATAAAGCTAGACCAATCCATCCGGGCGTCAATCATAACCATGGAGTTATTCTTGAAAGCGAATGGACTTATACACCACTGAACCGTTGCTTTTGGATCGAAATTTTCGAAGAACTCCGCTTTGCATCATGGTGTATGAACAAGCAAAAGCGACCTGAACTTAATCGAGTTTGCAGTGAATGTAAGATTCCACAAAAACCAATTTAACGATATTAACCACATTTAATAGGAATCTTATGTTTATTTTATACTGTAAAAGTTAAATGTACGAAAAGTTTTCAAAATGTAAAGCAATTGAATAAGACACTTCCAAACTAAACGTAAATCGAAGACTTATATCTTATTATCAATAAATAAGGTTATTAATTAACATTTAGTTTAGTTTTTATCTCGTGCTATTAACAGTGGCGGGAAGGGTACTTTTTATACCCGTTACTCGTAGAGTAAAAGGGTATATTGTATTCGTGCAAAAGTATGTAACAGGTAGAAGGAAGCGTTTCCGACCCTATAAAGTATATATATTCTTGTTCAGGATCACCAGCCGAGTCGATCTAGCCATGTCCGTCTGTCCGTCTGTCTGTCTGTCCGTCTGTCCGTCTGTCTGTCCGTCCGTATGAACGCTGAGATCTCGGAAACTATAAAAGCTAGAAGATTGGCATTTTGCATGTAGATTTTAGGAGTTCCTACGCAGCGCAAGTTTGTTTCAAAATGGTGCCACGCCCCCTCTGACGCCCACAAGCCACAAGCTGTGGCCACAGTTTTAATGCTAATATGAAAATTGTAATTGATATGTATTTGTTTCGTTAATACCTATCGATTTGCCTAATAAAAGTTTGCCACGCCCACTCTAACGCCCAAAAACCCATTAAACGCTCAAGCCTGGCTAGCGCCTACATTTCCGCCTTTCATGGCGCCATCTAACGGATGACTTTGGAACAGCTGGCCAAGGTGCTCAACAGAGTCAACGTTAATTCTCGATAAGGATTTCTATTAAAGGAAATTGCGATGGTTTTCATTTGTCAATACCGAACTTTATCCCAAGAACTATGCAAATCAAATCAAGTTAACCAAATTGGAGGTCTGAGTCAAACATTGGCGTATGTGTGTATGCTGGTGCAGCGCTAAAGCAGCGCTGGTGCTGATGCTCGTGCTGTAAAGCTGCCAGCTTAAGAGATCGCCGAATTCAAATTGATAATTTGAACTTTTTGTCCTTTTTTCCTGTGGACACTCTAATTCACATTATGTTAATGCAAAATCTAAAGTTGTTTAGCTGAGTAACGGGTATGTAATAGTCGAGGCACTCGACTATAGCGTTCTCCCTTGATTTTTCTAAAATAGGTTAGGTACCTGGGTTAAATTAATGGTATAACATTTTCCCGTGACTGACCCTAGACAGTCAGCAGAGGGATATAAAGGGTACGATGCTAGACTCCAAAAGCTTTGGCGCCGTGCGCAGAGTACTTCAATGATCTTTCGACGGTAAAACATTATTCACATTAATAATTATACATTAATAAGTATATAAAAGAAGGAAGAGCGCTAAAACCGGGATAAGTCAGTCAAACTCATAAGGCGAATAAATAACGGAATTTTTATATTATTACATATACACTTGCAGTTATTACAAATCGACTACATTTCGATTTCTATGCCTTTATATTACTAAAATCAATGAAGATATGTCGATTTTGTGCTGCATTTTGTCATCGTTTCTATGGCAGCTGACAGTAAATAAATAATAGTAAATAATTACGCAATTATTGCAATTATCGCAATGATATATTTTAATAAAAAGAAACATTTTTCAGAGGGTATTATAATTTTGGTCAAAAGTGTGCAACGCTGTGAAGGAGACATCTCCGACCCTATAAAGTATATATACTCTTGATCAGGATCACCTCCTGAGTTGATATAAGCATGTCCGTCTGTCCGTCCGTCTGTTTCTACGCAAATTAGTCTTTCAATTTTGAAGATATCGAACTGAAACTTTGCACACAACGGCCGGGATCGGACGACTATATCCTATAGCTGCCATATAACTGATTGACCGGAAATGCCATAACTTTGGTGTTTGTAAAGTTAGGAAGTTGGGATTTTTTATGAATATTAAGAATGCATCATATGAATAATTTTGGAGAATATAATTTACAGAGTATTCTGCAAGGGTATATAAACTTCGGCTCCGCCCGAAGTTAGCTTTCCTTTCTTGTTTTTAATTTTTTTCGATTTTTCTAAGGGAGCTATATGATATACATAGATGTCCGATTTTAATTTATTTAAAACCGTAATTACATTATATTTAATATTTTTCCGATTGTTCCTATGAGTGCTATATGATATAGTCGCCCGATCCGGCTCTTTCCGACTTAAATACAACCTGCAATAGAACGACTTTTGGGAAAGTCTAAGGCAGATAGCTTTAAAACTGAGAGACTAGTTTGCGTAGAAACGGACGGACGGACAGACGGACATGGCTAGATCGACTCTCCTGGTGATGCTGATCAAAAATATATATATATTAAGGGTCGGAAATGTCTCCTTCACTGCGTTGCAAACTTTTGACTGAAATTATAATACTCTCTGCAAGGGTATAAAAATTATCTTGTGTGTCTAAGAGTAAGCCATGGGGGTGGAAGCGTAATGTTCTGGTGTTCAGTTTCATATAATAGTGTGGGAGACTTGGTTCCCATAAACGGATCCATGAACCATAACTAATATTTAGAAACCTTTAACGATTATGCGTTTTCCTCCGGCGACATTTTAATAGTAAACAAATTTATTATCCAACAGGAGAATGTATGCTGGAATGTACCAACTTACCTTAAAATAGTTGTAATCCAAAGTTGGAAAGTTTTTTGTGCGATGCTGAGTTATGAAAACTCTTTATGAAAACTGAATCGTAGATCATTATGTCAAGTGGATATTGGATTTATTTGACACGTTAAGCAACATTATGACATTTTATAGATAAATTACAGAACAATGCCTGAAGCACCATCAGGACACTGAAATAAATTAATACAAATATTTTTATAACTCTATAATTATACGTATATATATATATCATTATATATATTTATATATATCATAATATATATATATAAATAAATTAAACTTATATTACATGAATGTGATTTTATTGCGGGATACCCATATCTTATTTCTAAACATTACTATATTGCAAAATAATTTATAATCTGTACCGGTTTTTAATATATATATTAATTCAAATGATAAAGTATAAGTTTGACTCTTATCCCGACATTGGTGCAAATGTACCGGTTTCTGCATATGTGAATGTGTCTGCTTCTTTGTAGTGCATTAACTGATTTAGCCTCAATTTTTACATTTGAAATATTAATTACAACCTTTTGTGTTTATTATACCAAGTAACCTAATCTAATGGATGAGAACTTGACACTGGCAAGTCAAAAACATATCGATTAATTTCTTAAGCAAACAATGGTAAAATTGGTTTTGAAATCCTGCACTGTACTCATCTAGATATATTTGCTTCAGAAGCAGAATATTCAGAAATTCAAGATTCCAATCACTGTAAATATTTCCAGCATTATACTCTTGAGTAAGTACCACATTAAACACACCAACCATTGAAAAACCTCAATTTGTTATGCTTGATTATTTAGACTAGCTTTTTAGATAATAAAGAATGGAATATTTAAAATATAAAATTAGTAAAACGGACTATTGCAACGTTTAAAGTGAAGACAGGGAAAAGTATTCCAAAGATCAAAGAAAACGTTGTATATTAGTTGTATAAATTAGAAATGATTCCCAAATTTAAGCAAATAAATGTAAATCATATTTAGCTGATAAATGTGTCAACAAAAAGTGACTTAAAACTTTATGAGATAGCTTATAAACGTCTATAAAGAATGAAATTCAACCTCTTTAGCATAAGCTTCTCTCTGCATTTTCTCGCGCAACCGGGTTACATCTTCGTCTATCCGAACTATAGCTCGGATTTTCTAAAAGAGATTTAGAATTTTAAATAATTGATTTGTAAAATTTTCGATGGGCATAAAATTTATATTTGCGCACCTCACTAAGGTCTCCAGGAGTTCGTTTCCACAACCAGAACATATATATTGGTATATAAAGCATGGATGACAATGCAGTAAACCAACCAAAAGCATGCGCCCACCAAGGATAGTTGTAGTCCAAGTATTTTATGGGAGTCCACTGCACTATGTTAAAGAAGAAGACTCCCTATAAGCAAAGAAAATGATTAAAAATGATTATAAAAGAAATTCAAGATTTTATAAAATACTAACCAAGCATATAGCAGGGGTGGTGACACACCAACAAAATTTCCACCAAACTGTGGGATAGTATCCGATCATATCCTTTATTCCATCATAAAATCGATCAACTCCATAACACCAAGATATTGAGACGCACTCAAAGAATATGAGCCATAGTAAGCAAAAACCACTTACTGCATATGAATCTAATATTTGGAATATGTACATGCCGCCCTAAAAAAAGGACCGAAATAAATAAAGTCAGCTTTACAACACTCCATATCTTCAAACCTACTTGTGTAATGCAGGTTAAGCCAACTAAATAGCTAAGTGCGCAAACAATAGCAATAAAGATTTCTTTGCGTTTCCGCAGCAACTGAGGCCATTCATCAATAATAGCAGTGATAAAGCCCTCCATTGTACAGAACTGGGAGTCCAAGCCAATAAGCAGAAGCATGAAGAAAAAGAGGCAAGACCACATTGGAGAACCTGGCAGTTGCAGTACTGCCGATGGATAAACTAGAAATGCTAGACCAGGTCCTGAGGCAGCTACTTCGGCCACAGGTCGCTGTTGTTCGTGAGCCATAAATCCTATAACTGAAAATATTACAAAGCCAGCAAACATACTGGTGCTGGAATTAACTGTGCAGACAATTAGTGCGTCTCTGAAATTAAGTGAGATATTAACATATTTAGTTTAGAGTAAAAATCTTTTCCTGCAAAATTACAGCGTACTTATAGACATTATTGGTAAACTTGTTGTAACTTCCTAAAGCCACTAAAGTACCAAGTCCAAGGCCGTAGGAGAAAAATATCTGGGTAACAGCATCTATCCAGACCTGAAAGATATTACAACAATGTACTATTTATATAATTACCGCACATTAATGAAATAAAAATGACAAAAAATAAATGAACCTAAAAAAGATTTTATATAAGAAAACGTCCAAATTTTTAAAATTAACATTTAAGGAATTAAATTTGTCACTCTTTTACATTGGTCAGGACTTAAAGACTTAATCGCATTTAATTTTGATATATTACAAGTTTCTTACTTAACTTTTGGTACATAAAGCCTAGTACTCAGATCGAAAAACAAGTTCGCTAGCAGAACAACTTTAATCTTTCCGGTTTGACTGCATTGTCAATGACTGTCAATCAGCTGGGCTTGTTAACAGCAGTTAAAAGTCGAAAATCTTATATGCGGTAAACAGCCTTTTAAAAATATTCTCAACCTCTTTGACAAGACATATCTGCCGCTATACAAAGAAAATAGAAAACAATATAATTTCTATTTTATTATTATTTTTTTTTTTTCGCGCGGAGTCCCACGGCCCACTTACCCGCCCAACCGACCGAGAGGCGCAGCCGTGTATCGTACGGCACGATTCGCGAGATAAGGAAATATAGGTAAAAGTCCGGGGAAAAAAGTAATAGTAAGATCAATTTTGTGCCAATGAAGCTAGTATTAATTGTTTTAAGAGCGGCAGAGAGTCAAGATTTGAGATTATAGGAAAAAATCTATTATAGTCAGAACACAATACTCTGAAAGGCTCATGCAAGGGATAGTTAGATCTACAATGATTTAATATTAGGGGAATATAATTTCTAGTTAATCTACTTTTCACAGAAAAGTTTAGCCGACTTACCAAGTCGGGGCTGTCAATTTCACCATGTATAAGGTTATAAATGAAGACAGTACCAAGCATCGTTCTATGGTTGGCTAGGGAGGGTAAATTAATCAACAGAAGTCTACTAGAATAAGAAGGTAAGTTAAGATTTGCATCCCAGTTTAGGCGCCGTCAAGCAAAAAGAAGAAAGTTTTTTTGTACTAATTCAATACGACCAATATGTATTCCGTAGTGTGGACTCCAGACGGGAGACCCATACTCCAGAATCGGTCGGACTAGCGAAATAAATAAAGTTTTAGTCAAATAAGGATCATCGAATTCTTTTGACCACCTTTTAATAAATCCAAGCACTCCTCTGGCTTTATTAACCATGGACGAAATGTGGTTTGAAAATTTTAGTTTAGGATCCAAGAGAACGCCAAGATCGTTTACAAGAGTTATTCTATCCAAAGAGCTGCCACTTAATAAGTCGCGTATTTATCTTTTTGCTAGGGCCTGACGAACGTTCACCCAAATTTCATTTCAGCAGACTGACAATTTTCTGGTATTTTTTCGTCGATCTGAGAGCCTGACGAAAAGCGTTCGCCAGCTGATTGCCTCTCGCTCTCTCTTATAGCTGACGAACAGATTTCGTCGATCTGAGTACTAGGCTTTACCTTAAAATCGTGTTTGAAAAACATGTGTATATAATTCACTCTAATCCACTTATATTGTTAAAAAAATAATTATATATAACATAACAATATGTCCGGGACTTAATACAATTTAAATTTTATCTATCGCATTAAAACTTAAGGAGATATTTAGAGAAATTAAACTTTTTCATTGTATTTACAAATTTTTCTCAACAAATTTGTTTGGAAACCAATTAATTAATGCTTAGCTATAGTTATAGTGTTGTAAACAAACCTCGGAATTAGACAACTTTGAAAAGTTAGGAATAATATAAAATTTGATGCCTTCCAAAGCTCCAGGTAAAGTTATTCCACGAACCAGCAGAACCGTTAAAAGAACATATGGAAATAGGGCAGTAAAATATACTACTTTCCCTGTCCATTTTACTCCTTTCCAAATGCAAAAATAGCAGAGGATCCAGACAAGTAATAAAGTTCCAGCCAACTCCCAGCGAATGTTTCCAATTTCCTCAATGCCATGAGATATTTGAAGTGCACGACGCCTAAAACAAAAAGTTTTATAAGTATTTCGACTTATGTATGTAAGTGTTAAGGACATGATTAAAGCCTCAACAATGCGTCTGTGGTTAGGTAAAAATTAGGTTAGGTTTAAAATTATGACAGATAATTCACATACTCCCAAAATTCTTTAACTGGATCTGTAAGCTCAGAAGATGTAATGTTTACAGCAGACACGGAGCACATTTTTTTTACGGTGCCATTAATTATCTTATCCCAGCAATGTAAATTTTTTCTTTCATATTGACTGACACAATTTACTGTGTTCCACCAATTGTTACACGTCCTCCAAGGTACATCTGAAAAATCGAATTCATTTATGTACAATAACATTTACGATTCGTTCAAAATATGTTGAACAAGAAAGGAAGCAAACTTCGGCAGAGCATATTATCCGATTGTTATACTTTTAAGTCCGTATTTTTAATATTGTAAAAAATAACTATGACTCGAAGTAAATGGGTATATGTTTAAAACCAACTTCCAGCAGTTTTGAAAAGTTTTATCATAATATATTTAAGACTGATAGATTAGTTTACGTAAAAGGAGCCAGACGAATAGAAGGGCAAACGGACATGGTTATAATAACTATGCTTTTTAGGGTCGGGAATGTTTGCTTTTCTGCGTTGCAGTCTTCTGACTAATACTAAATACCCGATGCAAGGGCATACAAGCTTTAAAGTAATTACTTACCTGCTCTCATCGACATGAAGAAATAAAATACCGCCCAAGCCAGAATGACAATATAGTAAACATTCATCCAACATGACATAACTGCAGCAGCATATCCAATTCCTTAAAAAAATATAGAGCAAATAATTAGGGCCATACTTATAGTTAATAAGCTTACACTTCGACTTGAGCCCTGCTTGAATCTCCAGTAATATTAGCTTATCTATTTTAGTATGATCAAATGCTGTTATTACGACCCATTTTCTTTTTAAACAAGAACGGAAAGCTAACTTCGGGCGGAGCCAAAGTTGATATACCCTTGCAGAATATTCTGTAAATTATATTCTCAAAAATTATTCATATGACGCATTCTTAATACTCTTAAAAAATCCCAACTCCCTAACTTTAAAAACACCAAAGTTATGACATTTCCGATCAATCAGTTATATGACGACTATAGGATATAGTCGTCCGATCCTTATGAAATTTGGTAGATCGGATTGATTGTCCAAAAATAAAACCCAAAGACAATACCATCTTCCTAACTTTACAAACACCAAAGTTATGGCATTACCGATCGTTCAGTTATATGGCAGCTATATATAATATATATATATATAATATAAGTCGGAAAGCAGAAAGCTTTTGAACTGAGGGACTAGTTTGCGTAGAAACGGACGGAAGAATGGACGGACGGACGATCATGGCTAGATCAACTCTCCTGGTCATGCTGATCAAGATATATATTCTTCATAGGGTCAGAAATGTCTCCTTCACTGCGTTGCAAACTTTGGACTGAAATTATAATAATATATAAATATTAAATCTTACCTTTGAATATGGGGGCAATCTTAAATACACCAAGCCCACCAATGGTCAACATTTGACCAAGAGCTAACTCCATGAAAAACATCGGAATTCCAGCTAAAAACAACGTTATTATATATGGTAATATGAATGCACCGCCTCCATTTTTATAGCATAAGTAAGGAAATCGCCAAACGTTTCCCAAGCCGATTGCTAGTCCTACTACTGAAAGAATGAAATCCATTTTTGAAGACCATGACCCGCGTTCTGGGAGTTGTTCAAGTTTAACCAACTGAAAAAAAAGATCATATGTAAATATAAACTAAAAATGTAACTTTACCCAAAAGGTTTTAATTAACAAGGTGTCGTAAATTTTTTAATTTTAAGCTCCAATAGGCTTTTACTTTGGGACCGAGAAAGAAAAAACGGTTCGGCAAGCCGAAGCTGTTATACCATTGAAGTTATTATAATATTGTATGAGTTAATTGAAAAGTTTCCCGATTTTTTTTTTATGTTCATAAATATATAGTCGGTAAATTTCTACAAAATTAAAAAAATGACTAATAATTCGTAAAAAATAACTACATCTTGAATTTTAAGCGTACATGCTTAAAAACAACGACGCTTTAACGATTTTCTCTTTCAATTTGTTTTTATGGAAGGTACAGTGGCTCGAAGCTTATTTCGTGCAATTAGGAAATATAAAGTTCAAGTCGGTATTGCTGCTAAACTAAGAAAGATAACCAACGAAATTAAACTATTTTGTTAATCATAAAAACAACAAGAAAGGAAGCAAACTTCGGCAAGCCGAAGTTTATATACCCTTGCAGTTATTGCAAAAGGACTAAATTCGATTTCTATGCCTTTTATTACTAAAAACAACAAAGCAGCTATCTGATATTGTTGTCCGATTTTGACAAAACTAAAAACGTAATTCTGAAATCTTCCTCTTCCTTATTTCCAATAAATTTTCGATCAAATTCAAGTCGTTATGACCACGTGAGGGGAGTTCCAGACAACCCAAGTCTTTACAATTGCTTCTGAGTGTTTGGAATCGTTATCCTGGCAATCCCGAAATCGGGGAGAACCGGGGTGAAAAAAAGGACTAACGGAAAAAAGGCTGACGAACGGATTTCGTCGGTCTGCGTAAATGTGAGATGCAAGTTATCAATAGATATCGAAATGCATACGGACAGATAATCAGACATGCAGACATACTTGGAAGTATGTCCAGTGAAAGAGACATTTCCGATCCTAAAAAGTATTTAATATTCTTGATTAGCATCACCAGGAGAGTCGATCTAGCCATGCACGTCTGCCGTCTGTCCGCCCGTCTTTTTTGTTTAATATTTTTATACCCTTGCAGAGGGTATTTTAATTTCAGTCAAAAGTTTGCAACGCAGTGATATATACTATAAAGTATATATATTCTTGATCAGCATCACCAGGAGAGTGATATAGCCATGTCTGTCCGTGCGTCCGTCCGTTTCTACGCAAACTAGTCTCTTAGTTTTAAAGCTAACTGCTTGAAACTTTCCCAAAAGTTGTCTTTCTATTGCAGGTAGAATATAAGTCGGAACAAGCCGGATCGGACGACTATATCATGTAGCTCCCATAGGAAATCTCAGAAAAAAAAATTCAAAAAAATGATAACTTTGTTCTTTTTATGTTTTTTTGTTGTTCCTTGGTAATTTTTAAATATTATGGAATTATGGTTTTAATTAAAATAAAATCGGACAACTTAATCATATAGCTGCTATAGAAACGATGCCAAAATGTAGCCCAAAATCGACATAGCTTCATTGTTTTTAGTAATATAGGCATAGAAATTGAAATGTAGTAAATTTGTAGCAACTGCAAGGGTATATAAACTTCGGCTTGCCGAAGTTTGCTTCCTTTCTTATTTTAATACCAGGTAACATTTCTTGTACAGATTAAGTCACTGCAAAGAAAATTTGGTTTTTATACCCGTTACTCGTAGAGTAAAAGGGTATATTGTATTCGTCCAAAGGTATAACAGGTAGAAGGAAGCGTTTCCGACCCTATAAAGTATATATATTCTTGTTCAGGATCACTAGCCGAGTCGATCTAGCCATGACCGTCTGTCCGTCTGTCTGTCCGTCTGTCCGTCTGTCTGTCAGTATGAACGCTGAGATCTCGGAAACTATAAAATTAGAATAAAAATGTATTTGTTTCGTCAATACCTATCGATTGGCCTAATAAAAGTTTGCCACGCCCACTCTAACCCAAAAACCCATCAAACGCTTAAGCCTGGCTAGCGCCTACATTTCCGCCTTTCGTGGCGCTATCTAACGGATGACTTTGGAACAGCTGGCCAAGGTGCTAATTCGAGCGGCGAAAAACATACAAGAAGGCATATTTATATTAAGTTGTTTAGCTGAGTAACGGGTATCTAATAGTCGAGGCACTCGACTATAGCGTTCTCTCTTGTTTTGAGTTCCTGTGTATGAGTTAACATAACGAGTCGTCGGCTCGATCAGAAGACGATAATGCAATTCACAGCTGAAGAGTAATTGGAGCTGAAGAAAATGTAATCGTACCGATACGATTTGTAGTTTTAAGGTAGCAACATATTTATATATGACATTTTTACATACAAAAAAACCTTTTTTCCATAGAAAATATCGGAAGATAATAGGAAAATATTCGCATATGTTGGCATACATTCTACATACATATAACATATATATACACCCCAGCCCACGCTTAGGCAGTTGTTTTGATCTCCTGCTTGACACTGACTTTATTGACCTGGCCTTTATGTCTGACTTACTTATTTTCATACCATTGAAGAGGGTAATTTTAATTAATCAAATTCTTAGTTCCTGATAAATATATACCGGCCAAAAACTTGTTATAACTCCAAGGGTGTTTGTTTATTTGCAATATTATTCTATATTTTCAATAAAACTAGTTCCTGCACTTACCTGCTGTTTATTGGAGGCGTCCACATTTGTTTGTGTGTTAGATTGTAAATTTGACGCGTGACCCACTTCTTTACTCATTTCAATAGATTCGTGCTTGCGCCCATCGCCTCCGCCATCACCATCGTTTGCGCAGTTACTGTACATTTCGTTAATATTCTCTTTTGAAAGATGTAAAGGACGACCAAATATAAACTAGGACAATCGAGCACTAGAGCTGACTCGTTTTCGTCCGAGTTGCGCGTAATTACGAGAACAGCACCCTTGCAGGTCACTTGCTTGCATCAAACTGAGTATCTAAACCACCTAAAATGATGCTTTGTTCCTCAAATCGAGAAAGTCTATGTAGTGACATGGTAATATAAGCGACGCTTAAATATAAGGGGGCTAGTGGTTTGACATTTTTACATACAATTTAATTTAATAATGATTTAGGAAGAGGGTTCTGTCCGAGCCCCATTGAAGTAATGGTGTACGGGCACAGTGGCCACTTAATATAAATGAACAGTACATCAGGGCCCAACAAAAATAATTCACTGTGTGTATCCCTCATGATCTACTGTACTGAGTGGAAGTGTCCCCTAAAAACCATACTTAGCAATTTAGTGACCCATTTAAAATATTTGTATTTTATCGGTGGTATCGCAGAATCGCTGTTTTGTGCATCTACAAAATAAACTTGTGGCTTTGTATGGATGTAAAAAATATATTTATATAAAGAAAAACTTATCAACGCGAGACGAACGCACTACAACCACGAAAATTTCTAAAACAGAATTTCGTAACGAAAAATATTTAAATTCACTTTTTTTCATAGAGAATATAATATATATATAAGTATTTATCATTTTACTGAAGCAAAAGTACGATTTTGTAAATGGAGGAAGAGTTTTGGATTCTTTATGTTCATTAAGCCGAAATTTTATAACATAAAACAGCAACGTCCTTAACAGTTATAGTCGGCTGATCCTTATGAAATTTGGTAGGTCGGATTGATTGGCCAAAAATAGAACCTATAGAAAATCCCAACTTCCTAACCTTACAAACGGACAAAGGGACAGAAAGATGGACAGTCGGACATGCTTATATTCACTCAGGACGCGATCCTGATCAAGAATATATATACTTTATAGGGTCGGAGATGTCTCCTTCACTGCGTTGCACACTTTTGACCAAAATTATAATACCCTCTGCAAGGGTATAAAAAGCGAGAAATTAAAAAAATAACCATTTTGTGAAACAGAAACACAAATTTGCAAAGCTCGAAAACAAGTTTTTTATACTTATTTAATAGAATTTGAATGTTTTACTGTATAAAAATATAAATGCTAAAAATGTAGTTAGTGGCGTACTACAAAATTGACTGCGTCTGCTTAACTAAATATTAGAAACATATTTAACATTTAAATAGATACAAATTAGTATCTCGTTGTAATATAACTTTCTTGAGGATTGTTTCGTCTGCAACAAATCAAAAATTGACTGCTATCAATAAAAGTCAATCGAACGCCGAGTGATCTTTACAAGTAGGTTGAGAAATACCCGACCTCAAGAACTTTCTCTGACAGATATAAAGAAGACTATAATATAACATTATGAAATCGGCCCTTGAGGAACAATGTTTTCAAGCCATTTGCTTGAATTTAAGTCATTTATTCCAGAGTGGAGAGTGTTCTAGTAAACAGTTCAGTGCAGATTGTGCTGGCTGGGGCAACACTTTTGTGCGGTTCGTCACCATCCTATTACAGTAATAGGGTAGTGCATATATAAAAAGTAGTTATTTGTAAATAAACCATGTACCGACATAATAAGCGGACGTTTCATTTATGCTAAACTTTTTTATTTATTATAATAACGCACTGTACATTAACACAAAGAGAAGAATGTTCTAAAAAATGGTTATACCGGCTTCCTTCTGCAATTACTGTAAAAACATTAACAACAAATAAAATCAATGCTATGCCAGAAACTAATAATTATTTATTAAGGCAAAAACCGCCATATGTGGGTAAAATTCTTTAAAATGTTCTTATAGGCTAACTTTTTAGATAGAATTTTAAAGAACATTTTTTTCTTTTTCTTTTTCTCTTTAAATATATGTTTCTTATTACAACAAGAAGTAATTAATATTTCTTTTGATATCTTGAAAAATTTTCTATTGAAAAACATTTTATATCAACTTTAGACTTTTGGTGATCAAGAACATTTTTTTTATAGTTTCTGCCTGTTGTATACTTTTGAATTAATACGAATAGCCCTTTTCTTTACTAATTCTAGACAAATTCTTATACGCTCACTTAGAGAATTAAACTGTAGATCCGATGTGTGTAACATAGAAAAAATACATTTCCAACCCAATAAAGGTTTTGATCATCATCAGGAAGCGGGCCAATATACACGAACGAAAATATTCGTATTCGATTGATATTGTTGTTTTTGATTATATGCCAATATTCCGTTGTTTTAATAATAATATATGTGGCTCTGTACTCACATATCTGTTACAGTGACTGTTCAGTTAACTTCACCTCAAAAATTGTTTAGAAACAAACGTATGAACGGGTAAGTGTGATCTGCATTGCATGTAACTGTAATTTGAGATCTGATTTTTTTCTTTAAGAATTGCTAACAAGTTTTTTAGAAATTTTCCCAACATTATTCTCCCTTAAATCGGCATACTTATACAATGTACTTGTATACAAACAAGGAAGTACCGGTTAAAAGCTTTTTTATTGCTCGGGAGTCATTAAAAAGTATTCACAAAAGGCAAATAAGAAAATAATTGCCCACAAGAATAACTCACTGAATGGTAACCGCTCTTGGCCATTTAAATTCAAAGGAGTTACACGACGCTTAGCGAGGGCTTTTCAAAAAGTATCTGCGTCATAAGTTGACCATTGATTATAAGATACCTAAGATATACTTAAATATATATTTGTAAATTTTTCCAAAAGACATTGTAGACATATTGACACTTAGCTGCGTCCTTTTGTTTTTATTTCATTATAATTCCTATCTCAAATGAAGTTATTTTAAGCCATATACAATATGATAAGCTACAAAAAGTAAACATTTTGCTGACAGATGTTTATACCCTTGCAGACAGCCTTACACTTTTGGTCAAACGTTTTTTAGGGAAAGAAAGGAGAGGAGATATTTTCGACCGTATAAAGTACATTCGTGAAATGAACAATGTAAATATTTGGAAAATCGTCATAACTTCTTTGTTCATAACTATATGCGCATGGTACTCAAGGTAGTGTTTTTTTTTAAATTTCAGAAAACCGATTTTAATTTTAAACAATCATCCAACTAACTAGGGACCGTAACAGCTAAAACTTGTATTTTAAAAATCGTTTTTATTAATTATTATCATGAAAAAAAATATTTTTTATTAAATTAATTATTTTAAAATTGTTATTTTCTGATCGAAAATACATTTTTACTTCAAATAATTGTTTAAAGACCTTGATTGTAAAAACCTATTTGATTATAGCTCTGATTGAACAAAATAATAGTTTATGGCAAATATTTTGTATTTCACTTATTACGAAATATTACGAAAAGCTAGCAAGCTGTAATTTGTTGTTTTTAAAAACACCATTCTTATTTAAATAGGTGTATATGTTTTGTTAAATTAGTCATTATTGCAGCTTCATTTAGTGAACTTACGAGTAAGGAAAGCTAAAAGAGCAAAAAGAAATCAAGTACTTTCTGTGGGCCCTTGGATGCTTTATTAAGATCCCGATGTAGCGCAGACTCTGTCCAGTCTTGCAATTCTGTTGGCGCGACAAACCAAAAAGGAGTATACCCATATGACAAAAAGGTGTGTTTATTGTTGGGTTTTCTAGGGATTTATTTATTTATTATAATAAAAAATTTTTAACTTTTTTTTTATTAAGTTATTTTTATAATTGGAAAAGGCCTGCACTCTGCTTGCGTAAAATATATAGAAAAAAATATATATTTTGAAATCTTATTTTAAATTATGTGTTTTTTATAAAATTTATAAAATTACAGTAATTATTAACTTGTATTTAATTTGTTAATAAATATCAGTTTTATTTTAAGTTAAATGTGAAAAATACAACACGTTATGAAATTGTTTTGATATATTTTTATGAGTGTTTTTTCGTATTAGGTTCTGCATTTTTTGGAGTTTTACAATTTATTTGAAAATAGTTTTATACAAATATAAGAAAAATAATTTTTAAGTATCGTTTATTTAATATATTTTTTAAGTTTTAAATTATTTACTTTTAGTGGAATTAGGGTAACAAATTTTAAACTTTAATAAACTACTCTTAATAATTTTTTTTTTACATCTAATTAAAATAGTTTATTTTGAAAAAAGCTGTTCATTTGATAAATTTTTAAGTTTTGTTGAGCAGACCTTTTAGTGTTTTTATTCCGAAGGCTTCGTCCAGGTTGTACTTCTTCGGCCAGGACGGTCTTATAAGACTGTGGTAACGAATCTTTTCCGATAATTAGCACTATTTTGATCTGTAAAATGTAATATAACTAGTTTTCTAAATCTATTAAATAATTTATTTCAAAATACATCAATGCTCCTTAACTCTAAGGGCGCCACCAAACACTTTTCGATATATGAATGTATGTACATATGTAACTGCGCTTGGCTCTGTCAGAACATAAAGGATACAATGGAAGAAGATTATAGGGGTAGATTCCAAAGTGCAGCCAAATAACATTCACGTGCACGTTTTCGTTCGCAGCAGTTGACGCTGCGCCTAACGCTCTGCTAGAGTCGAAAGCAGCGAAATCGACTACGAAAAATTCTTTATTTGAAACTTTTGATCCATGAAAGTCAGAACTGCAGGGAGTGCTGAGCCGAGAGACATTATTGTAAATTAAATAATTATAGCTATGATAGATGAAAAAACATTTATCCATCGGGAGGATTTTTAAAATAATTTCTGCGTTTAAAATTATATTTAAATTTGGTTTTTAAACAAGTGGCAAGGGGGTTGCAAGTTTTACTGTTTAAATACTTCAAACGTTTCAATATTTGTCACATGCTGAGAACTTTTGAGTATACATATATAAAATAAAACAACACTCCCTTGAATTTCTAAAAACTTGTCATATATTTTTTAATTATTCATTAATAAATCTCAGACGCTAAACTTCGATATTCAAATGCAAAGTGCAATTAAAAATTCTTTTAATTCTCCCGCTTGCCTAATTTGTTTTTACATGTACATACATATGTATGGCTTTGCGTCAAAGCAAAATATTTAAATTATTTCAATTCACTTGTTATATGCACCCAATTATTTCAGAACGATATAAAACATGTTATTTTAGAATAGAATACCCATAAAATAAAATAATTAATAAGTATCGTTTAGAATACTTATTAAAAAAAACATTTTGTTATTTCAATTTCGAGGCGATGTGATTTTAATAGATTGTTCTCCTCTCAGCAGATCCTTACTTACGATGAGAGATACAAAGTAAGAGAGTGAGATTTAATATTTCCAACGTTTATTACGATTGTCGACAGAGTGTCGGGTCTGCCGGCGTCGCCGTCGGCTTCCTGATGAAATGGTGATGAATTTCAGCTGTGGTGAATTTCAGAAAAGCAGGGAGCAGTCGGCACACATACTACATGCGCGCATTGCATTAATGTGAGTGCAAAAAACCCGAAGTTAGCTGCTAAATTGTCCACATCCGGAATAGTATGGCTATGTCAATATTCTTTATATATTACCCTTATTCCCCTCTGAAAGGCTAAAAAAATACATGTGGATAATGTATGCTAACCTAAATTCTTAATAAATTGAGTATATTTCAGTCTTCATTTTGTGGACTGCTACACAAGATCTCGTGTTTCACAATTTAAACATACATATGTATGTATGTATGTACATATGTACATTTGTAAGCTTATTGATTGGTCTAGCAAGCACTGTAAATTTAAATACTTTAGAAACCACCACCACGTTGTTTAGCTCAACTTTAATTTTTTTTTAAATGTACTTTTAAACAATTTATATTGTGATAACCTGCGGAAATTATGTACATACACACATGACGATATATGTATGTATGTATGTAGTAGTACGATATACACTGGATGGAGGATGCTTCTTTTTGGGAGGACATGTCAAATAGTACTGGTGTATCTAGGATATAATAATGCATTGAGCTAAAACGCAAAAAAAAACCCATGTAGTCTTATATGTTTTAGTCAACTCAAGCGATGAAACCGTCATATTAGGAAACAAATGTCTTTAAATTAGGCCATTTAAAATTAGTTTTAAAGACATTGAAAATATTCTTTTCAAAAGAAAAACTTCTGAATTTAATTTTTGTTCGAATTTATAAAGGTTTTTTTAAACATGTACAAAAATATAAAAGGTCGTGATTTTAAATTTAAGAAATATCGGAAAGAAAATTTCGTCGAAAAAACATTTCCATTTTTTTTATTTTTCCTTTCTTGTTATACCCTTGCAGAGGGTATTAAAATTTCAGTCAAAAGTTTGCAACGCCGTGAAGGAGACAATTCCGACCCCATAAAATATATACATTCTTGATCAGCATCACCAGGAGAGTTTATCTAGTCATATCCGACTGTCCGTCCGTTCGTCCGTCTGTCCGTCCGTTCGTCCGTCTGTCCGTCCGTCCCTCAGCTTGAAAGCTATCGGAACTAGCCGGATCGGGCGTCTATACCATAAAGCTCCCATAGGAACAATCGGAAAAAATGTAAAAAAAAGTGTAACTTTGTTGTTTTAAATTTTTTCTTGTTCTTTGGGATTTGGTAATATTTAAATACTATGGAATCACGGTTTTAATTAAATTAATATCGGACATCTATACCATATTGCTCCCATAGAAAAATAAAAAACAATAAAAAAAATTGTACTTTATTAAAAAAAATAAAAATTTAAAAAATATTTCTTTGAGATATAGTAATTATTTACTATATCAGAATTATGCTTTTAGTTTTGTTAAAATCGTGCAACAATATTATATAGCTGCTAGAGGTGCAGAAACATCGATGTATGGAGTCATCGATGTTTTCGATGTTTTTCACCCAAAACATCGATGAAACATCGATGTTTTAAAAAATTCAAATAATATTTTTTAAATTATTAAAATGCACACTTGTGGTTATATTAAAAAGAGAAAAACAAAACGTTTATTCACTTGGTTTAGAAAACGGAGATCATTTCTTAAAATTTAGTTAAACATTTAAAAAAAAATGTGATTTTTGTTTATGAACATAAGTTTGTCAACAATATCAGGCTTTAGGCGCGTCCTGCGGTCAGAAATAATTTGCCCCACCTTGCTGAAGGCTTTTTCTGACTCGCAGGAAGTGGCAGGGACACATAGAAATTTTTTTGTCACTTCTTTGAAGGGCGCCATGCTGTTCGACGACTCCTGAAAGCATAATTAATTACTAAAAATAATGACTTAAAACAATTTAAACGGCACAGAAACATCGATGGTTGAAAAAAAACATCGATGATTTAGAAAATTTCAAAAACATCGATGCATCGATGTTTTCATCGATGTTGCTGCACCTCTATTAGCTGCAATGCAGCGCAAAATCCACAAAGCTTCATTTTTTTTTTAGTAATATAGGCATAGAGTGTTGTAATAACTGCAAGGGTATATAAACGTCGGCTTGCCGAAGTTTGCTTCCTTTCTTGTTTTTGGAATTTGATTTGTCGCAACTGCGGAAATAAACAATAATCCGTCCGCCTGTCCGTCTGTCCATCTCTCCATCTTTTCGTTCGTCCGTCTCTCCTTAAGGCCTAGTACTTAAAAACGAGTTAGTTGTGATATGTAGGTTCGGGAGTATGTTGATAGTTTTGTAAGTTCAGGTAATATTTGGAATAAACGCAACAAGTCCGTTTGCTTTGGTTTCTATATTTAGAATGAATATTTATTGAATTTTGGTTCTTTGATACATATATTTAGTTGGTACGAAAGTGCCGAACTGGCGAATTTGGAAGTGGAGTGCTTATGCGTTGCATATTCTGGAATCGGTGGCTACTCATGTATCAAGTCAATCGTTGGGTTGACACAAGTAATTGCTGAATCGGTATTCCTGAACTACGGACCATAGTGAAGCATTGGTTGGTGTGTAAGTATCAAGTGCAGGGATGGATGGTGTGAAGGTAGTAGATAGAGTAGGTGGTGTGTGAGTAGTTGTTTTCTTTGAAAACCAAGTGACTGCTGTTGTTGCTTCTATTTGTATTTTGTTAATCTCCAGTCTCGTTTCTACATATTCCATCCTTAATTCATGTATTCCCAATTCTTTGGTAGTTCTGTTCTTTTTTATAGCTTCGATTTGGGGTATTTACAATTTCAGTTTTGCTGTCCCCAGTCTTTCCACTGCCTCGTATTGAACGTTATTAACCATAGCTCTACATTCATTGAACGCTATTAATGCCGATCCATTCAGTATCCTTTCCCGTCCACAATCTGCTTGTAGTTTTACGTTTTCTCCGTTGAAAATTGCGATGTATCCAGCTTCTGGTTCAAATATCTTGGTGCTGAACGCCTCCTCTCGGTTCATCATCCTTCTCAGACAACTTTCATTAACCTGATTTACAATTTTATTACTTTTATAGAAGTACATTTCCTTGGTATTAATTGCATCATAATTGGGTGTGATAATAAATTATGTTTTATTAATGGGGAGTGGAAATACTCTGTGTAACGAATATATTTCCTCTTGGAAAATAGATAATCTTACAGAAAATATTATGTCTGTCTTATTCATAATCGCTCTTAATTCTAGAAGCTCATACATGTGTTCTTCAGATACTACCTGAATCTTTTGTTCTTCTAATTCTTAATCACATTTACTTGTTTCCTTTTTATCGAATATACATATTGAGTCCAATCGGAGTTACAGAAACTCTGTCGATATATTCCAATCTACAGATTCTCTTATCTTTTCGCACAAACGTTTTATTAAAGCCATTCCTATAATTATTGATAAATCAATTTACCCTAATCTGTTCCTCATTAATGTATGTCGTTAAATTCTTAAACATAATAATGAATTTGCTGTCGTTTCTTGCGCCTTTATTGCTTATTTTACTCTTATCTCCTCTTCTGGCATTTTCCTTATATCTTCTTCTAGCTTCTCTGCATCTTCCGAACTTAAAAAAACTGTTATCGATTTGATGATGGTCCTAACCCATTGACCAATCCTCTTGCCTTTCTACTTCTGTGGCTTCTAACCTAATTTTTATCATCTTTTTTTTTTTTTTTTTTGAAATTGCTTTGCTATTTATTTATTGAATCTTCTCCTTTCGGATACTAACAATAAGTGTATCAAATCTTATAGTAATCTAACTAACAGTCATAAGACTGGTACTGAGTAAAATTATTGCTGGGTTGGAAGGTCGTTGCGTTGAAGGCGGGTTCAGCTGGAAACCCGAGACAAGCCTCTTGCGAGATGATTTGGGTGCATGGAGAGCTTTTGTTTGTAGGTCGTCTTTTGTTTGTCAATTTCATCTTTTACTGCCAGAATGCCGAAGTCTCTGTGGATGATTTGGTTGCGAATATACCACGGTGCCCCAGTGATAGTCCTCAGGATTTCCCATAGCTGGGAACCATATCTCCAGATCGGCTTGAGAGTAGAGTTGTAGAGCAGGACCTTGTAGTCCAGACGCAGGGGCGATCTAATGTTTAATATCCAGTGGAAGCTGCTGGCTTTTAGTTTTAGATGTAGTTTCTTGCATTCGATGCGTTTTCTCCAGGTTAGTCGTCTGTCTAGGTGGACGCCGAGATACGTTGACTTGGGGAATCGGAGTACTATTCAATGATAGAGCATGTTTGCCTGTTGAGAGTAAACGTTATGTGTTTACATTTTTGTTCACTTATTTTAATACGCCAATCCGATAGTCACCTTTCAAATACGATGAGGTGATTGGCTAGTTGTGTTGTTGGTTGGCTTGGACTCCCCGAACGACTTAGGATTGCAGTGTTGTCAGCGAAAGTAGATGTTGTTAGCTGCTCGTTTGTAGGAATATCCGCTGTATATAGGACGAAGAGAGTGGTCCTGATGAGAGAGAGTCCTGATGTTATTCCGTTAACTTGTTCTTTTGTACCATGTCTTTGACGGAAGCCAAATTGATGTTCCGGGATAACATTGCTTGCAGATATGGTAAGAAGGCATTTTTTGAACAATTTAGACAGACATGCAATTGTTTTAGGTGAAACGTACCAGTGGCAGAGTTCGGCTGGAAAATGCTTCAGAGATGTGAAGCAAAAGTTTCTACCCTATCTTCGTCGCTACGGGCCCAGCTACCTGATGGGTTTCTTATCGGAGTGACTGTTTCGGTTGGAGAGCTCAGATTTGGGTGAGCCCTCCACAGAGAATGTTTTGTACTGGTTGGCGAAAGTATGTGGGGTTACCTGGGGAAACATAGTCCAATTTGTTGCTTAGTTTTATAATTGCATTATATAATTGCCTTCCTTTGGAAGTCACGAGTCGTGATCCCCAGTGGGTATGTTTGGCATTATAATCTCCTGCTGCTATGAAGCGATCTCCAAGTAAGTTGTAAAAATCCATGAATTGTCCTTCAGTAATTGTAAAGCGAGGCGGGCAGTAGACAGCGGCTATGGAAAGGGTTCCGCTATCTGACTGCACTTTGATAGACGTGACCTGCAAGTAATTAGTTGCAAACCTTTCGTGAAAGTGGTGTTTGATGCGTTCCCTGACTAGGATGCCGGTTTCGCCGTGGGCTTTACCATCTGGATGATCTATGCGGTAGAAGGTGAAGCCTCTTATTTGGAAATTGTTTTTGTTTGTGAGGTGCGTCTCTATCAGTAGCATAATGTCGATATGATTTTCATTCAGGAACTGTGTTATTTCATGTTTGTGCCGAGAAACGCCATTGGCGTTTCACATGGTTATTCGTATATTTGCCATCAATTATTTGTACTGCTTTCCTGCAAGCAACTGTAACACCATGTTCTGGTTTTGAACCAGTGTTTGCATGGTCGTTTTCATGAAGGACATAAATTCCATAAAACTTTTTTGCATACTAACCAGGGACAGTCTAGATCGTAGTTTACATTAAAAGACGTCGAAGAAGTGTTTCTCAGTTTCTAAGGTGTCCCAAATATAGATCTGTTGATTGAGGAGTTTTGAGAAGATTGTGCGGCTCCTGTTGTGTGGAGCCCGCTGCAGCAGATTGTTTATGCAAAGCAATTACTTGGTGGCGCAGCAAAAATGTTTTGGCGTAGCCAGAGAGATATTAAGGACTGAGAAAGTTTGAAGTTACCATGTCACTAGAGTTCGGAGTGCAGGTACTCTCTACAGCCGAGATTCATGGCAGGTTGGGAATACGTCGTCAACATAAGGGTGAATCATTGCAGGAGTTTCTATATGCATTAATGGAGATTGCTAAGCTGATACATTTGAAGGATGAAAGTCAAATTGATCTTCGTAGAAGTGGGATACATTCTACGAAGAAATGGGATACATTCTACGAAGAACTCCATTTGACTTTCATCCTTAAGATTGAAATCTGAAAGACTTGAAATGGTAGATCGGGGCATACCGAAAGGCAGGAAGAGCATATAAGCCAGAAAACAAGCATAATCAGCCTAGAAAAATGAAAATAGAGTCGGTTAGGAAATGTTTCAGATGTGGCGATGGCCAAGTTAAGAGAGATTGTCCAGTACAAAAGAAATTATCAAATGTAATCGGCCAGGACACCGAGCAGCGCAGTGTAAGGCGATAATGTGGATCGAGTTCCACGTGATTCCAGACGAGGACATGAAGTTCGATGCAATCTTAGGAACAACAATTTTAGAAATCGTCGACATTATGGTAACGAAGAGAGGAACCGTGTTTTCGAAAACGGTTCAGGTTTAGGAACAAATAACAGTATGTTCCTGTGTGCAACTAATGAAAGAATTTTGATTGCCTTTGTTTGTTGAGCACCGAAGAGAGTGAGACAGGCTTGGAACTGGATCATTTGAGTAAGGGTGTCGCTGCAGAAGTAGAATTATTGTTGGAAAATTATAAGCCGATGAGAAATTTAATTTCGCCTGTGGAGATGAAGATTTTGTTGACAGACGGTATTTGACGGTTGCCGGTATTTCAACATCCAAGGCGTTTGGCCTATTGTGTCCAAAAGATAGTCAGAGATTATTTTCCAACAGCACACATGGATTGTGTTTTCGAAAAATTTGTAGAACTCTGAATTTGACCAATGGATTCTTTCATGTTCCTGTGCCATCAGAATCTCAAAAGTACACATCGTTTGCAACCATGAGTGGGCAGTACTCCCCAGCTGTGTTTACCAGGCTTTTAATAGCAGTCCTTCGAGATGTGATAAAAAACGATGATGTAGTGGTGTACTCGTCCATGTTTGATCATTGCTAGCAAGAGTGTAGAACAGGGCGTGCAGAAAATGAAGCGAGTCTTGAAGGTGGCAGAGGAAAGCGGCTTGCGCATAAATTGCAGCAAGTGTCAGATATTGAAGAAGAGAGTAAGTTTCCTTGGATATATCATAGAAAAGGGTACAACCAAACCAGGTGAGGAGAAAACAAGAGCGGTGGCTGATTTTCGAGTTCCTGATAATAAAAAAGGAATCCAAAGCTTTTTATGTTTGAAGTCGTATTTCCGAAGGTTCGTAGAAAATTACGCAGTGATTTTTAAGCCGTTGTCTGATTTGCTACGTAAGGAATCCAAGTTTGAGTTCAAGGAAAAGCGTTTGATAAATTAAAAGCAGCGCTAATTAGTGGGCCCGTTCTGAAGCTGTAAGACCATTCACTTAAAACAGAAATTCATACCGACACCTTGAAATTCGGAGCCGTCTTGCTTCAGCGAGATAGGGATGATAGTTTGTGGCAACCCATTTTCTATATGAGTCGGAAGACCAAACCATGCGAAGGGAATGATACTCTTATGAACTTTAATTGCTAGCAGTTATTGGAGCTTCGGTAAAGTGATGAGTTTACGTTCTTGGGAAAAGAATACAAATTGTCAGAGACTGCAATGCATTTAAAAAAATTAACAATAATTGCGACCGGAGTTAAAATTTTAGATTGATCCGTGTAAACCTTCCGATGTTATGGACAGTTGAACAGAGGTAAGATAGCGCGTTTTATATTCGATTATTGGGTTTCCAAAACTTTAAAACGCTCTTCTGAAAAGTTGCCACTTTCAAAGTCGACTTACACGATCCTTTAAAATCTACTGGACAAACCGGTTTCAAATTGTGTACAGTACTTCTTTACTAAATTCCTTAGGCGAAAATCGAGTATTGTGACTTTAAAAATCGGAAGAAAAAAAAATAAACAAGAAAGGAAGCAAACTTCGGCAAGCCGAAGTTTATATATCCTTGCAGTCGTTACAAATCTACTACATTTCGATTTTTATGCCTTTATTAAGAAGCTATTTCGATTTTGAGCTGCGTTTTGCCATCGTTTCTATGACAGCTATTTGATATTGTTGTCCGATTTTAATTTAGTTAAAACCGTAATTCCATAATATTTAATTATTTCCAAATCCCAAAAACAAAATAATTAAAAACAGCAAAGTTATAATTTTTTTGAATTCTTTTTTCTTATTCTTCCTATGGGAGCTATATGATATAGTCGTCAGATCCGGCTTGTTCCGACTTATGTACTACCTGGAATAGAAAGACAACTTTTGGAAAAGTTTCAATCGTATAACTTTAAAACTGAGGGACTAGTTTGCGTAGAAACGGGCGGACGGTCAGACGGACGGACGAAAGGACAGACGGAAGGACGGAGAGACGGACAGTCGGACATTGATAGATCGACTCTCCTGGTGATGCTGATCAAGAATATATATACTTTATAGGGCCGGAAATGTTTTTATACTTGGGAATAATACTGATAATTACCTGACCTAGACACCTACAACACTTCGTTAATACACCTTGCTACACTTGATACGTCGATTTCACGATTTATTTCCCGATCGGAAATATTGAAAAACGACTTAAATTTGATTATATATGTATATGTTTAATAACAACGTAACAACTGTAATAAAAAACCGTTTGGAAATGTTTAATCAGATCAATCAGCAGTAACCCTGGAATATGGGCAAGCACATGCACGAGAACAGTTCACCTCCATCACAGGAAATCAGCTTAAGGAGTACTTTTGGTACCCCTGGCGGAAAACATGTCGTGAAACCAGGGACTGAAACCGATTGGAATACCGGTTCCGATTCCGGTTTCGGTTCCTATAAAAATCTGTTAGCGGTTCCGGTTCCAATTTCGGTTCCTAAGAAAAATCGCAAAACGATTCCGGTTTCGGTTCCGGTTCCTAAAAAATATTACAAATCGGTTCCGGTTCCAGTATCGGTTCCATTTTTTTAATGTATAATCGTGTAGAAAAGTAATTGCGACAACATAATGCTCATGAGCTTTGTTTTGTAGTGTACGCCTCATCACGTGAAACACTCCTATTGCGTCCAAGAGCGTTGCACACTAAACTGAGTTTCTGAGTACTTGATGTCGAGCTTATCACGTAATTTGTGAAAAGCAAACTGATTGGTTCGTCTATTGCCCTATTGCGAGCACTGTTAGAACTGTACTATGATGAAATATTTTATGATTTAAAATCCGAGACTCATTCTCAAGAAAAGAATATCGGTTTCGGTTCCGGTTTCGGTTCCACAGTATGGCAAATAATCGGTTCCGGTTCCAGTTCCGGTTCCATCGAAAATTAAAATTTCGGTTTCGTTCCGATTCCGGTTCCGTAAAAAGGAAACGGTTCCGGTTTCGGTACCGGTACCGGTTCTCTTCAGTCCCTGCGTGAAACTGTGACTAGCAAGGTTACCAAAAACAACAACGGAAACTTATAGTCCGTAATTTATACTTAAACTAACCGAATTACACTATCAAGAAGGTTCACAGTAACATGCTCTCTCGGCTTTAAAATAGCATGCTCCAGTATGTAATTGGCCATACTAGTCGATCGCTTATTATCTCGAGAGAAAGCAGCGGTCTATACGAAATACGGGCGTTGAGGGTCGAAATAATAATCTTTTGAAGCTAAAAAATTGACTTAGACTTTAAGCTGATCCTGACAACTAAAATTTAGATATTCTGAGAGAATCGGATTTTTGCGAATGCCAAAAACCATTTTTTTTAATAAGTCGTGTGAGGAGTTTTAAAAATCCCCACAAAACCTGATGCAGGAGAGCGGTTTGGGAACAAAGGAGGAACTTAGGAGGCGAAATGCCACAGGAGTGAAGGAAATCCAGATCAAACGGGAAATATACGGACCTTGGGCCGGAAGGCCGCAAACGCAGTCCCTGTGCTAGGGTAAAGAGGAGTATGTATGTAGGAGTATAGCTTTCTTGCTGTTCGTCGTTCTCGGTGCCCAAGGTGTCCTGGCTCTGCTCACGGCCGCCGTGCCCTGGTTATGCTCTCTGCTTGCACTTATATGGCCAGCCGCGGAAGGGTCTTTGGCACTCGGGTGAAATGCTGCGCTTTCAACGCATACGCCACTCGAGACACAAGCGGATCGGACGCGCGCCCTTTCAGGCTAGTCGCACCAGGACCAGCGCAATTTTTATACCCTTGCAGAGGGTATTATAATTTTGGTCAAAAGTGTGCAACGCAGTGAAGGAGACATCTCCGACGCTATAAAGTATATATATTCTTGATCAGGATCACCTCCTGAATTGATATAGCCATGTCCGTCTGTCCGTCTGTCTGTCTGTCTGTTTCTACGCAAACTAGTCTCTCAGTTTTAAAGATATCGAATTGAAACTTTGCACACACCCTTCTTTCCTTTGCACGCAGTATATATGTCGGAACGGGATCGGCCGACTATATCCTATAGCCGCCATATAACTGATTAATCGGAAATGCCATAATTTTGGTGTTTGTTAAGTTAGGAAGTTGGGATTTTCTATGGGTTTTATTTTTGGCCAATCAATTTCATAAGGATCGGCCGACTATATCCTATAGCTACCATATAACTGAACGATTGAAAATGCCATAACTTTGGTGCTTTTAAAGTTAGGATGTTGGGATTTTTTATTAGTATTAAGAATGCATCATATGAATAATTTTGGAGAATATAATTTATAGAGTATTATAGGTATATCAACTTCGGCTCCGCCCGAAGTTAGCTTTCCTTTCTTGTTACTTGACGATTTAGGCATACGTAGGATTTCGCCGTAGGCAAATTCCCTAGCGAGCACACTGTTCGTTGTGGAAGAACTCTTTTTGTTCCACTTTTGTTCCAGACACGACGAGCAATAGGCCAAGCTCAAACCGCGACAGGAATTGTAACAAAGAGCCTGGACTTAGTATCTTGATTCGGAGACTCAAACTCGAAGTCCCGAACGTCTCAATGTCCTTGCTCTTGCTCTTTGTTGACTCCGTGCGGCTCTGCATGTTCACTTGCGTTCTGTTGCTTGCTCACTGATCCAGTTTACAGCGCTTGGCCTGCTTATTTCTCGTCGTCTCCTTGACTCCTCGTCCAAATTTCACGGCTTTACCGCTTGACCTTTAACCCTCTGCCCGGTACCACCGTAGACTAAAAAGTACGCTTCTGTCTCGTTATATCCTTTTGCACACGGCACGCGGACTCTCCGGTATCGCCGTATCTCTCTAACTTTATGTCTCTCTCCTTTAATTTAGTTCCTGCCCCAAGATGTTTCCCCCATAGACTTTAAACTTTCTCTTCTTCTCTCCAGCTCTTATCCTTGTTAATCCTTCAAGCTTTCGAGTCCTCTACATGGTACCTTCGGAACTCACTGCTCCTCCTTGAGTTCCACGGCGCCTGAATTTCTCCTTTCAATTTGAATTTTCCTCCCCAAACGTTTTCGCATGGACTTTTGAAGTCCCGTCTTCGATGTTCCCCCTTAGACTTTTCTATTTCTCTTTCTCATCGTTTGGTCACACTACCGATTTTCTGTTGATATCGATTTCTTGGCCTAGCGCTTCTTTTCCCTCTGATGGGATGTTGGCAAGTGTGACCCTCCATGTGCCCGATGTTTACAGTATTTTCGACACCATTGTCCAGTGCCAATCGACCACTTATGAATCGTCGTGAAAGAACATTTTCTTTTTACTTTCTCCTTTTGTTTTTCGTTAATTACCTTTTTCAGCTTGTTGCCCTTGGCCGCCTGGATCCGATTTCGCGTCCATCTTCCTTCTAGCCTCACCTCGAGTAATGCGTGTGCTCATGATGTTATTTCCGAATGAGGCTTTCCCTTCTCCAACTCTTCTGACGAAACCTCGAAACATCTTTTTTCACGATCCGCCTCGTGCATCCTTTATTCTCCTTGTGTTCACCTTATTATATGCGGCGAGTCGACGGATGACTCTGGATTGTGCCCGACCGTTCTCGATCTGTCTGCCTCGTTGTCATCCCTCTTCCTTCGGTCTTTTTCTGCGAACTGAGCTATCATAGTCTTTACCGTTATATTTGCTCGTTGTGCCGTGAAATTCTGTTTTACCCGCGTCTCGCTGAAAATTATTTTAATGGAACGGCTGGTACATTGAACTCCGTGGTCGGATATTACTTGAAAGTATGCGATCACTAAAAGCCTTCTTGCAGAACGCACAGTTCATATCCAAACTGCTCATGTATCGTGCTTCCCTAAGTTAGTCGAAGATATAATTAATCTGCCCGTCTTCTTTTTAACCATTACATGGTAGAGCTGTATGGACTTCTCTAATGCTCTATAAATCCCATTTTTAGAAGCTCGTCTACCTTTGCGTTAGTCTCCCCTCCGACTCATAGTATCTCTGCTTGATTGGTTTGTCGTTCTTCATGGTGATCTGGTGTTCGGCCACAGTAGATGTTCCTGTCATGGTGGGGATTTCTGTGAATTAAGTTGATGAGGCAATAAGCTACCAAGAACAAAATAAGACGATGCTTTAAGCAGATGCAACCAATTATTAAAAGTAGGGCAAACACATTTGAAATAAGTTAAATAATTTGTCCGTTAAAAGTTGTAAATTGGGAAAATTTTACTTTCAGGAAAGACAGGTTATTATTTTTTACACACCTAATCGAATGGAAATGCATGTGCATAGACAAGTATCATGAACTAGGTCATGTTAGGAGGGATAAAATGTTAGGTGCCATTGGCAAAAGCTATTGATTTCCGAAAATGAAGGATTAAGTCTCTTATCAATTTCAAAATTGTTAAAAGTGCATAGCTTATTTTCCGGATATAGGCAAAGAAATGTCCGAAACGACAACTAGCCTTTTAAGATTATTCACAGATAACATTATGGGCCTGTGTATGATAGCAGATATAAGAAACATATATTCGCTGTTGTGGATACGTTTCTAAATGTGGTAGATGTAAGAGGCTAGCTTATATAAATATGCTCTGGCTGCACTGGTCGATCGGTTCTGCTCTCTCGTAAAAACGTATAGACACTTTCTGGGAAGTCCCTGACCTCTTTTCTACACACCTACTTCTCAAGAAACCTAGTTAGCTGCAGCATAAGTTCAGGCATTGATCTGAAGTCGCTCTTGCGGTTCGAATAACTGATCGCTTACAAATTTCAATTTATTTTCTTGGAACTGAGAATAATGATTTGGTCTGTTTCTGCAAAAAATTCAGCCTGGTAATTAGCGCTGACATGACTTGCTGGCTGTGTGAAAATATGGTGCACGGCAAGTGTTGTGGTTTGTTGGGCGAATAAGTCATAGGGGAAATCTAAATGAAATCGTCCATGCGTTAAACAAAGGGCCGCTTGAACTGGCTGATTAGCTTTTACGGCGTTTCTAGAGATAGTTTTCGCAGAGCTGATCTCTCGGCGCTGGAATCGCAGTTTAAAAGCGTTAAGCTATTATAGGACAATCCTAAAAGCAAAAAAAGGCGCAAAACGTTGCTAAGATCAGCAGCTTAAAAAGATCCGGTATCCGAACAATCCGTAGCGAAAGGTATGCAAAAAGGCATGCTTTTAAAAATTCAGATTTGTACACTGTGGCTTTACAATTACTGTATTCACCTATACCTCACCAGGAGTTACTGAACCTGTACTACCGGCCCAAGTTGGGTTTTCAGAAACAAGGTCTGCTCCACCAAAATTCCTTTCAGTGCTTCCACTAAAGAAACAAATATTTCTTTTTCGGCTTTCCCCTGATCTAACATCTTCTGATGTTCTCTTATATACAAGACAGAACTAAAGCCGATAACAAAAGTTTAAGTTTTCTTATATTTCATCTTTCAAGATCACAGTCCCAAACGAGCTTTTTTAATTGTATTTGCATCTCATATAATATTGTTTACAGAATCCTGGTAAAAGCCGGAGAACCTAAGCTCCGATGTTTTTTCAGGGAAGTACACATTGCACAGGATTGCCCCCATGTCAGACGAATCAGTTTTCCGATAGGGATCAGTTGGTATTTTTATGAGATATCAATGTACTAGGAGTTACGTGGTAGACGGAGGATGGATCAAATGTCTTACTACCAAGTATTCCATGTTTCGCCTTCTTGGAGAAAACTTTGTTTAATATTATTTCTGGCTTTAATTGGTCTGATCTTTACTCATGCTTTAATATGGCCTATTCCCTTTATGTTTTTTACCCTGCAATAATATAAGTTCTGAATTCGAGTGTTCCGTGATACTTTTCGTCAATCTACACTTAAGAAATGTAAAGTCCACCCTTTACAAAAATCTAAATCTATTTTTGCTAAATATTTAAGTGCTCGGTCAATATTCACCGTGCTTAATGATCAAACAATTTTATAACTTTATTAACATCAAGCGCAAATCTTATTCTCATCCTTCTTCGCTTTCGTTTGAAAACATGACGGCAACAACAAATCAGGCAATAGTCAATTTATTTTTCAAACGACATATTCTGTTTTCGATCAATCAACACAGCCTTATGCTTACACCATATCCAAGTCGTACATCAAATGTCTTACTTTAACCGAAAATTTTCTTTGGATTTTTTTCAAGTTGAGCCTGTTTATTCGCTAGCGCCCGAGGTATTCCTGGATGAGTGCTTAGGTATTGTCCTATTCAAACCCCTACACAAATTATTTACATTAACTCCAGAAACTTCCCAATTTTACCATATTTTTTAAGGAATCAACTTCTCGAAAGAGATTTAAAATAGCGGTTATAACGGATTGATCAGAGACCAGCCTTTCTTTGATATTTAGCTAAGTCAATTAAAACATTATTTGAGAAATTGTGGTCACCACCAAAATAAAAAAAAAACAAGAAAGAAAGCAAACTTCGGCAAGCCTAAATTTATATACTATGCCAGTTATATGTTACGTACGGTCATATACTATATATTATATTATATACTTTATAGGGTCGGAAATGTGCCCTTCGCTGCGTTGCAAACTTTTGACTGAAATTTTAATACCCTCTGCAAGGTTATAAATATTTATAATAGACTTGAATGTCCATTAAAAAAATGTTCATTGTTATCATTGATTGCTTCTAATCATTATTTGTGAAGATTTCGCGGTTGTGTATCATTGTGTTATAAACAGCAATTTCTTTTAATGTTGAACCATATCAGAGAAGAATGGCCGGTCATGCTGCGTTTTTTTAAAGACGAGCATAAAAATATGAACAAAAACGTCATCAGGCAAATAGTGTCTTGTTTTTTATATACGGTAATGACATTTGCTTAAAATGTTGATAGCTAGAATTTTTGTGGAAAGTATATGGAAGACCGGTTGTCACAGAGAACTTCCTCTTAGAATCAACAGCTGCTTTTGTAATTAAAAAACTGCTTAAGTTGGTTGTTAGCTCAAAAATTGTATATTTTTTTGTTGTTATTACCGAAAAGAAGATAGCATTTAATATTATAGTATATTTGTTCAATTTAATTTCGTCAGGAATTTAACGAGAATTAGTTTCTGTTTTGTAAAACATAAGCATTAAAATGACTTAATAAAAAATAAATAAAACTTAAAATGAAAATAAATAAAATAACAATTACATATAACATTTAGCATGAAATTGATAAGTTTGGTCTCTGAAATAAGTATCTTCCCGTTAGTGACCCAGCCATTGGAAAAACGAAAGGAGAAAAGCATGCACTGGGAACGCATGTCGAGCTGAAATACACTTTCGAAAGATGTACGTATTGGAAGCAGCCAGGTCATGCTGAACTCGGGTGTTGAATGTATGTAAATAGCACACTGTACGTGACCATTTGCGTGTGTTTGTGAAAGCAAATGTCCAGTGTATTGTGGGAGTATGTGTGGATGTGTGAGTTGTTTATATTGCTGCTGCTAAGTAAGCATTCGCTGTAGGGTATTTTAGTCGAATTTGAATCAACGGCCGAACAGGTTCGGTTTAATTGTGTATAGGAATGTTGAAAGCAGTGCGAACGAGACGAAAATATGTACAAATTTTCGAGGAACTCTGATCATTTATTTACTTTTACCGAGAGCATTTTGTGTTGTTTCTTAAAAATTATTCACAAACAAAATTTCTGAGTCTGAACGTCAACAGATGCTCACAAAACTCATGTACACAATCTAGTACAAAGTGTGGATGTGAACATTTTACAACAAATTTCTGTGCATAAATGTTTAAATATATATATGCAATTCAAAGAAGAGGCTAGATAATTGGAGAGTACAGATCGAATGAATGGAGAGATTACGAACCTTTTTATATCAACATCAAACGAAATTTGATGGCCATGTGGAGAAAACATGATAATAGTCATTAAACCAAATTTCACGCCAAAAAACCATGAACAAACAGAAAGGTTCCATTCTTTAGAATGCAAATCTAAAGCTAGAAACCACAATTCAAATATATTGTTCACTATTAGGAACAAGTGTACCTGGTTTTTAAATTTTTTTATTTGTGTTTATTGTTGCCACACCATTTCAAATACAATAGACGTTAAAGAAGTGAAACGGCAGCCTTGTACTCATTATATTCAAGCTAAGTTTCCCAAAGTTTATACTAGGTCTTTGAAGTACCTACAAATATGGATTTTATTAGTTTTATTGTTGCCAACTCAGCAGAAAGTAAGTGGTCATGGAATATTCCGCCAAACGTCAAATTTAAACGAATCGTCTTTATCACATAACCAAAATCCAAATATGCAAATTCGCATTTCGCCATTTAAAAATCTATATGAAGTTGATAGCCTAAAAACCAATCAACTACAATCCAAAATGAATACCAAAATATCAAGTACGGAAACGGTTCTTAACAATTTGACTAAAAAGATTAGCAAACAAATCAGAGCCTCATTTAATAATGTCAGTTCAAATATATATAGTCTGATTAATATAAGCCAGTCTAATAACATACCAACCATAATCAATCAGAAAATAGCAGTTGCGTGGAACAACACTTTACCAATTCACAATAGGCAAAAGAGACAAACCAGAGATATTCAAATAAAAGCCAAGAGTCACAATAGACAAATCAAGCAAATGACCAATTTAAGACGCGTAGACGAGGCCAGACTTAAACGACTAGTTTTAAAAGGACTTGGAATGAAAAAAATACCCGATATGAGTAAGGTAAGAAATTTAGAACAAACCTGGACAGCAATGCCCAAACCATATCCAAAATAGGCCTTTAATGCATTTATATATTTATAGGTCAATATAAGCCAAATTGAATATTATAACAAATATATAGAATACCTAAATCGTCTAAGGAATAACCAGGAAAAGGTACCTAGTTATTATAATAACTATGGAGCTTCATCCATGGGAGACCTAAATTTGTTAAGCATTGTTACAAACAAATTCAATGACATAAGTCACAGACGATGGCGACATAAGAGATCACTTAAAAACATAAGCCGGCTAAGACAAACCAAAACTCAAAACAGGAATGAAGAGTTAAAATTTAACCAACCTGAGAAAACAAATATTCTATTGCACTTTCCACTAACAAATATCAAAGATGCCAAGATTTACCATGATAAAATTGACGAAGCCAACGTAAGACTCATGCTTCTCTATAGCTCATCCCTGGCACAAAATTCCCGTCGTTGGCAAGGGCCTAAAAAAAGAAAATTTAGCCACGTTTCTGGAAATGATAATTCGGTTAATATAGTTAGAAGCTGTCATTCTGATGAAGTCAAATCTAATCAATTTAAAAAAGTCCGAATCCGGCAACTAAATCTTAAAGTATATCAATTACTCACAGCAAACAGACGAAGGCTGCTAGCTTCCCGAAAAATTGAATTCGAGAATATTGGCTTAGAAGAAACTCGAACTCAGTGGATAGAATTTGACGTGACAAAAGCTGTTCAGGGTTGGTTGAACAAAACCCACGAAAACTTGGGTATAGAAATTCAATGCGATAGATGCAAGAGTGTTGGTGCTCGTATACTTAGTGAATCTAGCCCGTCGACGGAATCGTCATCTGCAAAATCGACAGCACCAAACAACGAACACTTTAACCTCATGCCAGTTCTAAATATAATCGGACACGGATCCCTGAATTCCCACCAAGAGGATAACTTGGACATTCATCATATCATGCTGACTAATAATAGAAGCGAAGATTACGTACATCATCGTTCAGATCATGGTACATCTTGGCGAAAGGATAAATGGAGCAATAATTGCTACAAAGTGCACCAACGTTGCTGTAGAAATCAGTTGGATGTTGCATTCAAAGACATTAAGGGTTTTGAGTTTATATTACAGCCAAAAGTATTTGATGCCGGCTATTGCCATGGTCGATGTCCCCCACGTCACAATCCAGCCCATCATCACGCCCTATTGCAAAGTCTAATATGGCAAGAAGATCACAGTCGTGCACCCCGTCCGTGTTGTGCTCCTTCAAAACTTGAAATGCTCGAAATATTGCATGTTGACGAAGTCCATAGCGATAAGCTGAAAATTTCCACATGGAGTGATATGCAGGTTATAGAATGTGCCTGTTCTTAAAAAAATTCCACCAAAGCCTTAACAATTTTTTTTATACATACAACCTGTATTTACCTATACTTTTTTTATAAATGTCCGCTCAAAAAATACAATACAAACTTAAATTTTTTATTAAAAATACCGCCAAGGAAAATATAAATTATATTATGTTTTTATAGAAAAATATTGTGTAAAATCATTATATTCCATGTTTTAAAAAGTCTGTAAATAAAACTAAAAGTTGGGCTAAAATAAATTAATTGGACCAAAATTTTTTTTATATATATTGAATCTATTCTATACATAATGAGGTCATTAACCAGGGTTCACTAAAATTGAAAATGTATACTGTAAGTAGTAAAAAATTTCCTTTCACTCAATCAGAACTAAAATCGCACTGCATGTTATACAGCTGCCATACAATGAAAATCGTCTTAATATTAAAAAAAATGTTTTTAAAAAATGTTACACATTTCCGATTATAAGCATCACCACCTATCTAGCCATTACCGTCTGTCCTTCTGTCCGTTCGTTTTTGGGTTAATGTCTTCGGTTTATTGCTAACTGTATGAAAATTTTCCAAAAGTTTTCATTTGCAGGTTGCACATAGTTGATATGCGAACAATAAAATAAACAAATACGCATATATCAAAGTAGTATTTAGAGTAGTATTTAAACCATTGCAGAGAGTATTATAATTTCAGATAAAATTCTGAAATATCCGTTTTTACCCAAATAAGTCTCTCAGCTTAAAGCAATTTAGTTGGATACTGGGAATGATTCTTAGTCCATCAAAATGAGCAGCGTTCTGGTGCATGCAGAAGAAGGGAGGGTCATAAACGAGACGAGACCATTTAAGGATCCAATTGTCTGTCTTAGCAATGATAACCTTGAGCGTAAGTAGCAAGATTATGAAAACTCAGTAATCGGAATGGAAACTAGGGATAATTTACCAACTCTGGAGCGGCTAAGGATCAATCTGTCCCCACCCCTCAAATTCAATCGATGGTAAGGTATGCAGGCACCATACGCTCGCAGAACAACAACCAAAGCTGATTTGCTTTGAAGTTTTCTCAATCACTATGCGCAGACACCGACTGCGATATGCCCTGTTCCTATCTCATTTATATTCATTTGATTTATATTAATTGGATTACATCCATATATGCAAAACATTTTTCTGCTACCAGTGATTTGAATTTGTAAACCAAAATGAAATGTTTGCTGAAATATTAAAAAATATACTATAACATATACTATTCTTATTTTTACCATTAACCCAATAATAAATACGCCCGTATTGTGAGGGTATCACGTCTGAAAAGCATCGAATTGAAATAAACGCACACTGCACCCCGTATGAGAATTCATGAACACGCAATTATATAAAGACCAATTCAAGCGCAGGCGCAAACTTCTTCAAAATGGGCGTCTCTGCGTCTGAACGACCGAACTCGTGCAATGAGTGCGCGAGCATCAAAATAAGAATAAGAATGTCAGCGCAAAAGCCCGAACGCACACGAAGTGTCCGGGGCTGCCGCTTAGAGCCCGGGGCCCTGTCGCTGCAGAATTTTTCTGTCCATTTTCGTTGTAAGAAGTGTCCAGTCTATATGGGGTTCAAACGTGGGATAAATATATTATATTTCAGGTCGAGCAATTGCTTGAGTGAAGAGTTACCTGAAACTGTAATATTATTAATTGACGTATTCCACTTATTTTGTTTAGGTGATAAAAATATGTTTTCATTTAGTTTTCCATTAATTTGCACACCAATATGCACAAAGTCCACGTAGCCTGGATGAACAAAGTTATTGCAAAGCCAAATAAAGGCAACAGGCTGTCGCGATTTAAGTTTGTTCTTGTGAGCCCATTTAATGACACAGCAGGTGCAATAATGTTAGTCAGGAAGTGTGGTCACGGCCGAGAATACATAGGTCTACCGGGTGTCGTCTGCGGAGACGCCGTCGACCCATTGGTGTGGCAAGAGGTCTTGCCAGACAATTTGCATGTGTGAGCAGATATTCCCGGTATCGATTTAAGGATTTACAAATCGTCTCCGTTACCGTCGACACTCCCGTGACCTGGCACATAACTTGATTTTTTTACATAATGGTGCCAAAAACTAAACTTAACAAAATGATAAGTTGATTTAACTTGATTTTTTTACATAATGGTGCCTAAAACTAAACTTAACAAAATGTTAAGTTTAGTTTTAACAAAATGTTAAGTTTAGTTTTTGCTGATCCACAGACACGATCAATTTGACCCTTCCAGCAAAGTTGACGGTCCAACGTAACTCCGAGGTTTGTCACGTTTTCTTCGTGCTTCACCCTATTCCCATCAATGTAGAGCTTATAGCTGTGAGAAAATGATCTTTCAAATTCGATGGCACAGAAAAAAAGTTTGCATTAAAATAAGATTTTAAAAAAATAACAAGAGAGAACGCTATAGTCGGGTGCCCCGACTATCAGATACCCGTTACTCAGGTAAAGGGAGTGCGAGGGAGATGGAGATAGAAACTTTGATCACGCATAACTTTTTAACGAATGGTCCGATTTGAAAAATTTCTTCTACATTTCGATAGGTATTGATAAACACAATAAAACTGCATTTTTACTTTTCCGAAATATTTAAATTTTTAAAATCGTATATGAGCGATTGTGGGCGTTAAAGGGGGCGTGGCACCTTTTTGAAAAAAACTTGCGCTGCGTAGGAACTCCTAGAATCTGCATGCAAAATGCCAATCTTCTAGCTTTTATAGTTTCCGAGATCTCAGCGTTCATACGGACAGACAGACGGACAGACGGACATGGCTATATCGACTCGGCTAGTTACCCTGATCAAGAATATATATACTTTATAGGGTCGGAAACGCTTCCTTCTAGCTGTTACATACTTTTGCACGAATACAATATACCCTTTTACTCTACGAGTAACGGGTATAATTATCATCGTGGATGAATTAATAAGGGACTTTTAACTAAACCTTACAATGTCTACTCTAACTGTCAATCAGGCAGAGGATTCTAAATCCCAAGTTGGGGAGTTCATTTGGCAAATAATATTTGATCCGATTATTAAATGTGATGCTTCATATGAAATCTATAACTCTGTGCGACAGTTTGGGAGCGAAGTGGATAAATAAGTTAGTTAGAGAGAAACAGCGGAAACAATGTGACAATATATTAGAGGAAGTACATTATCAATATTACGAAATAAAAAAAATTAATTGCGAATGATGCACTAACTCATGTCCGTATGAAATTTTGATGCAATAATGGCTAGATTAGATTTCGTAGTGATGAGCGAGCTATTCATATTCTTGAGCAAGACTTAAGAGTATGTTCGGTCATGCCGCAGTCTAAATAAATTCTTAAAGTTTCTAATCTTAACGTAAATTGAATTCTCGATGTTTGTTTTTGCCTTTTCTATTTGCCCTGCGTGGCATATCTTTCAATTACTGTAATTGCTACTCCTTTTGAATTCCTTCGCCTGGCCCTTTGTCCACGGCAAGCATCTACTTAAGTTCAGTTTCGATTTTGTACTCGCTCGCTGAAGGCACGGTCGCAGATCGCCTGCATATTCTCTTTGTTTATACTTTCGCTGTTAAAAGGCACAGACAAATCGGTCTGCCTGCCCAACCAATTAATCTTAAACATAAACAATTAACTTTGTAATTATGGCCTTGGTGTCTTTTAGAATAAAATTAGTGCATATTTAATTGAAATCTTGTGCGGTTTTATTTTAATTGGGTTAGCGTTAGTGAAAAAGCTCACTGACCCAACATTTTGGTGACCCCGACGTGATTTAAAAACAATAAAAACTAAAGTGCAACCAAACAAAGAATTTAATTTTCGTTCGTTTGATTGATCGCGCATATACATAACCTGCAAGTTCAATGTTCATATGCAAGCGCAAGCGGTAATACATAAACTCCGCTAGAAACTCACATCGCACCCGCCCCGCGCATCATAGAGAACATTTTAGTTTCCTCTTTGTGCCTTCGTTCCCGCTTTGAAACGTTTTACAGCGGCGACCAAACGTTTTTGTTCGCGAGTTCGTTGCACCCCTTCCACCGCTATATTGCCGTTTATGTGCAAATAGACGCACATACATTCCGTTAGTTATTCGGTGGTCAAGAGTTTTGGTACAGCACGCACTGCACAGTGGAATTTAATTATTTTGCGAGTGATAAAAACTGAAAATAATAAAATAAATTTATTAAAATGTCAACCGAAACAACTTTAGCTGCTTCAGTTCAGGGAGTAAAGCATCTCAAATTGAAGGCTGAATCAATGCTTTCTAAGGCGAAATCCTCTGAGAAGGTTGACTGTTGAGAAGCTCCAGGCGATGAGTGAGGAAGAATTAGAGCTTCGTGTTAAGCTCTCAGAGGAGAATAAGGCTGCATTTGCCCAGGTCCATGACAGTCTTGAGGAACTGGATTTTAATGAAATCGGCAGCCAGGTTCGCGATGATTTTGAAGAGCTCATCATATCAATACAAATCATGCTAAATCGAGAATTGGGTAAGCGTCAATGTCCAGCACTTCGAAGTTCTACGCTCAGGCCAGAGCCATCTCTGGATTTCCATTCTGTGCCGGCCAAAAAGATCTCATTTGCCTGAATTTAGATTGCGTGTATTTTCTGGTGGCTATACTGAATTTGTCGACTTTCAATCCATGTTCAAAGCTATCATCGACAATGACGTGGAGCTCGCTAACATTGAGAAGCTGCAGCATTTAAAGTCTAGCCTGAAGGGTTCCGCCTTGGATACAGTGCGCTCATTAGAAATATAACTGCAATTTTGGGTCTCCCTAAAGTGGAAATACGGTCCGCAGCGAAGCTGAGGGATATATCTGATAAAAAATGCTAATCTACGTGCTCTTCAGTCAATGGGCTCGGTTGAGCAAATCTCAAATTGCATTCTGGTTCATGTTTTACTCCAAAAATTAGATAGCAAAACTCAGGCCAATTGGGAAGAATCGGCGGCTATTGATGAAATTCCTTCCATTGATCAATTTACTACATTTTTGTCCAAGCGTTGTCAAAAATTGGAAAATGTAGACCATACTGCAGCATCGTACTCATATAGTTCACAATCAGGAAGAAGCCGCAACAAAAGCATTTTAATTGCCACTAACACCTTAGGAAATGGATGTGTTGTGTGCGACAACAGTGGCCATTCAATTTATAACTGTGGTCAATTCGCCAATTTGTCAGTGCAAGAGCGTATTCGAAAGGTGAAGGAATTAGCGCTCTGTCTTAATTGCTTAAAGAAGGGCCATTAAATGCGCAATTGTAAGTCAGGCTGCTGTCGAACTTGCAGCTCCAAGCATCATACCCTTTTGCACCTTGGCACTCAGTCTCCGACCTAGGTTATGCGAGCTCCAGCTGCAGAACAAAGTACGCCAATTGCAATTACTTCAAGCCCTTGGACCTCTTTGCTGGCTCAGAATGTGGATTCTGACATTGTCTTTCTTGCAACTGCAGTCATAAGCGTCCAAAGTCGATCAGGTGCTTGGATCCCATGCCGTGCGCTGCTAGGCTCGGGATCTCAAGTCCACATTGTGACTTCCAGACTCGCTCACCAGTTGCAGTTGGATAAAACGAAGTCTACCGTATCAGTTGCAGGTCTTGGAGATGCTTGATTTGACTCTGAAGGAGTTTCCGTTTGCGTTAAGTTAAAGTCGCACACTTCTGATTACTTCGCATGCCTATCTGCTCTTGTTGCTCCACCGATTACCGGCAATCAACCCAGTTTGACCGTTTAACCCGATGGTTGGAAAATTCCCTCGAATATTCAGCTGGCCGATCCGGATTTCTATAGATCTCGGCGAATAGATCTCCTTATTGGCGCAAGCATGTTCTTTGAGCTATTATCTGTAGGGCAAATTAAGTTGGCTGCTGGGTTACCCCTATTGCAGAAAACAAGGCTTGGTTGGATCGTTACAGGAGGTGGATTTTCTACTCTCAAGGCAACTGCATTACACGGCCAAGCTGTGCACCGTGAATTGGTTGCTGCTGAAGTTCATATGGATGAATTAGTCCGTCGCTTTTGGGAAGTTGAGAGCTGTGGTGAAGGCGTGGTCACAGCCACCAAAGATGAACTGGAGTGCGAAGCTCATTTCAAGACCAACTTTCGTCGTTAAGACTCTGGTGAATATTCCGTACGATTACCTGCAAAGAACACTCTAGAATTACTGGGTGAATCATACAATCAAGCTTATCGTCGATTTCTCGATTTGGAGAGCAAGCTGGAGCGCAAGCCAGAAGTGAAGGTCCAATATTCGGCATTCATTCGTGAATATTTGCATTTGAAGCACATGTCGGTCGTGCCCAGAAACTCCTTGAGTCTTTGCAAATATTTTCTGCCCCACCACTGCGTTTTCAAAGAAGTCAGCACCACGACTAAATTGCGAGTCGTTTTTGATGGGTCTGCCAAAACGTCAAGTGGACATTCACTGAACAGAACCTCGTTGGCAGGGCTTACCATTCAACAGAAGCTGTTCAACACGCTGTTACAGTTTCGGACTTTCCCTGTTGCATTGACTGGTGACATCTGCAAGATGTATCGGTGTGTTCGCGTGGCTGAACCCGATAGCAATCTTCAATGTATTCTTTGGCGTGACTCACCGGACCAGGAGGTGCAGGTAATGAAGCTTGATACCGTGACCTCTGGAACTAAGCCTGCAGCCTTTTAATACGTTCGCGCGATGCATCAACTGGCGAATGATGAGAAGAGCACATTTCCAATCGGTTCTAAAATCATTTTGCGGGACTTTTACGTTGATGATTTGATCACAGGAGGCCAATCAAAACAGGAAGTCCTCGAAATCATGTCTCAAACAACAAACTTGCTTGCACGAGGTGGCTTTAAGCTCAGGAAATGGTGTTCCAACGAGCGCGATGTCCTTGATAAAGTTCCTGAATCGGAAAAAGAAATATTCCTGAAGTTTGACGATGGCAGCGACTTTACCAAGACACTGGGTCTTGCTTGGGATCCTGCAGCGGATGTCTTTCATTTTTCTTTTTCTTCCATACATGTCTCTCCAAAGCCATGTAAACGGCTGGTACTTTCCACAATTGCTCGCGTGTATGATCCGCTTGGTCTCATGGGTCCTGTGGTTGCCAAGGCCAAGATCTTCCTGCAACAAGTCTGGAGAGAGAAGTTGGAGTGGGTCGAGAGCTTTCCTGAGGCACTCAACACATCATGGCTGAAGCTGTCATCTGACATGGGTCATACTCAGCAAATCAAGTTTCCTCGACGTGCGCTGCATCCAAATGGTGCTATTGAGATCCACGGATTCTGTGACGCTAGCATCGACGCATATGGAGGATGTATCTATCTCGTTTCAATAGCTGATGGCAAACGAGAAGTGCATCTATTTTGCTCAAAATCTCGTGTGGCACCTTTGAAGACGCTGCTTTATTATTGGCTCAACTGATGCAGGACGTACGCAATATGAAGCTCTTCGATTGTCCGTTTTTTTGCTGGTCAGATTCTGCTGTAGCTTTATCATGGATAAGCGATGAACCTTCACGTTTTCAAGTTTTTATTGCTAATCGAATATCTTTAATTCAAGAGCTATCCAGTGGCATGAATTGTCGCTATGTACCGACCGACTGCAATCCAGCCCACATCTTGTCAAGAGGTGCTTCTCCGAGGGAGCTTCTGGAATCTGCCCTTTGGTTCAGAGGCCCAGAATTTCTTCTTAAGGATCAGCGCGGTTGGCCTGAATCTTGTATGCCAGTGAAGACTCTTCCCGACCTCAGAAAGCGCATTTTGGTTCGTGAATCAAAAGATCACCCACACTTTTGGATACGTATACAAATTTGTTCACCGCATAAGACGTCCTGGTCTCGATGTCGAAGATGTAAAAATGGGCACTCAGATGCTTATCAGATGCATCCAAATGAGCAGCCTGGCTGATGACTACTGGAGGCTGCATTCTAAGCGACAAATTACATCATCCCGTTGGCCTCACTTTCTCCATTCATCGATAGCTTTGGGCTGATGCGAGTTGGTGGCAGACTACAAAATTCGTCCTTGGATTACAATGCGCAGTATCCTGTCATACTACCACGCCAGCATCCAGTTACAAGTGCTATCATACTGGACTTGCATACTGGAAAAACTTGCATTCTGGTCCGCGAGCGCTGCTCGCTAACATGCGTCTTCAATTTTGGCCGATAGGTGGCCGAAAAACAGTATCATCTGCAACGTCCAAGTGCGTCATATGCTTCCGAGCTAAACCACAATTATCTCAGCATTTAACGGCTGACCTACGTACGTCTGCGTTTTCATCTGTTTCGCGACGAAATCGATCCACTTGGAGCTTGTTCAGGATCTTTCAACACAAGCGTTCCTGGGAGCATTGAAGCGGTTTATTACTAGAGGCAAACCTACCCGGATATGGTCAGATAATGCTACGAACTTCGTTGGAGCTAAAAACGAACTGGCTGAGCTGAAAAATCTATTCCTGTCTGGCCCACACATTCGAGCTATAGAGGAATTCTGCCTAAAGAATCAATTGAGTGGCGTTTTATTCCCCCACGTTCGCCTCACTTTGGAGGCCTCTGGGAGGCTGCAGTAAAAACGGCCAAATTTCATTTTTATCGTTCGGTTGGCCCATCTCTATTATCATTCGATGAATTGCGTACACTCGTTTGCCACATTGCAGCAATTATCAACTCACGACCTTTACTACCTCTTTCAGAGAATCCAGCAGACCTTGAGGTGCTAACTCCTGCACACTTTCTTGGCACAGCTCCGCTGGTGTTGTTCTCTGAGCCGGACGTCACAAAGCTAAATTTCAACCGTTTGGACCGCTGGCAGAGAATTGCTTATTTTCAACAAATCGTCTGGTCACGGTGGCGTGAAGAGTATCTGACCCTGTTGCTCGCAACGGTCAAAGTGGAGCATCCCCAAACCTGCATGTTCGGTCATGCCGCAGCCTAAATAAATTCTTAAAGTTTCTAATCTTAACGTAAATTGAATTCTCGATATTTGTTTTTGCCTTTTCTATTTGCCCTGCGTGGCATCTCTTTCAATTACTGTAATTGCTTCTCCTTTTGAATTCCTTTGCCGATCGCTGCCTGGCCCTTTGTCCACGGCAAGCATCTACTTAAGTTCAGTTTCGATTTTGTACTCGCTCGCTGAAGGCACGATCGCAGATCGCCTGCCTATTCTCTTTGTTTATACTTTCGCTGTTAAAAGGCACAGACAAATCGGTCTGCCTGCCCAACCAAATAATCTTAAACATAAACATTTAACTTTGTAATTATGGCCTTGGTGTCTTTTAGAATAAGATTAGTGCATATTTAATTGAAATCTTGTGCGGTTTTATTTTAATTGGGCACCATCAAAGGTTAGCGTTAGTGAAAAAGCTCACTGACCCAACAGAGTATTAGTCCAAAAAAACTCTCTATCATGTAATATTTTAATTTGGTTAATACAAAATTAGCCCTGTTGATTAACAAAAAAATCATGACATACGAAAGAAACAAACTTCAACAGAAGTTAATGAATATTTGCATTTGAAGCACATGTCGGTCGTGCCCAGAAACTCCTTGAGTCTTTGCAAATATTTTCTGCCCCACCACTGCGTTTTCAAAGAAGTCAGCACCACGACTAAATTGCGAGTCGTTTTTGATGGGTCTGCCAAAACGTCAAGTGGACATTCACTGAACAGAACCTCGTTGGCAGGGCTTACCATTCAACAGAAGCTGTTCAACACGCTGTTACAGTTTCGGACTTTCCCTGTTGCATTGACTGGTGACATCTGCAAGATGTATCGGTGTGTTCGCGTGGCTGAACCCGATAGCAATCTTCAATGTATTCTTTGGCGTGACTCACCGGACCAGGAGGTGCAGGTAATGAAGCTTGATACCGTGACCTCTGGAACTAAGCCTGCAGCCTTTTAATACGTTCGCGCGATGCATCAACTGGCGAATGATGAGAAGAGCACATTTCCAATCGGTTCTAAAATCATTTTGCGGGACTTTTACGTTGATGATTTGATCACAGGAGGCCAATCAAAACAGGAAGTCCTCGAAATCATGTCTCAAACAACAAACTTGCTTGCACGAGGTGGCTTTAAGCTCAGGAAATGGTGTTCCAACGAGCGCAATGTCCATGATAAAGTTCCTGAATCGGAAAAAGAAATATTCCTGAAGTTTGACGATGGCAGCGACTTTACCAAGACACTGGGTCTTGCTTGGGATCCTGCAGCGGATGTCTTTCATTTTTCTTTTTCTTCCATACATGTCTCTCCAAAGCCATGTAAACGGCTGGTGCTTTCCACAATTGCTCGCGTGTATGATCCGCTTGGTCTCATGGGTCCTGTGGTTGCCAAGGCCAAGATCTTCCTGCAACAAGTCTGGAGAGAGAAGTTGGAGTGGGACGAGAGCTTTTCTGAGGCACTCAACACATCATGGCTGAAGCTGTCATCTGACATGGTCATACTCAGCAAATGAAGTTTCCTCGACGTGCGCTGCATCCAAATGGTGCTGTTGAGATCCACGGATTCTGTGACGCTAGCATCGACGCATATGGAGGATGTATCTATCTCGTTTCAATAGCTGATGGCAAACGAGAAGTGCATCTATTTTGCTCAAAATCTCGTGTGGCACCTTTGAAGACGCTGCTTTATTATTGGCTCAACTGATGCAGGACGTACGCAATATGAAGCTCTTCGATTGTCCGTTTTTTTGCTGGCCAGATTCTGCTGTAGCTTTATCATGGATAAGCGATGAACTTTCACGTTTTCAAGTTTTTATTGCTAATCGAATATCTTTAATTCAAGAGCTATCCAGTGGCATGAATTGTCGCTATGTACCGACCGACTGCAATCCAGCCCACATCTTGTCAAGAGGTGCTTCTCCGAGGGAGCTTCTGGAATCTGCCCTTTGGTTCAGAGGCCCAGAATTTCTTCTTAGGATCAGCGCGGTTGGCCTGAATCTTGTATGCCAGTGAAGACTCTTCCCGACCTCAGAAAGCGCATTTTGGTGGACCTATCTTCAAAATGCAAGTTCGTGAATCAAAAGATGACCCACACTTTTGGATACGTATACAAATTTGTTCACCGCATAAGACGTCCTGGTCTCGATGTCGAAGATGTAAAAATGGGCACTCAGATGCTTATCAGATGCATCCAAATGAGCAGCCTGGCTGATGACTACTGGAGGCTGCATTTCTAATCTTAACGTAAATTGAATTCTCGATGTTTGTTTTTGCCTTTTCTATTTGCCCTGCGTGGCATCTCTTTCAATTACTGTAATTGCTACTCCTTTTGAATTCCTTTGCCGATCGCTGCCTGGCCCTTTGTCCACGGCAAGCATCTACTTAAGTTCAGTTTCGATTTTGTAGTCGCTCGCTGAAGACACGATCGCAGATCGCCTGCCTATTCTCTTTGTTTATACTTTCGCTGTTAAAAGGCACAGACAAATCGGTCTGCCTGCCCAACCAAATAATCTTAAACATAAACATTTAACTTTGTAATTATGGCCTTGGTGTCTTTTAGAATAAGATTAGTGCATATTTAATTGAAATCTTGTGCGGTTTTATTTTAATTGGGCACCATCAAAGGTTAGCGTTAGTGAAAAAGCTCACTGACCCAACAGAGTATAAGTCCAAACAAGAGAGAACGCTATAGTCGGGTGCCCCGACTATCAGATACCCGTTACTCAGGTAAAGGGAGTGCGAGGGAGATGGAGATAGAAACTTTGATCACGCATAACTTTTTAACGAATGGTCCGATTTGAAAAATTTCCTCTACATTTCTATAGGTATTGATAAACACAATAAAACTGCATTTTTACTTTTCCGAAATATTTAAATTTTTAAAATCGTATATGAGCGATTGTGGGCGTTAAAGGGGGCGTGGCACCTTTTTGAAACAAACTTGCGCTGCGTAGGAACTCCTAGAATCTGGATGCAAAATGCCAATCTTCTAGCTTTTATAGTTTCCGAGATCTCAGCGTTCATACGGACGGACAGACGGACAGTCGGACATGGCTATATCGACTCGGCTAGTGACCCTGATCAAGAATATATATACTTTATAGGGTCGGAAACGCTTCCTTCTAGCTGTTACATACTTTTGCACGAATACAATATACCCTTTTACTCTACGAGTAACGGGTATAAAAAACGCTCTATCATGTAATATTTTAATTTGGTTAATACAAAATTAGCCCTGTTGATTAACAAAAAAATCATGACATACGAAAGAAACAAACGTCAACAGAAGTTAATGAAAAGCATATGAAAAATGCACTCAGGGTATTCATACCCGGCCTTAACAGTCAAATCAGAGATACCGTATTTTGAATGAGCACTCAAGATTTACCGAACGCAATGGTAATTGTGCAAGAATTGGAATGCACAGTTCCCTATTACATTTTCGAGTTTCGACTTATCTGACAAACTAACCGTTTGTGTTTGATTCCCGTATTAAAAAAAAAGTCTTATAAAAAATTTTGTTTTGCTGAGTTACGGTTTCTTTTTTTTTTTGACTTTCTTAACAAAACATTCGGCGGCCTTGCTCTTTTTCTTTCGCCGTTATTCTCTTAGTTTCTTACGCAAGTGCAATGTCAGATGCTGGTAAAGTGCCCAAAAAAGATGTCTTCCAATTTCAAGCGGTCTCGGCGAAAGCTTGTCGTGAAACCAGTCAGGACTCTCATGTGGCCTAGCACTCGGTATTTGCTAAGGACCAAGTCACGCGACCACCGGTCAATGCATACGAAGCTGCTAAAGTAGCTGTTATGAATGGCTGTAGGAATGCCAAGGCGACTGCCTTTGATGCCAATAGGAGCCTCTCTGACACTTCTGATGTGTCATATGATGCGCCCCCGGCGAAAAATGATTGGCTTACTTCGCGTCTTTCTACATCCTCAAGTCAGTCTTCGCCAGTGTTTAATGCACATCAAAGTGAAAAGACCCCTTTGATAGAACAACCTACTCAGGACAGACGTTTGGAATTTTTTAATGGATTAAGGAAGCAGCAAGAGGGGGCTGCGATAGCCCAAGAGGCTGCATTTGACAAGTTTTTGTTACACTTTGATCAAATGATGTCAACGACAACATTGCAAATGTTACAGAGCGTGATTTCTAAGCACGCCAATCCATTAGGGTCAACGCATTGCGATGAATAATTACGATATAAATATCGTTATTTGGAACGCCAACAACTTAGTTGGCAAATCTCTTGAGATTGAGCACCTGCTCCAGGAACGCAACATTGACATTTTAATGATCTTAAAGACACATTTTACCAGCCTTTCATTCTTCCACATTAATGGATATGCTGTACACTCTGCCAACCACCCTGATAGTCGTCATCGTGGTGGTGCTACTGTCAACGTCAAATCCTCTTTAGATTATCACCTAAGCACCACAATATCGGAGCCTCACCTACAAGCAGTTGCCATAAGTTAGGTTCCTGGGTTTGGCAGAATTTTGTTTGGTGCTGTCTACTGTCCACCTGGTCACCGCCTTTCTTGGACGGCTGAGGAATATCTGCGTCTATTTGGTATGTAGCCGCTTTCTTATTGGAGGGGAATGGAATGTGCACCACAGTTTCTGGGGGTGCAGGCGCTCAGGGAAACACTCTGATGTCAGTTATTGCTGACTCAAACATGCAGATTTTGGCTCCTTGGAGCATTGATTTTGCAGTGTACAGAGGCATCCCGTGCTACCACCTTACTATCTCAGAGTGGCCGGGACCAAGTCAGAATTCGAGATTGCCTAAGTATTTGCTGATGATCTTGAGAATCGATTTACTCTATTTAAATTTGCAGCAAGCGATGAAGTCCAGACAACAATCTCTAGGTTAGGGCTTTCATTTGCCCCTTATGTTGCTGTCCGTCCAGTAGACGAAGATGAGGAGCGTGATCATATAAAGCGACTGGTTACTACTAAAGCACCTGGCAAAGTAGCCAAGGCTCTGCCAAGCTCTGTCATTGCGCAGCACTGTCCCCTCTTTAATGCTTGCCACATTTGCTCTCCGCCCTGGCAGTTCGCGTTGCCTTTACATTGATGGGAATAGGCTCAAGAGTTACCATAGACCGTCACCTTTGTTGGAAGGAACAAATTGATCGAGTCTGTGGATCAGCAACAACAAAACTTGACAAAATGGACTGTCTCCTTCGTCCAGGTAGCGGCCTATCCCTTGAAGCCAAGGTGCGGCTCTTTAAGGCCATTGTCCTTCGAAATTTAAGCTGGGGAATCACTTGCTGGGGCACGGCCTGTGATTCATCTCTAAAAAGGGTGCCAACACGCATAACAAAGGCTCTCAGGAGGATGCTCAGGAGGTAACGACGGTAACGGAGACGATTTATAAATCCTCAAGTGGATACCGGGAACGTCTGCTCACACATGCAAACTGTCTGGCAAGACATCTTGCAACACCACTGACTCGACGGCGTCTCCGCAGACGACATCAGGCAGACTTATGGATTCTCAGACGTGACAGACACGGGCGTCTCCTATAATCCACACATCTTGATTAACGTGACCGGCTGTGACCACACCTAATTTGCCCTAGAATGGAATCTTTAGAAATAATTTGTCAATGAACAAAAACAGTTAAAAAAGGGCTTCACCTTCTCCAGTTCAGAAAAACCCACCAAGGCAAAATAATAATTGCAATAAGAAAATATAAATTTAGTAGAATATAATCAGGTAAATGGTAATTAATTGAATTATGAATAATAATAAAAATAATAATAATTGGGATCAGGATAAGCCCAATATAACAATAACTGAGGAAATCCAAAAAAAATCAAAATAACAATAATCAATGGATATCCTACCGACACCAGGAATCCAAACAAGAGGCAATAAAAAATAACGAATCGATTCAGATTTAAAAATGGTTATAATAATTTTACCAGAAATAATAACTATAATAGATACGGTTGGTAACCATCAAAAAATCCGGTAGGTTATTGTAATCAGCCAACTTACCAACAATTAAAAAGGGAAACAACTGGTACAATTAATTAACCAGTTAGTAAAGCTATACAAAAGTTATATCGAATAGGACCATTTTTTTTTTTTTGGCAAGACACAATATATAATGAGAAACAATTCAAAAATAAATAAAAATTTTAAAATGTCGATAGATAGGGGAGCAACCTCTTGCCTTCTGTCTACGCCAGTACTAAATTAGTATTTTTAGTGTTAGGATAGCAACGCCGTTTTAGGTGACTTAATGATACTACTAATAACTGAAACATACATACAAAGAGGGTGAATTTCAAGAAAGAATAAAACGATTTTTCTGTGCAACTTAAACTGCGCTGGAGTTTTTCATTTATTCCCAAAACCGTTATAAGCTCCCCTACTACATTTTTGGTCCTTCAAGCCGGATTTACAATTCTTTTCGGCAGTTTAATACAACAGGCAAATTTATTAATACATACATATGTATAAATTTGACGGGTATTCTACAGAAACGTACATACAATGCCGAGTTACACATCTGCGCGAATTTATCCATCTTGTTACCGGCAACTTTTATCTGTGTTCCAGGTTAGTCTTTTAACAAGGCAGTAGCAGCATTTTTTTTAACAAGTCACTCTTTGCTAAGCAAATATGACAATTGATATGCGGCTTACGAAAGATGTTCGATGCTGGGAAAATAAATCGATCCACTGCGCATTCACTGTCTAATCCAGTTGAACCTGAGTTGAATAGCAGAGGCAGCAATTTACCACCAGAATTTGCCACGTGTCGTGCTTCTGGCCACTGCAGCTATATTGATAAAAAACAAATTGGGTCATTATCAGGATCACCTCCTGAGTTGCACACACCCTTCTTTCCTTTGCACGCAGTATATAAGTCGGAACGGCCGGGATCGGCCAACTATATCCTATAGCTGCCATATAACTGATTGATCGGAAATGCCATAACTTTGGTGTTTTTAAACTTAGGAAGTTGGAATATTTTATGATTATTAAGAATGCATCAAATGAATAATTTTGGAGAATATAATTTACAGAGTATTCTGCAAGGGCATATCAACTTCGGCTCCGCCTGAAGTTAGCTTTCCTTTCCTTTTTTTTATCAGACCAGTACCAAGCCGAATTCGGTATGCAACGGAGGAAAGCTAGGTTACCTTTGATACAATTATTGATGTAATCTTCGGATAGTATATCTTCTTTGGTGACTTTGCTGTTATGCCCAACATGTTTGAAAGCAATACTAATGGAACTGCTCACTCGTTGCCTCATAATCTTTGCTGCCACATACAAAAGATGTTGCGGATCAGTAGCGCGACGATCTGTACGCCGGAGTTCACTAGTTGCTCGCAAGAAAGGTGTAATATTGCATCCATCCCTATAAGTTCTAAAGTGTCCACCATAGATTGTGGGGAATGAAAGTTCTTCAGCATATTCATTGAACAAAACACTACGTGGAACACTCCATATGCCATATGCAACATTTTATCTTCATTCCTCATGAGAGTTTGTTGTTGAGCTGTATTGACTTCGATAGGAACGTGTTCACTTATTTCATCCATTGCCAGTCCTGCATCATCTTAATAATTATTTAGAAGTGCTTCATTTATCGTAATATTTTCGTGAGTATGCAGTGGTGTTTTCACAAGATACTGTAACCATTGTTTTATATTTTGTTTTTTGATGAGACCAGTTTCTTCTTTAGATGGACGTAAGCACAGTGATCATCTTCAATATTTCTTGGTAATTGATTCACCATAGTATTTACTTCGGCGGGTACGTTGATGATTTGTCCATAAATACCATATTGACCATTGATATGCCTAAGTCTTCTGATTTGCATGAAATGAGTCGCTGCTCGATCATATATAATTTTAGCAAATAAGAGGGAATGATCGGGTATGAAACCCCATTGTACGACGATAGTAAAGGAATTTTTAGAGCGTCGAGTGACTTCTTACACGTAGAACATATGTCTGCAGTGGTGCCACATACGTAACTCCACCATAGTCTATCGCAAACAGCACAAGAATGACCAAAATCATTTTTCCTGAAGGCATTGTAAAATTCGAGGTGATTTTTGACATGTTCGTGATAATTACTGTAGATTGGGATTGATGTCTACATGAGGACTAGCATTATCATGCTCATCGTTACTTTCATCTTCAATGTTGTTGTGTGGATTGATTTTAACAGGAATATTTTCAATAGGTTGACCATCTCTTATGTCATCAACTTTAATTAATGGTGTGAAATGTACGTTCCGAAGATGTAGGTGGATGAAACTGTGCGAATCCTGAACTCTTCTTTCTTGGTCAGAGCGTTGACATAGTTATTATGTGCACAAATATTACGATATACGTTCTTGCAAAAACATCGATACAATCCATATCTCCAAATTCTGTATTACTGTTTAGGATGGACTTTGCACCATTCGTATTAATGCAGGAGTCCACAAATGGAGAAACGAGCAGCTGCCTCCGAAGTTGCGTGGATGTCATGTCAAGATTGACGGCTCGTATTAAAGAAGTTTCCATCTGAAGGAATATCTATTACTTGATATAAAATGGCTTCCGTCTGTGCACAGTCGATAACCTGTTGATAGGGGACTTCGAATGCATCATTTTTTGTTGGTCCTTGAACAAGTGCATTCTGAACCACCCGACTTCGACAATATTTTTCACAAGATGCAGGATTCTTCATGCCTGTCCCTTGACACACTCTCTTTTTTAATTGCCGATTCTGGTCAACTGGTATTGCACCATCAGTTGTAATTGATTTTTCTGGCTCATTATGTTGTGTTATTTCTAGCTTACTTCTCTATGTGGAAAAGTTTTCTCCATTTCCTATAATTCTGGATCCAAACTGATTCGCAAAGTTGAGGTTTTAGGTAATTGAAACACCTGCGCTTCGATGTGTTGCCTTTTTCAGCGTTCCCTAAACTCCTTTTGACGCTGTGTCCTTTTTGCATTGCTTTCTGATTATTACAATTCGATGGCTCTGCTCCAATTTTTTTTACTGTCCTTCTGTCGCTGTCGAAAATTTTCCTGGATTCCTGATTATCAGAATGTTTTTGTTTTTTCCGTTCCCGATACTCTTTTTGGTACTGTGCAGCAGTTTTCCGTGTTGTTTTTTTTAAATATTTTCTTCGACCCCCAATTCACTGATACATCTGGTTGAGGTATTCCATCAACGCTGTAAATGAAATAAAAAAAAACGAATTACGAAATATAATCAGATTAGCAACAATGGAGAAGCCGAAATTTTTTGGCTGCTGAGAATTTAACACTTTTTGCATTCGGTATCACGTCTAAATATCATTGTAAAAAATATCACACGTCAATATATCACACTAAAATATTTTTTTCAAAAATATCAGAAAACTAAAATATTTATTTAAAGAAATGCGACAGATGATTTTGAAATTGTAATTCATATCTTCAGTTTTCATCGTCAATCTTAATTTTTTCAATATTCAATTTTCAGTTTCGATTTTCAATTTCAATTTCAAATTTCAACTCCAATTTTCATTTTCAATTTTTAATTTCAATTTTCAGTGATTAAGATTAAGATACCGGAGGACATCCTGTACATGCTGCAGCGGTGTAATCCTCATCTTACCACGAAAAAAATAAGTATAGAGTTAAAATAAATCAATAGAGTTTTCAAGCCAAGCCCCCCAGACAAACTAGTCAGAGAACTGAAAAGAGAAGAGCTTAACTTTACAATCATAAACATTCCACGACAAAAGCCAGCACCTACAAACGGAGAAACCAACCCGATTTTCATTTATGAAAACCAAACTTTAAACCAAAATTCATTCTTTCCGGGGAGATGTCATTGTCCTATTCTATTGTGGCAACATTTGAAAAAGGAAAACCAGCCCAAAAGTGTGATCCACTTGCGTATTGAGAGGTAATAAAACATAAACATGTTTTCCGAAAATTTAGTCGGAACAAGTATTTTGCAAAGCTGGCCAAATCGTTTCCGTCCGTCCCACTCCATTGTCGACAAACTGTTGTTTCAAAACCAGAACAAATATTTGAGTAAAAATAAACTGTTATTTAGAAAACAAAATATATTTTAAATTCCAAAAACATTGAAAAATCGATGGCGGTGAACATCGATGTTTCTCCGCCTCTAATTTCTAGCTTGACAGAAACTAATTGCCGAAATTCTGCTGAACGGGAAAACCAGCGCGCCAAAAAAAAATGACACTCATGCCGAAAACTTAAGAAGTCTTTTACTGTCTGTGAGTTGGCCTCTGCCGCAGCTCTTCTGCTCGTCAGCCGGCAAAACACTTATCTATACTAATTAGGATAGGATAAAAAAGAACCGACTGCTGATTTAATGAAATCTGTATAGGCGCTTAACAATGCTCTATCAATCGTGTTTTTTTAAAATAATTTTATGATTATCTGTAATTTAAACTTACCGGACAATTCAGCTGGTTAAAACTAAAACGCCCTAATCTTAATCAATTTTAATTAAATACGATACAGCTATAATGGTTGTATTCTTTAGGTTGAAAAACCATATCGTATGCACGAGTGTACTTTTATTAAGTTTTAATATTTTATGCAAAGTAAGCCATGGATTAAAGTCTAATGAAAATTAATAATTTTGTAATGCCACTTTTATAACAAAAAATATTTAAAAAGCTAAGCAATCAAAGCGACGCTATACTTATATAATTATTTTTAAAAACTGTATGATAAATAATTGTTACACATAAATAAAGTAATCATTTTTATAAGCGACGTAAAAACAATACTTTTCTCTATCATATATACTAAAGTTCTCGTTAAGAGAATCTATAAAATCCTTATACTATGTTATGTGTTCCTGTGTTTTTGTATCTCACAAGTGTCATTTATGTATTTATAAATATATATATATATATAACTATATATATATATTTTATTTTAAATATATATTATATTATTTATATGTACATCTTACACTACTAAGTTGAAATAGAACGGTTAGATTATAGTGTCCAGTTGCCGGGCTTGATGTAAAATCTTTTTCTGATGTCCCACCAAAGTAATTCCCATATCCGACAATTGTTGAGCTGTTAGCCTAGAAATCTATATGCGCAAATTCCAATTAGTAACTTTAATATAGAGCATAGAACTTTATTAACCTACCTGTTGAGCATTAATTAAATTAGCCTCTTTGAAATGCTGACAGTATCTTGACATTTTTATGTGCTCCAACCAAAGGTCGGTACTTATGAATATATTTTGACCACGCTGTGTATCCAAAATATGTGTACCTTCTGATTCGGGTGAGTTTCGAGTTGTCAGCAATGACTGCGGTTGTCTGGCCAAGTTGTCTAGAGTTGAAACGATGCTGGCAAATGTAGGGCGATGAGTACGCTGCTTTTGCCAGCAATCTAACATTAGCTGGTAGAGGGCCTCTGGACAATCCATCGGAGCTGGTAAGCGGTAGCCCTTTTCAATACTCTTAATCACATCCTTTATAAAATTTATTATAAAAGTAAATATAAATTATAAGTAAAATTTTTTTTAAATTAGTTCATACCTGATTTGACCAGTTCCAATATGGACGCTCCCCGTAAGACATGACCTCCCATAAAACTACTCCATAGGACCAAACATCAGATGCCGAAGTAAATTTTCTAAATGCAATTGCTTCTGGCGCAGTCCAACGAACAGGGATTTTACCACCCTTTTAAAATAAAAAGTTAATTTAGTACAAAATAGTAATTTAATAATTTATTTACTAGTTTTTTTTTAAATCCAAATAATTTTTAAGTTTGAAAAGAAAATAAGATTTTGCTCTGATTTAAATTGCATGTACTGGAAGTAAGAGTTGGACGTGTGATTAGCACGATTGTCAAAAAGCTGAGACGACTAACTGAACTTTTTTTAAATTTACGGGACTTAAATACTGTTTAATTTTCTGTTTCGTTGTTGTTTACTATTTAAAATTATTTGTAAAAGCTATAACAAACTAAAATTTTTTAAAAAGATAAAAATATTCTTAGCATAAAACTATAAAAATTGGATGACTATATCATAAACCTTCCATAAGAACGATCGAAAAATGTATCGGAAAAACGTAACCTTAAAGAGACAATGTATAAGATAACTTGCCAAATCGTATCACAGCTAAAGCATAAAGCTATTCGGGAGATTTTCACCTTTGATATGCGAAGGCAAAGTTGCGAACGTTTACAGATGTAGATTTTTATCTATGACAGTTGGTGTTTACCTTGGGAAATTCAATGTGACATTCATTTAAACTTTCCTTTAGGTTTGAAGCGACGTAAAACATATAGGTTTAACGGTTTAATGTATTTCGATCCTTTTTGAAATTTTTTTGCTCTAACTGTACCCAAATCTGGGTTAATTAATATAACTTTTATTCTACCCACAAGTAAATTCAGTCAGACGAATTTAAAAAAAAACCTTTGAATAAAAATATATAACTTAAAAAATTGTTTCATTTTTAAACAGTGAAATAAATAAAAATATTTAATTGTATCCGTTCCATTATACATACCCGTGTTGTGTATGCATCACTGGCGTTCTCAATTTCACGTGACAACCCAAAGTCTGCGATTTTACAAATTAATTGGGCATTAACAAGAACATTACGTGCCGCCAAGTCTCTGTGTACATAATTCATATCACTAAGGTAAGCCATCCCGCTTGCAATACCTCGAAGCATTACTATAAGCTGTAAGGTTTGAAACTTTCCATCATTCACACGGAGAAATGTGTCCAAGCTGCCGTTTTCCATGTACTCAGTAATAATCATAACTGGATTTGATCGTGTAACTACTCCCTGTAGATAAATAACATTTGGATGATCGAATTGTCCCATAATCGAAGCCTCCGTCAAGAAGTCACAGCGGGCTTTTTCCGAAGATCCTAAAAAGAGAAATTTTTATGACTTCCATATAATCTTTTCAAGATGGCCCTAGAACCCGACGAATAGTTTATTTTCCATTTTATACATTTAACAAGAAAGGAAAGCTATCTTCGGGCGGAGCCGAAGTTGATATACCCTTGCAGAATAATCTGTAAGTTATGGCATTTTCATTCGTTCAGTTATATGGCAGCTATAGGATATAGTCGGCCTTATGAAATTTGGTAAGTCGGATTGATTGGCCAAAAATAAAACCCATAGAAAATTCCAACTTCCTAACTTTAAAAGCATCAAAGGTATGGCATATCTGATCAATCAGTTATATGGCGGCTATAGGATATAGTCGGCCGATCCTTTTGAAATTTCGGAGGTCGGATTGATTGACCAAATATAAAACCCATAAAAAATCTCAATCACCTTAAAAGCACCAAAGTTATGGCATTTCACATCGATCAGTTATATGGCAGCTATAGGATATAGTCGGCCGATCCCGGCCGTTCCGACTTATATACTGCGTGCAAAGGAACGAATGGTGTGTGCAAAGTTTCAATTCGATATCTTTAAAACTGAGAGACTAGTTCGCGTAGAAACAGACAGACGGACATGCTTATATCAACTCAGGATGCGATCCTGGTCAAGAATATATACACTTTATAGGGTCGGAGATGTCTCCTTCACTGCGTTGCACACTTTTGACCAAAATTATAATACCCTCTGCAAGGGTATAATAAAAACAAGAAAGGAAAGCTAACTTCGGGCGGAGCCGAAGTTGATATACCCTTGCAGAATACTCTGTAAATTATATTCTCCAAAATTATTCATATGATGCATTCTTAATACTCATAAAAAATCCCAGCTTCCTAACTTTAAAAACACCAAAGTTATGGCATTTCCAATCGTTCAGTTTTATGGCAGCTATAGGATATAGTCAGCCGATCCTTATGAAATTTGGTAGGTCGGATTAATTGGCCAAAAATAAAACCCACAGGAAATGCCAACTTTCTAACTTTACAAACACCAAAGTTATGGCATTTCCGATCAATCAGTTATATGGCAGCTATAGAATATAGTTGGCCGATCCTTATGAAATTTGGTAGGTCGGAGTGATTGGCCAAATATAAAACCAATAGGAAATCCCAGCTTTACAAACACCAAAGTTATGCCATTTCCGCTTATATATATATATATATGCTTATATCAACTCAGGATGCGATCCTGGTCAAGAATATATATACTTTATAGGGTCGAAGATGTCTCGTTCACTGCGTTGCACACTTTTGACCAAAATAATAATACCCTCTGCAAGGGTATAAAAATAAATCGACGACAGATTCAAAATGGAAAATAATATTTAATAAATCTATTTCTCAAAAGAAAAATTCGAGGGAATTTTATTGATTGATTTTATTGATTTATTGATGATGATAGCTATGATAGCCACATTCTATGAGTAAGTAAAAATTTTATTATATGTACCAGTGCTCAATAACAATTCTAAAAGTTAAGACTGAAGAACACACCAAAGTTATCTCGTTTCTGATCGTTCAGGTATATAGCAGCTATACGATATAGCCAGTCCCATCTTTCTATCTTAAGAAACAGTAAAGCTATGGCATATCCGATCAATCAGTTATATGCCAGCTATAGGATATAGTCGCATCGGTTGGCCGAAAATAAAACCCATAGAAAATCCCAATTTCCTAACTTTACTAACACCAAAGTTATGGAATTTGCGATCATTCAGTTATATGGCAGCTATAGGATATAGTCGGCCGATCCTTATGAAATTTTTGAGGTCAGATTGATTGATTTGCGATCATTCAGTTATATGGCAGCTATAGGATGTAGTCGGCCGATCCTTATGAAATTTTGGAGGTCAGATTGATTGGCCAAAAATAAAACCCATAGAAAATCCCAGCTTCCTAACTTTACAAACACCAAAGTTATGGCATTTCCGATCAATCAGTTATATGGCAGCTATAGAATATAGTTGGCCGATCCCTATGAAATTTGGTAGGTCGGAGTGATTGGCCACATATAAAACCCATAGGAAATCCCAGCTTCCTAACTTTACAAACACCAAAGTTATGCCATTTCCGCTTATATATATATATATATGCTTATATCAACTCAGGATGCGATCCTGGTCAAGAATATATATACTTTATGGGGTCGAAGATGTCTCGTTCACTGCGTTGCACACTTTTGACCAAAATAATAATACCCTCTGCAAGGGTATAAAAATAAATCGACGACAGATTCAAAATGGAAAATAATATTTAATAAATCAGACAGACAGACAGACGGACATGGCTATATCAACTCAGGAGGTGATCCTGATCAAGAATATATATACTTTATAGGGTCGGAGATGTCTCCTTCACTGCGTTGCACACTTTTGACCAAAATTATAATACCCTCTGCAAGGGTATAATGATTGTTTAATAGAGGTGACTACAAAATTACCTGGCTTCAGTGTCTTTATTGCTACATCAATGTCCTGCACAAAATTTGGAGGTATTTTTAAGCGGCCACGGCATACGTCGCCAAATTCTCCACCACCTAAATATTTTTTTGTAGAATTTATTTGTTTAATGTATTTGTAAAAATAATCAAGAATAATATATGAAACTTACCGATAATAGCTTCTATAGTAATATAGTTTGCATCGATTTCCCGAGCAAATTCCCTTATAGCTTGATTAGGGTCTTCATATGTGTGGGGATCCACGTAGCTTCTACTATTGCCAAACAGAGGCGTCGTCACTAAAACCGACAATGGAAAATAAGAAGCTTGATAAAATTACCAGTAATCCGAGATAATTTATAATAATATAAAGTAAATATTGAGTTTATTTAAAACTTTTATTCAGAACTAGGCAAAAATGATGTGCAACCGTTTTTACGCAAAAACAAGAAAGGAAGCATAGTTCGGCAAGCCGAAGTTTATATACGCTTGCAGTTATTACAAAACGACTACATTTTGATTTCTATGCCTAATGAACAATGAAGCTATATCGATTTTGAGCTGCATTTTGCCATCGTTTCTATGTCAGCTATATGATATTGTTGCCCGATTTCGATAAAACTAAAACGTAATTCTGATATGGTAAACAATTACTTTATCTCAGAGGAATATTTCGATAAGTAGAAAAACAGCAAAATACAATTTTGATTTCATTTTTATTATTTTTATTTTTTTGTTTTTCCTATGGGAGCTATATGATGAAGATGTCCGATTTTTATTAAATTAAAACCGCAATTCCATAATATTTAAATATTAGCAAATCCCAAAGAAGAACAAAAAATTAAAAACAAATAAGTTATTCTTCTTAAAATTTGTTTTCCGATTGTTTCTATGGGGGCTATATGATATAGTCGTCCGATCCAGCTCGTTCCGAGTTATATACTACCTGCAATAGAAATACAACTTTTGGGAAAGTTTTAAGCAAATAGCTTAGAAACTGATGGACTAGTTTGCGTAGAAACGGACAGACGAACGGAGAGACGGACATAAATATAATTTATATAGGAAATGTCTTCTTCACTGCGTTGCAAACTTTTGACTGAAATTATGCAACGGTAAAAAAAATCGAAATATAAAATGGTATTTAATATACTTTTTGAATAAATAGTTGTACCTAGTTACATATTTGAGAATCTTGAGAAAAATCTGAGCAAGGTGTTTAGGTACTGATATGTTCAAATGTAGGTTATCTAGGTACATATTTTAGAACCTTGAGAAAAATCTGAGCAAGGTATTTAGGTACATTTTTGGAAATTTTGTCAGGAACTAGATTTATAGCACAAACAATAAAAACTACTTTCATAAAATGTTTCTTAAAAATTGTAATAATTAATTTAAAATTGTTAATGTGTACTCATATGCAAGAACTTTACAAAAAACAGCAGCTGAATGTTTGTACATCATACAAAGGTTGCGATTACTGGCGAAACAATGGAAAACGAAAAAGGAATTTATTCTTATTTGCAAAACAGTTGTTTGATCATCATCAGATCAATAAAAATTGTATTCGCGTTTGTATTTTATCACTATCATTAATTATGAAAAAAAAAAGAATCAAATACAAATTTTCGCGTTTGTATTCCATTATTTCCCAGATATATTCTTGATCAGGATCGCGTCCTGAGTTGATATAAGCATGTCCGCCTGTCCGTCTGTTTCTACGCGAACTAGTCTCTCAGTTTTAAATATATCGAATTGAAACTTTGCACACACCCTTTGTTCCTTTGCACGCAGTATATAAGTCGGAACGGCCGGGATCGGCCGACTATATCCTATAGCCGCCATATAACTGATTGATCGGAAATGCCATAACTTTGGTGTTTATAAAGTTAAGCTGTTGAGATTTTCTATGCGTTTTATTTTTGGCCAACCAAATTTTATAAGGATCGGCCCACTATATTCTATAGCTGCCATATAACTGAACGATTGTATATGGCATAACTTTGGTGTTTTTAAAGTTAGGAAGATGGGATTTTTTATGAGTATTAAGAATGCATCATATGAATAATTTTGAAGAATATAATTTACAGAATATTCTGCAAGAGTATATCAACTTCGGATCCGCCCAAAGTTAGCTTTCCTTTCTTGTATTTAACTAAATTCGAGCAGCTTTTGAAAATGTATAAATTTTAGTACATCTAGAGACTGTGAAAGATGGGAATATCCACGCAGCTACTCAAGACTTCTGTGAAGAGATTTCTTTTTGTGTCCTTAAAAACTGTATAAAGTTGTTAAATTTGGATTAAGTTCGGCACTTTAAAAACGGATATTTACATCGCAAGTATAGGGAAAATCTTAATGAATTTGTCTTAGATTCTTGTTTGGCAACATCTGGCCTACCTCATAGGAGTGTTATGGGTCAATTGCTTTCCTATAGTCTTTATTAATAATACTTGGTTCACTTTAGCTTCACAGGATATGTTTAATGAAGCTTACAAATAAAAACCACTTATGGTTGAAAATAGTAAAAGTATATAAATTAAACCATTTTTTCTACAATTTTTTCATTTTAAAATAATAATAAAAGTTATAGAATACTTTATACAAGGTGCGATTGGTTTCAACGTTTTTAAATTGTCGTGAGGACGTAAATGACGATCAACATGTGGGCCAATCAAAATTCGTGATCACCGAAAATTCCATCGAAACTGTGCGTGAATTCATCAAAAATCAAAAAAAAAATTTAAATTCATGGAAATGGAATTGAACATCTTCAAAACATCGATTTATAGCATTTTGACTGAGCATTTGTGCTTACGAAAGGTGTGTGCACGGTTTGTTCCGCATAAATTGACTGACGACCACAAATTGCTCAGAATCCAACATTCAAAGGACATCATTAAAGAGGTCAAAAGGGACACAAACTTCCTTTTCAATATTGTGACTGTTTCCAATATGATCCCGAAACGAATCGCCAAAAGGAAAGCAACGGACGGGCTGAAACGCAAAAAAATCGAGAATGGTGGTAAAAGTGAAGATAATCCTAATTTGTTTTTTCGACTCCAAGGGTATTGCGATATTCTACCTTGGAGTTTTGAATCGTTTGGTGCGCCGCATTCAAAGTGTTGGGGCCTAATATCGCGAAGATGAAAGATGGCGTTTGTTGGACGATAATGCGCCGTCGCATCGATCAACGCTTGTGACCGATTATTTGGCCAAAAATCACATTTTAACCTTTCCAGTAACTTCCCGTATTCACCTGATTTGGCGCCGTGCCACTTTTTCCTTTTCGGAAAATTTTATTTGCCCAAAAAAGAGACAGCTTGCACTTTTATACAGAGGCCATACCGGCAAACGATCTAAAACACTTGGTCGACATGCTTTTGGACCGTGCAAAAATTTTAAATAAAATAAATTGATTTTGACGAAAACCATTTGGTCTGTTTTTTTTTAGAAGTCCTCTTTACTTTGGAACGCACCTTGTAGAAATGATAACTGTTTCTATCCCATATATGTTATATTGAATATGGTGAAAAATGTCGTTTTCATTTCGTTTTAAACGTTTGACTGAAATTAAAATACCCTTAAAGTACAAAACATAACATAACATAAAAACAAGAAAGAATACTATCTTCGGTAAGCCGAAGTTTATAATATACCATTGCAGCTATAACAAAAATGTAACATTCTGTAAAACGACTATATATTAATTTTTAATTTTTATGTATGTATCTTTGAAGCTATAAGCTCAGTGCTAAAAAACAACGAATTTTTTTTCCTATTAGTTTTTGGATAATGAGTATGACATGTATATGATAGTCGACCGATTTCATGAAAAAATTATTATTTGTCGAAGTGAAATCAACTACGACATGATTTTTTCCATTATTTTTACCGACTGTTTCAATAAGATTTAGTTGTCCGATCAAGCCAGTTCAGACTTATATACTACATTCAATCAAAATAATAATTTTGTGAACTTTGAGCATTCCACATATCTTAAGTTGATGTAGAAAAGGACGGGCAGAAGGTCATGGCTAGATCGACGCGCCTGGTGATGCTGATCAAGTATTTACTTCTATTATAGTTTAAGGTCTCCCACTGCGTTGCAAATTGTTCACTCCTGCAAGGGTATACAAATGAATACTAAGAAATATGCCATTAACCACTTAGTCAGACTTAAAAAATAACATAAAATAAAACATATAAATTTACAAAAAGATATACCGTTTAAGTGAAGGGTTTTGACAATTGGAGTAGTATCCATAGAATTAACTAAAAATAAAAATAAGAATAATATTGTATTGTATTGAAAATAGAATTGATTATGTTTTTAAAGTGGAAAAGTACAAGTACGAAATCTATAGTCGGGTATCCGACCTATGATACCTAGAACATATTAAATGAAGAAAAACCTTACATCAGCAAGCCGAAAAGTAAATAAGCAGTCAGTTAAAAGTAACGAATATATTACATTATTACATTTTTAAATAGCATAAGTAACATACAAAATCATTACAATAGTGTTTCTCTTGGCACGATTTAACTTCGGATAGACTCAAACATTTTTATAAAATATATTTATATATATATATATTTATTTATATATTTATTTATTTTTATATATTTATTATTTTATATATTTATTTATATATTATGCAGTTTATTTTCAAAGCTAAAGACAGATGATTATTTCTGTTTGTTGTGCCCAAATTGACGAAGACTGCAATTTTATTAACAAGACTTTTCATTTTTATTTATTTAGTAGTATTACTCTACGCGACTTTGTCTGCAACAATAATCTAAATTTAAGGAGAAACCTATTTTAGAGTAATGCAGAACAAAAAAATAAGAAAATATACCAAATGTTATTTATCTGTTTTATATTCGTGCAGTGCGCGCTGTCATACATTTTTGTTATGACGGCAAGGATATTAAGACTTAGCCGTGCCGTAGTTAACTTCCGTTCTCGTTTTATCATTAATATCGGATTAGTAAATTTGTATCGTAGGCAAGATGAATGTTTGCATGTTTCTTGGGTGTATTCTGTATATAGATAAAGACATTGGACAAGGACACTTCCCTGGTACGTCTACCTTCATGTCTCACATTTTGGTTATACAGTTTTGGAATCTTACCACCAAGACTATTTACGAGCTGTCGATCTTTGGACCTAGGTTAACGTGGTAGCTAACTTTTTATATTTTAACCAATCAATTCTGTTTGATGTACGAACTTATAATCAGCTGAGTGTATTTAAAAATATGAATAAGTACTTTAATATTCGGATTCTGTTTCGGTGAATTTTCTTTCTGATAGAGAAATTAATTGCTTTTTTTGGTCTGATTTTTTTTGCAAGTCGCTAAGTCTTTCTGGCTAGACAAAGTCGAGCATTGGTTTGCTCAAAATCGGATCGCCTATGAGTATGTTTGAAAAAGTCCATAAATTAGTTTTCGGTAACTGAAAATATGGTTGACAGTACATGGCAACTGGTGTCACTGCTTGTGTTTATGCATATTGAAGGAGCTTAAGGAAGTTACATTGTGATTTAATTGTTTTTTTTTATTCATCAGAATTCCCGACCCACTGTGGGCCATGACTTCCTGATTCCTATAAAATATGTTGCCAGTAATGTAAAATGTATGTTTACTTGTTTAATGCGTTTTTGGAGATCATGCTAATGTCAATTTGCATGTGGAATATAAACCAAGAGAGATATATAAGAATTTTATCATGGACATTATTATTAGTAGTCCTTTCCGCGTGTTTAATTCGACTGGTTTTCATTTATATCGAGCCGGATTCTCTTTTAAGTATTCACCCGCGCATTAGATCCATAGGGCGTGTTTCCATCTAGACACCAACTCCCAGAGCTTGACAGCGCTTTGGATTTCCCAATAAGGCAATGTCCTGGGGTAAGCATTGTTATATCTATTGGATCGTTGGACATGTGTGTGATAGGTCGAGAATCGAGGATTGCCTTTTTCTCCTATGAGCTGGTCAAATGTGAGCGATGTTGTTGCTGAGATCGTGACAAGTAAAAGCTTTACGTATGTCACCGCTTTCGTGGTATGACGAATTTAACTTCAACTTGCAGTTTGGTGCAATGATTTAAATTATGGTCCCTTGCCTTAACATTCAAGACAGAATTTTCCAATTCTTTGAGTTGGTAATCGGCACTAACGAAATCTATTGCATTCTCGAAATGAACAGTTTTACACCTACACCGGCGTCTGAAGAATCTTCGCAAAGCTGTTTAAAAGTGTCTGGGGTTAAGTTGCTAACCGATTCCAGTTGTACTACCTTTGTGGAGAAGCTTCAAAGAAGTTAGCGTTATCGTCGAACTCCTTTACTTTTTTTACCAGAAAAGCAAAATGTATGTCACTATACGTTTATATGCGTGAGCGTACCACAGAACCAAAATACAAAATTTTAGTGGTTTTGCTTATTTTTTCTCAAAATAGGAAGTACTCACACGCGGAGCTTACGGAAAACAAAAGTAATGATATGAGACCGATTCTATACAAATTTTGATATAGCCCACCGATAGGTTAGAAGAAAAATTCACACGACCATTGCTTTTTGGTCAATGTAGAAATAGTGGACCATAGAACTATTTAGTTATTGTCTCTTAATTTTTTGGCCAATTATACTTGACACCATTGTTTCTGGCTTGTGACTGCCTTAATTTGGCTATTCAATTTGCCGCAAAAGTGTGGTGGGTGTGTCCAGCGGATTTCGAGCATAATAAAACTGAAACGTTGTGTAGTCGTCGTATGCTCGCTTCGAGACATAAACAAAGATATACAAAATTTCTGCATCGTTACCGAATTTAAAGTATGTAAATCATTACGGTAATTTCCTTATCTCTGTTTGGAGTTCGTTTGATAGCTCGTCATCCTGATCTAGTTTTGTTTCCCAGAGTTGTTGCAGGGATATTTTCGATTTTACACAGCCGGTGCAAAAAGCCATAGCCAGTCAATTATTTGGTTCAGAGCAGACTACACGTTTGACAATCTTCGTGGCGTAGCTGTGCATATGGAACCAACTTTTGTTTTTAAATTTTTGACGAATTTAAAGTGAATTTTATAATTAATGACGACCAGCAACGGATCCCACGTTGATACATCAACAGTCCCCTTAATGAGGCGAGGGATTTTATAGTGGTGATGTATAACTCGTGAAGTGGTTTTGCACTGTTGCAGACTGTTTGGTAAACTCTGCTTGAAAATCAATCAAAGAATATTCTCCAATTTTACACTATTTCAGGGATGTTGATTTTTGGTAGCTGCACATCAGTGCTGCGGGTAAAGCGACATCTTTTTCTTGTGTCCACAATGATTTTAAAAAAAGACGTTAGAGGCTATCCTCTTCGCTGCCGCTTATTCTTTTAGCGTACGAAGGCAATTTCAGTAGAATTTGGCTGCCTATAACCGACCAAACTTTTAGAGCGGAGTCTAGTTCCTTGAATCAGTACTTCAAGACCGTCCAAGATCCTCTGTGATCCTCGTTGTTCGTGAACGTCTCCCAAGCTTCTTAAAATGTAGCAATTTTTCTCACAAATTATGAATGCTCTTGCTTTTGCTTGGGTCCACATTTCTTAAAGTTTTTGATACAAGTTAATTTTTAATCTCTATTTGTGCATCATAAATTTCTCGGAGCAATGTTAATTGAAGTTTGATTTCCGACTAGAACAGTAGAGACTGTGCAACATCAGTGTAAGAAACAACAAAAAGCCACAACTAGCAACGTATTTTCTGTATTTAATTTGTAGCGTTTCGGCGGATGTGGGCGTCCGGAGTTTCCCAATCCGGCGGCTGAGTTTTTGTCAGTCGCTTGGATTGGGTCAGCTGGTCGTCAGCATCGCCATCGAAGCAATTTTGCCCGACCTCGATTTTTTATTCGCCTACTTAACAATTTCGTTGTATGTAAACTTGCAACGCAGATTATTAACGCTCTCCGCGCGGTGTTACTTTCGCTGTTCTCGTAAACTTAAAATTTTAGATTATATATACAGTATATAGAAAATCGAGCACCCTCATAAACAATATTATTAATAAGTGGACGGAGTATTCAGTCAGGAGTATATCTTAAATCAAGGTAAAGCGTAATTGTCTCGATTTTAATTTTTTTGTATAAACGACTCCAAATTGTAAATATAAATATACTTTTACAAAAATACACTTACCTTCGTTGCTAGCATAGTCCAATGGTAAAGGCAAATGATTTGTAGATTTTTTATCAAGTTCATCCTGATGCTTGGATCTCATGAAATATACTGTAGCTATTATGAAAATGACCAAAAATAGGACGCCTGTCACAATGGCTCCAGCAATAAATCGAATTTGCACAGAATCTTCGTAAACTGTTAATGGTTAGACAAAATAAGTATTTATCGTCACCGTAATAGAGGATAACATTTACCTGAGCCTACGGATTGAAGAGTTTGTGCATAAATCATATTACTATAAGAACCAAAGCCATTTATCGTTTTACATCGAACTTGAAATCCATATTCGGTGTTTTCCAGCAGGCCTTCTATATGTGCCTTTGTCTCCTTTGTATTTAAAGCTGTTTTATTAATGGCTTCTAATTCAGCCTTGGGAAACCAACGCACTTCATAAAACTCAAGTGGAGAATCACTTTGAACGGGCTTGTCCCACTCTAACTCAGCATTCTTACTGGTTATTGCCAATATACGTAAGTTAAATACTGTCGAGAGCAAAACTGACTCAGTTGTAAAAACAATGTCGGCGTAACCGGTCTTTATTTCGTTCAAATCTAACGGAATGTTGAAAAACGACGCATTAGAAAATGTTATATCATTGATTGCTGTCAGTGACGATTCGTTGGAGTACCGGCTTGAATCGGTAAGATGTGACACGCTATTCGTTGCGTGTATCTGCACAGTGTAAGTCGTTACTGGTTCCAGATTTGTTAGTGTTATTTTTGTTTCGTTGAATGTGTCTGTGGAGGGGTTGTACATTACGTTTGGGCTGCACATGTTGCACCGAATCTTGTACACAATATTACTGTGATATTTTGTTGTCTGCGCTTTGTTCGAATGTGTTTCATTTTTGATTGGGGCGCTCCAGGATATAATAGCACTTGTTTGGTCGACAAACAATAACGTAACATTTGTAGGTGCAGCTGGTGGACTATAGCAAGGCATATGTCGGCCATCACTCGGATGCCTATAATATCCTGATATACACTTGCAAAATGGAGATCCAGTCTTTAAGGAATTCGAATTCAGTGGGCACTGCGTACACTTTGTTACTTCAGGGGATTTAAATGTTCCAAGCGGACATTCTGAAATCAAGAAAATGAAAACAATAAATCATTTTAAACAAGAAAGGAAAGCTAACTTCGGGCGGAGCCGAAGTTGCTATACCCTTGCAGAATACTGTGTAAATTATATTCTCCAAAATTATTCATATGATGCAACTTAATACTTATACAAAAATCCCAACTTTCTAACTTTAAAAACACCAAAGTTTTGACATTTCCAATCGTTCAGTTATATGGCAGCTGTAGGATATAGTCGGCCGATCCTTATGAAGTTTGGTAGGTCGGATTGATTGGCTAAAAATAAAACCCATTGAAAATCCCAACTTCCTAACTTTACAAACACCAAAGTTATGGCATTTCCTATCAATCAGTTATATGGCGGCAATAGGATATAGTCGGCCGATCCTTATAAAATTTGGTAGGTCAGATTGATTGGCCAAATATAAAACCCATAGAAAATTCCAGCTTCCTAACTTAACAAACACCAAAGTTATGGCATTTCCGATCAATCAGTTATATGGCAGCTATAGGATATAGTCGGCCGATCCCGGCCGTTCCGACATATATACTGCGTGCAAAGGAAAGAAGGGTGTGTGCAAAGTTTCAATTCGATAGCTTTAAAACTGAGAGACTAGTTTGCGTAGAAACAGACAGACGGACAGACGGACATGGCTATATCAACTCAGGAGGTGATCCTGATCAAGAATATATATACTTTATAGGGTCGGAGATGACTCCTTCACTGCGTTGCACACTTTTGACCAAAATTATAATACCCTCTGCAAGGGTATAACAAGAAAGGAAAGCTAACTTCGGGCGGAGCCGAAGTTGATATACCCTTGCAGAATACTCTGTAAATTATATTCTCCAAAATTATTCATATGATGCATTCTTAATACTCATAAAAAATCCCAACTTCCTAACTTTAAAAACACCAAAGTTATAGCATTTCCAATCGTTCAGTTATATGGCAGTCAGTTAGTCGGCCGATCCTTATGAAATTTGGTAGGTCGGATTGATTGGCCAAATATAAAACCGATAGAAAATCCCAACTTCCTAACTTTACAAACACCAAAGTTATGGCATTTCCGATCAATCAGTTATATGGCAGCTATAAGATATAGTCGGCCGATCCTTATGAAATTTGGTAGGTCGGATTGATTGGCCAAATATAAAACCCATAGAAAATTTCAACCTCCTAACTTTACAGACACCAAAGTTATGGCATTTCCGATCAATCAGTTATATGGCAGCTTTAGGATATAGTCGGCCGATCCCGGCCGTTCCGACATATATACTGCGTGCAAAGGAAAGAAGGCTGTGTGCAAAGTTTCAAGTCGATAGCTTTTAAACTGAGAGACTAGTTTGCGTAGAAACAGACGGGCATGGCTATATCAACTCAGGAGGTGATCCTGATCAAGAATATATATACTTTATAGGGTCGGAGATGTCTCCTTCAATGCGTTGCACACTTTTGACCAAAATTATAATACCCTCTGCAAGGGTATAATTAAAGTCCTTTTTCTCGTACGTACTGCCATGTAGACTTTATATGATGATTGAGAAAAATTAAAATAATTGGATTTCGTTTTTATACCCTTGCAGAGGGTATTATAATTTTGGTCAAAAGTGTGCAACGCAGTGAAGGAGACATCTCCGACCATATAAAGTATATATATTCTTGATCAGGATCACCTCCTGAGTTGATATAGCCATGTCCGTCTGTCTGTCCGTCTGTCTGTTTCTACGCAAACTAGTCTCTCAGTTTTAAAGCTATCGAATTGAAACTTTGCACACACCCTTCTTTCCTTTGCACGCAGTATATATGTCGGAACGGCCGAGATCGGCCGACTATATCCTATAGCTGCCATATAACTGATTGATCGGAAATGCCATAACTTTGGTGTTTGTAAAGTTAGGAAGCTGGGATTTCCTATGGGTTTTATATTTGGCCATTCAATCCGACCTACCAAATTTCATAAGGATCGGCCGACTATATCTTATAGCTGCCATATAACTGATTGATCGGAAATGCCATAACTTTGGTGTTTGTAAAGTTAGGAAGTTGGGATTTTCTATCGGTTTTATATTTGGCCAATCAATCCGACCTACCAAATTTCATAAGGATCGGCCGACTATATCCTTTAGCCGCCATATAACTGATTGATCTGAAATGCCATAACTTTGGTGTTTGTAAAGTTAGAAAGTTGGGATTTCCTATGGGTTTTATTTTTGGACAATTAATCGGACCTACCAAATTTCATATGGATCGGCCGACTATATTGTATAGCTGCCATATAACTGAACGATTGGAAATGCCATAACTTTGGTGTTTTTAAAGTTAGAAAGTTGGGATTTTTTATGAGTATTAAGAATGCATCATATGAATAATTTTGGAGAATATAATTTACAGAGTATTCTGCAAGGGTATATCAACTTCGGCTCCGCCCGAAGTTAGCTTTCCTTTCTTGTTTCTTAAACTTTTTAGATCACGTATTCACATACAAGGAAAATTGTCAAAAATTATTTTGACTGAAATCGTGTCGATGCACAGTTCAAAATTTATTTAAAAAAACAGATTTTGAGAATCGAATACTTTGCCAATATGTAATAAACTGATCTGAACGATCGCCAAATCAAAATAAGAAATGTGTGACCTTAATAAATAGTCGATCCCAAAAAACTACTAAAATAAGAGCTGCAGTTCTTAAAATATTTTCTCTGCCCAGTTCTTTGTTATAAACTGTGTTGGACCAGTTTTTGTAGGTAGTACTGGTACCAGACAGGTACCAGTAGGTAAGGAATAAGGAATTTGCGTATCTATATGAAGAAAAGGTAAAACATTTTCCAAATGCTTTAATAAAAATTAATCTCTCCTTTTTCCATACATTTTTAGGTCTAATTTTTTTCTAAAAATAGGAAAAAATTATTAAAACAAGGGACAAGCTTTCTATTTTTTTTATATTTTTTGAAAGTATGGAAACTTAAAAAGTTTTAGGGCGATTACCAAAGATTTTAACTCCTTTTTTATCCAATAATAGAAATAATATATATAGTTTGGGAAAAAATCTTTAACAGTACTGACCTGTGCATGTTTTATTCAAATCATTTGGTTCAAATCCAGCCTTGCAACGACAGCCCCCAGTAAGAATTGTCCATTTGCCATCACCTTTGCAAAGGTACGTTGGTGCCTCATAGGGTTCTGCGTTTTCGACACAAGTTCCATTTTGCTTCTCGATAATAGTTATTTCCCTTCCCGTGGGTGTTTCGTTGAAATGTGCCAAATTCTCGGTGACAGCCGGACACGTAATATAATAGACTTTTACTGCCAGAACACTAATACAAGCGCCTTGATCTCTAAACGCAAAGTAAACGCCTTTTTTGTTTACGGCTATGCTTTTTACCTCGGTGTTTATATCTACATCAGAGTTTTGATTGAAGCGGCCCTCTCCAGCCGCGATACGAGCAATAAGCCTGTAACTGTCGGTTTGCCAAGGAGGCGGCTCTCGGGTGGCAGCATCGAACTCGTAAAAAAGTAAACTAAAGGTTTCCTTGCAGGACAACGCGTTTCCTAAAAATAGCAAAGACATGTGTACGATTTTAGTAAAAGAAAATTAAATAAATAATTAAAAGTGGAACGGTATGCAATATTACTCTCAAAAATTAAATAAAAAAAATATAGTGCTATTTTAATCATAAATAAAATATGTTGGTTTGTGTTGGCCTTTTTTTTATAATAGGCGGGGTTACTCCCCAGTGAGTGTGATGAAAGTTAAGTGGAAAAAACGTTGTGTTATAGTAGAAAATAAAACCAACGTATGAGCTCGAGTAATCCAATAGCTTCAATTATTATAAAAAAAAAGGTCAAAACAAACCAACATAAACAAAAGTGGATCTACACGCCATGAAAATTGGGGAATTAACAATCTTCAACTATTGTTGTATTTACTAGTCTGCATATCGGAAAAACCGACAGACAAAACTCTGAAACTCTCTGAGTGGCCTCTAGTAATCCAATAGCTTCAATTATCAAAAATAAAATATTTAATTTTATTGAAGTCTTTATTAAATTTTTAGCTTTAAGATTAAAACAAAGTCGAAGTGTCGCGGCTTTAAAATCCCGGTTACTTAGCTAACCATAATCAAAATGAATATCATTTCAGCTGAGTGCACCTGCTGGCGTCAATGCTAACACTTTTAGCACAGAGCGAGTAGCACAAGCCACTGCTAACAGCTCTTTCACTTTCTGAAATTTATGTACTTTGTTTCTCAAGTGACGTTATAATTAACACTTATAATTATTATACCCTTGCAGAGGGTATTATAATTTTGGTCAAAAGTGTGCAACGCAGTGAAGGAGACATCTCCGACCCTATAAAGTATATATATTCTTGATCAGGATCACCTCCTGAGTTGATATAGCCATGTCCGTCTGTCTGACCGTCTGTCCGTCTGTCTGTTTCTACGCAAACTAGTCTCTCAGTTTTAAAGCTATCAAATTGAAACTTTGCACACAGCCTTCTTTCCTTTGCACGCAGTATATATGTCAAAACGGCCGGGATCGGCCTACTATATCCTATAGCTGCCATATAACTGATTGATCGGAAATGCCATAACTTTGGTGTTTGTAAAGTTAGGAAGTTGGGATTTTCTATGGGTTTTATATTTGGCCAATCAATCCGACCCACCAAATTTTATAAGGATCGGCCGACTATATCCTATAGCTGCCATATAACTGAACGATTGGAAATGCAATAACTTTGGTGTTTTTAAAGTTAGGAAGTTGGGATTTTTTATGAGTATTAAGAATGCATCATATGAATAATTTTGGAGAATATAATTTACAGAGTATTCTGCAAGGGTATATCAGCTTCGGTTCCGCCCGAAGTTAGCTTTCCTTTCTTGTTATATATAATAATAATTGTACAATTTGGAAAATTGTTGGTGTATAGATATAGACCGAATACTATATACTTTTCATGGAATACCATCTACCCTTTTACTCTACGAGTAACGGGTATAAAAATGTACAATGTGGCACTTTTTTTTTGGCGTTGTAGGTAAATAATAGGTATTGTAAATTTGTTTACACAAATTTAAAAAATAATCTTTTTAATATTTTACTTATATTATTTTAACATTAAAACAAGAAAGGAAAGCTAACTTCGGGCGGAGCCGAAGTTTATATACCCTTGCAGAATATTCTGTAAATTCTCCAAAATCATTCATATGATGCATTCTTAATACTCATAAAAAATCCCAACTTCCTAACTTCAAAAACTTCAGTTATATGACAGCTATAGGATATAGTCGCCCGATACCGGCCGTTCCGACTCATATACTGTGCGCAAAGGAGCGAAGGGTGTGTGCAAAGTTTCAATTCGATATCTTTAAAACTGAGAGTCTAGTTCGCGTAGAAACAGACAGACGGACATGCTTATATCAATTCAGGTCGCGAGATGTCTCCTTCACTGCGTTGCACACTTTTGACCAAAATTATAATACCCTCTGCAAGGGTGTACAAAATAGAACAAAACAAAAACAATTCATTCGATTTTTTAAAAATGAATGACAGTAATGACATTTTCATTAGATTTAGTAAATACAAAATTGTAGTTTCTTAAAACAATTCTTTATTGGATAATTATATTAAATTTAGCAACTTTGGAAACATTGTTATTTTCCCCCTTTATTTATGTACATAACAAAAATCGGTTCGTTTGATTATAAGGTAGGATATTCACGAGGGATGATACGATATCATTTTCCTAAAGATTTTTTCTGAAACATTAATGCATAAGAACAGGTTGCTTTAAAAGCTTATGTTTTATCGGATTTACTTGAAATTTTTTATACCCCCCAAAACCAAAAAAATTATTTTCGATGTGCAGCGATTCCATTGTAATTGAATTTCAAGGTTCCGTGTTTTGTTACAAAAATACATAATAAATAAGATTTTTTTGTGAAAATAATACAAATTCCCAGGTCCCACATCGGCAAATAAAATATCCTCGATGGAGAGCTATTTTTAAAGACCTGATCATGTATACCCAACTTATAACTTTTTGATGTTTTCCCACAGTCGTGTTTGAGTTATTCATACATTGTTAAACAAAACTGCACATGATTTCTCGAAAATGACATACAATTGTTACACAATAATTAAAATGCCAGATGATTTATAGTTCTAAAGAAAGTGTTTTTTTTTCTCTTCCACGAAAGTCATTAAATCACCAAAATGATCACAGGTTGTACACATGTATTTATTTTATAAATAAACAAAACAAATAGTTTTTATTATAGAAAAAACTATTTTCGACTTTCCTGCATACTTTAAAACATTCCTACTTGTATAATTGTTTGCAATAGTTCATAAAAAAAAAATTATTGTAATATTTTTGTATGTGTTTGTTCACGTAAAGAATGAATTAAAGCGACTAAATTGGGTCCCCTTGACAATTTAAAGATCAACAGCCCTGAAAAAAACAGATAAATAAATAATAATTTATTACTAACGTTTTTGCCCCCCCTATAAAGCCCTAAATGACAGAACACGTTAATAAAGTTTCAGAGTACACGCAATTAATTGTCAATCGAGTTTTGGTTGTTTCTCAGATTTTGTAACTTAAAAGGTGGGATAAAGTTTTTATACACATGCTGTTATATTTATTCCAAACGAATAACATTGAAGAAAAAAAGGTCATGTTTCTGAGTTTACAATGGTTGGCGGGGACCTCATAGTCATAATGGTCGATTAAAGCTGAAAAAAACAAATGCGTATATTTACCTGGGAATAAAGAACAGTCGCGTATTGTAAATTGAATTTCAATGTAAAGTCTGTTTGCTGGCCCACGATCTATAAATGGCGACCACAGCCAGTTGTTGACATTGTGATATGCCACATCACAAACAACGTAACTTCTCCAGTTAATGCCTTTTACAAAGTCTGTAAATGACTCTTCTACCCACTGAAAGTAAAAAATTAAAATATTAGAAAAGTTTCATATTCATGTTCAAATAATAAAACAAAATTTAAAATTACCTACACAACTTTGCGCATAGCCATTCATGTATAATTCTGTTAGAGTTGGACCCCTAAGTTACAAAAATTGCAATCAGCAATATTTTCATAGTTACAAAGATTCGGATATGCTTGCATACAGTGTTATATTTTTGGTCAGAAGTTTCTAATAAATAAACAAGAGAGAACGCTATAGTCGAGTGCCTCGACTATGAAATACCCGTTACTCAGCTAAAGAACTTAATATAAATATGCCTTCTTGTTTTTTTTTTGTTTTTTTTTTTTAACATAATGTGAATTATAGTGACCACAGGAAAAAAAAGACAAAAAGTTCAAATTATCAATTTGAATTCGGCGATCTCTTAGTGCTGGCAGCTTTACAGCACGAGCATCAGCACCAGCGCTGCTTTAGCGCTTTTAGCAGCTTTTGTCCTGCACCAGCAGCTGTGTTTATGTTTATGTTTTTGAGTGCAATAAATTGACAAGAAATATTAAACATATGTACATACTTATATCGGCTAAACACATACATTCTTAAATAGTATTATGTATATTAAAGTCTAAATGTTTGCACAACACGAGTAACGGGTATAGCGAATAGCTTTCTTTGAAAGGAGTTATCTTTACCGGGCAATTGCAACTGTGTACAATGTAAATACATACATATGTATATGCTTACATACATACACACATACGCCATTGTTTGACTCAGACCTCCAATTTGGCTAACTAGATTTGATTTGCATTTGAATGAAAACCATCGCAAACTCCTTTAATAGAAATCCTTATCGAGAATTAACGTTGACTCTGTTAAGCACCTTGGCCAGCTGTTCCAAAGTCATCCGTTAGATGGCGCCATGAAAGGCGGAAATGTAGGCGCTAGCCAGGCTTAAGCGTTTAATGGGGTTTTGGGCGTTAGAGTGGGCGTGGCAAACTTTTATTAGGCCAATCGATATTTATTGACGAAACAAATACATATCAATTAAAATTTTCATAATATCATCAAAACTGTGGCCACAGCTTGTGGCTTGTGGGCGTCAGAGGGGGCGTTGCACCATTTTGAAACAAACTTGCGCTGCGTAGGAACTCCTTAAATCTACATGCAAAATGCCAATCTTCTAGCTTTTATAGTTTCCAAGATCTCAGCGTTCATACGGACAGACAGACGGACAGACGGACATAGCTAGATCGACTCGGCTAGTGATCCTGAACAAGAATATATATACTTTATAGGGTCGGAAACGCTTCCTTCAACCTGTTACATACTTTTGCACGAATACAATATACCCTTTTACTCTACGAGTAACGGGTATAATAATATTTCTATTAAAATTGATAACAAAAATTGTTATATTTTTAACTTGTTATACCCTTGTAGAGGGTATTATAATTTCAGTCAAAAGTTTGCAAAGCAGTGAAGGAGACATTTCCGACCCTATATATTCTTGATCAGCATCACAGGAGAGTCGATCTAGCCATGTCCGTCTGTCCGTCCGTTTCTACGCAAACTAGTCCCTCAGCTATCTGCTCGACAACTTTTCGAAAAGTTTCAAGCAGATAGCTTTAAAACTGTGTGCCTAGTTTGCGTAGAAACGGACGGAAGGACAGAATATCTATACTTTAAATAGGCTCGGATATGTCTCTTTCACGGCGTTGCAATTTTTTGACTGAAATTATAATACCCTCTGCAGGGTTATAACAACAGTCAATCATAGTTCAGTCATTACGATCAATTATTCCATTATTTTATAAAAAGAGGTGCATCGACTATTAGATACCAGTTACATGGCTAATCATTTCTGAAATAAATAAATCCCCAGCTGATGTCGCTTTTCTTTCGGACGAAAAACAATCGTCATCTGCTGTTATTACAGTCCAATCTATAAACGAGTAGCACATCCAATAACTGGTAAAATAATGGTTCGCGATTTGATATCGCTGGAGTGGGCGTGGTGCACATCCTTCGTAGGTATAACTTAAATGTGCATGTTAATCGCAAACCTCTGCGGTTTTAGATCTTGAGATTTCGGCGTTCATACGGGCAGACATAAACATACATGGCTAGATCGGCTAGACTATTGATACTGATCATATAGGTTCAGTAAAAGTTGAACCGTCGTCGCATGCAGACGTGTATTTATTGTGCTCCGGGAAAAAATATTCAATAAAATCACAAAAGTGCAGTGACCGTTTTAATAAATCAACTATAACGCGAAAAGACGCTTTCTGCGATGAAATCGCGAATGTTTATATTGATTGGTCATTTAATTAATATAAAACTTAACACTTAAAACTCTAAATAACTTTACCACGAATACAATGAGTCTGAACGACGTTCGCACACAACGTCAACGTGAGCAAGACGAGAGACGGCTCTCAGTACAAAGAAATAACGCGTACTTCTCTTTTAAAGCAACCGAAAATAATGCAAGCTCTGATCAAGCGAGGGCAATTACCCCCAACTTGACCGAGTTCTTAAACGTATCGAGCGAGAGAGCGCATTCTTGCTCCCCCTCGCTACCATCGACGTCTCTGCGGCCAAAGAGCGCTGAATGTGCCTCAATGCAGAACAAAACCAATGAATGTACTAAGCCGGCTGTGCAGACTGGTATGGATCGCTACATCCAAATCAAAAGGAAGCTGAGCCCTCTAAATTCTCAACGCAAAATAACCCGTAACAATGCTAGCCTAGCTGGAATAGAAACGCCCACGAACTCAAACCGATTTAAAATCTTGGAAGACGCCTATGACGTTGAGGCGGCCGAATCCACTGAAGTCGAGAAAAGGAAGCCAAAACCTCCGCCTATTTATATTCGAGAAAAAAGTTCCAATGTTCTTGTCAACAAAATTATCGAGCTTATTGGAAAGGATAACTTCCACATAATACCTCTAGTAAAGGGCAACATCCAGGAAACAAAGGTTCAAATGAAGTCTGAAGATAATTACAGAGTATTATCGAAATATCTTTCCGAGAATAAAAAGAACTTTTACACGTATCAGCTAAAAAGTAGCAAGGGCCTGCAAGTCGTACTTAAGGGCATAGAGTCCGACGTATCGCCTGCAGAGATAACAAAGGCGCTTCAAGAGAAGGGATTTAACGCTAAGACAGTCTTCAACATCCTTAACAGGGATAGAAAGCCGCAGCCACTCTTTAAGGTTGAGCTCGAACCAGAAAATAAGCCCCTAAAGAAATACGAAGTGCACCCCATTTACAATCTTCAGTTCCTGCTGCACCGCAGAATTACAGTTGAGGAACCGCACAAACGCAATGGCCCGGTACAATGTGCGAACTGCCAAGAATATGGCCATACAAGGTCATACTGTAAACTGCGCCCGGTGTGTGTAGTTTGTGGAGATCTTCATGACTCCGCACACTGCCCAACGAGCAAAGATGACTGCAACTCGAAAAAGTGCGGCAACTGCGGTGGCAATCACACTGCTAACTACAGAGGCTGCCCTGTTTACAAGGAGCTGAAAAGTCGCATCCACCAGAGAGGAACTGCCGCCCGCACCCAAAATAAACAGATGACAGCTTCCAGAACAAACCCTGAAGTCTTCTTCTCGACTGCAGCCAGATCCTCACTAGGACCCTTAAACTCTGATAAAAATGTGACTTACGCAAGCGCTTTAAAATCAGGACTGGCTAACCCTGTCTCAAAAAGTTCATTTCTGCAATCAGCATATCAAGAACCGAACACGGCTCAGCAGCAACAATTCTCGGAGCAGTCAAAAAGCAACTTCGAAGATATGATATACAGCCTGCAGCAAAGCCTTACGGAGTTTATGTCGTTTATGCGCACAACTATGCAAGATTTAATGCGAAACCAAAATCTACTGATTCAAATGCTGGTTTCACAACAATCCAAATAATGACTTCCCTAAGGATATCTACGTGGAACGCTAACGGCGTCTCACAGCATAAACTTGAGTTAGCTCAATTCCTACTCGACAACCATATCGACGTAATGCTGCTTTCAGAAACACACCTTACAAATAAATACAATTTTCAACTACGAGGTTACTCTTTTTACGGAACAAATCATCCAGATGGTAAAGCACATGGTGGGACTGGAATTCTAATCAGAAGCCGTATTAAGCACCACTATCATAACAAATCATATCATAAATTATCTACAGGCCACATCTATAAATATACAAACAAATACTGGCAACCAACTTACACTAGCCGCCGTATACTGCCCCCCTCGCTTCACCATAGCTGAAGATGAGTTTATGCAGTTTTTCAACTCACTAGGAGACCACTTCATAGCAGCAGGGGACTACAACGCCAAGCACACACACTGGGGATCACGTCTCGTGACTCCAAAAGGAAAACAGCTCTATAATGCAGTTATAAAAGCCAAGAACAAGCTGGACTATGTTTCTCCTGGCAGACCAACATACTGGCCGGCAGACCCAAGGAAACTACCCGATTTAATAGACTTTGCAATTACCAAAAACATTTCTAAAAATCTGATAAGCGCCGAATGCCTCTCGGATCTTTCATCGGATCACTCGCCTGTCCTGTTTATTCTTCTCCGACATCCAGGCGCATTGGAGCAATCGTTTAAATTGACATCTCAGAAAACCAATTGGGTTAAGTACAAGAAATACATTAGCTCACACATTGAGCTAAGTCCTCATCTCAACGATGAAGCCAACGTAGACAGATTTGTTAATACACTGGAGTCTGTACTCGTCTCTGCAGCTCGAGTTTCAACACCCCAAACTACAAGTACACAAAGCAACCAAAAGAAGACAAATCTACAAATAGAACAGCTCGTCCTCGAAAAGCGACGCTTACGTCGAGAGTGGCAACTCCACAGATCACCATCTGCTAGGCAAAGCTTAAAATATGCCTCACGTCAACTCACAAAAGCTTTACAGCAAGAAGAAGCACAAGTCCACCGACGCTACATAGAGCAATTGTCAACATCTAGTACAAAACACTCACTATGGAGAGCTCACCCTACTCTAAGCTCACCGAAAGTAACCGTGATGCCTATTAGAAATCCCACAGGCGACTGGGCGCGCAGCGATGCAGACAGAGCCAGCACTTTTGCCAACCACCTTAAAAATGTCTTCCAACCAAATCCTGCCACTAGTGCGTTCACCTTGCCGACTTTACCACATGAGCCTCAGCTTCAACATGAACCAATTGAGTTTCGCCCAAACGAAATCGTTAACATCATCAAAAATCAGCTGAATCCGAAAAAATCCCCGGGCTGCGACCTCATAACTCCCAAAATGATCATTGAGCTCCCATACTGCGCCGTTTGCACCATCACCCAGCTTTTTAATGCCATCGCAAAACTTGGCCACTTTCCAGTGAGATGGAAAAAGTCGATTATAATAATGATAGCAAAGCCAGGAAAAGACCACACAATTCCCACGTCGTATAGACCTATAAGCCTACTCTCATGCTTATCTAAACTCTTTGAAAAATGCGTATTGATTCGGATAAACACATACCTAAGAATCCAGGAAGGAATTCCGTCACATCAATTTGGGTTTCGTGAAAAGCACGGAACAATTGAGCAGGTCAACCGGATAACATCAGAAATTCGGAACGCGTTCGAAAAACGAGAGTACTGTACTGCCATATTTTTAGACGTCTCTCAAGCATTTGATAGAGTTTGGCTAGAAGGTCTAATGTTCAAGATCAAGACAATGCTCCCCTACAACACCCATAAGCTTCTAGAGTCTTACCTCTACGACAGAAAATTTGCTGTTCGATGCAACACTGCTATAACTGACGATTTCACTATTGGAGCTGGAGTTCCCCAAGGAAGCGTGCTTGGGCCAACATTATATGTCCTCTACACAGCAGACATCCCAACAAGCACACGACTAACAACATCTACGTTTGCTGATGATACAGCCATTCTCAGCCGCTCAAAATGCCCGATGCAAGCAACTGCGCAACTCGCTCTTCATCTGGTCGATGTAGAAAAGTGGCTATCAGATTGGCGAATTAAAGTGAACGAACAAAAATGCAAGCACGTTACGTTCACCCTGAACAGGCAAAACTGCCCGCCGCTCATGTTAAACCATACTCTACTCCCGCAAGCAAACGAAGTGACATATCTAGGAGTACACCTCGGCAGAAGACTCACATGGCGCCGGCACATTGAAGCCAAAAGAACACACCTAAAGCTAAAAGCCAGTAGCCTTCATTGGCTTATCAACGCTCGGTCTCCCCTTAGTCTTGAATATAAAGTCCTGCTGTATAACTCGGTACTAAAACCTATATGGATGTACGGCTCTCAGTTATGGGGGAATGCCAGCAATAGCAATATTGACATAGTCCAGCGAGCTCAGTCGAAGATCTTGAGAACAATCACCGGGGCACCGTGGTACGTTCGCAACGAAACCATACATCGCGACTTAAACATTCTACCAGTCAAAGAAGTGATCGCAGAACAGAAGGAAAAGTACTTTACCAAGCTATCGTTGCACCCTAACCACCTGGCGAGAGGTCTTACAAGGTTGATCAACCAATCACGCCTTCGTCGCAATGACTTACCCACCCAGCGACCGACTTGAGGCACGCGCAACCAGAATGCAGTCTTATTATACTGTTAGTTAAATTTTAATGTTAAGATTCGTAAACTTATTGTTAGTCTCAAAATTAAGAGAAGATTCAATAAATAAAAGCAAAGTTAAATAAAAAAAAAAAAAAAAAAAAATATAGGTTCAGAAATGCTTCTTTCTACCTGTTACATTCGTTCATATATTTTTACTTTTCGAGTAGCGGGTACGAAAACTGAGTTTGACGCTAAACGCAATTCGCATTCCACGTGTAAGTAGCGCCTTAGATGTAACTCAAATGTATTCATCGAGCAATTGTTAACTTTGCAGGTTAGTCAAATTATAAAAAATTAATAAAACCAGCTAGATTTTTCAAATTTTGTATTCCCTTCTGGGACAGGCATTAAAATCAAACAAGGAGAAACACTATAGTCGAGTCTTATTATTTAAATTTCCAAACAAAAAGAAGAATGGTCCGTTTTCTTATTATTTATTTTTTTCATTTAAGAAAAATAATCGCAATCCAAAAAAAATCGTTTTGAACCACAGTGAAAAACTCACGATCTACCTTTACAATGAAACTTTTTCTTATCAAAACGAATTTATTGAAGAATTAAGACCATGGTACCTTGTCAATAAAACCACGCCTAAGAATGACACAATCAGCCATGTTAGCAAAAGATGACAATTTTGTACAATAAAGAAAATGTAATGACAAGGAAATCCATTTCCAATAAAGAAATGTTATCGGAAAACGAAAAGTAGTCATTTTGTGAAAACAATAATAAAACTACCAATTAAGCTGATTGTTTGGAAATTTAAATAATAATCATTTAAAAACTGTACATTAAATTAAAATTTAGTAAAATATTCACTATTTGTATGTGCCTGTAACAACAATGTCAGAACTAAAATAAATATAATATTCGAGTGACTGTGTGTTTTGTAAAATCGTTATTCTAACCCACGACGTTTTATACATTGTATGTATGTTTACCTTATAACTACGTGATGACCAACATCAAATTTTGTTATGTAAAATTGAAAAGGAAATGAAAAAGGACCATTTTGAATATGGGTATAAGTAGGGGCTTATTCTATTCTGCTGATTCAGACAAAAATGCAATGAAGGAGACATCTCCGACCCTATAAAGTTTATATATTCTTGATCAGTAGCACCAGGAGAATCGATCTAGCCGTGACCATCTGTTCGCTTTTACGCAAACTAGTCCCTTAGTTTAAAAGACTCCAAGTCTTCATTCTATGCAGGTATTATATAAGTCGAAACGGGCCGGATCGGTCGACTATATCATGTAATTCCCATAGGCACCAAGGAAATATAAATGAACAAAAATAAAACTGCACTGTTTTTAACGGAATGATTCTAAGATATAGTAATTTTAAACAACTTCATAAAGCTTCCATAGGAACGGTTGACAAATTTATTGTAAAATCGGCGAAGCTTTATTATTTATAAGCATATACACATAAAAATCGCTGCCTGGGCTTATAAAGTTCGTCTTACTTTCTATATTGTTTTATTCCGTGATTAGCTTATTAGAAAATTAATTAACCCAATACGTACCCCAGGTGTTTGAGCTTGAGGACCATACGGATACCTGGTCCACTCCAATGTCGCTTCTCTAGTTGTGTCCAACAAAACAACTGGAAAAATTAATTGAGTTTAGAACTATGCAATTCGCTGAATCGAGACAAAACTTCAATGTGCGGTACGTACCCTGATCGGCATTCGTCGACCCTAAGTGAACCGTTATTATGATAAATAATATTATGCTGAAGAATGACATTTTAGAAATAATTCGAGATCTGTTTTGCCTCTTTATTGGTGCTTGAAGGACGTTAAACGCGGATTGAAGTGTGCTAATGATTTCATTTTGTGAGGAAGTCAGGTTTTGTTTGGAAGAATTTTTTGTTTTCAAAAAATGGTATTTTAATTCGCCGCTGCCAATAGAAAGGCACGTAGACAGCATTTTAATTTTCTTTGGGTCGTCTTTCAGTAGTTTTATTTTGAATTCAATACTTCTTTTGCCTTTGTCGCACTGTGTCGCGAAGTGCATAATGTTGACAGCATCACAAAATACTTGTTTCAGGTCCAGGCTTAGGAGTGGGGAAAAAAAAATCATTTTAATAAAGGCATACTGGGCCAGATTTACACTTCCTCTTCTTAATTACTTCAAGGACCTGCTTGCATTATTATGTGTCAGTATTCATTGGTATATATGCAAATGTATATGAATGCAGGCGTATGTATACATATGGACCTGCATTGATACCGATATACCTGCATTTTTCGCTGCAGCTACATACATATGTACATACACGTTATTATATGTATGTATACAAATTGATTGTGTGTATGTATGCTATACAAATTAAGGAACGCTTAACTTTGATTTGAAAACTTTTGGGATATGAGTAGGTTTATAGTAATTATTCAAAGAGCTATTTAAATCACTTATATCTGAGAACAAAAAAAGGTTGAATAGATATTGTATACCAGCACCTCAATTAATGCATACATGCAGGGCAGTAAATTGTCAGTTATCCGCGTATTTTTAAAAAGTGCTTCATCGGACATTAGGCTTTGTCTCAAAAAAAAACTTTAGCGATTTTCGATTGATAAAAGATAACGACGGAAAGAACATTTTTAATGCCTTTTGTATATATAACTTTAAAATATGTATTATTAGTAGTATGCACTACACTATTTATGTGGTGTTCAGAAAGATTTTCAGTTAAAATACTAGGTATCGATAGAAATTTGAAAGTGCCCACGGTCTCACTAAAATAATCATGAAAATGTATACCAAAATTGATTTAAAAATAGCTTCAACGATTTGGCGTCTAATATGGAACAATAGAAAGAGGAACATATGAAAAATACAATGCAGTGCCACTACACTGAATCCCACGGATCACATTCCAAAGGAATAATTAGCCTGTTTACGAATAATTAGTTCGCAGTTGGAAATTAGAATGGTTTCTTGGATATCACTGTTCTTTTTTCATTTTTTTTTGCCATTATCTACTAAAGTAAAATCTGCGCCAATATTATTACTTACGAAAAAAGTGGAGAACTCTTTTGCCTTCTTAAAGTCGATTTAAAATCTTGCTCAAGTAATAAGGTCGGGTGAACATCAACGTTCTTTTATCGATATTGCACAATAGTTTAGCGTAACTTCTTATCTCTAAGGCTTTCACATGTCTAATGTGTTCTTCACACTTTTTCTAGTATATTATCGAGTCAGTTGTCTATGGCTTAACTCAATTAGCATGGCTCTCCGCTGGTGAGTGATTTCTTAGTATTGCAGCTGGGTTTTAAAATTGTGTCTCGTAAATTGTCTGAGATAAGCTTCTTAGGTCGCCTAGGAGGACGCCTTCCTCACTACCGCGAGTTCCACCCCTTTTGAGAACTTGTCTAAGAAAACCAATAAAATTTTGTTACCGTGGCATGATTTTGGTAATGGTTCAACTAAGTGCGATTTGGGTAAGCTTATTCCTGCGGCCTGCCGTTGCGACGTCTTGTATCGCTGCTTGGCAGCGTCGCACGTAATGCTGGATATCCCGATGTATGCCTTGCCAGCAGTAGGCCGCCATTACACGGTGTTTTGTGTTTTGTATTCCCAAGTGACCCGCTGTTGCCTCACTATAGTTTTTTCTAAATACCCTATTTGGTTTCTTGCCACACACAGTTGCCACAGCTGTGTATCTTCATCCGAGTCCCATGATGGTAGGTGTCAGTATAACTTTCTTTCCATAACTGCAAAGTCTGGCCACGTTGCAGGGTCATTTTATATCGCTGGAAGTTTCTGCTTTATCCAGTCGTCGTCCTCGACCTCCGCTTCATGCACTTCTTCCGAGTAAAACTTCTGAAATTATGGGTAGTTAAACGTAGTTAACTTAGCGCGTTTTATATTCGATTTTTGGGTGTCCAAAACTTTAAAAAGCTCTCCTGAAAAGTGTCCATTTTCAAAGTAGGTGAACACGATCCTACAAAATATACTTGGGGTATATTTGGTTCTTTTCAATTCGGATTCTCTGACTAGTTACGATGTTCACCGCAAACCACCTTTTTTCAATATTTTTGGATTCAAATTTTCCACATATTGCTTAAATGTTGTATTATCACATGGTAAAACAAAAATTTAACTGAGACTATCCTTATCGCCAATGAAAATTCGAAAAAATTACCGATTTTGCAGCGAATTAACCATACACACCGCTTAAGTCGCCTTTTATCGTACTTCATTTCACTTTAAATACTCCTAGGAAGTTGTGTAGCTTCTTCGTTGTTTTGATGTGTTTAGAATCGCGGTTATTTTCTCCGAGTCTGTGTGTATAGATATTTGCTTTATTTTTACGTGGAAATGTGCCTTCGTATTACTTCTTCGGTGTAACCGTTTGGTTCTTCCGAAGTTCACCATGTCTTGATGGTGTAAAAACGTTAATGGTTCCATTTATGATCTAATCACCAATAGTCTCTCTGTGCAGGTCGAACGGTGTTACCTTCTGCAAGGACAGTCCGCGTCCCGGGACCGTAAAAGATGTGAACTGCTTACTGTTCTCTTCCATTGGTATCTGCCAAAAGCCAATTTTTAGATCTAGTGTGCTGATGTACCTTGCTTTCTATTAATTAAGGATATTATCCATTCGGGGTACATGGTATGCATCTCGTTATGAGTGCTCATTCAACTGCCTTTAGTCTCCATTGCTGGTTTTTTTCTCTACGATCACCACCGTCGAGCTGTTTGCGGAGAGCGAGGGTTCAGAAGTTCTGCTGCTTGATCCAGTTCTATCTCGTATGCTTCCAATAGTTTCTCTGTTCTGCTAATGAACTCTGACGGGTCGCCAGTGCCGCCGAGTTTTTCCCCGCAAGCTGCGGGAACTTGCAGAGTTTTTGGGTTTTTTCCCTGTTCCCGATAGTATGTCTTGGTGTTGTTGAGGGGCTTATTGTGTGTTTTTGCGCCAGTTCTTTTAGAACATTCTTTACGATCTGATATCCGAATCTGCCAATAGGGGTAATGGTTTGATTATGAATTTCTTAATTTTTGTTTCTAATTGGGCTTTGTTGGTGTTAGTCACCCAGCCTCATGTTACTTTGTTAGCAATGGTGTCTTTTTCTGATGTGTTGAGAACGACCCTATCTCCGGAGGCGGTAAAGCCAGTGGGCTCGGGACAGGAATTTGTATTTATATTAGGATATTAGGGTAAGTGTTGTTACGAACTGCAGTTTTCCCAGTGGCAGTGCCGCTAGCTCATTCGGGCTCTCACGGCCGGTTTCCCCCAATTCCGCAGGTCGCAATACAGAAATCGATAGCTATCGTACTCAGATCGCGGAAAACCGAATGCCAGTCATGAGAGAGAGCGAGAGGCAAACAGCTGGGGTTCACTTTTCGTCGGGCCTTATTTGTTTCACGTCAGTACTCAGATCGACGAACAAATACCAGAATAACATAGCGTTGCCAGTCTGCTGAAATAAGCTTTGGGTGAACCTTAGTGAAAAGGATAAAAAAAATTGATCTTGAGCAAAATTTTTCTTAGGTCAAAAATTTACGAAAAGACACAATAAAAGTGCAGCTATGAACTTAAAATTAGCAAATAATTATCAGAAAATTAAAAAAAACAGCCGCAGACTTGTCTTGCCAAGGTAGTTGATAATATCTTTTAAAGGCCCTTTCCCGCAAATACGATATTTGAAATTTAACTGCTTGTCAACAAACCCAGCTGATTGACGTCGTACTGTCAGTAGCACGCTTAATTCTGATGAGCTCTCGAAATTTTGGTCACACTGGAAAGATTAAAGTTTTTACTCTAGCGTACTCGTTTGTCGATCTGAGTACTAGGCTTACCTAACGTTTTTCTCTAAAACGATGGGCCCATTTCCGCTATAATATAAATAATGTATATTACATAGACATTTTAACATTACGTTTCTCTTTACATGTTCTGTGCAAACATGCCACCTGTGCCGGGAGTGCGCTAGCTACCAGGTCGCTGGTGTTATGGACAACCCCTTTACATCCTACTAACCCTACTGCAGCTCCAAATTACCAAGATTTGCTTTCCTTTTCTCGGCTAATGTTCAGTTTTGAATACCCTGTGTGCGCTAGGACCGTACTCAAGGGGAACAGAAATGCACGGAATTACAAAATAATCAGGTGATATGTGTAAATTACAATTTAGTATATGAAATTTTCTCCCTTTGTTTTGGCGGCGAAGGCTGCTTTGCGCGCGGTCTCTTCAGGAGGCGCTGGGTTCCAAAATGGACCTGATGTGGATGGCTCTGCTTGGGTCTCTGAAAGGCCGAGCCATCCACATCAGGCTCGGCCTTTCAGAGACCCAAGCAGAGCCATCCAAAGGCCTCCCAGAAAAATAACAGGGGTGACCAAAGCACAGGAACGGCTTGGTGCCAATCTTGTTGCCCCCCACGTATACTTTTGTGGAACGGACTCACAGGCGAAGATTGGCGGAGTAGTCCGGAGTGTCGCTCCCAAAGGATATCAGGGGAGGCAAAGCCTTTCCTATTTTCTAGTAGAAATTTTTTTCCTTTTTAAATATGCCGCATTTATTCTGCCACTTCACGTAAGTATGATTAAAGGCCTCTGTTAATAGTTCCAAAAACTTCGGGCCGTGTGTTTAATAAATTCAGCGGGTATTTGGTCAATACCGGGCGGTTTTCGATTCGGTATTTGGTTAATACCAGGCGGTTTTCTTGCAAATAAAATATCTTATATCTCTATGTAAGCTGAAATTTGATGATGAAATTTGTCAATTAAAATTTAAATTAAAACTCTACCGGAATTCGGTGTTTACATAAGCGGTGGTGGTCTGGTGTTTATAGCAGCGACTGTGGTGCCCACAGTTTCCGGAGTATGTGAAATTATCTGGGTGGGAATCAATTGGAGGCTTAGTTGAAAGAAATTGCTAACTTTGGATTCAGTCACACTTATTTGAAACGGAGCTCCTGACTGAAAGTTGTTTAAGTTGGGTAAGTTCCTTAATACTGTACCATTTAACTTGCATTTGCCAATTTGTAATCAGATGATAAGTTTTTATATAACAACTCATTAATAGGTTTCCAGTTCCACAGGTCCCAGCTAGACTAGTTTCCGCAAGGAGGCTTCGTTTATTGTCCGAGCGACACTCCCAAAGGTTTTTGAGTCGTGTACCTTACAGCCTAGTACTCAGATCGACAAACGAGTACGCTAGCGTAAAAACTTTAATCTTTTCAGTGTGACCAACATTTCGAGAGTTCATCAGAATTAAGCGTGCTACGGTCGTACTGTCAATCAGCTGGGTTTGTTGACAAGCAGTTAAAATTCAAATATCGTATTTGCGGGAAAGGGCCTTCAAAAGATATCATCAATTACCTTGGCAAGACAAGTCTGCCACTGTACAAAGAAATTAAAAAACAAGAAAGGAAAGCTAACTTCGGGCGGAGCCGAAGTTGATATACCCTTGCAGAATATTCTGTAAATTATATTCTCCAAAATTATTCTTATGATGCATTCTTAATACTCATAAAAAATCCCAACTTCCTAACTTCAAAAACACCAAAGTTATGGCATTTCCAATCGTTCAGTTATATGGCAGCTATAGGATATAGTCGGCCGATCCTTATGAAATTTGATAGGTTGGAATGATTGGCTAAAAATAAAACCCATAGAAAATCCCAACTTCCTAACTTCACAAACACCAATGTTATGGCATTTCCTATCAATCAGTTATATGGCAGCTATAGGATATAGTCGGCCGATCCTTATGAAATTTGGTAGGTCGGATTGATTGGCCAAATATAAAACCCATAGAAAATTCCAACTTCCTAACTTTACAAACACCAAAGTTATGGCATTTCCGATCAATCAGTTATATGGCAGCTATAGGATATAGTCGGCCGATCCCGGCCGTTCCGACATATATACTGCGTGCAAAGGAAAAAAGGGTGTGTGCAAAGTTTCAGTTCGATATCTTTAAAACTGAGAGACTAGTTTGCGTAGAAACAGACAGACGGACAGACAGACGGACAGACAGACGGACAGACAGACGGACAGACAGACGGACAGACAGACGGACAGACGGACAGACGGACATGGCTATATCAACTCAGGAGGTGATCCTGATCAAGAATATATATACTTTATAGGGTCGGAGATGTCTCCTTCACTGCGTTGCACACTTTTGACCAAAATTATAATACCCTCTGCAAGGGTATAATAATACAATTTAAATTGAATAGTTGTTTTTTTTAATTTACTGATAATTATTTGCTAATTTAAAGTTCATGACTGCACTTTTATTGTGTTTTTTCGTACATTCTTGACCTAAAAAACATTTTGCTCTGACAAGAGGCACCCCAGATAGTATTAATGTTATTTTGTCCTCACATGTAAACTCCTGCAATCGACTTTTGCGAGTTTTTTGAGTTTTTCCCTCCATTTTCTATAATGTTCAGTGAGAAGCGCACGCCAAAAGATTCTGGTATTTTTTTCGTCGATCTGAGGACCGAGGTGAAAAAAACGGTGACGAAAAGTGAACGCCAGCTGTTTGACTCTCGCTCTCTCTCATGACTGGCGTACAGTTTTCGTCGATCTGAGTACTAGGCTTACCGATTGTATTTTTCATGTTCATTTTCGTACTTTATATTTGCTAGGTTCTGGTTTCTGTGCTGTTATCAGCTTTTCTCAATTTAATGGCATTTTTGAATGATTTGTCGCTAATTGTTCATTCATTTAGAACAGTGAGAATTTCTATCCTTAAGCCTAGTATCCTGATCGACGAAAACCGTACGCCAGTCGTGAGAGAGAGCGAGAGGCAAACAGCTGGCGTTCACTTTTCGTCGGGCCTTTTTTTCAGGTCGGTTTCCTGATCGACGAAAAAAATACCAGAAAATTCCATAGCGTTGCCAGTCTGCGGAAACGTGAACCCTAGCGAACATTATAAGAAATGGAGGGAAAAACTCAAAAAACTCACAAAAGTCGATTGCAGGTGTTTACATGTGAGGACAAAATAACATTAGTACTATCTGGGGTGCCTCTTGTCAGAGCAAAATGTTTTTTAGGTCCAGAATGTACGAAAAAACACAATAAAAGTGCAGCTATGAACTTTAAATTAGCAAATAATTATCAGTACATTGAAAAAACAACTGTTAAAGTTAAATTGTATTGTTTTTTAATTTCTTTGTACAGCGGCAGACTTGTTTTGCAAGGTAGTTGATAATATCTTTTAAAGGCTCTTTCCCGCAAATACGATATTTGAATTTTAACTGCTTGTCAACAAATCCAGCTGATTGACAGCACGACCGTAGCACGCTTAAATCTGATAACCTCTCAAACTTTTGGTCACACTGGAAAGATTAAAGTTTTTACGCTAGCGTAATCGTTTGTCGATCTGGATACTAGGCTTTAATAGCGTAACTGCGTGCCGTTATGTTTTTCTGTGATTACATGTCGGTGGCGAACTCTCCGTTTTCGATCTCCATAACATTTTTTCTCTACTTTCAAGCAGCATACTATTTGTAGTCTCTTCAAATTGGCACCAGTGATTTAATTGTTTTTTATGCCGTATATTCTTCCACCGCTTTCGCATCCTTTAACATTAGGCCGCTCAGCCTTTATTCAATGTAAGTCAATTTAAATTTGTCAACATATGTTTTCCTCTTAAGCTCGTTATGTTATAACAAGAACTTTCATTTTTTGTACAACTCTCTTTCTAATTTTATTTTTATTGACCTCTGTTCTATACTAAAATTATTTCTTCGATCCGCTTATTGCATAATACAAGTTAATACTTTCTGTTCTAGTAAAACGATTTGCATCAATTACTATTTTTTATTGTGACCAAAAATATCGTTTATGAAAATGTTTTCTAGTGGTCAAGTCTCTTTTTAAGGAAATGAAATTACCCTTTAAGAGTTTTGCATTTTAAAAACGCGTAGACCTACAGTCATTGTAGAAAACTCAACGACCACAACGTTTTGGATCAACGCAAAGGAAAAATCAGCGGCAGGTATAGCTTCCCAAACCTGTCTTAAATAAGATAAAATAATACCAATGGCCTATCGGGTTGCAGCGTCCATCCTGGTTTCCGATGACGGGCGGTTCAGACAGACTCATTCTGCAGAAACAAGGAGCGGAAGGAAAGCAGCAGGAGGAACAGAAGATGTTTGTGAATGGTATCTCCGTTACGTTCGGACATCGAGCTTTGGTTAAATGGGGGCTCTGTTCGGTGAGTACTATTCGGGACCATTTGTAGAAAAGCACCTCTAGTAGGAACGTCGTTTTGTATATGCGAGCATAAAATTTGGACGGATTCATGGCAGAAGAGATGGTTATCGCCATTCAACCCCGTTAAATTTCATATCTACATACTTTTTATTATTTTACATTATCTGTTTAATTTTTGTTTGACGGACAGACAGACGGACATGCTTATATTAACTCAGGAGGTGATCCTGATCAAGAATATATATTCTTTATAGGGTCGGAGATGTCTCCTTCACTGCGTTGCACACTTTTGACCAAAATTATAATACCCTCTGCAAGGGTAATCCATTTGTAATCATTGAAATGTTATCCCAAAAAAAAATTATATCAGTCTCTTTTTTTAATGTATCGTTTGATAATTTCAGCATTTTCCACTGATTTATTATTTTGTCAAACTCTGATTCGCAGAGGCATTCCAAATTTTTTAGCAGTGGAACAATGTTCCACTCCTCAGCGGAAAGAACTTTGGCAGGAGTTATTAAAACCAATAAAAGAAAATTTTGTTTCTTGTAATGCACTCACTATTGGCTCAAAAGATCCAAACCTGGCAACCTTGGTCACAACACATCTCTTCTTGTGCATGCCGCCGCAGTTTCGGCCGAAAAAACGAACGAGAAACATACAGTCCTTGTGTTAAAAAATACATTTCTTACTCCGAGTGACCCCAATAAGGCTAGAAACAATTTTTTTATTCAGAAAAATTACTCGGTTCGACTAACGGAGGATGAAGCTTTAGCATATCTGCTTGAAAATTCATTAACTGAAAGTCAGTACAACAACTTTCGTGAGCTCAGCATTTCCCGATCTTGTGAACTTTTGCCTGCTTACAAGAAAGTCAGAGAAGCTAAGTCAAAATGTAGACCTTTTCATATTAAGGTTACCGAGTCAGTTGCTGAAGTTCCGCTGCAAAGTCTTCTAGACCACACTAGTGGCCGTATAATTCAAATGCAAGAAGATATATTTAAGCGGCTTGGCAATACTTTAAGTCTGACCCTTATTGCAAGCTATAAATTTGATGGAAGAACCGGACAAAGCAGCTATAAGCAACACTTTTTATACCCGTTACTCGTAGAGTAAAAGGGTATATTGTATTCGTGCAAAAGTATGTAACAGGTAGAAGGAAGCGTTTCCGACCCTATAAAGTATATATATTCTTGTTCAGGATCACTAGCCGAGTCGATCTAGCCATGTCCGTCTGTCCGTCTGTCTGTCCGTCCGTATGAACGCTGAGATCTCGGAAACTATAAAAGCTACAAGATTGGCATTTTGCATGTAGATTTTAGGAGTTCCTACGCAGCGCAAGTTTGTTTCAAAATGGTGCCACGCCCCCTCTGACGCCCACAAGCCACAAGCTGTGGCCACAGTGATGCTATTATGAAAATTTTAATTGATATGTATTTGTTTCGTCAATACCTATCGTTTGGCCGAATAAAAGTTTGCCACGCCCACTCTAACGCCCAAAAACCCATTAAACGCTTAAGCCTGGCTAGCGACTACATTTCCGCCTTTCATGGCGCCATCTAACGGATGACTTTGGAACAGCTGGCCAAGGTGCTCAACAGAGTCAACGTTAATTCTCGATAAGGATTTCTATTAAAGGAAATTGCGATGGTTTTCATTTGTCAATACCGAACTATATCCCAAGAACTATGCAAATCAAATCAAGTTAGCCAAATCGGAGGTCTGAGTCAAACAATGGCGTATGTGTGTATGTATGTAAGCATATACATATGTATGTATTTACATTGTACACAGTTGCATTTGTTTAGCTGAGTAACGGGTATCTAATAGTCGAGGCACTCGACTATAGCGTTATTTCTTGTTTGGATTACATTCATTGCTTCCTGACGACTCGCTTTTTGCGACAACAATAATTCCCCTAAAATATTGGAAATGTATTTTGGATGAATCGTACTCCTGCTTGAGTTTGTGAAAGAGACAAAAGACCATATTCTTGATGAGAAAAAAATTTGGATAGTCAAATAAAAGATTTGTCTTCATATGTCAGCTCCGTTGTAAACGGAAAATCAATTTCAGTTAAATATGATCTTCAAATGACACTTTTAGATGGAAAGGTTTTAAACATTTTGACTGAAACCAAATCTTGCCAATTGTGTGCGATATGTGGAGCGAGTCCAAAAGTCTTCATGGAAAATGCTAAAATAGACTCACCAAAACTTAAGCCAAGACATGAAGTATTAAAATATGGCATAAGTCCTCTACATGGTTGGATTCGATTTTTTGAATTCGTTCTTAAAATTGCATATAGACTGAAACTTAAAAAATGGCAAGATAGAAATGAAAATGGAAAAAAAGAAATAGCGAAACAAATAAAGACGATTCAAAAGCAGATGTGGAATGCTATGGCTTTACAAGTGGATAAGCCTAAGCAGAAATACCAACGACGGAAATACAGCATTGCATATTTTAACAATATTTTAATTGCTATTTCTTGCCACCTACCAATTGATCCAACAAAATTTTAAAAATATTGTCAGAAAACCATAACACTATATATGTCCTTGTATCCATGGTTTCCAATGTCGGCAACAGTCCATAAACTGTTAATGCACGGCTACCAAATAATAGAAGCAGCAATCCTTCCATTAGGTGTTCTCGGCGAGAACGCCTCAGAGACTCGCAACAAATACTAAAAGAGTGACAGGAGTGCTAGCATTATTTATTACCGTACAAGTATCAATAAGAGGAAACCTATATCATATGGGCGGCTAGGGAAGGCGTGGTCAGATTTGAAGAACCTAGCCTTAAAAATTTTAATTTTCGTCGAAAAATCGGCTCGCTGGCACAATGTGCAATGGGAGAAATCCATGAACTGAAAACCGCTCATGATATATCGACTTAAGGCTTACTCGAGCTTAGCCGCAACTTTTTCTTATAACGCTACTTAAATTATCTTAAAGGTTGTTCAACTGTCTTGACTTCAGGTCCAATCCATAGTTTTATTTTAACGGCTTTCCGATATTTCCGAAATTACTTCAAATATACTTATACCCCTGAATGTTTTTGTAAGTGTGATCTAGGATTAAACATCCCTTTAAGCATCTCTGAGTCATTAGCTAGAGAAAATGTTCTGTAGTTAATGAGTTCGGTGTTTCGTCACTCCATATCTAGAAACAATCTGCGCTTTCCTTCTTTCATTTGGGATCGGCACACCCATCCTCTACGATAAAATAAGAATACAACGATCTGCAATTATACATCACCTAAGTATGAAGTTTGGCCTTCTTGCTTTGCGGTGTCACGATTTGCTTTGCTTTCAGATAGATGATAAGCGCTCTGAACTATTTTTCTCATTCACTCCATAGTACAAACTTTTCAATGGCTTTACATAAATTGGTTTCAATTGTTTCTCAGTCGTTAAAATTAGTTTATTAAAAAGGGGGAAAACAAATTTCTTAATAGAAGAACCTAGTGAAAAACAATTAAACAATTTTTTTTCTTGAATAACAGTTTATTTAATTGTTTTACTTGCACGCATCGGAACTCTTTCGCTCAGTGTTTCTATGTGTGTTCGGAGACATGCATATATTTTTGATTGCGAAGATTTCTCTACCTTCAGCCTCTCAACATGAATAAATTTGGCTTGCATAGATTTAAAGTTTTCTCTTCAAGTCAGCCTTGCTCACATATGTATGTATATAATTCTCTATTACTTTCTTGGCTTGTGTAACACGCAGTCTCTCTTTATAATTATAGCTCCCTATTTGTGGCTCTCGCTAATGCCTTGCCGGTTATGGTATTTTCCATAAGAACAAAGGTTTTACCTCGTCGCCAATCCACAAGTAAAGCTCGCCAAAGCTCAATATATTATACTAATATAAATACTGACTTTTTTTATGTCACAGCTTATTAAGTGCAAGGAACTTTATGTTAAATATATTGACTATTAAATAACTTAATATTTTGTGTGGCCTCCCTTCTGTTTGATGACATCCTTTAAGGGGGGTCCCATTCAAAAAACGATATTTTATTTTATTTAATTCGAACCTTTAATATTCAAGATTGTTCCTTTAAAATTTCAAGTGAATATTTCAAAAACTTTTGAAGATATAACCGATTTATGGTTGAAGCGTCAGGCGACGGCGAGAGCTTCTCAAAACTTTAAACTCGTTTTTCTCGAAGCAGTATTTTTACGTCTGGCGCATGAGGTTACTCAAAAACTATTAATCCAATCGGTTCCAAATTTTAATGCGTTGTTCTATACATACATATGTATATTGCTATAGCATGAACTAGAATAAATCAAATCGCTGAAGATCTTCTTTACTTTTGAACTTGATTTGTGGCTGAAAAGAAATTAAATAATAATCCTAGTTCATGCCATAGCCATACATGTACTCTTCCTAGTCCCGTTGGAATTTTTGGTTTCAGATTCCCATGCGCCGCCGAAAAGAAGGTCTTTTGTTTAATGACAAAAAAATGATGTTTATGTGGGATCCGGTAGTGTTGGTGATGAGACCAGAGTTACCAGGAGCGGTCTCACCTACTAGTCTTTGTCTCCCTTCTTTTGAAATATACTGAAAAGGAAGTAATCAACTGAATGAATCGCCGCCAGAATCTTAATATTTCACACACGAGAAATAAAACAAAGTATTGTGCAATGCAGAGAAAGATGAAATAAGAACAATTTAAAACTGGTTAAGAGTTTTAAAAGGAAAGGCAAATAAGAAAAAGTGACAGAGACAGCGATAGAAGCCGAAAAAAAAGTTCTTCAGAAGGCAAAACGAATTTCGTCAGAAGCGAAAAAGAATTTCATCAGAAGGCGAAAACGAATTTCGTCAGAAGCGCAAAAGAATTTCATCAGAAGGCCAAAATACAGACACATGGGCGAGTGACACGGAAGCATCGAATGAAAACGGCGAGATCGAGTGGCGGTGACTCAAGAAGTAGACGTATCTGATCAGGCTGGTAAAAAGCAAGGATTAGACAGAAGCGGAGCAGGCTGGAGACAGACGAGGACATTGGAGCTGGTGGCGTTAACGTAGCATGCGGGCAAGAACGTGTTGGCCAGGATTGGAACACGAAATTGGAGGCAGACGTAGACGACCAGTTGATGCCAATTGAGTACAGACTCGTAGAGGCAGCGGTATAGAAGGCTAAAGTTCGAGAAGCAGCAGATCGGCTGGAGACAGCAGAAGGAAGGCGAGAACAGACAAGACATTGGAGCTGGTGACGTGTTGGCCAGTACTGGAGGCCAGGCGGATTCCAATTGAGTTCAGACTCGTAGAGGCAGCGGTACAGTTGCAGAACAGCAGCGAAGAAGGCAGGGAAGTCAAGAAGCAGCGAATCAGGCTGGAGAAGTCAAAAGGCAGACAGCAGAGAAGCGGACGAGAGGAGCAAGAGCGGAGACAGCAGAGCATCGTCGTTGCGTGTGAGAAAAGCTTTGTTGGCCAGAGCTGAGGCACGTGGCAAAGCTGATTCCAATTGGAGGCAAAGGAGTATCAGTGCGTGCGAAGAATATTTGGTTTGAAGACTTGTCAGTTTGATTACAATTGTATCAAAAAGAATTAGAGTTAAAACACAATTTAGTCATCATATTAACTGTAATTTTTAGCAGGTTACTTTTGTAAAATGGAGAGAGGCGAGATCTTGGCATTGCGAGTGGAAGAGTTGCGACGGAAGTTGTCAGAACTGCAGATGAGTACAACCGGACTAAAGGCTTAATTACAACAACGTTTGCTAAACCATTTTGTGTTAATGGATGAGGGTGAGTCAGAGACTGAGGGTGAGCCCGCAGATTTTAGGTCTACATCGTCCACACCGGCAGTTCCCCATAGGAGAGAAGAAAGACAACATGGCCAAGTAGCGCAGGGGCAGTCTAGATCGTGGTTTACATTGAAAGACGTCGAAGGAAGTGTTTCTCAGTTTTCAGGCTCAGGAGTCCCAGATATTGATCTGTGGATTGAGGAGTTAGAAGATTGTGCGGCTACTGTGGAGTGGTGCCCGCTGCAGCAGTTTGTTTATGCAAAGCAATTACTTAGTGGAGCAGCTAAAATGTTTGTGCGTAGCCAGAGAGACATTAAGGACGGGGAAAGTTTGAAGTTAGCCTTGTCATTGGAGTTCGGAGTGCAGGTATCTACAGCCGAGATTCATCGCAAGTTGGGAAAGCGTAGTCAAAGTAAGGGTGAATCATTGCAGGAGTTTTTATATGCATTAATGGAGATAGCTAAGCCGATACGTTGGAGGATGAAAGTCTAATTGAGTACTTTGTAGAAGGTATCCCAGACTCAAGATCGAATAAGTCCATGCTGTATCAGGCTAGAAATCTGAAAGACTTGAAGTGGCAAATCGAGGCATACCAAAAGGCAAGAAGCACATATAAGTCAGAAAGCAAGCATACTTTCAGGGCAGTAAGGTAGCCAATGAGTCAGCCAAGGAAAAGACAACAGAGTCGGTTAGAAAGTGTTTCAGATGTGGTGATCCATCTCATATGAAGAGAGATTGTCCAGTGCAAGAGAAATGTTTTAAATGTAATCGGCCAGGACACCGAGCAGCGCAGTGGAGGCGGAGGCTCAAGTCAAAACAGAAGAAAGAACCAATGTAGTCCAGGCAGAGAAAGTAATCCCAAAAAAATCTCATGCACCAGTTGCATGTGGTTTGGAGGTAAAATCCGTTTTCTGTTCGAATGTTGAATTCAAAGGCCTTGTAGATACAGGAGCAGAACTATGCCTAATGCGTAGGCGTGTATTCTTAAAACTAGGCGTAGGCGTTGGCAGTTTGATGGGCAGGCAAAGAGTTTTGACAGGAATTGGAGAAAGTCAGGTGCTAACTTTCGGCAGCTTCAAAGCGCCAGTGAATATCGATGGCATCGAAATGTGTATCGAGTTCCACGTGATTCCAGACGAGGACATGAAGTTTGATGCAATCTTAGGAACAACTATTTTAGAAAACGTCGACTTGATGGTTACGAAGAGAGGAACCGTGTTTTCGAAAAGGGTTCAATGTACGCAGCCACAGGAGGAACAGATTACAGAAAGTTCCTGTGTGCAACTAATGCAAGAATTTGATAGCCTTTGTATGCTAAGCACCGAAGACAGTAAGCCAGGCTTAGAACTAGATCATTTAAGTAATGGTGTCGCTGCAGAAGTAGAATTCTTGGTAGAGAATTATAAGCCGATAAGAAATCTCAGTTCGCCAGTGGAGATGAAGATTTTGTTGACAGACGAGTTACCGGTATTTCAACATCCAAGGCGTTTGGCCTATTGTGACCAAAAGATAGTCGATGACCAGATGCAGGAATGGCTTAGGGATAAAATAATCAAGCCAAGTACGTCCGAGTTTGCTTCGCCAGTTGTTTGGTGGATAAGAAGAATGGGAAGAAGCGTTTGTGCTGCGATTACCGCAAGCTGAATGAAAACATAGTCAGAGATAATTTCCCAACAGCACACATGGACTGTGTTATTGAAAAATTCAAGGTGGATAGATTTTTACAACTCTGGACTTGACAAATGGATTCTTTCACGTTCCTGTGTCACCAGAATCTCAAAAATACACATCGTTTGTAACCATGAGTGGGCAGTACGAGTTTATGTTTGTACCTTTCGGCATCACGAACTCCCCAGCGGTGTGTTAACCAGGTTTATAATGGCAGTCCTACGAGAGGTGATAAAAGATGATGATGCAATAGTGTATATGGATGATGTGATCATTGCTAGCAAGAGTGTAAAACAGGGAATGCAGAAATTAAAGCGAGTCTTGAAGGTGGTAGAAGAAAGGGGTTTGCGCATAAATTGGAGCACGTGTCAGATACTCAAGAAGAGAGTTGAATTCCTTGGGTATATCATAGAAAAGGGCACAATCAAACCAGTTGAGGAGAAAACAAGAGCGGTGGCTGATTTTCCGATTCCTTGGGATAAAAAGGGTATCCAAAGGTTTTAGGTTTGACGTCGTATTTCCCAAGATTCGTAGAAAATTACGCAGTGATTGCTAAGCCGTTGTCTGATTTGTTGCGCAAGGAATCGAAGTTTGAGTTCAATAAAAAGCAGGTAGAAGCGTTTGATCAATTAAAAGCAGCGCTAATCAGTAGGCCCGTTCTAAAGCTTTATGACCACTCACTTGAAACAGAAATTCATACCGACGCCTCGAAATTCGGATTCGGAGCCGTGTTGCTTCAGCGAGACAGGGAGGATGGTTTGTGGCACCCAATTTTCTATATGAGTCGGAAGACCAAACCATGCGAGGAGAAGTACCATTCTTATGAACTGGAAGTGCTAGCAGTTATTGTAGCTTTGGTGAAGTGGCGAGTTTACTTTCTTGGGAAAAGATTTAAAATAGTCACAGACTGCAATGCATTTGCCATGACTATGAAGAAGAAGGAGATTCCGCTTAGAGTTTCACGTTGGGCAATGTACTTGCAAGACTTTGATTATGAAATCGAACATAGGTCAGGTAACAAGATGAGACATGTAGACGCGTTGAGCAGGGTGTATTGTTTTGTTGTGACAGATAGCTTAATACATCGCTTGCGAGAGGCACAGCGAACAGATGATTGGACGAAGGCAGTGAAGAGTGTTGTTGAAACCAAAGAGTATGACGATTTCTACATATCGAATGGAATTTTATTTAAGGACCCAAATAAGGAGTTGCTTGTAGTTCCATCGCTGATGGAAGATGAGATAATTTGGAATTCACACAAGCAAGGTCATTTTTCATCCAAAAAGACTCAAGAATTGATCGAAAAGTCATATTACATCCCCAAAGTGAAGGAAAAGATAGCGAGGATTGTTGGTAGCTGTGTAGAGTGTATTTGGTGAATGCGAAAGCTGGGAAGCAGGAAGGGTTTCTGAAACCGATTGACAAAGGTGACAGACCTTTGGTGACATACCATATAGACCATGTTGGCCCGATGGAGTTAACCAAAAAACGCTATAATCACATTCTCGTTATAGTTGATGCTTTTTATAAGTACGTATGGTTGTATCCTACACGAAGCACAGGAGTTAAAGAAGTACTGAGTTGCTTGGAGCGTCAATCAGTTCTTTTCGGTAACCCATACAGAATCGTACCGGATCGAGTAGCCGCTTTTAAGTCACACTTGTTTAAAGAGTATTGCGAAAGGGGAAATATACAGCATTTGCTAATTGCGACAGGAGTTCCCAGGGGTAACGGACAGGTAGAACGAATGCACAAGATAGTGGTCCCAATGTTATCAAAACTGAGCCAAGAAAATCCAGGGTGCTGGTATAAGCAATCCAGGAACAGGCTTGAAGTTGAAAGGAAAGTACTTAGGGCCTTATAAAGTAGTCAAGATCAATAATCATGGGCGTTATAAAGTTCAAAGAGTAGGACAAGGAGAAGGGCCATATAGGACTAAGGCAGTTGCAGAATTTATGAAACCATTCGGGTCGAATCAAGCGTCAGGAAAGCCGAATGTGGGATCCGGTAGTGTTGGTGATGAGACCAGAGTTACCAAGAGCGGTCTCACCTACTAGTCTTTGTCTCCCTTCTTTTGAAATATACTGAAAAGGAAGTAATCAACTGCAGAAAATAATGTCTGGCAACTCCTCGCTACATGAATCGATGAATACATAAATTTAAGTTACAAGTTGAATGGAATAAACAATATTAATAATTTAAAGCCAGTGTTACTACTTTATTAAAAAGAGCACACTGCATTTAATTTTTTTTCATATTTTTCAAGATTTCAAATAATGGATGCAAAGTTACAAGCCTAAAAAATAATACATGATATGTACATTTACCAGCCCATTGAAAATCGTCAAAATTTGAAATCGAGAATGGGAGGGTATCGAGTATTCGAAGAAACCAACTTGTCTGTGGTATCATTGGAATCTTGGCCCATTCTTCCAAGAGGGCCTTTTTAAGATCATTTTTATTAGATTTTGAATTCTTGCGAAAGGCCAGATCCAAAATTTTCTACAAATTTTCAATGACGTTAAAGTCGGTGACTGGGCAGGTGGATTCACTACGTGAGGGCAGTTTCAGACAAGCCAAGTCTTTACAATTTCTGCTGAATGTTTACGATCCCTGGTAATCCCAAAATCGATCGCGTATACCCAGTTTCTCAGCAGTTTTGCAGCAGGTCTTCCTTTAAAATCTGTAGGTACATTTTGGCCATCCTTGATCCCATCAATTAAAACGAGGTTGCCCCACCAAAAGTTGCCATATAGGCCAAAACCATAACATGACCCGCGCCATGATTGACCGTAACTTTTAGGTGTTTGTTTTCTAACTCCGTATTAGGGACAAGGAACGAACATTCTTCTTTTGTTTTGGGATAACATGTTATTTGCAGACGAGTCAAAATTAAACCTTTTTGTGTTGTTATGTTTAGTCTTTCTTAGTTTAAAGTGTTATTTAATGGAGTTTAAAAATAATGAAGTGCCTTAATAAATGTCAAAATACTACCAAACACAACTGCATTTAAATTTGTTTTATAGTCCATATAGTTTGCCAGATATATGATTTTGAATTTAAAGTTTACGTCTGCACGAAATAAGCTGCCCTTAGGAATAAGAGTGACCAGTGCAGCAATAAGTATTCACCATAGGACTGGATTCCAGTTCTATCGAACAAACGAAACACTCTGTTTTTTTCCGTTTTTCCCTTACGTGGCAACACTGGAAATGACACTCGAGATCGCAGGCAGAGCAAATGACTCTTGCAGATTCTTACTTTATGCATACACACAATAGCAACGAAACTAGTGTACATTAAGTATTAAATAAATAACCTCGATAACCTCGGTATTAAAATAAAGCATATTATTTAGTATAACAAAAATACTATGTAAGCGGCATGTAGTATACATTTCATACTATACACTATACACTATACACTATTTCCTAGAGCTGTAGTATACATTTTACACAATTTAGTTTTTGTACAGAATTAAAATGTCTCCAAGTAATTGTTCGCCGATGTTGTATTTAACTTTGTTTTATTACATTAATGTACATTTATTCTTATAAATATATTGAAAATAATTTATTCAAATATAGCTAGTACATTAATGGTTGTTTGTATTTGGAAATGCATATACACAATATATGTATGTACTTATTGAGATTTTGTACCCTAGTTAACTCCAGAATAAATTACATTATTGTCACCCTGACACATTCTCCTTAATTTTTTAAACAATTCAATTTTACTTACCGTCTCTCCACGCCATGAATTGCACCAGCTATAAATTTTAAACTACAGAGTATGGACCTTACAAAAATAATTAAATATATCGAATTACTACTATTGAATATATGTTTTACATTATTTGGTAATAAATAAATACTGAATTTCTGGATACTGCATGTATTTTTTTAAGACAAAGAATATATCGACATAGCTTCATTGTTTTTGTAATATAGGCATAAAAATCGAAATGTAGTTGATTTGTAATAACTGCTTCCTTTCTTGTTTACTTTCAAACGTTTTTATTTTCTTCACCAAATTTGTGGTGCATACTTTTCGGTTTAATTATTGTTTAGGCAGCGATAGTTGTTCTGCCGAGTTATTAAAGAGTTATATTTTATGACAGCGTTGACAGCTATAGGATATAGTCAACTCAAGGGAAGGATCCGAAATTATATAAAACCATCCCATAAGGCAAACATCAGCGAGATATACTAATATACCAATTTGGAAAATAAGATCTGTTGAGCCCGATGTAAAGGTAAATTTACGTGCAACATATCGTTAAAAAGTTATTTTAAGGGCTATTTACTTTATCTTGGCACCATTTCTCGAAGTAAAATAATTACAAGATTATAGCCAAATGTTAGTTAAATGTTCAGGTTTTTATCGCTTTTTAAAAACGCGACTGGCGATCTATTTTTAGTCTCGAGTCCTTTAGGTTTTCTGATTACCAAACTTTTGATATTAACACATTTTGCTCTAAACGTTCGCGTTTGGGAGTTATTGAGCATTAAAAAATGGAAGCACATATAAATTCTTTACAATTTACAGTTTATTTTATTTAATGAGAAATGACAAAACTACGCCATGCCAATTTGATGATTCAAAATTCTTATCAGATCTTTTTAAGTATAAGGGAAACGTATGCAGGGTATTATCTACCAAAATATTTTGTAATTTGTATACCCTTGCAAAGTCAATCAGGAGAGTCTAGCCTTGAAACTTTCTTAAAAGTTGTCTTTCTATTGCAACTGCATTTTGCGCTGCATTTTGCCATCGTTTCTATGGTAGCCCTTTGATATTGTTGTCCCATTTTGACAAAACTAAAAGCGTAATTCTGATATAATAAATAATTACTATATCTTAAAGGAATATGTTGATAAACAGAAAAACAGCCAATACAAGATTTTATTTCACATTTTTTTTTTGATTTCCTATGGGAGCTATATATATAGATGTCCGATCTTAATTTAATTAAAACCGAAATTCCGTGGTATTTATATATTATTAAAAAATTAAAAACAACAAAGTTATACTTTTTAAAATTGTTTCCGATTGTTCCTATGGGACCTTTATGATATAGTCGCCGAATCCGGCTCGTTCCGACTTATATACTACCGGCAATAAAAATACAACTTTTGGGAAAGATTCAAGCATATAGCTTGGCTAGATCGACTCTTCTGGTGATGCTGAGCGGTATAGGTGTTGTAGAGTAATAAACCATAAATATAATATATAATTTTTATTTATCTTTATTTGTCTACCCTTGCAGAGGCTATTATAATTTAGTCAAAAGTTTGCATCGCAGTGAAAAGTATTTTTACATATTATTGATCAGCATCACCAGTCGGTTTTTTTGTTACGAGAATTACTTCTAGACACTAGACGCTAATCTACTTATGTTTATTTGTGAACAATTTATCAAAAAGCCCTTGTTTTTGAAAAAAATTGTATTAATGGGTTTCTTTGGCACGAATTCCACCAGCATGAACCCGATGACTGCAATAAAGCCTAGTATCCAGATCGACAAACGATTACGCTAGCGTAAAAACTTTAATCTTTCCAGTGTGACTAAAAGTTTGAGAGTTCATCAGATTTAAGCGTGCTATGGTCGTTCTGTCAATCAGCTGGGTTTGTTGACAAGCAGATAAAATTCAAATATCGTATTTGCGGGAAAGGGCCTTCAAAATATATCATCAATTACCTTGGCAAGACAAGTCTGCCGCTGTACAAAGAAATTAAAAAATAATACAATTTAAATTTAACAGTTGTTTTTTTTAATTTACTGATAATTATTTGCTAATTTAAAGTTCATAGCTGCACTTTTATTGTGTTTTTGTACATTTTGACTTAAGAAACATTTTGCTCTGACAAGAGGCACCCCAGATAGTATTTTGTCCTCACATGTAAACTCCTGCAATCGACTTTTGCGGGTTTTTTTATTTTTTCTCTCCATTTTTAAAAATGTTTAAGCCTAGTATCCAGATCGACGAAAACCGTACGCCAGTCATGAGAGAGAGCGAGAGGCACACAGCTAGCGTTCACTTTTCGTCGGGCCTTTTTTTCACGACGGTCCCCTGATCGACGAAAAAAATACCAGAAAATTCCATAGCGTTGCCAGTCTGCGCAAATGAATTTTGGGTGAACCCTAGCAAAAAATTTAATCTTTTGGCGTGCGCTTCTCACTGAACATTATTAGAAATGGAGGGAAAAACTCAAAAAACTCACAAAAGTCGATTGCAGGTGTTTACTTGTGAGGACAAAATAACATTAATATTATCTGGGGTGCCTCTTGTAGGAGCAAAATGTTTTTTAGGTCCAGAATGTACGAAAAAACACAATAAAAGTGGAGCTATGAACTTTAAATTAGCAAATTTTAACTGCTTGTCAACAAACCCAGCTGATTGACAGTACGACCGTAGCACGCTTAAATATGATGAACTCACAAATTTTTGGTCACACTGGAAAGATTAAAGTTTTTACGCTAGCGTAATCGTTTGTCGATCTGGATACTAGGCTTTAGTGAGAAGCGCTCGCCAAAAGATTAAATTTTTTTTTCGCTAGGGTTCACCCAAAACTCATTTCCGCAGACTGGCAACGCTATGGAATTTTCTGGTATTTTTTCGTCGATCAGGGCACCGAGGTGAAAAAAAAACGTTGACGAAAAGTGAACGCCAGCTGTTTGCCTCTCGCTCTCTCATGACTGGCGTACAGTTTTCGTCGATCTGAGTACTAGGCTTTAGTTCACTTTTATCAACAGCTTCATCAAAAATGGTATTTTTTGTGCCTTCAGCCTAGTATCCAGATCGACAAACGATTACGCTAGCGTAAAAACTTTAATCTTTCTAGTGTGACCAAAAGTTTGAGAGTTCATCAGATTTAAGCGTGCTACGGTCGTACTGTCAATCAGCTGGGTTTGTTGACAAGCAGTTAAAATTCAAATATCGTATTTAAATGATATTATCAAATACCTTGGCAAGACAAGTCTGCCGCTGTACAAAGAAATTAAAAAACCATACAATTTAAATTTAACAGTTGTTTTTTTTAATTTACTGATAATTATTTGCTAATTTAAAGTTCATAGCTGCACTTTTATTGTGTTTTTTTCGTACATTCTGAACCTAAAAAACATTTTGCTCTGACAAGAGGCACCCCAGATAGTATTAATGTTATTTTAATCACATGTAAACACCTGCAATCGACTTTTGTGAGTTTTTTGAGTTTTTCCCTCCATTTCTTATAATGTTCAGTGAGAAGCGCACGCCAAAAGATTAAATTTTTTAATCTTTTCGATAGGGTTCACGTTTCCGCAGACTGGCAACGCTATGGAATTTTCTGGTATTTTTTCGTCGATCAGGAGACCGACGTGAAAAAAAAGGCCCGACGAAAAGTGAACGCCAGCTGTTTGCCTCTCGCTCTCTCTCATTGACTGGCGTACGGTTTTCGTCGATCAGGATACTAGGCTTTTCATTACATTTTTGTGGCAGCATTAAAAAAAAGCGAAAAAAAGCCAACTGCTTTTTAAAAAATCCTGAATTCCCGCTTCCTGACATTCCCAATTTTCCCGCATTTCGACTTTGGAAAAATAGAGATTTGACGGGAAAAAAGCTAAATTGGCAGCACTGCATATTGCTTCCATAGAAAAATCGAAGAATTAAAAAAAAGACAAAAAATTGTTTTTTGCTGTTTTTCTATTTGCAAAAATATTGCTTTGACATATGGTAATTATTTACTATATCAGAATTACGATGGAAACGATGTCAAAATACAGCGCAACACCGACATAGTCGTTTTGTTATAACGGCAAACGTATATAAAGGGTATATAAACTTCGACTTGCAAAGTTTGCTTCCTTTCTTGTTTTCATTAGTTTTCAGTGTTGCAAAATTCTAATAGATTAAAAATGTTTAGATTTCAGATAGTTTGAGACTGAAGGTGGGCAAAAAACGAATTTGAAGAACAATTACCAAATTCGGAAGTATTAAATTAATAACTTCGAAAGTTGTATTTATTTATTTGTACCAAAAAATTTTTTATTTTATAAAATTTTACAATTTGTTAAGTTTTGGGTTGATAGCATATTAACATATAAATGACAGCTATGTGAATAGTTTAGGATTAAATAATAATTAATGGTTAATGTTTACAACTAAACTCACTTAAAACTTAACATGCAAAATTTGTATATTAAATTTGATCTCGAATTGCAAATATTTTCGTAGCTATGCTTTCGTAGGCTTGTCCGTCTGTTTCAGCCGTTTGCGATCTCAGTTTAAAAGCTAGAGCTAGTTTAAAACTTTTTCAAACGTATTCTTTTTATGTGTACGCATATGAAGTTTGAAAACTGCGGAGATGGGGCGTTCATATCATATCATCATATCATACAGCTGTCATGGGAACGATCAGGTTCAAATTCTGTTAATCTAAATCGGTTGACTATATCCCATAGCTGATCATAACTGATCATGTGCAAAAATCCCTTGAGTTTTGATAAAAATCGGTTGACGCATATATGCCGAAATTTCGCGCAGGCTAAACTATAGTTTCTTGAAAGTTTTAAAAAATTAAAATGTTCGCTCCTGAGAAGGTATTAAAACTTCGGCTTGCTGAAGCTAGCCTAAAAAATAATACATGATATGTACATTTACCAGCCCATTGAAAATCGTCAAAATTTGAAATCGAGAATGGGAGGGTATCGAGTATTCGAAGAAACCAACTTGTCTGTGGTATCATTTGGAATCTTGGCCCATTCTTCCAAGAGGGCCTTTTTAAGATCATTTTTATTAGATTTTGAATTCTTGCGAAAGGCCAGATCCAAAATTTTCTACAAATTTTCAATGACGTTAAAGTCGGTGACTGGGCAGGTGGATTCACTACGTGAGGGCAGTTTCAGACAAGCCAAGTCTTTACAATTTCTGCTGAATGTTTACGATCCCTGGTAATCCCAAAATCGATCGCGTATACCCAGTTTCTCAGCAGTTTGCAGCAGGTCTTCCTTTAAAATCTGTAGGTACATTTTGGCCATCCTTGATCCCATCAATTAAAACGATGTTGCCCCACCAAAAGTTGCCATATAGGCCAAAACCATAACATGACCCGCGCCATGATTGACCGTAACTTTTAGGTGTTTGTTTTCTAACTCCGTATTAGGGACAAGGAACGAACATTCTTCTTTTGTTTTGGGATAACATGTTATTTGCAGACGAGTCAAAATTAAACCTTTTTGTGTTGTTATGTTTAGTCTTTCTTAGTTTAAAGTGTTATTTAATGGAGTTTAAAAATAATGAAGTGCCTTAATAAATGTCAAAATACTACCAAACACAACTGCATTTAAATTTGTTTTATAGTCCATATAGTTTGCCAGATATATGATTTTGAATTTAAAGTTTACGTCTGCACGAAATAAGCTGCCCTTAGGAATAAGAGTGACCAGTGCAGCAATAAGTATTCACCATAGGACTGGATTCCAGTTCTATCGAACAAACGAAACACTCTGTTTTTTCCGTTTTTCCCTTACGTGGCAACACTGGAAATGACACTCGAGATCGCAGGCAGAGCAAATGACTCTTGCAGATTCTTACTTTATGCATACACACAATAGCAACGAAACTAGTGTACATTAAGTATTAAATAAATAACCTCGATAACCTCGGTATTAAAATAAAGCATATTATTTAGTATAACAAAAATACTATGTAAGCGGCATGTAGTATACATTTCATACTATACACTATACACTATACACTATTTCCTAGAGCTGTAGTATACATTTTACACCATTTAGTTTTTGTACAGAATTAAAATGTCTCCAAGTAATTGTTCGCCGATGTTGTATTTAACTTTGTTTTATTACATTAATGTACATTTATTCTTATAAATATATTGAAAATAATTTATTCAAATATAGCTAGTACATTAATGGTTGTTTGTATTTGGAAATGCATATACACAATATATGTATGTACTTATTGAGATTTTGTACCCTAGTTAACTCCAGAATAAATTACATTATTGTCACCCTGACACATTCTCCTTAATTTTTTAAACAATTCAATTTTACTTACGTCTCTCCACGCCATGAATTGCACCAGCTATAAATTTTAAACTACAGAGTATGGACCTTACAAAAATAATTAAATATATCGAATTACTACTATTGAATATATGTTTTACATTATTTGGTAATAAATAAATACTGAATTTCTGGATACTGCATGTATTTTTTTAAGACAAAGAATATATCGACATAGCTTCATTGTTTTTTGTAATATAGGCATAAAAATCGAAATGTAGTTGATTTGTAATAACTGCTTCCTTTCTTGTTTACTTTCAAACGTTTTTATTTTCTTCACCAAATTTGTGGTGCATACTTTTCGGTTTAATTATTGTTTAGGCAGCGATAGTTGTTCTGCCGAGTTATTAAGAGTTATATTTTATGACAGCGTTGACAGCTATAGGATATAGTCAACTCAAGGGAAGGATCCGAAATTATATAAAACCATCCCATAAGGCAAACATCAGCGAGATATACTAATATACCAATTTGGAAAATAAGATCTGTTGAGCCCGATGTAAAGGTAAATTTACGTGCAACATATCGTTAAAAAGTTATTTTAAGGGCTATTTACTTTATCTTGGCACCATTTCTCGAAGTAAAATAATTACAAGATTATAGCCAAATGTTAGTTAAATGTTCAGGTTTTTATCGCTTTTTAAAAACGCGACTGGCGATCTATTTTTAGTCTCGAGTCCTTTAGGTTTTCTGATTACCAAACTTTTGATATTTAACACATTTTGCTCTAAACGTTCGCGTTTGGGAGTTATTGAGCATTAAAAAATGGAAGCACATATAAATTCTTTACAATTTACAGTTTATTTTATTTTAATGAGAAATGACAAAACTACGCCATGCCAATTTGATGATTCAAAATTCTTATCAGATCTTTTTTAAGTATAAGGGAAACGTATGCAAGGGTATTATCTACCAAAATATTTTGTAATTTGTATACCCTTGCAAAGTTCAATCAGGAGAGTCTAGCCTTGAAACTTTCTTAAAAGTTGTCTTTCTATTGCACTGCATTTTGCGCTGCATTTTGCCATCGTTTCTATGGTAGCCCTTTGATATTGTTGTCCCATTTTGACAAAACTAAAAGCGTAATTCTGATATAATAAATAATTACTATATCTTAAAGGAATATGTTGATAAACAGAAAAACAGCCAAATACAAATTTTATTTCACATTTTTTTTTTTGATTTTCCTATGGGAGCTATATGATATAGATGTCCGATCTTAATTTATTTAAAACCGAAATTCCGTGGTATTTATATATTATTAAAAAATTAAAAACAACAAAGTTATACTTTTTAAAATTGGTTTCCGATTGTTCCTATGGGACCTTTATGATATAGTCGCCGAATCCGGCTCGTTCCGACTTATATACTACCGGCAATAAAAATACAACTTTTGGGAAAGATTCAAGCATATAGCTTGGCTAGATCGACTCTTCTGGTGATGCTGAGCGGTATAGGTGTTGTAGAGTAATAAACCATAAATATAATATATAATTTTTATTTATCTTTATTTGTCTACCCTTGCAGAGGCTATTATAATTTAGTCAAAAGTTTGCATCGCAGTGAAAAGTATTTTTACATATTATTGATCAGCATCACCAGTCGGTTTTTTTTGTTACGAGAATTACTTCTAGACACTAGACGCTAATCTACTTATGTTTATTTGTGAACAATTTATCAAAAAGCCCTTGTTTTTGAAAAAAATTGTATTAATGGGTTTCTTTGGCACGAATTCCACCAGCATGAACCCGATGACTGCAATAAAGCCTAGTATCCAGATCGACAAACGATTACGCTAGCGTAAAAACTTTAATCTTTCCAGTGTGACTAAAAGTTTGAGAGTTCATCAGATTTAAGCGTGCTATGGTCGTTCTGTCAATCAGCTGGGTTTGTTGACAAGCAGATAAAATTCAAATATCGTATTTGCGGGAAAGGGCCTTCAAAATATATCATCAATTACCTTGGCAAGACAAGTCTGCCGCTGTACAAAGAAATTAAAAAATAATACAATTTAAATTTAACAGTTGTTTTTTTTAATTTACTGATAATTATTTGCTAATTTAAAGTTCATAGCTGCACTTTTATTGTGTTTTTGTACATTTTTGACTTAAGAAACATTTTGCTCTGACAAGAGGCACCCCAGATAGTATTTTGTCCTCACATGTAAACTCCTGCAATCGACTTTTGCGGGTTTTTTTATTTTTTCTCTCCATTTTTAAAAATGTTTAAGCCTAGTATCCAGATCGACGAAAACCGTACGCCAGTCATGAGAGAGAGCGAGAGGCACACAGCTAGCGTTCACTTTTCGTCGGGCCTTTTTTCACGACGGTCCCCTGATCGACGAAAAAAATACCAGAAAATTCCATAGCGTTGCCAGTCTGCGCAAATGAATTTTGGGTGAACCCTAGCAAAAAATTTAATCTTTTGGCGTGCGCTTCTCACTGAACATTATTAGAAATGGAGGGAAAAACTCAAAAAACTCACAAAAGTCGATTGCAGGTGTTTACTTGTGAGGACAAAATAACATTAATATTATCTGGGGTGCCTCTTGTAGGAGCAAAATGTTTTTTAGGTCCAGAATGTACGAAAAAACACAATAAAAGTGGAGCTATGAACTTTAAATTAGCAAATTTTAACTGCTTGTCAACAAACCCAGCTGATTGACAGTACGACCGTAGCACGCTTAAATATGATGAACTCACAAATTTTTGGTCACACTGGAAAGATTAAAGTTTTTACGCTAGCGTAATCGTTTGTCGATCTGGATACTAGGCTTTAGTGAGAAGCGCTCGCCAAAAGATTAAATTTTTTTTTCGCTAGGGTTCACCCAAAACTCATTTCCGCAGACTGGCAACGCTATGGAATTTTCTGGTATTTTTTCGTCGATCAGGGCACCGAGGTGAAAAAAAACGTTGACGAAAAGTGAACGCCAGCTGTTTGCCTCTCGCTCTCTCATGACTGGCGTACAGTTTTCGTCGATCTGAGTACTAGGCTTTAGTTCACTTTTTATCAACAGCTTCATCAAAAATGGTATTTTTTGTGCCTTCAGCCTAGTATCCAGATCGACAAACGATTACGCTAGCGTAAAAACTTTAATCTTTCTAGTGTGACCAAAAGTTTGAGAGTTCATCAGATTTAAGCGTGCTACGGTCGTACTGTCAATCAGCTGGGTTTGTTGACAAGCAGTTAAAATTCAAATATCGTATTTAAATGATATTATCAAATACCTTGGCAAGACAAGTCTGCCGCTGTACAAAGAAATTAAAAAACCATACAATTTAAATTTAACAGTTGTTTTTTTTTAATTTACTGATAATTATTTGCTAATTTAAAGTTCATAGCTGCACTTTTATTGTGTTTTTTCGTACATTCTGAACCTAAAAAACATTTTGCTCTGACAAGAGGCACCCCAGATAGTATTAATGTTATTTTAATCACATGTAAACACCTGCAATCGACTTTTGTGAGTTTTTTGAGTTTTTCCCTCCATTTCTTATAATGTTCAGTGAGAAGCGCACGCCAAAAGATTAAATTTTTTAATCTTTTCGATAGGGTTCACGTTTCCGCAGACTGGCAACGCTATGGAATTTTCTGGTATTTTTTCGTCGATCAGGAGACCGACGTGAAAAAAAAGGCCCGACGAAAAGTGAACGCCAGCTGTTTGCCTCTCGCTCTCTCTCTTGACTGGCGTACGGTTTTCGTCGATCAGGATACTAGGCTTTTTCATTACATTTTTGTGGCAGCATTAAAAAAAGCGAAAAAAAGCCAACTGCTTTTTAAAAAATCCTGAATTCCCGCTTCCTGACATTCCCAATTTTTCCCGCATTTCGACTTTGGAAAAATAGAGATTTGACGGGAAAAAAGCTAAATTGGCAGCACTGCATATTGCTTCCATAGAAAAATCGAAGAATTAAAAAAAAGACAAAAAATTGTTTTTTGCTGTTTTTCTATTTGCAAAAATATTGCTTTGACATATGGTAATTATTTACTATATCAGAATTACGATGGAAACGATGTCAAAATACAGCGCAACACCGACATAGTCGTTTTGTTATAACGGCAAACGTATATAAAGGGTATATAAACTTCGACTTGCAAAGTTTGCTTCCTTTCTTGTTTTCATTAGTTTTCAGTGTTGCAAAATTCTAATAGATTAAAAATGTTTAGATTTCAGATAGTTTGAGACTGAAGGTGGGCAAAAAACGAATTTGAAGAACAATTACCAAATTCGGAAGTATTAAATTAATAACTTCGAAAGTTGTATTTATTTATTTGTACCAAAAAATTTTTTATTTTATAAAATTTTACAATTTGTTAAGTTTTGGGTTGATAGCATATTAACATATAAATGACAGCTATGTGAATAGTTTAGGATTAATAATAATTAATGGTTAATGTTTACAACTAAACTCACTTAAAACTTAACATGCAAAATTTGTATATTAAATTTGATCTCGAATTGCAAATATTTTCGTAGCTATGCTTTCGTAGGCTTGTCCGTCTGTTTCAGCCGTTTGCGATCTCAGTTTAAAAGCTAGAGCTAGTTTAAAACTTTTTCAAACGTATTCTTTTTATGTGTACGCATATGAAGTTTGAAAACTGCGGAGATGGGGCGTTCATATCATATCATCATATCATACAGCTGTCATGGGAACGATCAGGTTCAAATTCTGTTAATCTAAATCGGTTGACTATATCCCATAGCTGATCATAACTGATCATGTGCAAAAATCCCTTGAGTTTTGATAAAAATCGGTTGACGCATATATGCCGAAATTTCGCGCAGGCTAAACTATAGTTTCTTGAAAGTTTTAAAAATTAAAATGTTCGCTCCTGAGAAGGTATTAAAACTTCGGCTTGCTGAAGCTAGCCTAAAAAATAATACATGATATGTACATTTACCAGCCCATTGAAAATCGTCAAAATTTGAAATCGAGAATGGGAGGGTATCGAGTATTCGAAGAAACCAACTTGTCTGTGGTATCATTTGGAATCTTGGCCCATTCTTCCAAGAGGGCCTTTTTAAGATCATTTTTATTAGATTTTGAATTCTTGCGAAAGGCCAGATCCAAAATTTTCTACAAATTTTCAATGACGTTAAAGTCGGTGACTGGGCAGGTGGATTCACTACGTGAGGGCAGTTTCAGACAAGCCAAGTCTTTACAATTTCTGCTGAATGTTTACGATCCCTGGTAATCCCAAAATCGATCGCGTATACCCAGTTTCTCAGCAGTTTGCAGCAGGTCTTCCTTTAAAATCTGTAGGTACATTTTGGCCATCCTTGATCCCATCAATTAAAACGAGGTTGCCCCACCAAAAGTTGCCATATAGGCCAAAACCATAACATGACCCGCGCCATGATTGACCGTAACTTTTAGGTGTTTGTTTTCAAACTCCGTATTAGGGACAAGGAACGAACATTCTTCTTTTGTTTTGGGATAACATGTTATTTGCAGACGAGTCAAAATTAAACCTTTTTGTGTTGTTATGTTTAGTCTTTCTTAGTTTAAAGTGTTATTTAATGGAGTTTAAAAATAATGAATGTCAAAATACTACCAAACACAACTGCATTTAAATTTGTTTTATAGTCCATATAGTTTGCCAGATATATGATTTTGAATTTAAAGTTTACGTCTGCACGAAATAAGCTGCCCTTAGGAATAAGAGTGACCAGTGCAGCAATAAGTATTCACCATAGGACTGGATTCCAGTTCTATCGAACAAACGAAACACTCTGTTTTTTCCGTTTTTCCCTTACGTGGCAACACTGGAAATGACACTCGAGATCGCAGGCAGAGCAAATGACTCTTGCAGATTCTTACTTTATGCATACACACAATAGCAACGAAACTAGTGTACATTAAGTATTAAATAAATAACCTCGATAACCTCGGTATTAAAATAAAGCATATTATTTAGTATAACAAAAATACTATGTAAGCGGCATGTAGTATACATTTCATACTATACACTATACACTATACACTATTTCCTAGAGCTGTAGTATACATTTTACACCATTTAGTTTTTGTACAGAATTAAAATGTCTCCAAGTAATTGTTCGCCGATGTTGTATTTAACTTTGTTTTATTACATTAATGTACATTTATTCTTATAAATATATTGAAAATAATTTATTCAAATATAGCTAGTACATTAATGGTTGTTTGTATTTGGAAATGCATATACACAATATATGTATGTACTTATTGAGATTTTGTACCCTAGTTAACTCCAGAATAAATTACATTATTGTCACCCTGACACATTCTCCTTAATTTTTTAAACAATTCAATTTTACTTACGTCTCTCCACGCCATGAATTGCACCAGCTATAAATTTTAAACTACAGAGTATGGACCTTACAAAAATAATTAAATATATCGAATTACTACTATTGAATATATGTTTTACATTATTTGGTAATAAATAAATACTGAATTTCTGGATACTGCATGTATTTTTTTAAGACAAAGAATATATCGACATAGCGTCATTGTTTTTTGTAATATAGGCATAAAAATCGAAATGTAGTTGATTTGTAATAACTGCTTCCTTTCTTGTTTACTTTCAAACGTTTTTATTTTCTTCACCAAATTTGTGGTGCATACTTTTCGGTTTAATTATTGTTTAGGCAGCGATAGTTGTTCTGCCGAGTTATTAAAGAGTTATATTTTATGACAGCGTTGACAGCTATAGGATATAGTCAACTCAAGGGAAGGATCCGAAATTATATAAAACCATCCCATAAGGCAAACATCAGCGAGATATACTAATATACCAATTTGGAAAATAAGATCTGTTGAGCCCGATGTAAAGGTAAATTTACGTGCAACATATCGTTAAAAAGTTATTTTAAGGGCTATTTACTTTATCTTGGCACCATTTCTCGAAGTAAAATAATTACAAGATTATAGCCAAATGTTAGTTAAATGTTCAGGTTTTTATCGCTTTTTAAAAACGCGACTGGCGATCTATTTTTAGTCTCGAGTCCTTTAGGTTTTCTGATTACCAAACTTTTGATATTTAACACATTTTGCTCTAAACGTTCGCGTTTGGGAGTTATTGAGCATTAAAAAATGGAAGCACATATAAATTCTTTACAATTTACAGTTTATTTTATTTTATGAGAAATGACAAAACTACGCCATGCCAATTTGATGATTCAAAATTCTTATCAGAGCTTTTTTAAGTATAAGGGAAACGTATGCAAGGGTATTATCTACCAAAATATTTTGTAATTTGTATACCCTTGCAGAGGGTATTATAAGTCAATCAGGAGAGTCTAGCCTTGAAACTTTCTTAAAAGTTGTCTTTCTATTGCACTGCATTTTGCGCTGCATTTTGCCATCGTTTCTATGGTAGCCCTTTGATATTGTTGTCCCATTTTGACAAAACTAAAAGCGTAATTCTGATATAATAAATAATTACTATATCTTAAAGGAATATGTTGATAAACAGAAAAACAGCCAAATACAAATTTTATTTCACATTTTTTTTTTTGATTTTCCTATGGGAGCTATATGATATAGATGTCCGATCTTAATTTATTTAAAACCGAAATTCCGTGGTATTTATATATTATTAAAAAATTAAAAACAACAAAGTTATACTTTTTAAAATTGGTTTCCGATTGTTCCTATGGGACCTTTATGATATAGTCGCCGAATCCGGCTCGTTCCGACTTATATACTACCGGCAATAAAAATACAACTTTTGGGAAAGATTCAAGCATATAGCTTGGCTAGATCGACTCTTCTGGTGATGCTGAGCGGTATAGGTGTTGTAGAGTAATAAACCATAAATATAATATATAATTTTTATTTATCTTTATTTGTCTACCCTTGCAGAGGCTATTATAATTTAGTCAAAAGTTTGCATCGCAGTGAAAAGTATTTTTACATATTATTGATCAGCATCACCAGTCGGTTTTTTTGTTACGAGAATTACTTCTAGACACTAGACGCTAATCTACTTATGTTTATTTGTGAACAATTTATCAAAAAGCCCTTGTTTTTGAAAAAAATTGTATTAATGGGTTTCTTTGGCACGAATTCCACCAGCATGAACCCGATGACTGCAATAAAGCCTAGTATCCAGATCGACAAACGATTACGCTAGCGTAAAAACTTTAATCTTTCCAGTGTGACTAAAAGTTTGAGAGTTCATCAGATTTAAGCGTGCTATGGTCGTTCTGTCAATCAGCTGGGTTTGTTGACAAGCAGATAAAATTCAAATATCGTATTTGCGGGAAAGGGCCTTCAAAATATATCATCAATTACCTTGGCAAGACAAGTCTGCCGCTGTACAAAGAAATTAAAAAATAATACAATTTAAATTTAACAGTTGTTTTTTTTAATTTACTGATAATTATTTGCTAATTTAAAGTTCATAGCTGCACTTTTATTGTGTTTTTGTACATTTTTGACTTAAGAAACATTTTGCTCTGACAAGAGGCACCCCAGATAGTATTTTGTCCTCACATGTAAACTCCTGCAATCGACTTTTGCGGGTTTTTTTATTTTTTCTCTCCATTTTTAAAAATGTTTAAGCCTAGTATCCAGATCGACGAAAACCGTACGCCAGTCATGAGAGAGAGCGAGAGGCACACAGCTAGCGTTCACTTTTCGTCGGGCCTTTTTTTCACGACGGTCCCCTGATCGACGAAAAAAATACCAGAAAATTTCATAGCGTTGCCAGTCTGCGCAAATGAATTTTGGGTGAACCCTAGCAAAAAATTTAATCTTTTGGCGTGCGCTTCTCACTGAACATTATTAGAAATGGAGGGAAAAACTCAAAAAACTCACAAAAGTCGATTGCAGGTGTTTACTTGTGAGGACAAAATAACATTAATATTATCTGGGGTGCCTCTTGTAGGAGCAAAATGTTTTTTAGGTCCAGAATGTACGAAAAAACACAATAAAAGTGGAGCTATGAACTTTAAATTAGCAAATTTTAACTGCTTGTCAACAAACCCAGCTGATTGACAGTACGACCGTAGCACGCTTAAATATGATGAACTCACAAATTTTTGGTCACACTGGAAAGATTAAAGTTTTTACGCTAGCGTAATCGTTTGTCGATCTGGATACTAGGCTTTAGTGAGAAGCGCTCGCCAAAAGATTAAATTTTTTTTTCGCTAGGGTTCACCCAAAACTCATTTCCGCAGACTGGCAACGCTATGGAATTTTCTGGTATTTTTTCGTCGATCAGGGCACCGAGGTGAAAAAAAACGTTGACGAAAAGTGAACGCCAGCTGTTTGCCTCTCGCTCTCTCATGACTGGCGTACAGTTTTCGTCGATCTGAGTACTAGGCTTTAGTTCACTTTTTATCAACAGCTTCATCAAAAATGGTATTTTTTGTGCCTTCAGCCTAGTATCCAGATCGACAAACGATTACGCTAGCGTAAAAACTTTAATCTTTCTAGTGTGACCAAAAGTTTGAGAGTTCATCAGATTTAAGCGTGCTACGGTCGTACTGTCAATCAGCTGGGTTTGTTGACAAGCAGTTAAAATTCAAATATCGTATTTAAATGATATTATCAAATACCTTGGCAAGACAAGTCTGCCGCTGTACAAAGAAATTAAAAAACCATACAATTTAAATTTAACAGTTGTTTTTTTTTAATTTACTGATAATTATTTGCTAATTTAAAGTTCATAGCTGCACTTTTATTGTGTTTTTTCGTACATTCTGAACCTAAAAAACATTTTGCTCTGACAAGAGGCACCCCAGATAGTATTAATGTTATTTTAATCACATGTAAACACCTGCAATCGACTTTTGTGAGTTTTTTGAGTTTTTCCCTCCATTTCTTATAATGTTCAGTGAGAAGCGCACGCCAAAAGATTAAATTTTTTAATCTTTTCAGCCTAGTATCCTGATCGACGAAAACCGAACGCCAGTCATGAGAGAGAGCGAGAGGCAAACAGCTGGCGTTCACTTTTCGTCGAGCCTTTTTTTCACGTCGGTCTCCTGATCGACGAAAAAAATACCAGAAAATTCCATAGCGTTGCCAGTCTGCGGAAACGTGAACCCTAGCGAAAAGATTAAAAAATTTAATCTTTTGGCGTGCGCTTCTCACTGAACATTATAAGAAATGGAGGGAAAAACTCAAAAAACTCACAAAAGTCGATTGCAGGTGTTTACATTGAGGACAAAATAACATTAATACTATCTGGGGTGCCTTTTGTCAGAGCAAAATGTTTTTTAGGTCCAGAATGTACGAAAAAACACAATAAAAGTGCAGCTTTGAACTTTAAATTAGCAAATAATTATCAGTAAATTAAAAAAAACAACTGTTAAATTTAAATTATATTGTTTTTTAATTTCTTTGTACAGCGGCAGACTTGTTTTGCCAAGGTAGTTGATAATATCTTTTAAAGGCTCCTTCCCGCAAATACGATATTTGAATTTTAACTGCTTGTCAACAAATCCAGCTGATTGACAGTACGACCGTAGCACGCTTAAATCTGATAACCTCTCAAACTTTTGGTCACACTGGAAAGATTAAAGTTTTTACGCTAGCGTAATCGTTTGTCGATCTGGATACTAGGCTTTCGATAGGGTTCACGTTTCCGCAGACTGGCAACGCTATGGAATTTTCTGGTATTTTTTTCGTCGATCAGGAGACCGACGTGAAAAAAAGGCCCGACGAAAAGTGAACGCCAGCTGTTTGCCTCTCGCTCTCTCTCATGACTGGCGTACGGTTTTCGTCGATCAGGATACTAGGCTTTTTCATTAAATTTTTGTGGCAGCATTAAAAAAAGCGAAAAAAAGCCAACTGCTTTTTAAAAAATCCTGAATTCCCGCTTCCTGACATTCCCAATTTTTCCCGCATTTCGACTTTGGAAAAATAGAGATTTGACGGGAAAAAAGCTAAATTGGCAGCACTGCATATTGCTTCCATAGAAAAATCGAAGAATTAAAAAAAAGACAAAAAATTGTTTTTTGCTGTTTTTCTATTTGCAAAAATATTGCTTTGACATATGGTAATTATTTACTATATCAGAATTACGATGGAAACGATGTCAAAATACAGCGCAACACCGACATAGTCGTTTTGTTATAACGGCAAACGTATATAAAGGGTATATAAACTTCGACTTGCAAAGTTTGCTTCCTTTCTTGTTTTCATTAGTTTTCAGTGTTGCAAAATTCTAATAGATTAAAAATGTTTAGATTTCAGATAGTTTGAGACTGAAGGTGGGCAAAAAACGAATTTGAAGAACAATTACCAAATTCGGAAGTATTAAATTAATAACTTCGAAAGTTGTATTTATTTATTTGTACCAAAAAATTTTTTATTTTATAAAATTTTACAATTTGTTAAGTTTTGGGTTGATAGCATATTAACATATAAATGACAGCTATGTGAATAGTTTAGGATTAATAATAATTAATGGTTAATGTTTACAACTAAACTCACTTAAAACTTAACATGCAAAATTTGTATATTAAATTTGATCTCGAATTGCAAATATTTTCGTAGCTATGCTTTCGTAGGCTTGTCCGTCTGTTTCAGCCGTTTGCGATCTCAGTTTAAAAGCTAGAGCTAGTTTAAAACTTTTTCAAACGTATTCTTTTTATGTGTACGCATATGAAGTTTGAAAACTGCGGAGATGGGGCGTTCATATCATATCATCATATCATACAGCTGTCATGGGAACGATCAGGTTCAAATTCTGTTAATCTAAATCGGTTGACTATATCCCATAGCTGATCATAACTGATCATGTGTAAAAATCCCTTGAGTTTTGATAAAAATCGGTTGACGCATATATGCCGAAATTTCGCGCAGGCTAAACTATAGTTTCTTGAAAGTTTTAAAAATTAAAATGTTCGCTCCTGAGAAGGTATTAAAACTTCGGCTTGCTGAAGCTAGCTTCCATTCTCGTTATACCCTTGCAGAGGGTATTATAATTTCAGTCAAAAGTTGGCAATTCAGTGAAGGAGACATTTCCGACCCTATAAAGTATATATTCTTGGTCAGCATTGCCAGGAGAGTCGATCTAGTCATAACTAAGTTTAATTTTTTTGTTTTTATACCCTTGCTGAGGGTATTATAATTTCAGTCAAAAGTTTGCAACGCAGTGAAGGAGACATTTCCGACTATAAAGTATATATATTTTTGATCAGCATCACCAGGAGAGTCGATCTAGCCATGTCCGTCTGTCCGTCCGTTTCTACGCAAACTATACCCCAGTTTTAAAGCTATCTGCTTGAAACTTTTCCAAAAGTTGTCTTTCTATTACAGTATATAAGTCGGAACGAGCCGGATCCGACGACTATATCATATTGCTGCCATATAACTGAATGATCGGAAATGCCATAACTTTGGTGTTTGTAAAGTTAGGAAGTTGGTATTTTTATGAGTATTAAGAATGCATCATATGAATAATTTCGAAGAATATAATTTACAGAATATTCTGCAAGGGTATATCAACTTCGGCTCCGCCCAAAGATAGCTTTCTTTTCTTGTTTTTATTTATATTTCCCCTTGTTTCTATGGCAACTATATGATATAGTCGTTCGACTTTTATAAAATTTAAAAACGTATTTTTGAAATAACAATATTATGCGTATATATTGAAAATCATCGAAATTATGTCGAGTTTCCCATTAATTTTCGGATCTTTGTTTTTGTAGCTATACGATTTCCAATTAAAACTGTATTTTTGAAGTGGTAAAAATTACTATATCGGAGTATGTTATATGTTTAAAAACCACGATGCAATAATTTTTTTGCAATTGATTGTATGGTTGTCATTAATTTAAAGTTGGTATAGTATTTAAACAAGCACCAGATGTGAAGATTCTTTGAAACAGTGTTTAGAAATTTAAAAACTTCAAACATGAATCTATACATTTTATAAAAACTTATATCGTCTTATCTTACAAGAAATGCTCTGAAAATAACAACCGAAGGCCTTTCGTAAATAAGAACTTTACTGCCTTTTAATGTGTACTTTCAATAACTTGTTTATCAAAGAAATATATCATGTTCCAATGTAGTTCGCGAAGAGTGTAGTTTACGTTCCAGCTCACTTTCTCACAGTGCGCATGATCGAGCCTAGGGGTGGGGTATATAGCTTATGGTGCAGTACCTGCCTGTGGCAACCCTTAGCTCGGTGGTGGTGCGTTGTGGCCGTTCATTTCATTTCAGTTCAGTTCCGTTCTGTTTGGTTTGGTTCCGTTCAGTTCGAATTGGGTATAATTCGCGTGAGGCTGAGACTTCTTGAAACGCAGCGGTCACATAACAAACTTTCGGAAAAACCACCCACATGTGTGTACATGTATGTACACACGTACAGGCGTAGAGAATTTTCTAGCCGAAGGTTTCAGTTGTGAAAACAAACGAGCCGTTGTGACTGGGCCTCTAGGTTTTCATCATCCAGTCAAAAGCTGCCTTATTTTTAAAAATATATCCTGACTAGTGAGAGTGTCGAGTGTCGAATTATTTATTTTGCTTTACCTCAATTGAATTCGAGCCCAGATATTCAAACATTTCAGTCAAAGAAGTGAACGAAATTATATTTGATTAACTTTCGAGTGGTTTGATTTTTAATAGTGCTTTGTTAAAAATTGCTTCGATATTCAAATAGTGGGACGAAGTCCATTTTCTAAAGATGTAGCTTAAAGGCTATTCAGATCTTAGGTAAATACTTTCAAAAAATCGTGTTTAGCTTAATAATAAAGGAATAACCATTTAAGCCAATTTGTTCACACGTTAATATGAGGAAAGTGCAAGCCACCCCTACCCTTTACCCCATGCGTGTGTGTGAGTACCAGAATATACTTACGTGTATCTATGTTTGTGTATTTATGAAGCAACCCTTAAGGTCGGCGACGATGGTAACGATGAAAAGTGTTCGGTGCAATTAATAACAAAAAATATATTTAAATGTAGCCTATTTTTAACAGCCAGAACTAAAATATTTAAGATGCTTCTTTTTAAAGGACAGTAATAGATAACATGTTTTTATTCTCAACTATTTTGGGGATATCTTAGTAATAGTAGGGTGATAAAACTAATAGAAGTTATATAAAAAAATAAAATTAACATAATTCAATTTAATTTTGTTCTTTGCAGATCCATTCGAATGTTAACGCAACTCAAGCTACATCTCAAAAGGAATGGACTCTATAAATGAGATAATTGACCATCAGACATTCAGCCAAGAGCTAGTGGAAGATGCGACCGAGTTCATCACTGTTGGGCACCACCCGGAGAGTCAGTCCCAGTGCCACCATCAACAACAGGAAGAAGGGCCTGATAACGGCGAGGATCTGGCCATGTCCATGCAAACTATGATTGCGTGTTCGAGGGCGGACGGTTCGAGTGGGGAGAAAAAGAACCGCTCCTTAAATGGATCTGGGCCCGGATCGGAGTCCGATTCTGTTGTCATGGTTATTGACGCAATGGGCCACAGCAATAGGCAGACATCATATCAACTCGTGCCTCAGCAGCTTCAGCTGCAGCAAAAAACAATGCCATTGTCATTTGGGCTTCTCCATCAGGACCGGCACCGACATCATCTGTGCCAGGAGCGCATGGTCAATAGCAGCCCAGTGGACTTTGTGGCGTCAGACATCAGCTTGGACAGCCTGACAGTGGACTCAATTTCACAGGCGGTCCTCCCCCAAGAAATAGGGGAGGGGGAGAAGCAGAAGCTTATCATTGTCCAAGACAAAAGTCTAGATCAAGCCAATAAGCGCATTCGAATGCACGTGGATGTTGCAAGCGTAAACGCAGGTCTTGGAGTTATGGATGATATGGATGAAATTTCTTCTGACGGTGTCGGCTGTGACGACGAAGGGGTTACTCTAAACCAGCACCACCAGCATCTCTTGGAGGAGCAGCAGCAATACGGCCTAACAAGTCATCATCCGCATCACCAAGCTCATGCCCAGACTCTCCATGGCTTGCACCATAGGTCGGCTCAGCTGGAAATGGGCCTTGGAGGACTGCATGGCGAGGTCCTTTCGGTTATCGTTCATTCGCAGGACAGCGACAAGGAAGTGGATGGCGAAGGAGGTGCGGACGGGGAAGGGGACGGAGAAGGAGATGCTGAGGATGAAGACGACGATGATCGAGATTCGCGTAGTCGTGGGCAGCTGCTCAGCCACAGTTCGTACCAGACGCTGACTTCGGTCAATGATCGACTTTCACCGCCTGGCTTTAGACAAACATCATATGCCACGCTGACCCCCATCCAACCACTTCCGCCTATATCAACGATGTCCGAAAAGTTCGCCTACTCTGGCCACATCTCTGGAGGAGACAGCGGCGATACAGACGTTAATGTTGGCGAGGGAGGAGGAGGAGTGGCTGAGGGCAGCGAAGTTACCCATCAGTCCGCCGACGCGGTTGGGACTGGTTCGGGCTCTGTTGGTAACGTGGCTTCCTCTGGGTGCAGCAGTACCGATTGCAGTTCTTTCTCTGCTCTTACCATGCCCTTGGCAAGTGGGCACTTAGGTCTGGGCGTGTTAGGCGGTGTCCAATCGCCCTATTCACCCTATGAAAAGCTGGCCTCGATGATTTCACCTCCGCCCAATAACTACCTAGTCTCGTGCGATCTGCACCCCTCCGTGTCGGGACGTGTTTCAAACTCATCTCAACTGCATCTAAGCCATAACGGTCACAAAAAGGACTCTACGACACCTCTCGGACATACCGATGTCAACGGAGGGAAATTTGGTTACTCTGGCCATATATCTGGAGGAGAAAGCGGAGACACAGATGTTACCGGCGAAAAGTTTTCCTATCCCGACCACATCTCTGGAGGAGATAGCGGCGACGCAGATGTCAATGGAGAGAAATTCGGCTATTCTGCCCATATATCAGGAGGAGATAGCGGTCCTGATGTCAACGGAGGAACGTATGTATACTAATAAAATAGCACAATTATTTGTTAAAGGTACAAATGATTCCAAAATATCACCAGCGACTTATTACTTTAATTAAAACCCTACCTTCTTCATTTACTCAGTTTGACAGGCAGGTGGTAAAGGTCGGTGTATTGTTATAGATGTTATGCGAACTAGGATTCAAAATTATAAAATGTATCGTACCCCGCAGCTATTATTTGCGCCAGAAAAGAAGACATGTTCGACCCTGTATTTATATATCAATCAAAAACAACTCTTAACAAGAAAAGAAGCAAACTTCGGCAAGCCGAAGTTTATATACAGTTGATACAAATCGACTATCGAAATGATATTGTTGTCCGATTTAAATTTAATTAAACCGTAAATACATAATATTTAAATATTACCATATCCCAAAGAAGAAAATGTAACAACAATGTAACAGGCTAAGTCGATTTTGCTATACATTTTTCGATCGTTCCTATGGCAGCTATATTACATTACAATGGTGAGGCTGTAATATTAAGAACTTGTGTTGTAACTGTTAGCGCAAACTATTCAATCTCTAAACAAAGTCACATGTCCTAGCATCCTTTCTAACAAGCTTTCTGAAGAAAAATAGGCACAATTTATTTTTAAAGTCACAGTAAAAAAGATAAATCATAATTTGTGAACCTCTTTTAAAAATGAAACCATTTAATTCTTTTTTGCGACATTTATCATTAAAACAAAAATATATACATATACTATACATTTTTTTTAAACGTTTCACAAATTAATATTTTTTCGGCTGTGATTTTTAAAAATACACATATTTTCTGTTCTGACTAACTTAAAGTAGGAAGGACTAGCATGAGGAAGGAACGAAAAATATCGTAAAATATGCTAACCACTCTGAATAAATTTATTTAGTGAATAGATTAAAAAAATTAATTTTATTTAGTATTACTGAACTACTACAGCTGATGGGCCAAAGGCGTAGTTGTTATTAATGCTTAGGTGCGATTAGGTCTGCAGGAAAAAAGAAGTTGCGATTGTGGTGCACTGTGCTATTTATGTATTACAATATCAAATTTTTTTTAAGGAACTGGCTTCAAATACATCCTGACCGTGAGGTACGACTTCATATGCCGACTGAACTGGAGGCAAGGTTCCACATGCCCTCAGATCGAAGGCTGCGGCTCAACATGCCGCCTGAGCGGGGACAGCTGAACCGAAATCTTTCCCAAACCGCAGCTCCCATTTGCCCCCCGGATTGGAAGCCAGATGATTGGAAGAACGGAGACGGAACCATCGTTAGTCTGTCCTCCGATCTGCCCGTAGTCGTGTCCCTCACTCCAACCCCGCCTCCTATAACAGACGACTCGGCGGGAACCGGACTCAAGTTGAGTGAGCGACTGTCTCCGGGGCAGAGACCACAGTATTTCCTGGACAAGGGCCAAGAGGGCAGCAGTGTCGCTCAAGATCAGTGCAGTCCAAGCATCCACGCCATTCATCAGCAGCCCCAATCCGCCCTGCTGAACGGATTCCAAGGTGCCACCCAGCAGGCCAAAATATCGGTCTCCGCCTCGCCAAAGGCGTCGGTGTCAGCTGGAGGAGGGGGACTAAGCCGCGCTGGGAGTGCCAGTGACATGGAGGAGATCAACACAAAGGATCTAGCCCAGCGCATCTCGGCAGAGCTCAAGAGATACAGTATTCCACAGGCGATCTTCGCGCAGCGGGTCCTCTGTCGCTCGCAGGGCACCTTGTCCGACCTGCTGCGTAACCCGAAACCGTGGTCCAAGCTAAAGTCCGGCCGCGAGACCTTTCGCAGGATGTACAAGTGGCTCCAGGAGCCCGAGTTCCAGCGCATGTCTGCTTTGCGGATGGCCGCTGCCCAAATCCCCCAGCGCACGCCTTTATGTGCTGGGACGCCGCTTGGGTCAGCAGCAGGATCAAATAGTTCCACGGCGACCATGCCGACGGACTTGGACCTACATGTTGGGCCAACGATGACCCCAAGTGGTGAGTGCGATTTTAGATTCCACTACATCATATGGGTTTTTTACGTTGCATTGGATTAGGTAGACTTTGGCTGGCATTATTTATTTAAGATTTCGCCATGGGTTAACTTAAAACTAAAGCTCAGAAGGTCAGTTGTATGTGTTCATGTCAACCATAAAATTCCATACCTCAGCCTATCAAAACCATTTTTACATTTAGCTGAGTCATTGTTGAGAGTGAAAGCATAGAGTAAGAATCTTTATAGAGGTTTCATTTGCTCTGCCCGCATTTATGCCAAAGCTCTGCTGAGAGCCATATTTGAAGCTAACTTCGATTTCTCACCACTCCTAGCAATAGTATGGGGAGTTCTCGCACCAATCCTTAGGAATAAGAGCAATAAGTATTCACCACGGAATTCGATTCCAGTTCGATCGAACAAATGAAAAACTCTCTTTTTTTCCGTTTTCCCCTACGTGGCATCACTGTCAAAGTCACTTGAGAGCGCGGGCAGAGCAAATGACGCCTCTATACAGATTCTTACTCTATGCCTCTATGTAGATTCTTACTCTATGTCTATGGTGAAAGGGAGGTGAACAGTCAGTTTGCGGTTTACAGTTTTTTGAAATATGCAAATATCATTCAATATTTAATTGAATATATTTTAATATTTTATTTGAATATAATTAAATACAAAAAAAGTGCGAGTTTCTTGTTGTTTATAATTTCAGTAAAAAGTTTGCAACGCAGTGAAGGAAACATTTCCGACCCTATAAAGTATATATATTCTGGATCAGCCCTCTCACCAGGAGAGTCGATCTAGCCATGTCCGTCTGTCCGTCCGTCTGTCCGTTTCTACGCAAACTAGTCCCTCAGTTTTAAGGCTTTCTACATAAAACTTTCCCAAAAGTTGTCTTTCTAAGTCGGAACGAGCCAGATCGGTCGACTATATCTTATAGCTCCCATAGGAACAATCGGAAAAATAAATTCAAAAAAATTATTACTTTTTTGTTTTTAATTTTTTTTGTTCTTTGAGACTTGGTAATATTTAAATATTATGAAATTACTGTTTTGATTAAATTAAAATCGGAAAACAAAATCATATAGCTGACATAGAAACGATGGCAAAATACAGCGCAAAGTTGACACAGCTTCTTGTTTTTAGTAATAAAGGCATAGAAATCGAAATGTAGTTTCGACTTCGGTAGCCGAAGTTTGTTTCCTTTCTTGTTTTTAGGGTTAATTTTGATAAGAGTATAGTTTTTTGAAACACAGACGCGAGACACATTTGAACATCGTTAGCATACATATGGATATTTCACATATTGAATTGGGAATATCGTTGAAATATACACTGCTGGTCTAAGGTCGACGCACCAACTTTTATTTTAAATAAAATGCTATATTTATACTAATGCTTATTCTAATTGTCCAAAATCTTTTTCTTATCAGAGTTCGAATCTTGTTCGAAAAATATGTGCTCACAGCTGGTTGATTTGCGAAAAAAGAACTGTACATTCGAAGATTCCAGAAATTTATATGGCAATCGGTTGGTCATTGAAATAGACGCACATTAGATTTCTTTGTCTTGCGTAATCAAGTGCAGTTTGTTGTATTGAGAAAATAATAAAAGTAAACAAATAAATTGTTTTAGAGCTATATTTAAAGTAAAAATGGGAAAAGCTGGTGTTATGACCTTATTAGTACGTCAAAAAGTAGACTTTTTCACTCGCAAGGAAACATTGCCAAAAACATAAGTGGCAGCTCCAGGACTGTTGATAGATATTTAAAAGATCCAGAGGAATATGGAAAAAACTTCAAAGGAAAAAAAAGAGCACTATCTGAACAAGCAGTAAGCAAAATTGTTAGAATTGCATCAAATTCGACTAAGATTAAGAAATTAGCCTGAGTAAAAGCAAGCCTTTCAACTGTTCAGCGTACAATCAGAAATGCAGAACACCTAAAGCTTTTAAAAATCAAGAAAAAACCTCCTCTGAATGCAATACGCAAAGATTCGCGAAAGAATACATGACGTGGAATGTTCAATCTGACACTCGGCTTAATGATTGGCGTTCTGTTGTTTTTACTGATGAAACACGTTTTAATTTAGATGGCCCCGATGGCTTTCAACATTATTACGATTTGCGAAAAGATGAGCTATATTTAAGTCGCCAACCACAGTCGAGAAGGTGTAGTAATGGTGTGGGGTGCCATCACGTTTTATGGAACAATTGATTTGATTTGTATCGATCAGAAGATGAACGGCGATCACTTCAAAACATTGTTGGAGTCCGTATTTTCAAAATCAAATGATCTCTTTGGACCAATTCCTTGGATTTTTCAACAAGACAATGCTCGCTCCTATTCATAGCGCTCGAGTAGTCAAGTCGTTTATTTCGAGTCAAAACGTTAATGACCTGGCCACCAAATTCTCCAGATCTTAACGTAATTGAAAATGTTTGGGGCTGGCTATCGCGTATGTTTGGGGCTAAGGTATACGAAGGAGGAAAGCAATACGAAGATAAGGAAACATTAACTGCAGCTATTAAACGGCTTGGAGCGAGATTTCGTTGAAATACATAGATTTCCTGTATTATTCTATGAAGGACCGGATATATGAAGTTATTACTTTTTTTGTTTTTTTTTATTTCTAATAAATCAAATATTAACACCAACTACAGATTTAAGTTAAAAATAAGTTACTTTTTTAAAAAAAATATTATAGTAAGTGCGTCTTTTCTGTTGACCAAGAATGTGCCTTATTTTAAGTTGCAGAAGAAAATGTTTCAAAAAACAATTTATGTTATATTTTTATAATATTTTGAATATTATAATTGAAGTATTATTAAATAACCAAGGTTTTTGCATATTAACTTTTTTTCAAAAATCATAAAAATAATAAATATAAAACAAATTTGTGTGGAAAACTGAGTGCGTCTAACCCAAGACCAGCAGTGTATATATTAAGTAAAACTGATCCTTGCGGAACTTTTCTGGTATGCGATTGGTATCAAGATTGTTTTTCATTTTATTTGCCATTATAAAATATTCCAGTTTCTTTTCCTTTATAGTCCGCATATTTTTGAAATAGTCCCATAAGAGAAAAAGTAACAAATTAAACAAATTCACTTATATAATTATTTATCCTGTTTTGAGGTCCTGAAGTAAATGGGTATTTTATTGACAAAGTTAACAGTGCTAATCGAGTTTCTTTTAGAAAAAGAAAAAGATTTGTCTTTTTTTTTTTTAATCATTTTTGGTATCTATATTTCCCCAAATAAGTTTTTTATTTTGTATTATAGTCAGCTCCGTACATAAATGTATATTCAAGCTTTGACAGGTATAAAAAGATTGAGCGATTCGAAAGCTTACCTTGTGTATGTACTATTTTATTTTAAAAATAAAAGTTTTTAATTTCTGCCTTTAACAATTCAAACCACTTCCTTTATTTCATTTAACAATATTCTGGAACATCGTTCATCTGCCGAATTTCAACTGGCACAGCTTCAGTTCCGCCCAGTGAATCTGTCTCTTCGTCTGCATCCACACCTGTCATTAACGTTTCCGTTACCAACGTCGTTAATTGTCGTCGAAAGGAAGAGCCTCAGATCGAGCAAATGCCTCAGCCAAAGAAACCACGATTGGTCTTCACCGATCTTCAGCGACGAACATTGCAAGCAATTTTCAAAGTATGTATAAATATAAGAGCTACAAAAGTTAGTTTAGACTACCAATTTTTAAGGCCAAAAAAAGCATGTTCTTAAATTTATTTTTTTTATTTGACTATGGCAAATTTTACACTTTGTAATTTTGTATTTAACATTTGTTATCAAAACCCAAAAAGTTAAAACCAAGAGCATATTATATTTCAATATTTCACAATGTCCCCAAACATGGAAATTTTGTATTCTTACCTTTACATGCGGGTGAAGGGAAAAACAATTGCTTATTAGACTTTCACTTAGCTGTGCAGTGTAATTTTTCTTCGCTCTTTAATCGCACGCTAGGCGACGTTCTTCGGCGCGTATTTTTTTTGTTTTTTATTTGTTGCGCGGTGTTTTTTAAAACGATTGGTCAAAATGGGACTAGGTCAAGATTTGTCACTAGATTTGCGAAAATCAATACTAAAAATTTCATCCAAGGAATCCTTAAAACGTCGTTGGGTCGACGTTTACAAGCTGTCATCGATGCGAATGGAGGACCCACTAAATATTAAAAAATTTTAAAACATAAGAAAAAAATGTGGTTTTTTTTGACAATTCTAGGAAGTGTTCGAATAATTTGTGTGCGAGAAAAAAAGACTTTCTTGTTTAATTTGAGAATATATCTAATTTTTTTGTTAAAATATATGCTAAGAATTTTAATCTTTACTATGAAATATTACATTTTTGTTTACGTTATGTTTCTGTTGAGTTATTAATAAATCAAATTGAGAATCTTGGGGGTCCGAATAAATTTTGGTTGTTTTTAAAGAAGTATGCCCATATCTCGCTCTTTTGGGCTAAATTCTTGACTTTTCCCTGTCACAGTGCCGATTAAACCCACCCAGGACTGTTTTAATTTGTAATAATTTATTAAATATAGATGCGAGGGCTCGACCGAAATTTGATAAATTTGGTAGAATGCAAGTAACGCCACCATAAATGGTCCCTTGAAAAATACAAGCCTACAAACCGAAGTATATTTTATTTTTAGCAAAGCCAACCTACTATTCTTAACAATCCGCGTGTACATATATTTTATAAGGATCTCTGTATATTGTCGAGATTGGCATCTTGTTAGTGTATTAATGGTGAAGGCTGCACCACTATCCCCATTTATTTCGTAAAAAACTACTCAGTGTTTTTTTGAAATCCAAAACAAGCAAAATGCTCTGATTGACATAGACTCTAAAGCCATATTAAAAGGGATTTGTAAATATATATTCCTTTTAGGAGACCAAGAGACCTTCGAAGGAGATGCAAGTGACGATCGCGCGACAGTTGGGACTTGAACCTACTACCGTGGGTAATTTCTTCATGAACGCCCGCAGGAGATCGATGGACAAGTGGCGGGACGACGACTCCAAAAACACTATGCATTTAATGCATAACCGCCAGCAACAACAAGAAGAGCAGGAAGAAGACGAGGGCCACAGTCAGAGTCAGAACCAAGACCAGAGCCACAATCACAACCATAATCAGACTACGAGCAATAGTTTAACGCACGAAAACTACTCCAGCCTCCACACAACAGCCATGTCGCCGCTGGGAGCCTTTGATGAAGAGACTGATATGGACTTGGAGTTGGAAAGTCACGATTTTGATTTGGTGGACCCCGATGACCATGGGGATAACAACGACCCGAATGGTGACATGTTGTGACAGCATAGCCGAAACAGTCGTCCGAAGTGCAAGAAGCCCGAAATATTAACAAAGTGCGCCAGTACTCGCCCCTTCAACCGCCCCCACACTCAGTCTCACACTCAGTCTCACACGCACAGGACTTTTTCGAGGAGGGCGATGGAAGTCAATATTCGTCACATTTTAAGGAAGAACGAATCAGATTATAATGGTAGTAATAGCGAGGGCAGCTATCACGATGACCGGAATGAAGGACCGTTGAAGTATTTGCTTGGAAACGAACAACTATCAGATGAGAAGATTCAAATGAAGCAAAGCTTTTGCCCAGGCATACACGAGCAGAACACCAATATCTTTATTGATGAAGTGGGCTTTTCCAATTGCTTGGATGACTTAAAGGTCATGATAGTTTGCTGAGCAGAAAAGAGTTAACAAATTTATGTGACTATTCTGAAATAGTTTAACTGCTCGAATGGTTCAAAAAATAATTAAGTTAATACCTTTTTGAGTTCCTTAGAAACCTGCAATAGTAAATTCTTAAATTTTTTTCTTGATCTTTGTTTTACGTTTTCAGATAGTTTAATTCTGTTTGATATAACAGTACGATTATTGTTTTTAATAATACGAAATTGATCTCGAATATTTTTTATTCCCATGCTAAGGGTGTTTTAAAATTTATATTTTCTTCACCAGCATTACTAGTCATATCGATTTAAATATGAATATTTTGTCAACACTATATAACTGGGCATTAAGCAGCTCTATTTGCGTCATGAAAAATCTTGACATACGGTTATATTTAGGGAATTCATATTAATTAATTGTGATCGTTTTTTTTTTAATTAGTTGCCTTCTTTACCTTGTCCAAGATATCTTAGATAATGATAAAACCGCAATTTCTTAAGCTGTAGATAGTCAAAAGGTCGTTTCTAAAAGCACCCAAGTCTGTAAAAATATTGTATATAAACTTTTACACATCTGAAACGTTCGTCACTTAAATGAATACAATAATTAATTATTTTGTTATATTTGCTAGATAACTTGCGAATTAACTTTCGTTTACTTAAAAAAAAAATTTTCTTTAATCCCTCGGGCGACAGCTCGACATAACCCTTGACATAACCCCTTTTTGAGAGTTTATTACATTTTAACTGGCTAGATTAGTTTTGTAGAAGTTAAACCCAATTTTGCTTATACAATAAATACCTTTTCATTGATCGTACTACTTCAACTACTGCTCCTAACAGCCAATTTAATGAAACCGTGCTGAATATTACTTGTTGCGAAAAATACTGTGTACTGTGAATCAGATGTCTCATGTTTTACGAAAACGCAATTAAAGTATTTACTTAAGTTGCAAAAGTTTCAAATGTGTAGGAGTGTAAGCAGTTCTTACAACAATTTCCATATCAAATATTTTGCTAGCTTACAAGACACCAGTCTATGTAATCTGTTGGTGGCATAACGCTTTATTTAAAATAATAGAAATTTACTGAAAAGTCTTGGAGTCATATTACTCGTGTACAAATTTTTTAATCTTTGTTAATGCTATTCTTCAGCGATAATGATACACAACAAAATTCGTGGCGCAGCGGAATTTTTCGGATTATTATATTTTACTTGGGTAATTGCCGGCTGTTAGAAGCGACACCTTAACTATCTTTAGCTAAAAAGCCGCGGCGTGAGTTATTAAAGTCAAATGAGTAATTAATTCTAATTTTCAACGTTGATGGCTACTATGGGCTATTTAACAATTAAAATATTGCAAATATCTGGTTCAGAATATAAAAATAATTTTTTTTACATAAGTCAATGGTATTCATTATTTTCTCCGATTACGTTTAACAGTTTAAATGAATACCCTAAATTTATTTCACTCCCACAGTAGGTCTCTTTCGCACAATAAATCCAGCCAGTCAGTTAAACTTAAGGCAAGCCTTCTAGCTTTTTAGCTTTAACTAAATGGGAGTAAAAATGACACTGGCCTTGGGCAAATGGATAAGGCATCCTTCGCGAAGCATAAATGTGTATGTATGTAGATATATTAGTTTAAACACCATTAAAGAAATGTAAATGGAGAAACCCAATTTAAAAAAAAAAACATAATTAATAACTTCAAAATAACTGTATCTAGTCAAATTTATAACATAAAAAGAAATCAATTTACATAGTTCATGCTAATATTATATTAAGTATAGAATTATTTATTCCACATACACATTCTAGCACACTCATTCACATTAAAAAGGTTATGATGTACCTTTTGTATTTACCCTTTTTTTAATATAATATGGGCCAAATATTGATTATTAATGTGAATATATCAGATGTAACCGACTAAAAATCGTGAACCAATTGGGTTATTATATAAGAAACTGTAAATAAATTAAATATTTAACAAACCCTTCCAGTTAAGTTTGAATGCAGATATTCCATAAAAAACCCGCTTACTTCATGGAAGAAACCACAATAAATTATGATTCATCTTTAAACGATACCAAATGCTTAAACAATACTCAAATGTCACTATAGCAGGCATTATGTTAATATCTGTAGGGTATATTATGCAATAAGGGTACGCCTATCGATGTATGCTAGTCAATTTAGTTTAAATAAAATTTAGCAACCTACTGCGAATGGAGGGTAGGCATGTTTAGGCACATTCATAATTTAAGTATTTATGTAAAAATCCAGCAATGCAATAATAAATTAAAAGCAAACTTAATAAGTAAGTACCTCTTTATGTATTTATGGAACCAAAGTTTCTATACTATTAAACATATTAATTTTAGGTCATTTATTTGTACTTAAAATAAGAAATCAAATTCTGCAACTCGGGAATAAGGGCTTTCTAAGAAACCAAATCAATTTTTAATATATTCCGATATCCATTGAGATCGTCATTTCTATGCTGTTTTATACCCATTACTGATATCGTAAAAGAGTAATTGTGTTCATTAAAATATATGTAATAAGTAGAAGGGAACGCTTCTGACCCTATGAAGTATACAAATTCTTGTCTGTCCGTATGAACGAAGAAAACTAGCTCAAGCTCCGGATTTAACACGCTGCGCAAGTTAATTTCCAAATTTGGCCGACCCACTCTAACGCCTCTGTCACGTCACTTTGAGAGATGGTTGAGCACAATTTTTTCCGTTTATATTTATCAACACACTAAAAATGTTATAAATCGGAAAATTATTTCAGAAGTTATTAGTAAAACTAGACTCAAGCACATTCAGTGACGTCACCGCAAGCACTCATATATGTTTTTCACAAGAGATGAGGATTGTGACATAATGATTTTTCAGGTATCTGCTTGAACCATATTTATTTTGACAAAAGGTTCTTCATGGTTATATATATATATATATATCAGCATGACTATACGAGTTTTCAGTCTGTCCGTCTTTTTGTATACCGTCTGCAAGACCAGTTAAAAAGACAAGAAGGGAAGCAAGCCGAAGTTTGTATACCCTTTCAGTTATTACAAAACGATTTCTCTACCTACATATATAACTAACAAGAAAGAAAAGCTAACTTCGGGCGGAGCCGAAGTTGATATACCCTTGCAAAATATTCTGTAAATTATATTCTCCAAATTTATTCATAGGATGCATTCTTAATACTCCAAGCTTCATAACTTTAAAAACACCAAAGGTATGGCATTTCCAATCGTTCAGTTATATGGCAGCTATAGGATATAGTCCGTCGATCCTTATGAAATTTGGTACGTCGTATTGATTGGCCAAAAAAAAACCCATAGAAAATCCCAACTTCCTAACTTTACAAACACCAAAGTTATGGCATTTCCGATCAATCAGCTTTCCTTTCTTGTTTTTTTTTTTGCTTTAACGTCGATCAACCAACTAAATGGTTATAATACGTTGGGAATAATAAAGAACAAATAACGTGAAAACATAACAGAAGTGATTAACAAATTTTATAACAAATTAACAGTAAATGGTTAATGCTTAAGGACTTGAGTCATCCTCTTGCCCAGAGATCGGCGTGGTGTCTTCGCTTCAGTCTTCGTCTACACGTCGGGTTGGCCAGGGAAGCTGCTAGGTGGTTGGTGTGGACAGCGAGTCGATCGTTGTACCGACTCGAGTGCCGGTTTGTCTGGAATGTGGAGGTCATTTCCTAGGGCAGGATTTGCAATCCTGCGCAGCGCCCGGTTTTGGACTCTTTCAACTTTAGTCACATTAGATTCTGAAGCCTTGCCCCATAATTGGATGCAGTAGGTCATTGAGGGCCCCACAATTGATTTATAAAGCATCATTTTGTTGCCAAGGCTGAGCTTGCTCGCAGGCTTAGGCATCCAATTCAGCTTTCTGAGTTTAGTGCGACATGTGGCTGCAATTTTCTGGATGTGCCCTTTCCAGGTGAGCCGCTTGTCCAGGATCAGACCCAAGTACTGCGCCTGGGGTGATTGCGGGATGGTAATATGGTGGAGTTTAACTCTAGGAAGCACCTTTCCTCTTAGAGTAAAATTGCAATGTTGCGACTTTCTTCCATTAATAGCAATATTCCACCTGTTTGTCCACTTGCCGTACAGATCCAGGAAGTCCTGGGTGATCCTTGATGCCTCAACTCGGCAGGAGGAGTTCACAAGAAAGGCAGTGTCATCAGCGTAGGTGGCCAGAAGTGTGCCCGTTGTGTAGGACATGGCAGATCCGAAGTGTACAGAGTGTACATAATGGGACCCAGGACGCTTCCCTGTGGAACGCCAGCTCGAGCAGTTCTAATGCTTGACCTTTCCCCTCTTACCACGACCATAAAACTTCGATCAAGCAAGTATGATTTTAATAAGAGGAATTAGCCGGTCGGGAGCAGGGACTTCAACTTATGGAGTAATCAAGCATGCCAAACGCGGTCAATGGCTTCCTTGACGTCGAGGAAAATAGCAGAACTGTATTGCTTATTTTCAAAAGCATTTAGAATGTGTTGAACGACTCTATGTGCTTGTTCTGGCGTCCCATGATGATGCCTAAAACCGAACTGGTGGTCGGGAATGGCGTCCTGCATGCTTCTTACGGCCATAATTCTACTAGAAATATCCTCTCGAATATTTTAGAGAAAGTGGGCAGTAAGCTTATCGGTCGGTATGACTCGACAAGGTTCTCCGGTTTTCCTGGCTTTGGTATCATCGTTATCACTGCACACTTCTTTTGGGATGGTAAGTGGTGGATACGTAGCATTGAATTACACAGGAGGACAAGGAACAGGATTCCTTTTTTGGGCAAAGCCTTGGCAATTCTGCTATCAATGCCATCGAAACCAGACCTCGGGACTCGCGAGGTCAATTGGCTAAAAGCGTTTCTCTAGTTCGTCCGCAAAAGCTAGAGAAATCTCTGAGTCAGATCTGCACCATGTATCGTCAGCTTTTTTTATGGGGATCTTTCGTTTCATATTTCCAAAGGTTGAAGCCGTACGATTTAATGGAATCCGCGTTGAGGAGCATTTCATCAAAATATTCGCGATTGGATGCGAGGCTTTGGCGCAATTTTTTTGCGCAGCGACTCTGAATTTGATAATCAATGGGATGTGATCAGAGCTAAGCTCAAGACTTTCTGTAATGGAAAGACACTTAGACCGTATCTCGCTGTTCTTCGGTGTTCTTCGGCTATATGAATAATGCGTAGCCCCTCTGGTTGCAAGGACCTGGACATTGGATCTTTGAACAAGGTCTGGGAGAGCTCTTCCACGGGTGGTTGAGTTTCGAGACCCCCACAAACGGTGGTGAGCATTCCAGTCCCCTGCGATTATGAAATTTGATCCCAGATCGCGTTGCCAACCACCTTAAATGAAGTATGGATGAACGTTCCTCACGCGAATAAATTTAAAAATATAATCTTCTTAGGTCAAAAACGGACGGAAAATACAACAAAATAATTAGGAAAGTCGCCTGCAAGAACTGAATACAGGTATGATCTATAAATGAGCAAATAATTATCCTTAAATTAAAAATAAAATAAAATTTTAATTTAAATAGTATTGTTTCTAATTTCTTTTAACAGCGGTAGTCTAGTCTTGCCAATGTAGGTGAGTATATCCTTTAAAGGCTCTTTCCTGTAAAGAAGATTTTTGACTTTGTACTTTTAGTCACAAGCCCAGCTAATTAACAGTACGATCGTAGTACGCTTAATTCTATTGACTTCCAAAAATATGCTGTTACACTGGAAAGATTGATTATGCGTAATAGTTTTTAAAAAGTTGTTTTAGGCTTTCGTTTAGCTTGGGAAAAAAGCCATTTGCAAGTGAATAAAAATAATTTCTTGAGGATGGATTCCTTCTGTACGACGGGAGGCATACTTGAAATAACTTAAAAGCACCATTACAATTAAATTAATATATAAACCTCACGCTCTCGGTATAGGAGCAATTCATACATAATAGATTCCTACTTGGGAGGAGCTAAGTTCATTCTTGACTGAGCGCCATTGAACTAAAGAGGCCATAAATGGCATGTCGGATTACCTCGTTTCCGAGGTATTTTATCCTAATAATGGCAAGTTTCTGAGGCTTGGTGCAGAGAAACAATATTACATTATAATAAGTATTGCCTCAATTGCTTGGATCTTGACGCAAAGGTAATCGCTGCTAGAAGTGTGGAAGGAACCACCACGTTCTTTCATGTATGCATATATTAATTTGAGATAAATGGTTTTCTTGCTGCGGCTGTCCTTGCAAGGAGAAATACTCAGGCCAAGTAAACGCATAACTTCGCGGAATCCGCATCCAAAAGTCCAGAATTCTTTTCTAAGCAATTTTTCGCGGGTATTCTCCGGGCCACTATAATTAAGTTTTACCAATCCTTGACCAAGCCAAACTTTCCCGTTTTTGACTTTGAAAACTTTGTATTACCAATCCCGGACGCGTTACTTATATGGTGGATGATGGTTATCCCATATTCTATAACCTTATAAAGGCAATTTATACTGCTCGGAAAAAATATCAACGCTTTGACATCACCAAAGCAATAAAAAAACGGCTCTAGTAAGAGCTATGATACGTATTATTTTTGGTTTCTGAGCAGTAGCAGGCAATTTAGTTTTGCTACTGCTGCACGCAGCTAGGTCAAATCCACATGCAGTAAAACTATTTTATAAAAAATGTAACATGATCCAGTTTTCTTTGTTTCGGAGATATCGAGCTTTAAAACAATATGTGTCAACAACACATAGTAACGATTTATTTTAGTTTTTACATTTGTTGTGTGTGCATATACTAACATACATATTTAAGAACAATCTAATATGTACCTGCCAATGGTTTAATCATAAAACTTGAATTACACAGGAATGTTAGTTCGGACAGGGTACTTTAGTTAAGAAGTAAGTTGGAATTCAAGCGTAAGCCGTAGTAAAAATTGTTGCTGTCTCACTTGCTCATGTAGGACTTAGATTTAGTAACTTAAATTGTTGTTAACTTTTGTGTGCATTTAAAATGCAATGTTCTATATAATGAAAGCCAATTAATCTATCTATAATAACGAGCGATAAAATCACGATCCTGATATTGCATTTTGACTCGGTATCCCGATCTTCTTTCTTCGTTTTAAAATAACCTTAAACAATGCAGAGCCTTCACAGAGCTGACATTTTTCAGAACATGTTCTCGTTCTCATTTTAAACAGATGAGGTCGCATTTTGCCCGCTATCAATCGTTAGGCTAGATGCGCGCATACTTAGCGAGGCCAACGACAAATTGCTGTGGTACATGACTTTGGGGGACAACAAAGTGCTATTTTCGGCATCCAGTGACGGTTTGTTGACATGGCAAAACGCGACCGATGGTAGGAGAATATCGGAGTTCATGCCCAGGAGACCGTCCACCGACAGAGCATTTGCATTTAGGGTAACTGTGACGGCGCTGCCTCCGTCGGTACTTTCGCTCTCAACCGGAACGCTGCCGCAAAGATGTGTGCGAGAGCTTACCAACTTGTTGCAGGCGGGGCATGACCGTGGTGTATTTTTGTCCCGACGTCGTAATATTTCGTAGGCGCATCTGCGAATAATTTAATATTATTAAAAATGTAATTTAATTTATTTCCCTGATAAATGGCATTGTTTAAAAATCTAAGACAATAACCCAATAAAAACAACTGGAAGAGCCATAAACTTATATATATGTACATTGTTATACCCTTTACTCGTAGAGTATGAACGTCGTGATCTCGGAAACTATAAGAGCTAGTGGGATTTAGCATAGTACAAAATTTATTTTAGCTCATACATTTCTTGTGTTTGCATATAAATACATACAAACAATTTGAAAATGTAGCCACGCCCACAAATCACCAAACAATTAAGCAGCCTCGTAAAAGCCAGTGATTGGGCGGAATATGTTTAAGCTATCACCAAAATATGCAGCAACATCCATCAACACTCCAAACATTTTACGAATTGCCCATTACTTTTCAAGTTATAGACCATTTTAAAGGTAAAGCCGTAGTTATATTAATTTCAGTCATTATTTTAGTAATTATTAAACAAGAGAATAATTAAAAATTTTAGTAATTATATGTAAGGGTATAAAAATAAGAAATTCAGTTTTAAAGGCGGGGTCAATAAAGCCAGTATCAACCAAAAAGAGCGAAAGAATTGCCTGCCCTAGGGTTTGGTGGTAAAAGGAATTGTTTCCAACCATGTAAAGTATATATGGGTGTGACAAGAGAATTAATAATAATAATAACTAATCTAAAATAAAATCAATGTAACTGAGAAAAACCTGTCATTAGAAATAAAGAGTTGAGAGAAAGAAGAGTGACCTTTTGAGACGGTTTAAGGGTTTCAAGAGCGTGGATAGGTGGAACTCACCTTAGCCGAGTGTGGTGCAATAAATTAAAAATGGCAAGTGACTACAGAATGACAAGAACACGATAGAGTTGTGCAGAGTAGGGGAGTGTTCAGGACTCATTCTTTCGGGAATCTTCGAACGGGCAACACAAGCAAATGCGACTCGCAAAGCGGCTAAGAGACCCCTATCTCCGACATCAGAAGCGGGATCCCCATCACCACAAGAACATTCTGACGGCGTGTTGCTGGCAATTTTAGAGACACAAAACCGAAACTTCATAGAGTTCATTCAAAAAACATCGACTGCAGCCTCGCAAAATATTTCTAGTGTTGGTTCACATGTCACAAATCGATCCCAGGCTGGAAAGTTCCGTTTTCAGCAGCAACTCTTAAAGGCGTTTGCTTCAACAAAGTGAGTGACTACTCTGGAAAGAGGTTTAAGGCGCAGGCGCAAATCAAATGCCATTATTGCAGCAAAATGGGACATAAAGCGTTTGAATGCGGGAGGAAGAAGGGAGAAGAGAGAAACGACGCAAAACCAAACCATCATACTGGCAAACCCTTGGCTGGGCGGGAGAGGTCAGGAGTTACTTGCTTCAAGTGTTGCAATCCTGGTCACATTGCATCTGCATGTACGAAGGGAACGACTTCGGCGAACAACTACAACAACGAGAAGCGAGTCGACATGTGCGCAATGTTGGAGCCAACTGGTATTATGAAGCGGGTGAGAGTTTTATCTTCTTCGATTCGAGTGCCAATGCTGTTTGGTCAAGGAAAAACTTTGCAACAAGCTGGTTGGGAAAATGATATATGTATAATACGGTAGTGCTGAGAGGAATAGGTGATAACATTGTTACAAATATTGGCAACTGTAAATATTTCCGATTTTAATGTGGAACTCCTTTTTCATGTAGTAATGGATATTTACCTTAACTACGATATTAATTGGTCGAGAAATATTGCAGCTAGGTTTTGGTGTCATAATTGATGCTAACAAACTCACAATGTATATGAATCAAATTGTCAATGTAGTGTATAATGAAACTTTGATAAGCATCTTTGAAAATCTGATCAACGATAATTTGAAATAAGCTGATAATGTTAGTTAATATTAAGAACAAATTGCCACACAGGCGAATAAATACAGGAGAATTATAAATTCGTCTAACTGATGAACATAAGACTGTACAAGGTCGTCCGTATAGATTAAGTGTAGAAGAAAAACAAGAGAGAACGCTATAGTCGAGTGCCTCGACTATTAGATACCCGTTACTCAGCTAAACAACTTAATATAAATATGCCTTCTTGTATGTTTTGCGCCGCTCGAATTAGCTCCCGATTTTTATGGCGCTATTGTATTGCGCCATCTACCCCAAGACATTGGTACCACGGGCCATTATAGGCGGAAATGTAGGCGCTAGCCAGGCTTAAGCGTTTAATGAGTTTTTGGGCGTTAGAGTGGGCGTGGCAAACTTTTATTAGTCCAATCGATAGGTATTGATGAAACCAATAGCATCAAAACTCTGGACACAGCTTGTGGCTTGTGGGTGTCAGAGGGGGCGTGGCACCATTTTGAAACAAACTTGCGCTGCGTAGGAACTCCTAAAATCGACATGCAAAATGCCAATCTTCTAGCTTTTATAGTTTCCGAGATCTCAGCGTTCATACGGACAGACAGACAGACGGACATGGCTAGATCGACTCGGCTAGTGATCCTGAACAAGAATATATATACTTCATAGGGTCGGAAACGCTTCCTTCTACCTGTTACATACTTTTGCACGAATACAATATACCCTTTTACTCGACGAGTAACGGGTATAAAAACCAATAGTTAGGGACAAAATTCAACAAATGATGGAAAGCATGTCATCCGGCCAAGTAGCTCTTAATTCGATAGTCCTATGCTTTTAGTTGAAAAGAAGAATGGATGTGATATACTATGCATTTTCGCAAGTTAAATGCGAATACGGTGTCTGATAAGTATCCATTGCCATTAATATCAGGTCAGATAGAAAGATTACGCTCGGATGGCTACGGTGCAATGCTCCTTCAGAGGATTGGAGGCAAATGTAGGGTGATCGAATATATCAGCAAGTATACATAGGCTTCAGAATCAAAATATCATTCATATGAGCTTAAAACTTAAGCTGTGTTTAGTGCTGTAAAACATTTTCGACATTATCCTATTCCAGAAGCCTCGAAAACGATAAACAAAGTAGTTGAGGTTCGCGTTGACTTGCCAGTAATTACAGATAATTGGCTAATCGCTAAACAACGGAGGGACTTAGGTATAGTTGATATCATGACACAATTAAATGGAAATGAGATGCAAGTTGACAGAGCTAAAACTTATGAAATTAGAGCCGGATTGTTGTATCGCAAAATTCAAAGAAGTGGTAAGACTAGTTGCTTACCAGTGCTTTCGAGAGCCTTTAGGTGGTCGGTCATTAATCATGTGCACGAGGCTATAATGACTCTTCGATGGCAGAATACTCTTAACAAAGTCTATGAACAATATTGGTTTGAAAGTATGTCAAAGTACGTCAGAAAATTTGTGGAAAACTGGATAACCTGTAAGCTTTCCAAACCCTCAACAGGCAAGGTAAAAATGAAACTGCACCCCATTCCCAAGGTAGAAATTCCGTGGCATACCGTACATATTGATATTAGTGGGAAGCTGACTCATTTATCAAGTATATTTTCCTATATCACACCCTGAACTTGGATTCTGAAAATTGTATCAACGCAGTAAAGACAGGTATATATCTTTTTGGAGTTCCTAGCCGTAGGAGCTTTGCTAGTGGTCAATTCCGTGACTTCTGTTCATCAAAATAAAATTCAGTTACATTTAATTGCAACAGGGGCAAGCAGGGCAAACGGCCATAAAAAACAGAGGATAGCGATTTTAACTTTTCGATTGAGAGTGACTTAAAAATAAAGTGTTTAATAACAAATAAAGAGTTTAGACTAGAACATCTGACTGTAGAAGAGACCCAAAAACCAATACAAGTTTTACACGAATTCAGTGATTTACAGTACAAAGAAAGTGACATTTTGACTTTCACTAGTATTATAAAAAACGAAATCCACACTAAGCATATTGATGCAGTGGTAAAACAACGGATTATAAGAAAATTCAAGTCACCTTATTGATCACCAATATGTATTGACCTAAAAAAAGAAGATGCCTCCGAAATAAAAAATTCCGACTAGTTGTTGACTATCGGAGTCTCAATGAGATTACGATAGACGATAAATTCCAAATACACGTCATGGACGAAATATTGATAAACTTGGCAAAAAGTTTTCCAAATCCACATGGATGACATTTCGATACCAAAAACAGACTTGGACATCACGAGAGTGCCATTCGGTTTTAAAAAGCACAAAGAAATGTATAAACAGTCTCTAAGAAGATTTGATCTTTAACCATTGCCTGGTCCACCTATATGTACGATATAATCTTATTCTCAACTTCATTAGAAAACAAGAAAGGAAAGCTAACTTCGGGTGTTGCTGAAGTTGATATACCCTTGCAGAATACTCTGTAAATTATTCCAAAATTATTCATATGATGCATTCTTAATAGTCATAAAAAATCCCAGCTTCCTAACTTTAAAAACACCAAAGTTATGGCATTTCCGATCAATCAGTTATATGGCAGCTATAGGATATAGTCGGCGATCCCGGCCGTTCCGACTTATATACTGCGTGCAAATGAAATAAGGGTGTGTGCAAAGTTTCAATTCGATATCTTTAAAACTGAGAGAGTTTGCGTAGAAACAGACAGACGGACAGACGGACATGCTTATATCAACTCAGGAGGTGATCCTGATCAAAAATATATATACTTTATATGGTCGGAGATGTCTCCTTCACTGCATTTTGACATTGTTTCTATGGCAGCTATATGATATTGTTGTTCGATTTTAACTTAATTAAAACAAGAAAGGAAAGCTAACTTCGGGCGGAGCCGAAGTTGATATACCCTTGCAGAATACTCTGTAAATTATATTCTCCAAAATTATTCATATGATGCATTCTTAGTACTCATAAAAAATCCCAACTTCCTAACTTTAAAAACACCAAAGTTATGGCATTTCCGATCAATCAGTTATATGGCGGCTATAGGATAAGGAAAGAAGGGTGTGTGCAAAGTTTCAGTTCGATATCTTTAAAACTGAGAGACTAGTTTGCGTAGAAACAGACAGACGGACAGACGGACGGATCGGCCGACTATATCCTATAGCCGCCATATAACTGATTGATCGGAAATGCCATGACTTTGGTGTTTGTAAAGTTAGGAAGTTGGGATTTTCTATGGATTTTATATTTGGCCAATCAATCCGACCTACCAAATTTCATAAGGAATTTCATAACTATATCCTATAGCCGCCATATAACTGATTGATCGGAAATGCCATAACTTTGGTGTTTGTTAAGTTAGGAAGTTGGGATTTTTTATGAGTATTAAGAATGCATCATAAAAATAATTTTGGAGAATATAATTTACAGAGTATTCTGCAAGGGTATATCAACTTCGGCTCCGCCCGAAGTTAGCTTTCCTTTCTTGTTTTAAATTTTTTTTTCCGATTGTTCTAAGGGAGCCCTGTGATATAGTCGCCCGATCCGGCTTGTTCCGACTTATATTCTACCTGCAATAGAAATAAAACTTTTGGGAAAGTTTCAAGCAGATAGCTTTAAAACTGAGGGACTAGTTTGAGTAGAAACGGACGGACGTACAGACGGACGGACGGACATGGCTAGATCGACTCTCCTGGTGATGCTGATCAAGAATATATATACTTTATAGGGTCGTAAATGTCTCCTTCACTGCGTTGCAAACTTTTGAATGAAATTATAATACCCTCTACAAGGGTATATAAATAATAGATCGTTTTTGGGAAAGAAGAAAATTAAACAACGTTACTTTAAGAAACAACCTTTTTATATAGTTCGCATTGAAATGTTGCCTCAGGTGTCCTTAAAATCGTGGTGCTAATGGATAGCCGCAAAAGCAATAAACGTTTTTGAAAAATATTTTTAAGACTATAATAGCCCAAAACAAACTTATCACAAGTAAATCCTATTGCCCAAATGAAAATTAATTTTATTTTGCACTTTTCGTTTTAAGTACGTAGGAATGTCCCGATTACTCACAGACCGCGTTGGCTCTTTTTTAAATAGGTAAGTTTAAGCCAAGTTTTACAAATACTCGAATAAACAAATTTTTTTTAGACTTACTATACGTATTATAAAAGCTTACCTAGCATGAAGAATGTGTGCACATGGCAAAGCTTCTAGGTTTTCCGGACGAAGGCCAAACAACTCGCCACACGCACCACAGTTCAAGCCTAGCGCAGCATCCGTTTGATTGGCCAAACGAAAATGTGTGTTGTACTGATCCTCGTCGCCCAATGCGCGGTAGATTAGGGCCAGTCGACAACGAATCTTGCGAACCAGAAACTGGAATATCAACAACACAAAAATAAGCTGAATACATTTTAGAATGAAACGCACGAGCAGACATGAACATGTTGTGCAATATAGATTATCAACAGAAGGACTTATTTAGAAGGTGTCAAATTTTGTTTAATTTTTTCCCAAAGATACAAGAATGTCATATCAAAGTTGCAAAGGCAATTTTACAAATTTTGAAAAGTATGAAAAAGTATAAATGTCACAGATTACTACTTCAAGTAAATTACATTAGAAAAACATAAAACAGTTTTTTTAACTTTTTTTATTTCGCATCAGAAAATAACTACAAAACAAGAGAGAACGCTATAGTCGAGTGCCTCGAAACAAGAGTGTACAAAACAAGAGAGAACGCTATAGTCGAGTGCCTCGACTATTAGATACCCGTTACTCAGCTAAACAACTTAATATAAGATTAAGTATTAAATAATAATATGTACATATATTAAAGTTTTAATGTTTGCACAAAACGAGTAAGGAGTTATCTTTGTCGGGCAATTGCATCTGTATACAATGTACATATGTATATGCTTACATACATACACACATACGCCATTGTTTGACTCAGACCTCCAATTTGGCTAACTTGATTTGATTTGCATAGTTCTTGGGATATAGTTCGGTATTGACAAATGAAAACCATCGCAATTTCCTTTAATAGAAATCCTTATCGAGAATTAACGTTGACTCTGTTGAGCACCTTGGCCAGCTGTTCCAAAGTCATCCGTTAGATGGCGCCATGAAAGGCGGAAATGTAGGCGCTAGCCAGGCTTAAGCGTTTAATGGGTTTTTGGGCGTTAGAGTGGGCGTGGCAAACTTTTATTAGGCCAATCGATAGGTATTGACGAAACAAATACATATTAATTAAAATTTTCATAATAGCATCAAAACTGTGGCCACAGCTTGTGGCTTGTGGGCGTCAGATGGGGAGTGGCACCATTTTGAAACAAACTTGCGCTGCGTAGGAACTCCTAAAATCTACATGCAAAATGCCAATCTTCTAGCTTTTATAGTTTCCGAGATCTCAGCGTTCATACGGACAGACAGACGGGCAGACGGAAATGGCTAGATCGACTCGGCTAGTGATCCTGAACAAGAATATATATACTTTATAGGGTCGGAAACGCTTCCTTCTACCTGTTACATACTTTTGCACGAATACAATATACCCTTTTACTCTACGAGTAACGGGTATAAATACTATAAACTCGTTTACTCTTACCTTGGCACCAATTGAGCTTGCAACTTCCAGAAGTCTTGTGTTGAATTCCAGAGGTCTGCAATTGCAGATCTTGTTTTGAAGACGTAGTGTTTCTAGGCAACGGGCTGCTCCGTCCATAGCCTCCATTTGCGCCATACGATCCCCTAAACTGGCTGACGTACCCATTGCCTGTTCGTATTGCCGGAATGCCCTCTGAAATTATATATTTGGCATTACCATATATATTTAAAGTATTTTCAACGTGTAACGAATAAAAAAAGCACCTCGAAATTAGATAAGAATGTATTGGAAATCGCTTAAATGAGTTGACAAACGAGATTTTAGATTGTCTATAGAAAGTATTCCTCGTTTGTTCGATCACAAGATTACTTTTCTCCTGTTACTTTAAAAATATTTTGAATTTGCTTCTGAAATTTCAGGGACACATTCTTGGAAAGTTTGGGTAGACAGAAATGCAAAAAAAACAGCAATAAATGCGTTTGTGCACTACTTACATCCATGTCCATTTGTTTTCGGTAAATGTCACCCATAACGCGAATACTTCGCGTATAAGTGGCCTGGTCTCCAGATATTAGTGACAGCTTTGTGGCCTCCTGAAACGAAGTAACGGATTACGTTGAGAACCTTTGAAATCAAGTAGGTGGACCGCCTTGATACTACCTTACAATAATCTTGTGCATCTCCGAGTTCGCCTTGCTTTCGGAGAGATACAGCCATTCGCAATAATGCAGCTCTATGGTGGCATGAGTTCAGGTCACCCAACTGTAGGGAACGAGATAAATCGTAGGCCTTGGAAGCGTACGTTGCACTCTTATCATTATCCTGGAGGCGTCCAAAAAGCTCAGATAGCGCAACATACACTTGTAGCTCCAGGGAAGGATCTCCAATAGCGGTAGCAATCTTGTAAGCACCCTGCAAGCCTTCCAGTGCCCTAGAAAATCCTCCCATTTCTAAATATACTCGAGCAACCGTCAAATGGACAAGCCCACTCCGACATTTAGTGCCGCACTCATTGTAAAGTGAGTGCCGAGCATAACTTAGGGATCGCTCCAAACCGCCCAAACAAGCGTGTGCTCTACTGAGATTTAAGTAAGTCTCAGCTCGCATATTTGGCGAATCCAGCTCCTCTGAAATTCTGAGGATATTGGAAATTGAAAGTTAATATTTATGTATACTAATAATATTTGGTGTTAGATAATAATTGTTATTAAGGACAAAAACCTTTACTTCTGCCTAATATCTGTTTTCTTATCAACTATTTAAATACTGGCTCCACTTTATCAAAAAGACTTCTTTCTGTTGCAGGCAGTATATAAGTCAAAACGGACCGGATCGGCTTACTAAATCATATAGCTCCCATAGAAGAAGCTATATCCATATACTTCAAAATGTAGTTATTTTTAACGATTTCAGAATTACGGTTTTACTTTTATAAAAGTCGGACTATATCGTAAAGATGACATAGGAGCGATCGGAAAGTATTACGAACAAGAAAGGAAAACTAACTTCGGGCGGAGCCGAAGTTGATATACCCTTGCAGAATATTATGTACATTATATTCTCCAAAATTTTTCATATGATGCATTCTTAATACTCGTAAAAAATCCCAACTTCCTAACTTTAAAAACACCAAAGTTATGGCATTTCCAATCGTTCAGTTATATGGCAGCTATAGGATATAGTCGTCCGATCCTTATGAAATTTGATAGGTCCAAAAATAAAACCCATAGAAAATCCCAACTTCCTAACTTAACAAACACCAAAGTTATGGCATTTCCGATCAATCAGTTATATGGCAGCTATAGGATATAGTCGGCCGATCCCGGCCGTTGTTGTTCCATTTTGACAAAACTAAAAGCGTAATTCTGATATTACTTTATCTCAAAGAAATATTATGATAGGTAGAAAAACAGCAAGAAACAATTTATTTTTTTGCTTATTTTTTGTAACTTTTCGATTTTTATATGGGAGCTACAGATGTCCGATTTAAATTTAATTAAAACCGTAATTCCATAGTATTTAAATATTACCAAATCACAAAGAACAAAAAAAAAATTTTTTAAAAAGAGTTATATTTAAAAAAAAAATTTCCGTAGTCGCCCGATCCGGCTCGCTCCGGCTTTTATCCTGCAATAGAAAGACAACTTTTGGACGGACGGACAGACGAACGGACAGTCGGAAGGACGGACATGGATAGATCGACTATCCCGGTGATGCTGATCAAGAATATATATACTTTATAGGGTCGGAAATGTCTCGCTCACTGCATTGCAAACTTTTGACTGAAACTATAATTTTATATTTTATTATTTTTTGAGTACGAATAATGCAAGCTCGAACAGCTGGCCTTATCACTTTTATTCACATCGACTATCGAAAAATCGCTTTACTCACATATTCTATTTTATTCTAAAACCCTTAAATTAGTTAATTCAACAAACACTCCGCGACAGAACGAGTTATCTAGAAAACGAAACGGAAGTCGACTGTTGGCATAATTAGAGGTGATCGTACCAAATCCGTCTGGTCGACGGGCTCACCCGAATTCTTCCTTTCTCGCAACAATCTCGAAACAAATTCAACACCTTAACCCAAATTAGAATTAAACAAAAGTATATATACCCTTGCAGAATATTCTGTAAATTATATTCTCCAAAATCGGATCGGTTGTCCAAAAATAAAACCCATACAAAATCCCAACTTCCTAACTTTAAAAACACCAAAGTTATGTCATTTCCGATCGTTAAGTTATATGCGTGCAAAGGAAAGAAGGGTGTGTGCAAAGTTTCAATTCGATATCTTTAAAATTGAGAAACTAGTTCGCGTAGAAGCAGACAGACGGACATGCTTATATACACTCACGACGCGATCCTGATCAAGAATATATATACTTTATAGGGTCGGAGATGTCTCCTTCAGTGCGTTCCACACTTTTGACCAAAATTGTAATACCCTCTCCAAGGGTATAAAAAGCTTACCCAAGCTGCTGATGCCCGAATTCAATAGCTTCCCGAAATTTTCCCCAGTCCATATGGGCCTGGTACAAGTATCCAAGTAGCTGGAAGCAGTCTTCGCGTTGGCAGGTCCCTTTAAGTGCACTACGCCATGTACGGACAGCCTCCGTTTGATTGTTTTGCTCATATAGACGTCGTCCGCGCTCGATCTGGAGAACAATACTCAGATCACCAATATACACATCCGTATATATAAGAGACTTACCTTTCGTTTGGCTATGTACTGCTTTAAGCTATGTTGACATGACAAAAAGCAACTGATTACAGAACCCGATCTTAATAGCCTCTGGCTAGCCCAGAGGGATCGGGATCCTACGTCTGGACTGGATCCATATCCCGCCAATCGAGAAAAGCTTTCATCTAATTGACATAAATCTGAAAAGCATTAATTATTTGTTTTTGCTCTTGTTGACATAACAATGAAATTAAACTTACACTTTATTAATTCACATTATAAATATTATATATATAAATATTGAAAGCAATGCTCATCCTAAAGTTTGGGGCTTATAATTAATGCGCAATTAAAAAAAAACGAGGACGGAAGCTAAATTCGGCAAGCCGAAGTTTTAATACCCTTGCAGACTCTGCCGAAATTGCTCAAATTGAAAAAGTAGCGAAAGGCATAAGGTATACATAAATAAACTAGATTTGCATAGTTTCATGTCAATTGCTTTTATACTGCAAAAATGTCATAAAACAAGAAAGGAAAGCTAACTTCGGGCGGAGCCGAAGTTGATATACCCTTGCAGAATACTCTGTAAATTATATTCTCCAAAATTATTCATATGATGCATTCTTAATACTCATAAAAAATCCCAACTTCCTAACTTTAAAAACACCAAAGTTATGGCATTTCCAATCGTTCAGTTATATGGCATCCTTATGAAATTTGGTAGGTCGGATTGATTGGCCAAATATAAAACCCATAGTAAATCCCAACTTCCTAACTTTAAAAACACCAAAGTTATGGCATTTCCAATCGTTCAGTTATAGGGCAGCTATAGGATATAGTCGGCCGATACTTATGAAATTTGGTAGGTCGGATTGTTTAGTCAAATATAAAACCCATAGAAAATCCCAACTTCCTAACTTTACAAACACAAAAGTTATGGCATTTCCGATCAATCAGTTATATGGCAGCTATAGGATATAGTCGGCCGATCCCGGCCGTTCCGACTTATATACTGCGTGCAAAGGAAAGAAGGGTATATGCAAAGTTTCAATTCGATAGCTTTAAAACTGAGAGACTAGTTTGCGTAGAAACAGACAGACAGACGGACAGACGGACATGGCTATATCAACTCAGGAGGTGATCCTGATCAAGAATATATATACTTTATAGGGTCGGAGATGTCTCCTTCACTGCGTTGCACACTTTTGACCAAAATTATAATATCCTCTACGCAAACTAGTCTCTCAGTTTTAAAGATATCGAAGTGAAACTTTGCACACACACTTCTTTCCTTTGCACGCAATATATATGTCGAAACGGCCGAAATCGGCCGACTATATCCTATAGCTGCCATATAACTGATTGATCGGAAATGCCATAACTTTGGTTTTTGTTAAGTTAGGAAGTTGGGATTTTCTATGGGTTTTAGTTTTAGCCAATCAATCCGACCTATCAAATTTCATAAGGATCGGCCGACTATATCCTATAGCTGCCATATAACTGAACGATTGGAAATGCCATAACTTTGGTGTTTTTAAAGTTAGGAAGTTGGGATTTTTTATGAGTATTAAGAATGCATAATATGAATAATTTTGGAGAATATAATTTACAGAGTATTCTGCAAGGGTATATCAACTTCGGCTCCGCCCGAAGTTAGCTTTCCTTTCTTGTTAAAGTTAGGAATTGGGATTTTTTATGAGTATTTAGAATGCATCATATGAATAATTTTAAAGAATATAATTGCAGAATATTCTGCAAGGGTATTTCAACTTCGGCTCCGCCCGAAGTTAGCTTTCCTTTCTTGTTATTAAAATTTTTATACCCTTGCAGAGGGTATTATAATTTTGGCCAAAAGTGTGCAACGCAGTGAAGGAGACATCTCCGACCCTATAAAGTATATATATTCTTGATCAGGATCACCTCCTGAGTTAACATAGCCATGTCCGTCTGTCTGTCCGACTGTCCGTCTGTCTGTTTCTACGCAAACTAGTCCCTCAGTTTTAAAGATATCGAATTGAAACTTTGCACACACCCTTCTTTCCTTTGCACGCAGTATATATGTCGGAACGGCCGGAATCGGCCGACTATATCCTATAGCTGCCATATAACTGATTGATCGGAAATGGCATAACTTTGGTGTTTGTAAAGTTAGGAAGCTGGGATTTCCCATGGGTTTTATATTTGGCCAATCAATCCGACTTACCAAATTTCATAAGGATCAGCCGACTATATCCTATAGCTGCCATATAACTGATTGATCGGAACTGCCATAACTTTGGTGTTTGTTAAGTTAGGAAGTTGGGATTTTCTATGGGTTTTATTTTTGGCCAATCAATCCGACCTATCAAATTTCATAGGGATCGGCCGACTATATCCTTTAGCTGCCATATAACTGAACGATTGGAAATGCCACAACTTTTGGTGTTTTTAAATTTAGGAAGTTGGGATTTTTTATGAGTATTAAGAATGCATCATATGAATAATTTTGGAGAATATAATTTACAGAGTATTCTGCAAGGGTATATCAACTTCGGCTCCGCCCGAAGTTAGCTTTCCTTTCTTGTTTTTTTTATTTTCCTATGCGACCTATATGATAAGAATGTCCGATTTTAATTGAATTAAAACCGTAATTCCAAAGTATTTAAATATAACCAAAACTTTTAAAAAAGTTTTTTCCCCTTTTTCCTATAGGAGTAATATGATATAGTCGCCCGATTTGGCTCGTTCCGACTTTTTACCACCTGCAATAGAAAGGCAACTTTTGGGAAAGTTTCAAGCAGATAGCTTTAAAACTGACGGACTAGTTTGCGTAGAAACGGACGGACGGATGGGATAGACGGGCAGACGGACATGGCTAGATCGACTCTCCTGGAGATGCTTTACAGTGTCGGAAATGAATCCGTTGCAAACATTTGACTGAAATTATAATACCCTCTGCAAGGGTATAACAAATAGTTTTATAAGTGATTTTATATGATTTCTGTAACAGGCCGCATCCAAGACTATTCTCACCAAAATGGAATACTTTTAGGCTTTTTGGAATGCAATTTGTTATAAATAATCGTGAAATTGAACATGTTCAAATTTTATATCGGGCATACCGTTTGAATTTTCCAACAGGTATCGTGATCCATCAGGTGATGTAAGTAAATGTGTTGCAGACAGATTTTGGCTAGGAGGGATGCTAAAAGGAAACAAAATTTGAATATATGCATGTAAATGTATTTAAATAACTATATAATTATACCTAAGCAGATCCTTAGAATCAATGCTCTCCCATGACATGACAAGCTCCTTTGTTCTTAATCTATTGGGATCGCACTGAAAATAATAAATAAATAAATGATAAATCGCAATGTTTGTTTTTGTCCTCATTTTTTGTCGGTTTTATTAAAAACCGTCCCAAATGTTTTTTTAATTTAAGGATATATATTAATGAGATTGCTCAATTTTTGACAAACTACATATTTATAGCTATTTTGGTGAGTAAAAGACGAAAATGTATATGGTCCAAAAATATGAATCAAAAAGAAACAATCTATCTTTGCTGTTGTTAAAAAAACGAAATGTTCAATATTCAAATATATAATATATTGTATGCGTATATGCTTAAATACAAAGAAGCTAAATTTTTCGACCTTCAATATGATAAATTCGTTAGATTTTTTCAAAATTGAAAACAATTGAATCTGATAGATTAAATAATCATAAAGTTTCGCGTTTTATAAATTCGTTAGATTTTTACAAAATTGAAAACAATTAAATCTTATAGATTAAATTATGATTCGTTTTTTATCAACCATCATGACAAATTTATAAGAATACGATATTTTTGGTGAAGGTAAGAACGCCCCCCTACAACACTGTATGTAAAAATAGGGGAAAGTCGATTAAAAACGAAAAAAATTGCTGCTGGTTACAATTCAAAAAATTTTAATTGTTTCTTAATTTTTAAATCTCGTATTTCCGTGGATTTAGTTGCTTTATAGTAAGTAATGTTTAAAAACCAATTATAAAACAAGAGAGAACGCTATAGTCGGGTGCCCCGACTATCAGATACCCGTTACTCAGGTAAAGGGAGTGCGAGGGAGATGGAGATAAAAACTTTGATCACGCATAACTTTTTAACGAATGAAAAATTTCTTCTACATTTCTATAGGTATTGATAAACACAATAAAACTGCATTTTTACTTTTCCGAAATATTTAAATTTTTAAAATCGTATATAAGCGATTGTGGGCGTTAAAGGGGGCGTGGCACCATTTTGAAACAAACTTGCGCTGCGTAGGAACTTCTAAAATCTACATGCAAAATGCCAATCTTCTAGCTTTTATAGTTTCAGAGATCTCAGCGTTCATACGGACAGACAGACAGACGGACAGACAGACGGACAGACGGACAGACGGACATGGGTAGATCGACTCGGCTAGTGATCCTGATCAAGAATATATATACTTTATAGGGTCGGAAACGCTTCCTTCTAGCTGTTACATACTTTTGCACGAATACAATATACCCTTTTACTCTACGAGTAACGGGTATAAAAACAAAAAAGGAAAGCTAACTTCGGGCGGAGCCGAAGTTGATATACCCTTGCAGAATATTCTGTAAATTATATTCTCCAAAATTATTCATATGATGTATTCTTAATAGTCATAAAAAATTCCAACTTCCTAACTTCAAAAACACCAAGGTTATGGCATTTCCGAACGTTCAGTTACTTGGCAGCTATTGAATACAGTCGGCCGATCCTTATGAAATTTGGTAGGTCGGATTGATTATCCAAAAATAAAACCCGTAGAAAATCCAAACTACCTAACTTTAAAAACACCAAAGTTAGGGCATTTCTGATCAATCAGCTATAGGATATAGTCGTTCCGACATATATACTGCGTGCAAAGGAAAGAAGGGTGTGTGAATAGTTTCAATTCGATGTCTTTAAAACTGAGAGACTAGTTCGCGTAGAAACAGACAGACGGACAGACGGACATGCTTATATACACTCACGACGCGATCCTGATCAAGAATATATATACTTTAAAGGGTCGAAGATGTCTCCTTCACTGCGTTGCACACTTTTGACCAAACTTATAATACCCAATGCAAGGGTATAACAACAAAGTTATACTTAAAAAAAAAATTGTTTCGATTGTTCCTATGGGAGCTATATGATTTAGTCGCCCGATCCGGCTCGTTCCGACTTTTATACCACCTGCAATGGAATAATAACTTTTGGGAAAGTTTCAAGCAGATAGCTTTAAAACTGAGGGACTAGTTTGAGTAGAAACGGACGAACGGTCGGACAGATGAACAGACGGTCATGGCTAGATGATGCTGATCAAGAATATATATACTTTATATGGACGAGAAACTTCCGTCTCCTTCACTTTTGACTGAACCCTTTGCAAGGGTATAAAAAGGGTTATCAAATTTTACAACCTATCGCAAAGCAACTAGTTTAGTTTTAAATACTTTTTTTAGGAGTGGTAAATATTTTTTAACCATTCTAGTCAAAATGTAAGCACACTTTTAGCTAGTTGTACAACAGTTTGTTTTTCATACTTGTAGACATTTTACGTTTCTACACAATTTAAGAATAAGTTTTTCAAAAACGATTGTACTTGATATAAGTAACTGTTATTCTCGGTTTTTGACTAGAAGCGTTTATAAATTTAGTTTATTTTCACAAAAAAACTTTTAAAAACCAAGACCATTTTTTCTGCTTATAAAATTTTATTGATTTAAGGTAGAGCTTGCTGACCAAGATAATAATAATACAATTTTGTGGCGCTTTACTTTCGTTTTTCTTGATTTATTATATTCAAATCAAAACAAAAAGCAACTGTTTTTTTTATTTTGAATGATAATTATTGTTTATTTATATTTTATATTTTCAGATGTGCAATATGAGTCCCTTTTGCTGTAATTTTTATAAAACAGAAAAGGAAAATTAATTTAGATAGCGCTCTACACAATTATTATCCTATTACACTGAGTTTCCTTGCGTACATATTTAATTATTAATTATTTAGTCTCTATAGCGTATTATATATGTATTAATGCCCAGTTAACTCGTATTTTGACGTCACTCCTTGTACCTTGAGCCAGCCTTAGGTCCTTTTTTACGCAGAATATGCGTTTTTAATGACCTTGCAAGAATACCACTTTAAAAGAAATTTGCTGAACACTCATCCGTATATTTTTAAAAACATTATTTACGTACATATAGAACACTTAGTTCTGAAGGATTCTTAATGCATTGCTCCGAAAAATTACTATCCCTTTTATAGTTAATCACATCTCTGCAGAACCCGTACGAATGGGGATAAATCTGCATTGACTTTGGGCGTCCGACAAAATACTAGTCCTGGTTAGACTGTAAAGCATAATTTTCTTGGTCTGATTGGTGGTGGGTTTCTATCTACAGCAGGAGTCTGCGCCGTAGTGGCTCGAGAAAATCATTTTGTTGTTGATTCGGTGGTACCATTTACAACCAGTCCTGGTGGGAACTGTGTATTCTAAACTGAGCCTGTATTCCGGACCCTTATTTCAAAATTGTAAATTTTGACCGGGCGGAAATACAGATATGGCTTTCACAAGTTTATAATATTTATACTTAATATAGTCTAAAACGTTTTCAGCCTTTACACGAACTTAATATAACCATTTTACTCGATAAGTAACAGGTATAAAAACTTGTTTTAATAAAGATTGCATATGTAAAGGGGTGTAGAACTTTAAATTTCAATAAAACAACGATGGATTTTTCGATTCTTTTTTTTTTTTTTTTATTTAACTTTGCTTTTATTTATTGAACCTACTCTTAATTTTGAGACTAACAATAAGTTAATCTTAACATTAAAATTTAACTAACAGTATAATAAGACTGCATTCTGGTTGCGCGTCCCTCAAGTCGGTCGCTGGGTGGGTAAGTCATTGCGACGAAGGCGTGATTGGTTGATCAACCTTGTAAGACCTCTCGCCAGGTGGTTAGGGTGCAACGATAGCTTGGTAAAGTACTTTTCCTTCTGTTCTGCGATCACTTCTTTGACTGGTAGAATGTTTATGTCGCGATGTATGTTTTCGTTGCGAACGTACCACGGTGCCCCGGTGATTGTTCTCAAGATCTTCGACTGAGCTCGCTGGACTATGTCAATATTGCTATTGCTGGCATTCCCCCATAACTGAGAGCCGTACATCCATATAGGTTTTAGTACCGAGTTATACAGCAGCACTTTATATTCTAGACTAAGGGGAGACCGAGCGTTGATAAGCCAATGAAGGATACAGGCTTTTAGCTTTAGGTGTGTTCTTTTGTCTTCAATGTGCCGGCGCCATGTGAGTCTTCTGTCGAGGTGTACTCCTAGATATGTCACTTCGTTTGCTTGCGGGAGTAGAGTATGGTTTAACATGAGCGGCGGGCAGTTTTGCCTGTTCAGGGTGAACGTAACGTGCTTGTATTTTTGTTCGTTCACTTTAATTCGCCAGTCTAATAGCCACTTTTCAACATCGACCAGATGAAGAGCTAGCTGCGCAGTTGCTTGCATCGGGCATTTTAAGAGGCTGAGAATGATGATACATCAGCAAACGTAGATGTTGTTATTCGTGTGCTTGTTGGGATGTCTGCTGTATAGTGGACATATAATGTTGGCCCAAGCACGCTTCCTTGAGGAACTCCAGCTCCAATAGTAAAATCGTCAGTTATAGCAGTGTTGCATCGAACAGAAAATTTTCTGTCGTAGAGGTAGGACTCTCTCTTGTAGGGGAGCATTGTCTTGATCTTGTACATTAGCCAAACTCTATCAAATGCTTGAGAGACGTCTATAAATATGGCAGTACAGTACTCTCGTTTTTCGAACGCGTTCCGAATTTCTGATGTTATCCGGTTGACCTGCTCAATTGTTCCGTGCTTTTCACGAAACCGAAATTGATGTGACGGAATTCCTTCCTGGATTGTTAGGTATGTGTTTATCCGAGTCAATACGCATTTTTCAAAGAGTTTAGATAAGCATGAGAGTAGGCTTATAGGTCTATACGACGTGGGAATTGTGTTGGCTTTTCCCGGCTTTGCTATCATTATTATAATCGACTTTTTCCATCTCACTGGAAAGTGGCCAAGTTTTGCGATGGCATTAAAAAGCTGGGTGATAGTGCAAACGGCGCAATATGGTGAGCTCAATGATCATTTTGGGAGTTATGAGGTCGCAGCCCGGGGATTTTTTCGGATTCAGCTGATTTTTGATGATGTTAACGATTTCGTTTGGGCGAAATTCAATTGGCTCATGTTGAAGCTGAGGATCAGCGCCCAGCCGCCTGTGAGATTTCTAATAGGCATCACGGTTATTTTCGGTGAGCTTAGAGTAGGGTGAGCTCTCCATAGTGAGTGTTTTTTACTAGATGTTGACAATTGCTCTATGTAGCGTCGGTGGACATGTGCTTCTTCTTCCTGTAAAGCTTTTGTGAGTTGACGTGAGGCATATTTTAAGCTTTGCCTAGCAGATGGTGATCTGTGGAGTTGCCACTCTCGACGTAAGCGTCGCTTTTCGAGGACGAGCTGTTCTATTTGTAGATTTGTCTTCTTTTGGTTGCTTTGCGTACTTGTAGTTTGGGGTGTTGAAACTCGAGCTGCAGAGACGAGTACAGACTCCAGTGTATTAACAAATCTGTCTACGTTGGCTTCATCGTTAAGATGAGGACTTAGCTCAATGTGTGAGCTAATGTATTTCTTGTACTTAACCCAATTGGTTTTCTGTGATGTCAATTTAAACGATTGCTCCAATGCGCCTGGATGTCGGAGTAGAATAAACAGGACAGGCGAGTGATCAGATGAAAGATCCGAGAGGCATTCGGCGCTTATCAGATTTTTAGGAATGTTTTTGGTAATAGCAAAGTCTATTAAATCGGGTAGTTTCCTTGGGTCTGCCGGCCAGTATGTTGGTCTGCCAGGAGAAACATAGTCCAGCTTGTTCTTGGCTTTTATAACTGCATTATAGAGCTGTTTTCCTTTTGGAGTCACGAGACGTGATCCCCAGTGTGTGTGCTTGGCGTTGTAGTCCCCTGCTGCTATGAAGTGGTCTCCTAGTGAGTTGAAAAACTGCATAAACTCATCTTCGGCTATCGTGAAGCGAGGGGGGCAGTATATGGCGGCTAGTGTAAGTTGGTTGCCACTATTTATTTGTATAGTGGCCTGTAGGTAATTTTTAGCAAATTTGTTATTATTATTATTATTATTTGTTATTTGAATTCCAGTCCCACCATGTGCTTTACCATCTGGATGATTTGTTCCGTAGAATGCATAACCTCGTAGTTGAAAATTGTATTTGTTAGTAAGGTGTGTTTCTGAAAGCAGCATTACGTCGATATGGTTGTCGAGTAGGAATTGAGCTAACTCAAGTTTATGCTGTGAGGCGCCGTTAGCGTTCCACGTAGATATCCTTAGGGAAGTCATTATTTGAATTGTTGTGAAACCAGCAATTAAATCAATAGATTTTGGTTTCGCATTAAATCTTGCATAGTTGTGCGCATAAACGATACAAACTCCGTAAGGCTTTGCTGCAGGCTGTATATCATATCTTCAAAGTTGCTTTTTGACTGCTCCGGGAATTGTTGCTGCTGAGCCGTGTTCGGTTCTTGGTATGCTGATTGCAGAAATGAACTTTTTGAGACAGGGTTAGCCAGTCCTGATTTTAAAGCGCTTGCGTAAGTCACATTTTTATGACAGTTTAAGGGTTCTAGTGAGGATCTGGCTGCAGTCGAAAAGAAGACTTCAGGGTTTGATCTGGAAGCTGTCATCTGTTTATTTTGGGTGCGGGCGGCACTTCCTCTCTGGTGGATGCGACTTTTCAGCTCCTTATAAACAGGGCAGCCTCTGTAGTTAGCAGTGTGATTGCCACCGCAGTTGCCGCACTTTTTCGAGTTGCAGTCATCTTTGCTCGCTGGGCAGTGTGCGGAGTCATGAAGATCTCCACAAACTATACACACCGGGCGCAGTTTACAGTATGACCTTGTATGGCCATATTCTTGGCAGTTCGCACATTGTACATGGCCAGTGCGTTTGTGCAGTTCCTCAACTGTAATTCTGTGGTGCAGCAGGAACTGAAGATTGTAAATGGGGTGCACTTCGTATTTCTTGAGGAGCTTATTTTCTGGTTCGAGCTCAACCTTAAAGAGTGGCTGCGGCTTTATATCGCTGTTTAGGATGTTGAAGACTGTCTTAGCGTTAAATCCCTTCTCTTGAAGCGCATTTGTTATCTCTGCAGGCGTTACGTCGGATCTTAAGTACGACTTGCAGGACCTTGCTACTTTTTAGCTGATACGTGTAAAAGTTCTTTTTATTCTCGGAAAGATATTTCGATAATACTCTGTAATTATCTTCAGACTTCATTTGAATCTTTGTTTCTTGGATCTTTGTTTCTTGCCCTTTACTAGAGGTATTATGTGGAAGTTATCCTTTCCAATAAGCTCGATAATTTTGTTGACAAGAGGTTTTGGCTTCCTTTTCTCGACTTCAGTGGATTCGGCCGCCTCAACGTCATAGGCTTCCAAGATTTTAAATCGGTTTGAGTTCATTGGCGTTTCTAGCATTCTAGCTAGCATTGTTACGGGTTATTTTGCGTTGAGAATTTAGAGGGCTCAGCTTCCTTTTGATTTGGATGTAGCGATCCATACCAGTCTGCACAGCCGGCTTAGCACATTCATTGATTTTGTTCTGTTTTTCGGGCAGCGCAGCAGCAGACGTATTAATATTTGCGCTGCTAGCTGATGATGTCATTAAACGCACAGTCGATACGGTTGCAGTTGTTGTTGTAGTTACAGTTGACGTTGTTAAAGAAATTGCGGTGCTGGTTACTGCTGATGAGCTTAGGTTATTGCATACCGGCATTGGAGCACTTTCAGCGCTCTTTGGCCGCAGAGACGTCGATGGTAGCGAGGGGGAGCAAGAACGCGCTCTCTCGCTCGCTACGTTTAAGAACTCGGTCAAGTTGGGGGTAATTGCCCGCGCTTGATCAGAGCTTGCATTATTTTCGGTTGCTTTAAAAGAGAAGTACGCGTTATTTCTTTGTACTGAGAGCCGTCTCTCGTCTTGCTCACGTTGACGTTGTGTGCGAACGTCATTACGGAACGGATTATTCGATTGTCATGCATTTTTTTTTATTTGAAAGATAATTTTGTGGCATTACATTTTAAATATGATTTCTGGCTCGGATGTAGTCCAATTTGGACGTCCAATTTTCGATGACTTTTTCCAACATTTGTGGCCGTACATCGGCAATAACACGGCGAATGTTGTCTTCCAAATGGTCAAGCGTTTGTGGCTTATCCGAATAGACCAATAACTTTACATAGCCCAACAGAAAGTAGTCTAGCGGTGTTAAACCACAAGATCTTGGAGGCCAATTCACAGGTCCAAAACGTGAAATTAGCCGGTCAGCAAACGTGTCTTTCAGTAAATCGATTGTGGCACGAGCTGTGTGACATATTGACTGTAACGTTCTGGCCATCACCGTTTTTGAAGAAGAACGGACCAATGATTCCACCAGCCCATAAAGCGCACCAAACAGTCAGTTTTTCTGGATGTAACGGTGTTTTGACATACACTTGAGTTTTAGCTTCACTACAAATGCGGCAGTTTTGTTTGTTGACGTAGCCATTCAACCAGAAATGCGCTTCGGGCACAATGGCAATCTCGTTTTGGGCCTATTCGACGAATCTACGCCTTGCTTGATGATCGTTTGGCTTCAATTCTTGCAAGTTGGATTTTGTAAGCTCGCAAACCAAGATCCTTCCGCAAAATCTTCCATAAAGTGGACGGCGTCTCTGGTGATGCAAGATATCAATAAGAGTAAACTCGGTGCGAAAACGTTCCATGGTTAATCGAATTAACTGCTCTGATGGACGATTTTGTCGACGATAAAATGGACGTAGTGCGCAATATTTATTCCGCACAGAACCATTATTTTCGAAAAAATGTTGAACTATTTGCAAGCGTTGTTCAGGCGTGAGTCTATTCATGATGAATTGGCAAACCAAACTGAGAATAAATCGCTTGACACCTGTCGGTCGCCATCTTGAACAGTAATGCCAACTTAAAGTTCTATAGTACTCAGATTGACAAACGAGTTTACTAGCGTAAAAACGTTAATATTTCCAGTGTGACCAAAATTTCGAGAGTTCATCAGAATTAAGCGTGCTACGGTCGTACTGTCAACCAGCTGGGTTTCTTGACAAGCTAAAGTTCAAAAATCGTATTTGTGTTTAAAAGATATTATCAAGTACAAACTAATTAAGAAACAGTACAATTTAAATTTAACAATTGTTTGTTTTAATTTACTGATAATTATTTGCTCATTTAAAGTTTAATTTAAAGTTTGTGTTTTTTCGTACATTTTTGAACTAAGAAACATTTTGCTCTGACAAGAGGCACCCCAGATAGTATTAATGTTATTTTGTCCTCATATGTACTCATGTCACTCCTGCAATCGACTTTTGCGGGTTTTTTATCTTTCCCTCAATTTTTTAAAATGTTCAGTGAGAAGCGCACGCTAAAAGATTAAATTTTTTAATCTTTTCGCTAGGGTTCACCCAAAGTTCATTTTCGCAGACTGGCAACGATATGCAATTTTCTGGTATTTTTTCGTCGATCTGAGGACCGAGGTGAAAAAACCCTTGACGAAAAGTGTACGCCAGCCTCTCGCTCTCTCTCATGATTGGCGTACAGTTTTCGTCGATCTGAGTACTAGGCTTATTTATACCTCTAAAACAAACACCCTTTATAAGCATTTACATACATTTATATGACTTCCATTGTGAATGACATTGAACTTTATCTGAATTCCTCGAGTTTGTTAGAATTTATTATTGTAATCAAAATTGTCAACAAAATAGGACGCACTTTTCATAAAAATGTGTAATTTTTATGTTATTAAATTGCACCTTTTTTTACATGTTGGGTATCTTGTGCTTTAAAATGCGTTGTGAACTGGAGAGATTCAAGTTTTTCCGTTGGCAAACTTGTTTTTCGATCTGAGTAGGTTGAAGGCTTTTCTTAATATTGAAATGCACTCATTAAATCTGTTAATGCAGTGGTCTAATGCATTTGTGTATGTGAAATAATGTTAAATAGTTCACATGTACATGTAAATGTTATTCTTAATATACGCAATCGTTTAAAAGCAAAAAGATTAACTTAAGTTTATAAAAAACATTTCAAAAACAAGAGAGAACGCTATAGTCGAGTGCCTCGACTATTAGATACCCGTTACTCAGCTAAACAATTTAATATAAATATGCCTTCTTGTATGTTTTTCTCCGCTCGAATTAGCACCTTGGCCAGCTGTTCCAAAAGGCATCCGTTAGATGGCGCTACCGTGGTACCACGGGCCATGAAAGGCCGAAATGTAGGCGCTAGCCAGGTTTAAGCGTTTAATGGGTTTTCGGGCGTTAGAGTGGGCGTGGCAAACTTTTATTAGGCCAATCGATAGGTATTGACGAAATAAATACATATCAATTAAAATTTTCATAATAGCATCAAAACTGTGACCACTGCTTGTGGCTTGTGGGCGTCAGAGGGGGCGTGGCACCATTTTGAAACAAACTTGCGCTGTGTAGGAACTCCTAAAATCTACATGCAAAATGCCAATCTTCTAGGTTTTATAGTTTCCGAGATCTCAGCGTTCATACGGACAGACAGACGGACAGACAGACGGACAGACGGACATGGCTAGATCGACTCGGCTAGTGATCCTGAACAAGAATATATATACTTTATAGGGTCGGAAACGCTTCCTTCTACCTGTTACATACTTTTGCACGAATACAATATACCCTTTTACTCTACGAGTAACGGGTATAATTAATGGGGAATAATTACGTTTTCTAAATCATTTGTTTTATTAGTTTTTGGTTTCAGATGTTCTACGAAAATAAAAAATTTGTAATAATGGTTTATTCTTCTTTAAAGCTTAGTATCCTGATCGACGAAAACCGTACGCCAGTCATGAGAGAGAGCGAGATGCAAACAGCTGGCGTTCACTTTTCGTCGGGCCTTTTTTTCACGTCGGTCTCCTGATCGACGAAAAAAATACCAGAAAATTCCATAGCGTTGCCAGTCTGCGGAAACGTGAACCCTAGCGAAAAGATTAAAAAATTTAATCTTTTGGCGTGCGCTTCTCACTGAACATTATAAGAAATGGAGGGAAAAACTCAAAAAACTCACAAAAGTCGATTGCAGGTGTTTACATGTGAGGACAAAATAACATTAATACTATCTGGGGTGCCTCTTGTCAGAGCAAAATGTTTTTTAGGTCCAGAATGTACGAAAAAAACACGATAAAAGTGCAGCTATGAACTTTAAATTAGCAAATAATTATCAGTAAATTAAAAAAAACAACTGTTAACTTTAAATTGTATTGTTTTTTAATTTCTTTGTACAGCGGCAGACTTGTTTTGCCAAGGTAGTTGATATTATCTTTTAAAGGCCCTTTCCCGCAAATACGATATTTGAGTATTAACTGCTTGTCAACAAATCCAGCTGATTGACAGTACGACCGTAGCACGCTTAAATCTGATAACCTCTCAAACTTTTGGTCACACTGGAAAGATTCAAGTTTTTACGCTAGCGTAATCGTTTGTCGATCTGGATACTAGGCTTAAATATTAAATACACTTTTAAGTCCCTTAAATCGATTCTCTTTATGTACCTGTCCATTAAAAACAGTACTAACTTCCGACATTCTTGTATTTGTACACCACAAAAATACAAATACCAATTTGCGTTATGTAAAATCTGAAACTTACCTAATCACATACTTTATGTGTGTGCCGATTAAGTTTGATAATATCCAGGTCCTTGAAAACAAATTCTGGATTCTTTGGCATTCCAAAATCATGTTTGAAAAAAATATATTAATTACATACAAAAAAAATTTGTAAGTATACTTTTTGAATCGAAAATTTTTGGCACCAAGTAGAAGTTTGAAGAAATTTTTTCTCAAGGTTGAAAAAATGTGAATTTTGATCATTTCTGAACTTCAAATTAATAACATTACCAACATCATTGTTTAACAAGAAAGGAAAGCTAACTTCAATCGGAGGCGAAACTGATAGAATAATTCAGAATATTCTGTAAATTATATTGGTTGGCCAAAAATAAAACCCATACAACATATCAACTTCCTAACTTTAAAAACACCAAAGTTATGGCATTTTCAATAAAACCCATAGAAAATCCCTACTTCCCAACTTTACAAACACCAAAGTTATAGTATTTCCGATCAATCGGTTATGTGGGAAATTCATTGGGTTTTATTTTTGACCAATCAATCCGACCTTCAAAATTTCATAAGGATCGGCCGAATATAACTGATCGATTGGAAATGCCATATCTTTTGTGTTTTTATAGTTAGGAAGTTGGCATTTTCTATGGGTCTTATTTTTGGCCAACCAATATAATTTACAGAATATTCTGCAAGGGTGTGTCAACTTCGGCTCCGCCCGAAGTTAGCTTTTGTTATTTTTCAAACTGTGCTATAATCTTACAATAATAATATAATCCTGTAATTGAGGTTTGAAAATTATCAAAATTGTACATTTTTGGAACTAAATGCACTTTTTTTTTCAAAACGCTGGTGTGCACGAACATTTTTGTGACTTGCATTCAGGACACCGAATTCTATTAGAAATGTGTTCGTTTATTAATGTACATTGTAATTATGTACATATGTAATAGCTAATAATAATTATAATTGCCAAAGTTATCCATCTTTATCATTTACTGAATAAATTTGAAGTAAATATCGGATCTTAGTTTACCTTTATTAGCTCCAAACCATTTGAAAAACGTTTGGTTAATATTTTGGCAATTATGTTTTGGAGAAATTGCAATAAGACTTCATCCGCACCAAATTAAATTCGCTTACTTTTCGGCGCATTTATATTTTCAGGCAACGTTAATTGTTCCCAACAGTAACATTCTGAACAACCGGCCCCAAAAACTCCACTACTCGAAAATTTCGATCGGTGTATAGCTCGTTCCGCACAAACCAGATTTTGATTTCAGTGAAAATTAAACAATTTTGTGATTTGAAGGCCCAAAATAAATTTAATATATTTAATTTAAAATTAGATGTAAATTCAAAATTCTTTTATTTTCATTAATATATTTTATCATCTGCATGTCACATCTCCATTATTACTTGATGCTTGGCTATCTGTTATGCTCATACATAGTTTTTGTCATATGCACTTGCTTATGTTACTCCTTAAACCGTCGTATAAGTAGATATAAATATGCTGAGCTACTATTAAAAACTACAATATACTCTTCTCTCCGGTAACATACAAATACAAGTGTTTACTAGCGTGAATGCATAGTGTAATAAATTGTTGAATTCAATTAAATCAAATCAAATTAGTCGGCCTTGTGTTTTGCAATTTGATTTGGGTTGTCTCATTATGTTTACAGTTGTTTTGTTCATCGTCATTGTATTCTTAGAAATAAAATAAGAATTTATATTTTTTGTAAACGATACAGCGGCGTCTACCTATGTCAAACAGGATTAAATTTAATTTTTAATTATAATTATGTTATTATTCAAATTCCAAATTAAAACGACTCAGTTATTCGCCACAATATATACTAATTTCGTTCAGTTAAAATATTAAATTTATTAAAATAATAAATAATCCAGTATTAATTATAAATTTTTTGCGCCAGCACCTATTACAAAAAACTTAATAAGAGTGCATTTAAAAAAGTTTTAAATATAACGATCTGAGAATGTTTTGGTGTATGCCTTTTTATGATGGTAGCGTGAAAAAAAGCATTGTCCTAGACGGAAATGAAGGTAGGTTAGGGGGAACATAGTTTGTTTACTATCGCAAACAACGCGGCCGAATGCTTTTTAAATATCAAGTTTTTTGTGAGCATCTGCTTTTCAAATTTAAAAAAGTTGCTCGCATAAAAAACTGTTTGTATGTAATGTGTGCTGTATGAATATGTATTATCCTAACGACTCATTATATTATTTTGACTCTTGTCTTATTATGTACTTAGTTACGGTTCTATTGTATGAATCTATGTATGTTTGTTTGTAGTATGTAATGTTGGTTGTAAGTATGATATTAAGTATTTGATTAAGTAACAGTACGGTCCGCATTTATATTTTATCTGCCAAGGTAAGTAGCTTATAATGTTACAAAATATAAAAGTTGTAACTTTATAAACCATCATTACCTTTACAGCAAGTGTCGGGTACAGGCCTAAGTAGAGCAATGCATATTTTTAAGGTATTCACTCATAGAATGGGACTGAATTCAGATTTTGGTTGTTACCGTTGGATCGTAATAAATTCGGTTTAGTGTTCAGGTTTGCTGTGGCAGTACACGAATACAATTCGCCTAGAGTTCGAAAATTCTGGAAATTTAAAGAATTTAATTTTTAAGGCAGAATTGCAGTAGGTTAACTAGCACAGATTTATGAAACAAAGAGAAAACACGAAAAACATAAAGAAGCTTACACTAAATGCACAATAAACGTGTTATATTTAAATTTAATCGCAAAAAATCAAGATTTGAGATTTCATCCCAAAGATGAAATATGGGATGTAGCCTGTTTCCTGGGTCTTGAATTATAATTTGTAAATAGTTAACTCGCTGTGGCAAATTTTGTTCTGCCTACATTTTTAACACATGTTTGTCGGACTAAATTATAGACACGCTTATGTAATCACGCTCTAATGTATCGTATTATTTACTATATATAGACTATTTATAATTGTAACCTTTTAATTTTCACACGAAGGTAGCACAAGATGCCTCAATATATTTTTTATATTATAATTTTTTTTTATCATCCTCTTTTTTTATTTATTTTCAATTTTTAGTTAAGTTATATTAAATTTACAAAGTTTTTAACGTTTCACCTAAACATTTCTTGTATATAAATAAGTATGTGTATGATGTATGTATATACATATATATTTTATTTAATGTTAAGAATCACTTCTCTATACTGTTGGCTCATTTACAAAATAAAATGGTATTATTTCAAATGAAAACATTAAAATAAAACAAAACAAATAAGAACATAAAACTTATAGTTGAGTTCTTTGAATTTCACCTTTACCATATTCAAAATACCTACCACGATTTTAAATATACATTAATGCATACTAAACACACATACAAATTTCATTTGATCTTACACGATTATACATATGCGTAGTCATCTTCAATCTCCATTATACTGTCTTTGAATGACTTATACCTAATTTTATACGTGCTTTCTTAATAAGCGTTTCTAATTATTTTTTTGTTTTAACTTCAGTCGAAATACCCTTCGTACATGTGCTTGCACGAGGATTAAATAATATAAAGTTTGTGGATTTTTCAAACATTTTTGGGGCTTCAGATTTCCAGTGATAAGATTAATTCTAATCCACTTAAGCCATTCCGAGGGCATGCGATTCTCTGTGTTTTAGTATATTTTTACTATTAATTTGGACATTTCATTCAATATGTTCTTAGATAATACAAGAGAATGTCGGAATGATCATTTTAACTGGCAAATAAAGCTATAGCTGCAAAGATTTAATAATCGCTACATCGCTTTCATCATTTTTGCGTATGCTAGTAAATAATATTATTTACGCGCACATACCCCAAATAGTGATTTCAAAAAAACCAGAAGGACACAATTATAAGGAGGACAGTCGACATAGTGGCTAGGCACTTGATGGTGGTAAATGCATAGCTAAATTGCTTGTGCTTGGTATACCTGGCCCTCTGTATTGCAGCTGATCTGTTTCGCAATAGCATTCTGCTATCCTCCTTCTTTTCTTAATCGGTATCAGTTACATCTAGACCACTATATTTAACTGTTGATGTACTTGATATATTTAATTTGTTTACTTATTAATTCTATTTCACCTTTCTCCTTTCTAGCTGATCTATTATATTAAATTTTGAGTCAGATTAACTCGTTCAATTGCAATTACATTTCCAAATCAATATCAGTAAGCATATCATGTGATTCCAACCTTTCCAGTCCACTACTTTTTATGACTAATTATTTTAACATAGTTGGAGCGGAGTGACAAAAAATATTGAGTGATATTGGTATTCTTAAAAAATAAATGTTAACCAAGGGAACACAAAATTTGTTGTTCGTTACAAATTCACCTATCATATCCGATAGTGGCGGGTTTGGAGTCAAAAAAGTTGTTGCTAAAAGTTGGACTGATAACTATCATTCCAGGTTTATAGGGCTGCAACGTGGTTTGCAGCGCGTTTTCAACTAGATAGTGGATTCCGAGGATTGCAGCAATGCTTAGTACTAGAGATGAGTTTAGCCAATATACAGACAAACAGCATTCAAAAGACGGCAGTGCGAAAGATGACAAGAGCCAAATCCACAAAGCAAAGAAGTGGCTATCTGCTGGCGCTGCAGCACTATTGTACGTGAGCTCTTCGTTCTTTACAACCTCATTGGGATGTTTGTTGTAATGGTGGTGGTCATCTGAAATTAATTTCGATTATTAATATACGTACAACTTATTTCAAATCCAAAACATTTTTATAAAACATATTATTCAAACTTCTTTCTAAGAAAAAACAACTTTTAACGGTCTCGATCTGATGTTTCTTCTTTTGCACTATGCCAGTATTATTTATTTTTTCGTTTAGCAGGATTTGAAAAATTTCTTCTACATTTCGATAGGTATTGATAAACACAATAAAACTGCATTTTTACTTTTCCGAAATATTTAAATTTTAAAAATCGTATATAAGCGATTGTGGGCGTTAAAGGGGGCGTGGCACCTTTTTGAAACAAACTTGCGCTGTGTAGGAACTCCTAGAATCTGCATGCAAAATGCCAATCTTCTACCTTTTATAGTTTCCGAGATCTCAGCGTTCATACGTACGGACAGACAGACGGACATGGCTAGATCGACTCGGCTAGTGATCCTGAACAAGAATATATATACTTTATAGGGTCGGAAACGCTTTCTTCTGGCTGTTACATACTTTTGCACGAATACAATATACCCTTTTACTCTACGAGTAACGGGTATAATTAACTGGGAAAAGTTCCATTGATTATTTCGATAGAATCTTACAAAAAAAAAACATATTTTTAATAATATAACAGGAAAAATCAGTCAAGTCGTGACAATTTTTTTAATATGTTAATATAATTAAACAAAAACGCACTTCCACCATACAAAGTTATTGATATCAACTTTTGGGACGAAAAATAATTAGGCACTCGACTAAATAAATACTTATTTTTTAAATTTTTTCTTTCATCCCGTTAATTCGTCAAAAAAAAGGCATATTTTCATGAATTTTTCACACGATACGGTTAATGTCAGATCAATTATATGCTTTCACAAATTTTCATCGAAAAAAAATACATGAGCCGTTCGCAGCCAAGCTCCGTAGGCGTCTCCAAGAAAAAAGGTTTTGCGGTGAACAGCATAACTCCTTACTGGATCATCAGAAAAAACAAAAAAAAATTATTCATTAGTTAAGATGTTGCTCAAGGTAACTACGATGAGTTTTTATACCCGTTACTCGTAGAGTAAAAGGGTATATTGTATTCGTGCAAAAGTATGTAACAGGTAGAAGGAAGCGTTTCCGACCCTATAAAGTATATATATTCTTGTTCAGGATCACTAGCCGAGTCGATCTAGCCATGTCCGTCTGTCCGTCTGTCTGTCCGTATGAACGCTGAGATCTCGGAAACTATAAAAGCTAGAAGATTGGCATTTTGCATGTAGATTTTAGGAGTTCCTACGCAGCGCAAGTTTATTTCAAAATGGTTCCACGCCCCCTCTGACGCCCACAAGCCACAAGCTGTGGTTACAGTTTTGATGCTATTATGAAAATTTTAATTGATATGTATTTGTTTCGTCAATACCTATCGATTGGCCTAATAAAAGTTTGCCACGCCCACTCTAACGCCCAAAAACCCATTAAACGCTTAAGCCTGGCTAGCGCCTACATTTCCGCCTTTCATGGCGCCATCTAACGGATGACTTTGGAACAGCTGGCCAAGGTGCTCAACAGAGTCAACGTTAATTCTCGATAAGGATTTCTATTAAAGGAAATTGCGATGGTTTTCATTTGTCAATACCGAACTATATCCCAAGAACTATGCAAATCAAGTTAGCCAAATTGGAGTTCTGAGTCAAACAATGGCGTATGTGTGTATGTATGTAAGCATAAACATATGTATGTATTTACATTGTACACAGTTGCAATTGCATATTTATATTAAGTTGTTTAGCTGAGTAACGGGTATCTAATAGTCGAGGCACTCGACTATAGCGTTCTCTCTTGTTTTTTTATTCAATTTTTGGATTTTTGATACCACTTTAAAGTCAAAAACGTGATTTTAGCATAAAAACGTCAGTAACTGCGGATTGTGTGCAATTTCGAAACTATTCGTCCAGTAGATTTTGCAGGATCGTGTTTATCGACTTTGGAAGGGCAAACAAAAAAATGTAAATACCATAATTTATTACCCCAAATAGAAAGACAACTTTTTGGAAAGTTTCAAGTAGATAGCTTTAAAACTGAGGGACTAGTTAGCGTAGAAAGGAACGGACGGACAGGCAGACGGACGGACAAGGCTAGATGGACTCTCGGTGTGATGCTGATCAAGAATATATACTTTATAGAGTCGGAAATGTCTCCTTCACTGCGTTGCAAACTTGCAAAATTATAATATCATCTACAAGTATATATAGAGGACGGAAGCTAACTTCGGCAAGCCGAAGTTTTAATACCCTTGCAGACTTTGCCTAAATTGCTAAAACTGAAAAAGTAGCGAAAGGAATAATAATAATTTGCATCGTTTGATGCCAATTGCTTTTATACTGCAAAAATGTCATATAAAAATAGAAAAAAAAGGGATACTTTCGCAGCCTTTAACAATTTTTCCTACGGAAGCTATAAGATATAGACGTCCGATCGGCAAGCGCTTTTACCCTAATCAAGATATGCGTAAATAAACAAGACTTGGAAAAATTTATGTGAGTAGCTTACACACTGCGCGAAAAATTCTGAAAATCATCAAATTTGGACCGATTTCACCCTATTGTTCCCATGGGAGCTATAGGATATAGACGTCCGATCGTCACGCACTTTTACCCTAATCAAGGTATGCATAAAAAATACGATTTGGAAAGATTCATGTCAATTGCTTATATACTGTGCGAAATATACTAAAAATCATTAAATTTTAACCGATTTCACCCTATTGTTCCTATGGGAGCTATAGGATATAAACGTCCGAGCGCTTTTACCCTGATCAAATATGCATAAAACAAGAAAGGAAAGCTAACTTCGGGCGGAGCCGAAGTTGATATACCCTTGCAGAATACTCTGTAAATTATATTCTCAAAAATTATTCATATGATGCATTCTTAATACTCATAAAAAATCCCAACTTCCTAACTTTAAAAACACCAAAGTTATGGCGTTTCCAATCGTTCAGTTATATGGCAGCTATAGGATATAGTCGACCGATCCTTATGAAATTTGGTAGGTCGGATTGATTGGTCAAATATAAAACCCATAGAAAATTCCAACTTCCTAACTTTATAAACACCAAAGTTATGGCATTTCCGATCAATCAGTTATATGACAGCTATAGGATATAGGCGGCCGATCCCGGCCGTTCCGACATATATTCTGCGCGCAAAGAAAAGAAGGGTGTGTGCAAAGTTTCAATTCGATATCTTTAAAACTGAGAGACTAGTTTGCGTAGAAACAGACAGACGGACAGACAGACAGACGGACAGACAGACAGACGGACAGACAGACAGACGGACAGACAGACAGACGGACAGACAGACAGACGGACAGACAGACAGACGGACATGGCTATATCAACTCAGGAGGTGATCCTGATCAAGAATAGATATACTTTATAGGGTCGGAGATGTCTCCTTCACTGCGTTGCACAGTTTTGACCAAAATTATAATACCCTCTGCAAGGGTATAAAAATAAGATTTGGAAAGATTTATGTTAATAGCTTTTACACTGCGCGAATATCTTCCATTCTTGCAAGTTATATCCCATTATTCGTATGGGAGCGGTTTTTAAACTTGATCTGCGTACACATGTTTTAGGACGACTGTGAAAGTTTCAGATCGCTAGCTTTTAAACTGAGCTCGCAAACGGTGTTGAAACAGACGGACAGACGGACATGGCTATATCGAATCCTCTATTGATACTGATCAAAAATATATATACTTTATGGGGTCGGAAACGTCTCCTTCACTGCGTTACAAACTTCTGACCAATATTATAATACCCTCTGCAAGGGTATAAAAATAAGAAAACAGCCACTTTTAACTTCTTGTAGGGTAGGGTGGGTAGTTATGTGTATTTTTTTAACTCCAATTTTAATAAGATAAGATAGCTTTGGCAAGCCAAAATTTTTAAAGCTGTTGTACCGAAAGTTAATAATGAGTTTGCCCAGTTCATTCCCTATCGACTTTTTAAAAGTGATTAATATATACTGCTCGAATACTTTTTAGTTTCTATACTAGCACCATCAGTTATTCTCGTTTAATTTATTTCTGATCCTTAAGTTCCTATGGTTTCACATGCGCTTTGATTGTTGGGCCTTAGTTTTATAAATATCTTATAAATTAAGTGAAAAGGTTAAGTGTTTCAGAGCCTACATTTTTTTCTATCCTGCTTCGGAAGAGCATTATAAAAAATCCATATATTAAAAATCTGTATGGAGGCGTCAATTGCTCTGCCCGCACTCTCGAGTGGCAATGTCAGTGACGCCACGTAGGAAATAGTTTTTCAGTTGTCCGATCGAACATGAAATCGAGTCTCTTGTGAATACTTATTACTGCTTGGCTCGCTCTCAGTATTTAGGGTTGGTGCAATTACTTTTCCCACTATTGCTATTTCTTCGCACATGTTAGATATGGTGAGATGTCATAGTTATCTTCAAAAATGGTTTTTACCAGAGGTTTGGCAGAGACAAATTATTCTCCAAAAAACGCGAGCATGTCTTAGTACGTGTGGTCTGTGGTTCTCCCTTCCTATTAAATCTATATCCTCGACCAATACAAACGTACTGTCGATAATAGTATCCCGATATTGCAAACCACTTTTGCTTGTTCAATTGGCGATCAGTGATTTTAAACAACTCCTTAATTGTAACTTATACTAAGCTTCCGTTTCTAAAGTTACTCTACTTTCTTGGTTTGTTATGCAGTTACCTCATATGTTCTGGCCATTACTTACCATTCCCGTTAGTATTGCTGTCAGCATTACCCTTATGAGGTGGATAGCTGTTGTGCGTCGGCACATTGTTTATTCGGATCCCTGTTTGGATGTGGTGATGTCCGGGGTAAGCTACATTTATTCCACCGCGTCCCGGTTGCAACATATTAATGTTGCCGTGACCATGGCCTGGAGTTAATACTATTCCACCACCACCAACCATTCCAGGTCCTAGAGCGTTATTTCCCACATTGTTACCAATTATGTTTGGTTGAATCGGTATTCGGTTAAACTGGTCAATGTTTGAATTAATAGTAGTTGCTATGCCATTTATATTACTATTGCCGTTGATCGGATTGATTGGAATTCCTGCGGATTGTGGTCCTCCTGGAATTAGTCCTCCACTCATTCCAATGTTGGTTCCAATAGCTATGGAGTTGCCTTGTCCGCGGACTTGACTTTCATCACTAGCTGCTATATTAACACTAATGGTTCCCCCAGTGTCTGCGCCTGATATAGATTTGTTTATCGGTGTGGTTCTGTTCTTGTCCTCGGCGGCACAACAAACTTTGAAGACTACTTTCATATTATTTGTAGAGCATCGACCCCCTATTCGTCGATATAAATCATCCTTGGATGAAGTTGCTATATTAAAAGTAGACAAAAAAACAAAACTTATTATTATATGATCTTTAAATTAAAGGTGTTTAAACGAACTCACAAATGAAGTAATAATCATTTCCAGGTAGGAACTCCAAACCACCTGGCTGCGGTGTAAATGGCCGGAAAGTTATTGTAAAAAACATTAATTTCTGAGGTTTATCACATATAGCTATTACTCGCGGATCTGCATTTGTTATACGACATGTTTCATACTCCACTTTAGACACATTGTAAATTATATATTTCTCAGTTTCGTTTTCAAAAGTCCCTGGCTCATAAACTGGGCATATTATATGCACCTGATCAAACTCAAATGCAAGATTGCCTTTATTAACATCGATTATGTGATCAGTGTTATCAATCCGAAATCTGTGGATTAGAAAGTTGAAACATATTTAAAAATAATTAAATATGAAAGGCAGGTAATCATTTGAAGGAACTTTATAAATAAATGAGGAAGTTAGTTACTTATCAATCAAAATTTAAAATTATTAAAGGCGACTGAATTTTTATTAAAATATGTTAACGTATTTTTTGTTACTTCTACTTGTTTCAAACCCACTTATTACCAAAACAAGCTCTGCATAAAGGCAGAGGTACCCAACTAGAGATACAACATATGCGCGTGCTGCATTCAAAAACTTTTAATTATACTGGTATATTAAAGTATCTGTATACCCCTGCCTACCCCTTTCAAAAAGATGCACCATGACAAAAAATTTAAAGTTAATTTAAACACATTCGTATATGATTTTTTATGGTGCCAGGTCTTTTTGAGTGGTTTCTATGATTGCTATGCATTTTAGAAGCCTACCCACCACATCAAGTGCCCTGGCAATAGTTTCTGCGGCACTATATGATATTGTTGTCCGATTTTGACAAAACTAAAAGCGTAATACTGATGTAGTAATCATTACTTTATCTCAAAGGAATATTTTGATAAATAGAAGAAAAGCAAAATACATTGAAACAAGAAAGGAAAGCTAACTTCGGGCGGAGCCGAAGTTGATATACCCTTGCAGAATACTCTGTAAATTATATTCTCCAAAATTATTCATATGATGCATTCTTAATACTCAAAAAAAATCCCAACTTTCCAATCGTTCAGTTCTATGGCAGCTATAGGATATAGTCGGCCGATCCATATGAAATTTGGTAGGTCGGATAGATTGGCCAAATATAAAACCCATAGGAAATCCCAGCTTCCTAACTTTACAAACACCAAGGTTATGGCATTTCCGATCAATCAGTTATATGGCAGCTATAGAATATAGGCGGCCGATCCCGGCCGTTCCGACATATATACTGCGTGCAAAGGAAAGAAGGGTGTGTGCAAAGTTTCAATTCGATATCTTTAAAACTGAGAGACTAGTTCGCGTAGAAACAGACAGACGGACAGGCAGACAGACAGACAGACAGACAGACGGACAGACAGACAGACAGACGGACAGACGGACAGACGGACATGGCTAAATCAACTCAGGAGGTGATCCTGATCAAGAATATATATACTTTATAGGGTCGGAGATGTCTCCTTCACTGCGTTGCACACTTTTGACCAAAATTATAATACCCTCTGCAAGGGTATAAAAATATATGCTAGCCCGATCCGGATCGTTCCGACTTATATGCTACCTGCAATAGTAAGACAACTTTTAGGAAAGTTTCAAGCAGAAAGCTTTAAAACTGGAGGACTAGTTTGCGTAGACGGACGGACAGACGGGCATGGCTAGATGGTGATCCTGATCATATAGGGTCGGAAATGTCTCCTCCACTGCGTTGCAAACTTTGGGCTGAAATTATAATACCCTCTGCAAGGGTATACAAATATTTCTAATCGGACGTCTATAACCTATTCAAAATGCAATTTTTGTTAGTGGTATGAACCTCTTTCTTGAGTTTTTATTAAAATAGATATTTCGTTCAGAATAGATAAATTCGTAATTAGCGCTTTATCTCGTGTGAAGGTAAAAATTGGTTTTTATTTTGGAAAAATCAGCAAGGTTATTAACACTTCGACTTGCCGAAATAAGCTTCCGTTTTCTTTTTTACTTAAAATACAATAAAAAGAGAATTGAAAATCTAAAAAATTACAAACTTTGAGTAAAGTTTTGAAAAACAAAATAACGGCTCAACTTTATTTTGTAGAGCGTTGTCCATACATTCTTATATTATATTATGTGTTCGCCACGAGTTTTCTTTTTAAGAATGTATAAGGACTATAATAGGGTTTGCAAAATAAAATTGCAAAACACTTATATTTAAAAATATATGCAGAACTGAATAAATGTTACGACGACAAACTATTTTAACTGCTTCTCTTTGAGCTTTGAAGAAATTTTAGCTGAGTCTTATGCTTCTTAACTGAAACATATATAATTTTGTTTTAAGTAAGTCAATTATATTTTAAATTTTGTCAATATTGCTATCTATTTACTCATGGTGAAATTACTTCATTTTGTCTTTCAGTGTTGTAGTGTACTAAGTGGACTGTGCAGTGATAAAACTCTATTTAAAAGTTTCTTTCCTTAAATCTACTTTTGAAATTGTTGATATTTAATTGAAATAAAAATCGTATTTCAGGTCTTGGATTTAATTGTTATACTCACATGCTGTTCGATGTATTCCAATGCATGTAGAACGTTTTGGCGCAACTGGACATGGTTGAGAGCAAAACCGTCTCCATACAAATTAAAGTGAGCAAAGTAACGAAAGATGTTGCGCCAAATGTCGGAAATGGAATCATCATTTTGCATCTCACCGCTGTAGACTGAGTCGAAGAAAACAAGCGGCTTCGGTTTCTAATCCTGTTATTGCTGTTGTGCTGGTTTTTTGCAGCTTTTTTAATATTAGAGAAATGCCGCGATGTCTTTACTCCTATCCCTACAGAAGTTACTTCACATGTTTCGACAGATTCCAGTGCCAATGAATGCTTCGCGGAAGGATTATTTTCTCTTTCACTTGATGAATGAAGGGGCGAAAGGTTGCTGAAAGCTGGGAACTTGCTTTTACTTTTGGACTTTCGATGCATAGCTGGTTGTTGGTTTTTCGTCGTATTTAATGCCTTACTCCGTATACTTGGCATACTCTCAACACTCGCTGGCACGTATAACTTGATGTTCAATGGATTCCCAGAGTATATCTGTACTCTATGTTGCTTGTGCTGATATTTCGTGTTGCAATTCGGGAGAGCTACCATAAGTGGTGGTTGCGGGTCGGCAAGCACTTTACTGGAAGTTAAGCGTCTCTTACGAGCCAACATACTGCAATGTGGATTGCTAGTTTGAATCTGTGAATTTGACTGGGTCCAGGCAAAAGTAAGGCTACGTCTTTAATCTGTCTTGCATTCCGTTAGTGATTTGGTTTTTAGAAGTTTAGTTCTTTAATAACCCGCTTGCTAAATAGCCCGATCTTTTACAAGATAGCTGCACCTTACGAATATGATTACTGGTTTTCAGCTATATCCGTGTCGGTACATACAAATGTATGTCTTGCTCCATCTGCAAATAATAAAATCAATATTAACTCGTAGAAATTTAAGCAAGGAATAGAATACATAAAGTAGACATTTGTATACCTCTCATTTGTCTAGTAAGGGAGTACATTGTATTTGTTAAAAATAATATAAAAATTCGAACAAATTTTTTTCGACCCAATAAAAATTGAAATTAAAACAAGAAAGGAAAGCTAACTTAGGGCGGAGCCGAAGTTTATATACCCTTGCAGAATATTCTGCAAATTATATTATCCACAATTATTCATATGATGTATTCTTAATACTCATAAAAATCCCAACTTCCTAACATTAAAAACACAAAAGTTATGGCATTTCCAATCGTTCAGTTATATGGAAGCTATAGGATATAGTCGGCCGATCCTTATGAAATGTGTGCGCTAAAAATAAAACCCATAGAAAATTCCAACTTCCTAACTTTACAAACACCAAAATTATGGCATTCCCGATCAATCAATTATGTGGCGGCTATAGGATATAGTCGGCCGATCCTTTAGAAATTTGGTAGTTCGGATTGATAGAAAATCCCAACTTCCTAGCTTTAGAAACTCCAAAGCATTTCCAATCGTTCAGTTATATGGCAGCTATACGATATTGTCGGCCGATCCTCATGAAATGTGGTAAGTCGGATTGATTCGCCAAAAATAAAACCCAAAGCCAAACGACTACAATTCGATTTCTATGTCTATATTACCAAAAACAGTGGAGTTATGTCTATTTTGCTATATGATATTGTTGTCCGATTTTGACAAAACTAAAAGCGTAATTCTGATATAGTAAAAAATTACTATATCTCAAAGAAATATTTTGATAATTAGAAAAACAGAAAAATAAAATTTTGTTTCAAATGTTTGATTTTAATTTAATTAAAACCGTACTTCCATAGTATTTATATATTATCAAGTCTTTGGGAACAAAAAACAAAAAAAACAACAAAGTTAACTTTTAAAAATTTTTTTTCTCTGCGTTGCAAGCTTTTGATAGAAATTATAATACCCTCTGCAAGGGTTTAACAAGAAAGGAAAGCGAAGTTTATATACCCTTGCAGAATATTCTGTAAATTATATTGGTTGGCCAAAAATAAAACCCATAAAAATCCCAACTTCCTAACTTTAAAAACACAAAAGTTATTGTATTTCCTATCAATCAGTTATATGGCGGCTATAGGATACAGTCGACCGTTCCGACTTATATACTGCGTGCAATGGAACGAAGGGTGTGTTCAAAGTTTCAATTCTATGTCTAGAGACTAGTTCACGTAGAAACAGACAGATGGACAGACAGGCGGACAGACGGACATACAGGCGGACAGACGGACAGACAGGCGGACAGACTGGCGGACAGACGGACATGCTTATATCAACTCAGGACGCGATCCTGATCAAGAATATATATACTTTATAGGGTCGGAGATGTCTCCTTCACTGCGTTGTACACTTTTGACCAAAATTAAAATACCTCTGCAAGGGTATAAAAACGAAACAAAATTCCTTAATCCTGTAGCTGAATAAGAAACAATTCCATTCATTGAATTGACTATATTCTAAAATTAATTTTACAAATCAAATAAGAAAAAATAACTATGTCACTTTTAAGTTTTTTAGATATTTTCCTTAAGAAAAAGCCCCTTGTTTTATAACAGAAAAAAATAAATGCCGATGCTTGCTCACCTCTTTAAAGTATGAATTACAAAAACTCATTTTCCCAAAAATAATTTAATAAAACAATAAACATCCACCTCCTAAAAAAACATATTTTAACAAAAATTGTTTGTAAAATGTTATTTTCCGAAAAAAAAATTTGAAGAGGTAGGCAAACATATGGTATTTTTATATATTTTGTTTTGAACTAACTATTTTAATGGTGCTATTTGGTCAAATAGGGTTTTTTTAGAGGTCCGGGTGGCAACAATTCTAATTACTAATTAAAAAAATAAACATTTTTAAACTTTTTTTGAGAAAAATATAATTATATTTAAACATTTATTTTTCATAATTCAAAAAAGTGAGAAAACATTTTTGTGATTCACAAAAAAAAATTTAAAGATTCTGGAGGTGGGCAATAAAATAATTGGTGGTCCAAAAATTAACATGTCAAACTTTATAAATTCGATTTAAGTCGACCTAGTGCTTCTTAGCACTATTCACGCCGACAACTTTAAAAAATCTCGCCAATCGTGCTCGATCTATTTCCCACATAATTCGTATTTTTAAGTCATTCGTAAATCTACAATGTACGTTTTACATTTTAAGCGCTTTAGTAAATATAATAATTATTATTAATGCTTTGTGTATATATTTTTTATATACTATCGTTGCGAATCGCACATTAATATGTAACGTGCGATAAACGTAATTAGCAATAAATTCCTTAAGCCGAAATTAATATAAATATTCATGGAGTTATAAAAAAAACAGGAAAGGAAGCAAACTTCGGAAAGCCGAAGTTTATATACCCTGCAAGGTTAATTACAAAACGAATAAGTTTCTAAAAACGATGAAGCTATGTATGTCGATTTGGGATGCATTTTGCCATCGTTTCTATGACAGCTATATGATATTGTTGCCCGAAGTTAAAAAAACTAAAAGCGTAATGCTGATATAGAAAAAAATTACTTTATCTCAAAAAAACATTTAAATAAATATAAAAACAAAAAAAAACAAGAAAGGAAAGCTAACTTCGGGCGGAGCCGAAGTTGATATACCCTTGCAGAATATTATGTACATTATATTCTCCAAAATTATTCATATGATTATTATTATTCTTAATACTCAAAAAAAAAACCCAACATCCTAACTTTAAAAACACCAAAGTTATGGCATTTCCAATCGTTCAGTTATATGGCAGCTATAGGATATAGTCGGCCGATCCTTATGAAATTTGATAGGTCGGATTGATTATCCAAAAATAAAACCCATAGAAAATCCCAACTTCCTAACTTAAGAAACACCAAAGTTATGGCATTTCCGATAAATCAGTTATAAGGCAGCTATAGGATATAGTCGGCCGATCCTTATGAAATTTGGTAGGTCGGATTGACTAACCAAATATAAAACCCATAGAAAATCCCAGCTTCCTAACTTTACAAACATCAAAGTTATGGCATTTCCGATCAATCAGTTATATGGCAGCTATAGGATATAGTCGGCCGATCCCGGCCGTTCCGACATATATACTGCGTGCAAAGGAAAGAAGGGTGTGTGCAAAGTTTCAGTTCGATATCTTTAAAACTGAGAGACTAGTTTGCGTAGAAACAGACAGACGGACAGACGGACAGACAGACGGACAGACGGACAGACGGACATGGCTATATCAACTCAGGAGGTGATCCTGATCAAGAATATATATACTTTATAGGGTCGGAGATGTCTCCTTCACTGCGTTGCACACTTTTGACCAAAATTATAATACCCTCTGCAAGGGTATAAAAAACATTTTTTTTAATTTGTATTTTTTTTTAAATTTTTCCATTTCAAATATGTAGATGTCCAATTTTAATTAAATTAAAACCGTAATTCCATAATATTTAAGTATTACCAAATCCCAAAGAACAGAAAAAAACGTTAAAAAACAAAGTTATACTTTTTATACCCTTGCAGAGCATATTCTAATTTCGGTCAAAAGATTGCAACGCAGTGAAGGAGACATTTCCGACCCTATAAAATATATATATGTATTATTGATCAGCATCACCAGGAGAGTCGATCTAGCCATGTCCGTCTGTCAGTCCACCCGTCCGTTTCTTCGCAAACTTGTCACTCAGTTTTAAAGCTATCTGCTTGAAACTTTCCCAAAAGTTGTCTTCCTATTGCAGGTAGTATATAAGTCGGACTGACCAGATCGGGCCCCTGTATTACATAGCTCCTATAGCAACAATCGGAAAAGTATAGTACATTTTATAGATAAAAGGAGCTAACTTGAAAGTTTTAACAAATAAATATTAACAGGCATTCGCCTGGTTATTCTGATCAAGAATATATACATATTCAGTACAGGGTTAGAAATGACTTATTCACTGCGTTTAAAACTTTTAGCCAACATTTAAATACACTTTACATAAATATAAACATATTTGATAGGGCAGACAGTTTCTAAGTAGCAATTTGCCATCGATTAAAAACAGTTTATCAAGTATTTTTTTATACATATACGGATGCATACATATGTATGTATACACCGAAAGAGAGACGTTTTCTGTATACATACACAGTGACGACACTGTCTTCAGTGGAGACGGAGTCAACTCTATATGTGTACACAGATTTGACCACATTGGAGAAATTAATAACTTTGAGCTACTTTAAAGCAAATTAATGGGGCAGTCCGTAACAAGATTGTTTACAGACATATTCGTCAAGAAAATAAAAGACAAGCAAATATAAACACGATAGCACCTTGAATTTCCAAGTAAATTTTCAGTTACATTTTTCACTTGGCGTTTAAAATAAGCGCCGAACAGGTTTGCGTCTAAAGAGAGATACTCGAAAACAACTCATTTTATTGGCAATTTTTTATAATTGGATTACATACAATAAATATATACATAAATATTGTATTTCTAGAGCTATTATAAAAAAACTTCTCAGTAGTGTGACCGCGGTTGGATTTTAGGTAATCCGGCTTACGACAGTAAAAATAAATATACTATTTAATGTCAAAAAATACCATAATAAGGCGTGTGGGAGTAGTAATATTTAGCAGAGGCACTTACCTCATAGGTGAAGTTGTTGAAACGTAGTACTCAGATCGCAAATCAAGTTCGCCAGCGGAAAAACTTTAATCTTTCCAGTGTGACTGCATTTTTGAGATCTCATCAGTATTGAGCGTGCTATGGTTGTACCGTCAACCAGCTGGCAGTAAAAATTCAAAAATCTTATTTGCGGGAGAGAGCCATTAAAAGATATTTTCAAATACATGTCTGCCGCTATACAGAGAAATTTTATAATAACATAATTTAAATTTAATAAGATTTGTTTTTTTAAGCATAGTACTCAGATCGACAAAAACTGTCCGCCAGTCATGATAGAGAGCGAGAGGCAACAGCTGGTATTCACTTTTCGTCAACGTTTTTTTCACCTCGGTCCTCAGATCGACAAACGAGTACGCTAGCGTAAAAACTTTAATCTTTCCAGTGTGACCAAAATATCGAGAGTTCATCAGAATAAAGCGTGCCACGGTCGTACTGTCAATCAGCTGGGTTTGTTCACAAGCAGTTAAATTTCAAATATCGTATTTGCGGGAAAGAGCCTTTAAAAGATATTATAAACTACCTTGGCAAAACAAGTCTGCCGCTGTACAAAGAAATTAAAAAACAATACAACTTAAATTGAACAGTTGTTTTTTTTAATTTACTGATAACTATTTGCTAATTTAAAGTTCATATCGGCATTTTTATTGTGTTTTTTGTATATTCTTGGTTTAAAAAACATTTCGCTCTGACAAGAGGCACCCCAGATAGTATTAATGTTATTTTGTCCTCACATGTAAACTTCTGTTATTTACATGTGAGGACAAAATAACATTAATACTATCTGGGGTGCCTCTTGTCAGAGCAAAATGTTTTTTAGATCAAGAATGTACGAAAAACACAATAAAAGTGCAGCTATGAACTTTAAATTAGCAAATAATTATCAGTATATTAAAAAAAACAACTGGAAAATTTAAATTGTGTTGTTTTTAAATATTTTTGTACTACGATATTCAAATTTCAACTGCATGTCAACAAACCCAGCTGATTGACAGTATGAACTGTCGGAATTTTGGTCACACTGGAAAGATTAAAGTTTTTCCGCTAGCGAACTCGTTTGTCGATCTGAGTACTAGGCTTTACTGATAATTATTTGTTAATTTAAAGGTCATAGTTGCACAAAGTTCTTGCAGACGATTTTTCTAACTTTCTAGTTGTGTTTTTCCGCCCATTTTTGACCTAAGAAACACTTGGTTTTGACAACAGACAATTCAAAAGATTTAAATTATTTGCCTCTCGCTCTCCCTCTTAGCTGAATCTAGGGCTTGGAGTAAACTTTCGGACCAAAGAGTGTTTGGTTTTTTTTAACAAAGGATGACTTATAATGTTGCTAGTTGTGTGAACTACAACCTTTACCCCACATAAAAAAGTCGGTAACCATAACAAATTGAACTTATTATCGATATATTATTGTTTCGTCCCGCAAAAAAAACCTAGTGAGAATACCATATATGCTGCAACTGATTGGCAGGTGTAAATGGCCTTTTTGCGGCGATTTTCGTGTCGATTGTCCCATCGAAAGATTTACTCTATCTAATTGGTTGTTCTAACTTATTAAAAACATAAAAGAACAATTTGGTTATCAGGATGGCGTTTGCCAATATAGCGAGGCGCTCCTGGGCCCCCGGGTTATCCCACTTGATGTTGCGGCAGCAGTTTTTAGCAGGATCGAGCACATTAAAGTAAAGATTTTCTGCTTACATAATGCGAAAATATACCAATTTATTTTGTTTTGAACACTCTCTCCAAATACGCGATTTCCAGTACGCATCATAGTCGGCGCAGTGCTGCAAAATGGTATCCTGACCCAGAATTCATGAAGCAGTTCAGCGGTCCGGTGATGTATCCAGATGAGGTTACATCGCTCTGGAAGGTGCCTCCATGGAACAGTTAGTTGGTAACGCAATCTGCTTGGCACTTGAGCTAATGCTTCAATTTTCGTATTGCTAGGCAAGGTTACGCCTGTCGAGAAATCCGTGCGCAACCTGACCCTGAATTTCGGCCCGCAACATCCCGCTGCCCACGGAGTACTGCGTCTGGTTCTGGAGCTAGATGGAGAGGTTAAAGCCTTTAGTCGCAGATTAATTAGCTAGATCTAAATCCCATTATCCGTTTCTGCAGACTGTGATGCGTGCGGATCCACACATTGGACTGCTGCACCGAGGCACCGAGAAGCTCATCGAGTACAAAACGTACACGCAGGCGTTGCCCTATTTCGACCGGCTGGATTACGTCTCCATGATGTGCAATGAGCAGTGCTACTCGCTGGCTGTGGAGAAGCTCCTTAACATCGAGGTGCCACTCCGAGCCAAGTATATTAGAAGTAAGTAGACCTCGTCGAAATTAAGTAGAGCGCTGCACAAGTGGAATCAAAGTCACTTTAAAATTGGTAAAATGACAGCTTTATTTTGATTTGTTCCACGAGACGTTCTGATGGAGGACATAGTTCAATTGCACCATCAAAGCTGCATAATGTTATCTCTGATGGAAACTAATCCTTGCAAATTGTCTGATCCCTAATTCTTAAAACACCGACTGCTCTTAAGTGGTTGAGAAAACATACCTTACCGACGATTGCACGCTCGAAAAGAACATAGCATAGGAATATTTTCCTTTTTATAATGCTATCTTACCAATAACAAAATTTGATAAATAAATTTTGCATCAAAATGAGAATAAAAACAAGAAAGGAAAGCCAACTTCCTAACTTAACAAACACAAAAGTTATGGGATTTCCGATTAATCAGTTATATGGCGGCTATAGGATATAGTCGGCCGATCCTTATGACATTTGGTAGGTCGGATTGATTGGCCAAATATAAAACCCATAGAAAATCCCAACTTTCTAACTTTACAAACACCAAAGTTATGGCATTTCCGATCAATCAGTTATATGGCAGCTATAGGATATACTCGACCGATCCTTATGAAATTTGGTAGGTCGGATTGATTGTCCAAATATAAAACCCATAGAAAGACCCAGCTTCCTAACTTTACAAACACGAAGTTATGGCATTTCCGATCAATCAGTTATATGGCAGCTATAGGATATAGTCGGCCGATCCCGGCCGTTCCGACTTATATACTGCGTGCAAAGGAAAGAAGGGTGTGTGCAAAGTTTCAATTCGATAGCTTTAAAACTGAGAGACTAGTTTGCGTAGAAACAGACAGACGGACATGGCTATATCAACTCAGGAGGTGATCCTGATCAAGAATATATATACTTTATAGGGTCGGAGATGTCTCCTTCACTGCGTTGCACACTTTTGACCAAAATTATAATACCCTCTGCAAGGGTATAATGAGAGCGCAAAAAACCAGAACGCACACGAAGCGTCCGAGGCCTACTGCTAAGAGTCATGAGGCCCGTCGCTAAGAAATTTTTGTGTCCATTTTTGTAGTACGAAATGACCAGTCTATATGTTGTATGGTTAGTGGTAGGGATAACTAGAATCTGCAAGCTAAATCAAAAATCTCTAGCTCTTTTAGCTTCCGAGATCTTGACGTTTATACGGACGGACAGACATACTGACAATTGATCATAATCAAGAAGTTGTATACTTTATAGGGTCGCTTCCTTCTATCTCTTGTATGAATACAGGTGACCCTTTTCCCCTACGTGTAGCCTTTTCTCCCGTCTTAGAAAGTATGTAAAGCCCATTTTTATACCCTTGCAGAGGGTATTATAATTTTGGTCAAAAGTGTGCAACGCAGTGAAGGAGACATCTCCGACCCTATAAAGTATATATATTCTTGATCAGGATCACCTCCTGAGTTGATATAGCCATGTCCGTCTGTCCGTCTGTCTGTTTCTACGCGAACTAGTCTCTCAGTTTTAAAGATATCGAATTGAAACTTTGAAACTATATCCTATAGCTGCCATATAACTGATTGATCGGAAATGCCATAACTTTGGTGTTTGTAAAGTTAGGAAGCTGGGCTTTACTATGGGTTTTATATTTGGCCAATCAATCCGACCTACCAAATTTCATAAGGATCGGCTGACTATATCCTATAGCTGCCATATAACTGATTGATCGGAAATGCCTTAACTTTGGTGTTTGTAAAGTAAGAAAGCTGGGATTTCCTATGGGTTTTATATTTGGCCAATCAATTCGACCTACCAAATTTCATAAGGATCGGCCGACTATATCATATAGCTTCCATATAACTGATTGATCGGAAATGCCATAACTTTGGTGTTTGTAAAGTTAGAAAGTTGGGACTTCCTATTGGTTTTATTTCTGGCCAATTAATCCGACCTACCAAATTTCATATGGATCGGCCGACTATATCCTATAGCTGCCATATAACTGAACGATTGGAAATGCCATAACTTTGGTGTTTTTAAAGTTAGGAAGTTGGGATTTTTTATGAGTATTAAGAATGCATCAAATGAATAATTTTGGAGAATAGAATTTACAGAGTATTCTGCAAGGGTATCAACTTCGGCTCCGCCCGAAGTTAGCTTCCCTTTCTTGTTTCAGTTAAAATTTCATATTACAGCAAAAATAGTAAAATCAATTTCTGCAGACATTTTTAAGTTTAAGTAAATAATAGTTCTTTAAGAACTTTCAATATTTTTTGCCATGTTCTTTCTTTGACATGCCATGTTCTTTCTTTGGTTCTTATATTGATCGAATACGAAACTAATTGTTCCTCTTGGTCGCTCCCTGACTGTGGATGTGCATGAATAAAATTGCCACCATTATACATTTTAAACATATTCTCGATCCAATTTGACAGATATGTTTAAGTTTCTTTTTATACCTTTGCAGAGAGTTTTAAAATTGTTGTCAAAAGTGTTGGGATTTTTTATGGGTTTTATTTTTGGCCAATCCGACATACTAAATTTCATAAGGACCGGTCGACTATATTCTATAGCTGCCATATAACTGTACGATTGAAAATGACATAACTTTGGAGTTTTTAAAGTTAGGAAGTTGGGATTTTTTATAAGTATTAAGAATACATCATATGAATAATTTTGGAGAATATAATTTACAGAATATTCTGCAAGGGTATATCAACTTCGGCTCCGCCCGAGGTTAGCTTTCCTTTCTTCTTTTTTTAAGAGATTTCACTATTTTTACCTGTAATTGTCTTAATTCTGTATTAAAAAAACAATTAGAGTTGGGACCGTATTTTTGGAGGTAGTGCAAAGTATATCCAAGTATTCAGATCGATGAAATCCCTTCGTCAGCTATGAGAGAGAGCGAAAGGCAAACTGGTGGCGACTTCTTTTCGTCAATCCTTTTTATACCCTTGCAGAGGGTATTATAATTTTGGTCAATAGTGTGCAACGCAGTGAAGGAGACATCTCCGACTCTATAAAGTACATATATTCTTGATCAGGATCGCGTCCTGAGTTAATATAAGCATATCCCGCTGGCAAACTCGTTTTTCGATCTAAGTACTAGTACTCATATAAAAGGATACATTTAAATAGATGATACATAGAAATTCGTTTTTTTGTTGGCACTTTAAGACTTCATGTTAATAACATATTTTACCAAATCTCAAAAAACAAAAAAAATGAAAAACAACAAAGTTATAATTTATTTGCATTTTTTTTTCCAAATGTTCCTATGGGAGCTATATGATATAGTTGCCCGATAGGGCTCGTTCCGACTTATACACTACCTGCAATAGAAATACAACTTTTGGGAAAGTTTCAAGCAGATAGCTTTAAAACTGAGGGACTAGTTTGCGTAGAAACGGACGGACGGACGGACGGACAGACGGACATGGCTAGATCGAAGAATATATATACTTTATAGGGTCGATATTGTCTCCTTCACTGCGTTGCAAACTTTTGACTGAAATTAGTGCAAGGGTATAAAAATGTCAAATAAAAAAGCCAGCCGACTTCAGCAACCCATGGCCTCCTGGCCAGTCTTTCCAACCAAGTGGGAAGGTATTATAAACTCTAGAGATTATCTGAGCAGGAGTGCTCAGCTCCCAATCCACATTTTGAGGTGGTAAAGCTGGGTCTTTGAGATTAGGATGAGTTCATGAGTTTGCGTGTATGAGTTATTCAACAATGATGTCACAAATGTACTTATATTGGTCGTTAGCTACGTAGAATGATATGTGTGTGTAAGTTTAGATCGATTCTGACCGTTGGAAGATGTGGAGGCATTTCAGAGACTCAGTGAGCTCCTTGTCGGTTGATGTGTAGCCGGTATTCTCCTTTGAGTAAGGTTTTTTGTCACTTATATGTTCGTAGGATACACAGGCTGCTAATTCATCCGCCGCTATCTTGTCCGCATCGTAGATGAGTAGTCGCACTTTGTAGAGTTCAGTTGAGTCGGCAGGTGTTCTAAGCTATTCTCGTTAAGGACAATTACGATGTTCATGGTGCAACGCTCAACCTTCTTTTTGACTTGGTCCCGGTCATATTCCGATAGTAAACTTCATTCCATTAAGCCATTCCTATAATTCTTAATAAATGCGCTTAAATATTTCTTTCTGTATTATGTGCTGAATGCAGCGTTGTTTGCCGAGATTACCCGGATTTTGAACCACATAATGGCTGTTGGCACGCACGCTCTGGACGTTGGTGCATTAACGCCATTTTTTTGGCTATTCGAAGAGCGCGAGAAAATGATGGAATTCTATGAGCGAGTTTCTGGTGCTAGAATGCATGCTGCTTATATCCGACCTGGTGGCGTGTCATTGGTAATTCTTTCGCACACATTTGTAAAAGCTAATTATTGACCTACGCCTTTTTGCAGGACTTGCCTCTTGGCCTAATGGACGATATCTATGAGTTTGCATCAAAGTTTGCCGAGCGTTTGGACGAAGTGGAGGATGTGTTAACCACGAACCGAATCTGGGTGCAGCGAACCGAGGATATTGGTATTGTAACGGCAGAAGAGGCTCTGAACTATGGTTTTAGCGGCGTCATGTTGCGTGGCTCCGGTATAAAGTGGGACCTCCGCAAACAGCAGCCGTATGATGCCTACCACCTGGTAGACTTTGATGTTCCCATCGGCACTAAAGGTGACTGCTATGACCGATATCTTTGTCGTATCGAGGAAATGCGTCAGTCTTTGCGAATAATTGATCAGTGCCTTAACGATATGCCTGCTGGAGAAATTAAAACAGACGATGCCAAGGTGGCGCCACCGACGCGTTCCGAAATGAAAACATCCATGGAAGCTCTAATTCACCACTTTAAGTTATTTACCCAAGGCTATCAAGTTCCACCTGGGGCAACGTACACGGCAATTGAAGCTCCAAAAGGCGAGTTTGGGGTTTACCTTATATCAGATGGATCGAGCCGCCCATATCGCTGCAAAATTAAGGCGCCAGGGTTTGCTCACTTGGCAGCTTTAGAAAAGATTGGAAAGCAGCACATGCTGGCCGATGTAGTGGCCATTATCGGTACATTGGATGTAGTATTTGGGGAGATAGATCGATAAATTTTTATTTTGAGTTGTGTACCATTCTGTCTAAGAAAATGCTTATGAATATTAAAAATCATGAATTCGTTCGGAACCAGATTTCTTTGTACCTTACCCTTTTATTGGCTATATGATGGGCTTATCATGTTTATATTTCTTTGTTTGCGATGCTAACAAAAAAATAATTTGTAATATTCGGTTCGCACCAGAACACCTAAAATTAAATTTATTTGAGGCAAGCACAGAAAAAAGCATCGTTTTTAAAATCACTAGTAAATATGGTTAAAGTATGCATTAATATATTTTGAATCCGGGAACCCAAATAAATGTCGAACAAGATGTTTTGTTGGCACTTTCTTTTTCCCATTTTCCCCAAGTTGCATCACTGGCAAAATCACAAGAGAGCGCAGCACAGGGACGCATAAAGGACGCCTTTATACAGATTCTTACTTAATACTCTTGATGCAATATCCGGCTCATAACTTTACATGCCCACTCTAAAATCTCCGCAGAAGGTTTAAAATTATCGCTGTTGACTGCAAAGCCGCTCTCGCGGCATTGATTATTAGTTTTTCAATTGTCGATCGAAAGTGCAGTCAAATCCCGTAAATACTTATTGCTGCACGGCTCGCTCTCATTGTAGAGCGTAGACCCACTTAAAAGCGTACTTTTAAGCCTGCCGTCTTTCTCCATCCTCATGTCAGTCCTCGGCAGCGGATTTTGCTAGTGGCGGTTCCACTCATTTAAATGATAAATGACCTCCCGATGGCCATTGATTTTGCAGTGTATATCAAAGAGCCCGGGGCTTTCCTCTGATCATATTCCGCTCCTGATATATTTTTGCGTGGCCTATACGATCGTTACCAAATCCAGGCTTTTTCCTCGGGGTTCGGATCTAAAAAGTTTAAGTGCGCAACTCACTGCTCTGACTCAGGAACAACCTTCTCCTCTTTCTGTCAGAATTTTTTATTGACAAGCTCAGTGCAATTGATCCTAACCAGAATCACGTACTTGCGCTGTAGAAATGCACAGGCAACCTTAAAAGACAGCCGCTTCAGAGGTTTTCCCTTAATCGTAGCGTTGGCACTTGGGTCCACTGTAATTTCGAGATTGCTGAAGTATTTGCTCATATCTTGAGAATCGCTTTACTCCATTTGAATTTGTAGCAAGCGAAAAGGTCCAGACAACAATCTCGAGGTCAGGGCTTTCCTTTGGGCCTTCTGTTGCTGTTCGCCGAGTAGACGAAGATGAGGTGCGGGATCATTTAAAGCGACTGGTTACTACTAAAGGCTCTGCCTAGATCAGTCTTTGCACAGCTCCTCTTTAATGCTTGCATGGACCTCGGTCATTTTTCATCACCTTGGAAACGTGCATTAGTCACATTGGTGGCAAAAAAACGAAAATACCCATGACGCCCATAATCTTATAGGCCGATTAGTTTGCTGTCCACTTTATTCCAGATTTTTGAGCGGATCATGATTGGTAGACTTCTATCTATTAAAGCCTTTGAATACGCATTTTTAAACCACCAGTTTGGTTTTAGTAGTCGTCATTGTGCTGTCGAGCAAGTACACAGAGTAGTTGGGTGCTTTCGAAGATCACAAATACTGCTCATCCGTTTTTCTCGACGTTCGACAGGCCTTTGACAGGGTTTGGCACAGAGGATTGTTGTACAAGCTAATTCCGCCTGGAAGCTCATTGTATGGTTCTTAGATAACAGGGAGTTTACACTGTATATTCGTAGTAATCGTTTTGGACTTCGTCCAATTCATGCTGGTGTCCCGCAGGGAATTGTCCTTGGTTCGGTCCTGTACACAATTTACACATCAGATCTTCCAAACCTAGTTGCTCGTGGTACACTCTTGGCCACATATGTAGATGACACTGCATTTCTTGCAGCAAGTAGCACCACAACGTCTGCCTCCCAAACCTGCCCAGATATTCTTGGACGAATTTAAGTGCTGGGCTTCTCGATGGACCTTTGCGCCAAATGTAACATTTGCGCTCCGCCCTGGCCGTTTGCACAGCCTCTACATTGATGGGAATATGCTCAAGGACGCAGACGTACCTCAGAGTTACCTTAGACCGCCGCCTTTGTTGGAAGGGACAAATTGATAGAGTCTGTGGGTCAGCAAGAACAAAGCTTAAAAAAATGGACTAGCCCCTTCATCAAGGTAGCGGCTTATCCCTTCAAGCCAAGGTGCGGCTCTTTAAGGTCATTATCCTACCTACTTTAAACTGGGGAATCACTTGCTAGGGCACGGCCTGTCATTCATCACTAAAAAGGATGCAAACGTGCATTACAAAGGATGTTGGGGGTGAAGTGGCACAATAATGTGGAAAACCGAGTTATGTTCCAGGACACGGGACAACGACGGTAACGGATTATCTGTAAGTCCTCAAGTAGAACGTCTGCTCACACATGCAAAATGGATCTTTAGAAATAATTTCTCAATACACAAAAAAAAAACGGTCCATTCTTGTGTGGCGTGTTCACCAAAAAAAAAAAAATTGTAAATGGTAGAGCTTTGGCAGAAGTTCGGACGGAACTAATGAAACCTCTAGATTTGTAGTCTATTCTTTAAATTAAATTACCGAAGAGGTAAGATTAGTGTCGTAACTGTATCTGAAAAAGTTAAAAAACAGTTAAAAGAAATTAAAAGTGCTGGTGAGTAATATTTATTTATTTACTTGGCAAACAATAAACCATTTGAAGTATTTAAAACTTGTAATTCCTGCCCGTAATTAATAATAATAATAAATAATCATTATTTATTATCTCTGTTGTGGACGTTGTGGTGGATTGGTGTCGGGTCAGCACAGGAACCGTGGCTTAAACATTCCGCCCTTGAAATCGCCAGCGTTGGAAAATATAATATCCGTTGGTTGCAGGAGCCGGAGATTATCCACCCGATCACGGCGACCGGTAATTTTTCGTCGACCATGACAAATTCCGGCTTTGTAGATAGCATGTGCACATCAGGTGGTGAAATTTGTTTTTTTTGCATTGCTAGATGAGCGATGGACATAAGTAAGCACCCGGGTGCTTTCAATCCTTTAGACATAATTTAACACCATAAGTACATCAACATAAGTATGACATAAGTACATAAGAAAAGTATGAAAATGACTTATAACCGAGAGAAGGTCGTTAAAAAATAATGTAAAAAGAAGACCAAGATGGCTCTGTTGCGTGAATTTTTAAAAAAGACTTATTGACGGTCAGTCCGATAACTTAATATCAATAAAAAGAGATCAACTGGAAACCATAACTGATTTACAGAGTCAGAGTTTACTAAAGTCAGTGTAAATTACGTTTGTTGGAGACCTACTTTTAAAGCCCTATATCGCAAATACGTTTAATAAATCCGTACCGGCACGGAGATGAGGAGTAATCATTTCTTGGAAAAGCTAAGGGAACTACTGGTATAGTTACTATCTTCTTAGTATTGTTAACTATCTTGTGAAAAGAAATTATTCCTTCAAAATATGGGGAAATAATAATACCCATAAAAAATCCCAACTTCCTAACATTAAAAACACCAAAGTTATGGCATTTCTAATCGTTCAGTTATATGGCAGCTATATAAATTCGGCCGATCCTCATGAAATTCGGTAGGTCGGATTGATGGCTAAAAATAAAATCCAAACTTCCTAACTTTACAAACACCAACGTTATGGGATTTCCGATCAATCAGTTATATGGCGGCTATGGCGATTGGAAGTGCCATACCTTTGGTGTTTTTAAAGTGGGGAAGTTGAGATTTTTTATAAGTATTAAGAATGCATCATATGAATAATTTTGTAGAATATTCTGCAAGAGTATATCAACTTCGGCTCCACCCGAAGTTAGCTTTCCTTTCTTGTTATACCCTTGCAGAGGGTATTCTAAAAAGTATATTCTATAAAGTATATATATTCTTGATCAGCATCACCAGGAGAGTCGATCTAGCCATGTCCGTCTGTCTGTCCGTCCATCCGTTTCTACGCAAACTAGTCCCTCAGTTTTAAAGCTATCTGCTTGAAACTTTCCCAAAAGTTGTCTTTCTATTGCAGGCAGTATATAAGTTGGAACGAGCCGAATCGGGCGATTATATCAGTCAGTTTCCTTTCTTGTTTATTATTGAATTACGGTTTTAATTAAATTAAAATCGGACAACAATATCATATAGCTGACATACCTTCATTGTTTTTAGTAATATAGGCATAGAAATCGAAATGTAGTCGATTTGTAATAACTGCAAGGGTATATAAACTTCGGCTGGCTGAAGTCTACTTCCTTTCTTGTTAAGTGTGCAAGCTCTTAGCTAAACTAAGGTAATTTATTGGAGATTGACGGATAGTACCAGGAATTTCAAAATGATTTTATTGTGTTAAAAACATTAAGGGCATCGGTCAGTAGAGCCATCTGTCAAATAAAGCCACTAATAAAATTATTGACCCTCAAAAGAACTGACTTGCGAAAACAATGTACTCCTTTAGTTGAATTCTCGGATTTGTTCTTCTATTACAATACCCGTGTCGATTGTTACTTCGATAGTAGGATGATATGGATCGTCGATTGCGTAAATGCTGCACGAAGAAGCTTATGCGACCCAGTAACTCGGGACTCTCCACATCCCCGTGAATAAGTTTATAGATAAAAGTTGTGCCAAGCATCATTCTACGGTTTACTAAGGATTAATTAGGAGAAGTCTACTAGAGTAGGATGGTAAAATAAGGCTTGCATTCCAGTTAAGGCCCCGTAGAGCAAATAATATAAAGTTCTTTTGCACAGACTCTATCCGGTCTATATGTACACCATACTGAGGACTCCTAACTGCTGAACAGTACTCCAGGATTGGACGGACTAGTGAAATGAACAGAGTCTTTGTAATATAGGGGTCATCGAATTCCTTTGACCACCTTTTAATAAATCCAAGTAATCCCCTGGCTTTATTCACCATAGAAGTAATATGGTCACAAAACTTAAGTTTTGGGTCAAGGAGGACGCCAAGGTCATCAACATGCGTAATTCTAGACAACGCGGAACCACCCAGCGTATACGTTGCATATTGTGTGTTCACCCGAAAAAATGTCATTACTTTGCACTTAGCGCTATTTAAATCCAAAAGATTTTCACAACACCATGTTTGAAAATCATTTAAGTCAGATTGTAAGTCTGAACTGCTAGAAATTTCGTTATATTGCAGACATAACTTAACGTCATCTGCATACATAAGGACTCACGACTTTGTCAAGACTAGAGGGAGATCGTTTATAAATAAAGTAAAAAGAAGTGGTCCAAGGTGGCTTCCTTGTGGGACGCCTGAAGTAACTCGGATCAAATCAGAGATCGAGTTTTTAAAGAGGACTCGTTGAGTCCTACCATTCAGATAACTTGAGATCCATGTTAGAAGATCACAGGAAACCCTAATAAGTCTAGCTTTAATACGCGAGTGATTTACTGAATCAAACGCTTTACTAAAATCAGTGTAAACTTCGTCGGTCTGCATGTTCTTTCTACAGCCATTTATTACAAAAGACGTTAGCTCCAAGAAGTTTGTCGTCGTAGATCTTCGCCTTATAAATCCATGTTGACATGGAGATATAATCGATCTACAAAGATGTTGCAAATGGGGTGTAATAGTGTTTTCGAAAAGCTTTGGGATGGCGAATAATTTGGATATGCCTCTGTAATTACTTGTATTGCATTTATTTCCTTTCTTATGAAGGGGAATGACAAATGACTCCTTCCAAATAAGTGGGAAATGAGATGTTTTAAAAGACAAGGTAAACAATTTGTACAGAGGTCTACACAGAGTTTCAGCACAGTATTTAAGCACGCAGCCTGGAACTCCGTCCGGACCCGGTGAATGGACTGGCTTAACTTTACGGAGATCCAAAAGAAGGGAGCTTTCGCTTAACCTCGGAAATCAAGTTCGACTTGGGTATGGCATTTGAATAAGACGGATTTGGACGGGATGAAACAGAATATGTTGTTTGGAAAAACTGGGAAAATAGATCGGCAATTGCCTGATCAGAGTTTGCCGTAGAGTTTTCGAATGATAGCGGTGCAGGGTAACAGGCTGATTTAAGCTGAGTGTTAACAAAATTATAAAACTGTTTTGGATCTTGTGAAAACTGGACCCTACAACGAGTCAAATAGCTTTTAAAACACCGGGCGTTAAGCACGATAAAATTTGACCGAACCCTTAGGTACCGAGAGAAGTCAGATTGTGAACCGCACATTTTAAATTTATTGAAAAGTCTGGACTTAATATTTTTTAGGTGTGACAACTCTTTATTAAACCACGGAGGTTTATTTGAAATTGACGGATGGTATAACGGAACACACAGATAAGAAGGAATTCAATACATTATAAAATATATTAACGGCCTTATCCACGTTAGTGCATGAATAAAATTCGGACCAGTCATAGCCGGATATAAAAGTATTTAAAAGATGAAAATTTGCCTTACGAAAGCAGCGGATTCGTTTAACCGACTTTTCGGATTTTTTATTCAGCTCTGTTCTTGCGTCTACAGTCAGCTCTAGAGTTGGATGATAAGGATCTTCTGGTTGTGTAAGTGGTAACGTTCTTGATAGGCAAACGCCTTCTGAATTTGAAACAAAACACAAGTCCAGTAAACGTCCTAAGGAGATCTTAACATGGTTCACTTGGGATAGAGCAATGTCAAGCAAGCCGTCAATAAAGTCATGCTGCGCTAAAGGAAGTAAAATGTTATAGTTTTCGTCAGGGGACCATGTCGCACTAGGTATATTAAAAACTCCCAATACTATTAACTGATCTCGATCTGACAGTTTTTTGGAAATGGACTAAATAACGGAAAGGTGATTTGCGTAAATAGGGAACTCAGATGATGGTGGGATATATGAATAAGTAATATATACAAAACTACCGGGAAACGATAATTTTATACCTAGGAATTCGATGTCATAAAATTCTTCGAATGTTAGTAATTCAGACGAAAAGGTGGAGTCGACAGCAATCAGGACTCCACCTCCCCGTCTGGACTGACGATCAAGCCTATAAATTGTGTACTTACCCGGGATAATTTCGGAGCTAAGAATATCCGGCCTTAACCAGGTCTCTGTACATACCATAATATTATATGGGAAAGAAAAACTATCCGAATACAATTTAGTCAGCTTACCAAGTAAGACTCTTGTATTCTGATAGCAAAGAAGAAAAGAGGAGGCTAGTTTTTTGGGACAGAAGAGGATGTGGATGGCGCTGGGGAAAGTTCTTTAATGGTATTTTCCATTTCCCCTGAACTATTATTTTTTCTCTTAGCTTCGTACTCTTTTACAAATATGCCCTCGGGCCGGAAACTGGTTGAACACACAGATGCAAAAAGAGCACAAGGAATACCAATCTTAAATGATGATACTTTCCTAGCATAAGAAAATTTAAATTGTTCGACCTTCAAATCATCAACTTGTATTTTGTTACGGATATAAGCCGTAATATCCAGTGATGAGAGGTCTGGGGCGAGCCGTGAAACAAATACATGTTTTAGCTGGGGCACCCGAACACAAGTAACCGTTTTTGGTACAACACATGCAACCCTTTTTGAAACTACAAAATTTGTATCTGTACTACCAGTATTGGCCGGTAATCCGGACGTTAAGTCTACATGAGGTGTAGGGGCCACTACTTTATTTTGATTGGACAGAGCGGAAGTACCTAGCGGGCCACATCGATTCCAGCAACTTCGGATACCGAATCATTTTTTGCCCCCGATCTTAGTACCATTTGAGTGGCGCCTAAGATTGGCAGCTGAGCTGGAATCGAATCGCGGGCAGCAGGTTGCACGGCACCTGCCATAGAATGCCCACCGACCGCGACTTTTTTGCGCTTTGGGGAATCGGGCTCAGCTAGCATGCGACTAGTGAGCTGCGATTCAAGCGCAACGAGCAGGTCCGTATTTTTACGGCAGTTCCGGATTAATTCCGTAACACTGCTTTTTGTGAGCCGCCTAATAGTTATTGCCTGGTTCTCGTATACAATGCATTCACCGTAGCGTAGGCCACTCCTCTTATCGATGGCATCACGAACCAGGCCAGAATAGCCAAGACACTTTGCGTGATAAATTTTATCACATGTATGGCAGGGAATACTTTGCTGTCCAGCCGAGATAACTTTCTTGCAATTTTTTAATGAACAGAAAGCCATTTTCGCTGACCACGGACCACTGTGCACTATAGCGGACAAAAAAATCGAAAGCGCTAAAGAACTTTTTAATGAGAGATCAAGCAGAGCGACAGAGCGGGAGCGAAACACCGAATAACTTTGATGTTAGGCACCACGAAACGTGATAGAAACGAAAAGAGGGAGAGCGGGATTATTAACCGATTAACTCCGGTATAAAACACCTCTGAGAGATATTACCGTTGGTGTGCGTGCCGTTCCAACAGCGCTCAACGACGAAGAGAAAGACTGAAAAGAGGGGCAATAGAAAACAAATACAACAAACCAGCACCGAATTAAATTATGATAAAAACTTTTTGTTTACTAAACACAAGTTAATCACGATGCACTCGCGAGCGAACGGAAAGTTGTTAGAAAACACTTAAAGGTGTAGAAACGTTAAAAAGATTTAAGTAAACCCCGGTGGTTTCAATAAGAAAAATGAAAATTCGGGGCGAAAAACAAAAACACGACCGTTCTCTGTGAAGACGCACAAATGTATCTGCCGATAGATTTAACACTGCGCTTAACACTTATCGAAAATACTGCCACTCCAGGATTTTAATGGTTAGATCTGACCTTAAGATTGGGCCAGCATATAAGATCCAGCTGTATGACTGGATCTGGGTCAGGTTATTCTGTGCGGGAGCGGGCACTAGGCCGGTAAGCACCCATAGTCTCTTGTCCGAGGAGAAAGTAACAGATGTTGGTTTTAGCACCAGTAAGTGCGGTAGAATGTCGGCCCCTATCAGAACATCTTTTTGGGTGCTCTCATAAAATTTTTGATCCGATGATGGTAAAGCGCAATAGGGTATGAAGGAAGATTTCCTGCAGTTGATGTAATGCAAAGGGTGACGTCTCTAACTACAGTGCGGGCCTAGTTGGAAATAATAGCTCAACCATAAATGTCGCCTCAGACCCTAAGTCGATCAGGCGACATGCTTGGAAATTGAAGCCGAGATTGCAAATGGCTGGAACTCCCGAATGATTATCAGGTTCACTGTCGGTGCCTGGAATCATCGGATGGACTTGGAGGGTTGGCAGAGGGGATAGTTCTGTGCAGCAGCGTGTGATTTCCTCTGGGTCTGGTAAATCAGCTATGGGGGCAAAACAGTTAAAGCACAACTTGCCGACTGCTCGCCAACACTCATTTGGAAAAAACGTGGACATTTGCGTACTAGATGATTTTCCCTTGAACATAAGTCACAATTTCTAGTTTTCGGAACTAACTTGGTCTCGTAAGAATTTATCTTTCGCGATGACTTTGTTGCTTTCGACTAAGATTGACTCGTCTCGCACATCATCTATGGCGGTAAAAAATAAATTTATTTTAGTTTCTGTTATTTCTAAACTACTAATATATTTATTCATATTTTCAGATGAAGCTACAGATTAACTTTCATCTGACAAGATAATAATATAGGGCTTGCATCCCAGTTAGGGCTCCGTAACGCAAATAAAATGTTATTTTGCATATTTGTCTATATGTACATCTGGTTTACTTCAAACTGGTAAGCGGTACTTGAGAATTCGGCGAACAAGTGAAATAAATAAACTCTTAGTGACATAAGGATCATCCTATTCCCTTGACCACATTTTGATAAATACGAGCACTTTATTCACCATGGTCAAAAAACTTATGTTTTGGGTCTAGAAGGACGCCAAGGTCATTAACATGTATGATTCTAGTCAACTGAAAATCACCCAACGTGGCATATTATGAATTCACCGGAAAAAAGGAAAATCGAAATGATTTTCACAACACCATGTTTAACAAGAGAGAACGCTATAGTCGACTGCCTCGACTATTAGATACCCGTTACTCAGCTAAACAACTTAATATAAATATGCAATTGCAACTGTGTACAATGTAAATACATACATATGTATATGCTTACATACATACACACATACGCCATTGTTTGACTCAGACCTCCAATTTGGCTAACTAGATTTGATTTGCATAGTTCTTGGGATATAGTTCGGTATTGACAAATGAAAACCATCGCATTTGAATAAGACGGATTTGGACGGGATGAAACAGAATATGTTGTTTGGAAAAACTGGGAAAATAGATCGGCAATTGCCTGATCAGAGTTTGCCGTAGAGTTTTCGAATGATAGCGGTGCAGGGTAACAGGCTGATTTAAGCTGAGTGTTAACAAAATTATAAAACTGTTTTGGATCTTGTGAAAACTGGACCCTACAACGAGTCAAATAGCTTTTAAAACACCGGGCGTTAAGCACGATAAAATTTGACCGAACCCTTAGGTACCGAGAGAAGTCAGATTGTGAACCGCACATTTTAAATTTATTGAAAAGTCTGGACTTAATATTTTTTAGGTGTGACAACTCTTTATTAAACCACGGAGGTTTATTTGAAATTGACGGATGGTATAACGGAACACACAGATAAGAAGGAATTCAATACATTATAAAATATATTAACGGCCTTATCCACGTTAGTGCATGAATAAAATTCGGACCAGTCATAGCCGGATATAAAAGTATTTAAAAGATGAAAATTTGCCTTACGAAAGCAGCGGATTCGTTTAACCGACTTTTCGGATTTTTTATTCAGCTCTGTTCTTGCGTCTACAGTCAGCTCTAGAGTTGGATGATAAGGATCTTCTGGTTGTGTAAGTGGTAACGTTCTTGATAGGCAAACGCCTTCTGAATTTGAAACAAAACACAAGTCCAGTAAACGTCCTAAGGAGTTCTTAACATGGTTCACTTGGGATAGAGCAATGTCAAGCAAGCCGTCAATAAAGTCATGCTGCGCTAAAGGAAGTAAAATGTTATAGTTTTCGTCAGGGGACCATGTCGCACTAGGTATATTAAAAACTCCCAATACTATTAACTGATCTCGATCTGACAGTTTTTTGGAAATGGACTAAATAACGGAAAGGTGATTTGCGTAAATAGGGAACTCAGATGATGGTGGGATATATGAATAAGTAATATATACAAAACTACCGGGAAACGATAATTTTATACCTAGGAATTCGATGTCATAAAATTCTTCGAATGTTAGTAATTCAGACGAAAAGGTGGAGTCGACAGCAATCAGGACTCCACCTCCCCGTCTGGACTGACGATCAAGCCTATAAATTGTGTACTTACCCGGGATAATTTCGGAGCTAAGAATATCCGGCCTTAACCAGGTCTCTGTACATACCATAATATTATATGGGAAAGAAAAACTATCCGAATACAATTTAGTCAGCTTACCAAGTAAGACTCTTGTATTCTGATAGCAAAGAAGAAAAGAGGAGGCTAGTTTTTTGGGACAGAAGAGGATGTGGATGGCGCTGGGGAAAGTTCTTTAATGGTATTTTCCATTTCCCCTGAACTATTATTTTTTCTCTTAGCTTCGTACTCTTTTACAAATATGCCCTCGGGCCGGAAACTGGTTGAACACACAGATGCAAAAAGAGCACAAGGAATACCAATCTTAAATGATGATACTTTCCTAGCATAAGAAAATTTAAATTGTTCGACCTTCAAATCATCAACTTGTATTTTGTTACGGATATAAGCCGTAATATCCAGTGATGAGAGGTCTGGGGCGAGCCGTGAAACAAATACATGTTTTAGCTGGGGCACCCGAACACAAGTAACCGTTTTTGGTACAACACATGCAACCCTTTTTGAAACTACAAAATTTGTATCTGTACTACCAGTATTGGCCGGTAATCCGGACGTTAAGTCTACATGAGGTGTAGGGGCCACTACTTTATTTTGATTGGACAGAGCGGAAGTACCTAGCGGGCCACATCGATTCCAGCAACTTCGGATACCGAATCATTTTTTGCCCCCGATCTTAGTACCATTTGAGTGGCGCCTAAGATTGGCAGCTGAGCTGGAATCGAATCGCGGGCAGCAGGTTGCACGGCACCTGCCATAGAATGCCCACCGACCGCGACTTTTTTGCGCTTTGGGGAATCGGGCTCAGCTAGCATGCGACTAGTGAGCTGCGATTCAAGCGCAACGAGCAGGTCCGTATTTTTACGGCAGTTCCGGATTAATTCCGTAACACTGCTTTTTGTGAGCCGCCTAATAGTTATTGCCTGGTTCTCGTATACAATGCATTCACCGTAGCGTAGGCCACTCCTCTTATCGATGGCATCACGAACCAGGCCAGAATAGCCAAGACACTTTGCGTGATAAATTTTATCACATGTATGGCAGGGAATACTTTGCTGTCCAGCCGAGATAACTTTCTTGCAATTTTTTAATGAACAGAAAGCCATTTTCGCTGACCACGGACCACTGTGCACTATAGCGGACAAAAAAATCGAAAGCGCTAAAGAACTTTTTAATGAGAGATCAAGCAGAGCGACAGAGCGGGAGCGAAACACCGAATAACTTTGATGTTAGGCACCACGAAACGTGATAGAAACGAAAAGAGGGAGAGCGGGATTATTAACCGATTAACTCCGGTATAAAACACCTCTGAGAGATATTACCGTTGGTGTGCGTGCCGTTCCAACAGCGCTCAACGACGAAGAGAAAGACTGAAAAGAGGGGCAATAGAAAACAAATACAACAAACCAGCACCGAATTAAATTATGATAAAAACTTTTTGTTTACTAAACACAAGTTAATCACGATGCACTCGCGAGCGAACGGAAAGTTGTTAGAAAACACTTAAAGGTGTAGAAACGTTAAAAAGATTTAAGTAAACCCCGGTGGTTTCAATAAGAAAAATGAAAATTCGGGGCGAAAAACAAAAACACGACCGTTCTCTGTGAAGACGCACAAATGTATCTGCCGATAGATTTAACACTGCGCTTAACACTTATCGAAAATACTGCCACTCCAGGATTTTAATGGTTAGATCTGACCTTAAGATTGGGCCAGCATATAAGATCCAGCTGTATGACTGGATCTGGGTCAGGTTATTCTGTGCGGGAGCGGGCACTAGGCCGGTAAGCACCCATAGTCTCTTGTCCGAGGAGAAAGTAACAGATGTTGGTTTTAGCACCAGTAAGTGCGGTAGAATGTCGGCCCCTATCAGAACATCTTTTTGGGTGCTCTCATAAAATTTTTGATCCGATGATGGTAAAGCGCAATAGGGTATGAAGGAAGATTTCCTGCAGTTGATGTAATGCAAAGGGTGACGTCTCTAACTACAGTGCGGGCCTAGTTGGAAATAATAGCTCAACCATAAATGTCGCCTCAGACCCTAAGTCGATCAGGCGACATGCTTGGAAATTGAAGCCGAGATTGCAAATGGCTGGAACTCCCGAATGATTATCAGGTTCACTGTCGGTGCCTGGAATCATCGGATGGACTTGGAGGGTTGGCAGAGGGGATAGTTCTGTGCAGCAGCGTGTGATTTCCTCTGGGTCTGGTAAATCAGCTATGGGGGCAAAACAGTTAAAGCACAACTTGCCGACTGCTCGCCAACACTCATTTGGAAAAAACGTGGACATTTGCGTACTAGATGATTTTCCCTTGAACATAAGTCACAATTTCTAGTTTTCGGAACTAACTTGGTCTCGTAAGAATTTATCTTTCGCGATGACTTTGTTGCTTTCGACTAAGATTGACTCGTCTCGCACATCATCTATGGCGGTAAAAAATAAATTTATTTTAGTTTCTGTTATTTCTAAACTACTAATATATTTATTCATATTTTCAGATGAAGCTACAGATTAACTTTCATCTGACAAGATAATAATATAGGGCTTGCATCCCAGTTAGGGCTCCGTAACGCAAATAAAATGTTATTTTGCATATTTGTCTATATGTACATCTGGTTTACTTCAAACTGGTAAGCGGTACTTGAGAATTCGGCGAACAAGTGAAATAAATAAACTCTTAGTGACATAAGGATCATCCTATTCCCTTGACCACATTTTGATAAATACGAGCACTTTATTCACCATGGTCAAAAAACTTATGTTTTGGGTCTAGAAGGACGCCAAGGTCATTAACATGTATGATTCTAGTCAACTGAAAATCACCCAACGTGGCATATTATGAATTCACCGGAAAAAAGGAAAATCGAAATGATTTTCACAACACCATGTTTAACAAGAGAGAACGCTATAGTCGACTGCCTCGACTATTAGATACCCGTTACTCAGCTAAACAACTTAATATAAATATGCAATTGCAACTGTGTACAATGTAAATACATACATATGTATATGCTTACATACATACACACATACGCCATTGTTTGACTCAGACCTCCAATTTGGCTAACTAGATTTGATTTGCATAGTTCTTGGGATATAGTTCGGTATTGACAAATGAAAACCATCGCAATTTCCTTTAATAGAAATCCTTATCGAGAATTAACGTTGACTCTGTTGAGCACCTTGGCCAGCTGTTCCAAAGTCATCCGTTAGATGGCGCCATGAAAGGCGGAAGTGTAGGCGCTAGCCAGGCTTAAGCGTTTAATGGGTTTTCGGGCGTTAGAGTGGGCGTGGCAAACTTTTATTAGGCCAATCGATAGGTATTGACGAAACAAATACATATCAATTAAAATTTTCATAATAGCATCAAAACTGTGGCCACAGCTTGTGGCTTGTGGGCGTCAGAGGGGGCGTGGCACCATTTTGAAACCAACTTGCGCTGCTTAGGGACTCCTAAAATCTACATGCAAA